>JAHTLZ010000379.1:46091902-46182641 GCA_023846285.1 Phrynocephalus versicolor
AAAGAAAGAAAGAAAGAAAGAAAGAAAGAAAGAAAGAAAGAAAGAAAAAGGAAGGAAGGAAGGTTTAATTTAAAGTAATTAAAAGTTTCCTGTCCTTTTTTGCCCCAGTGAAGCCTTTGGGAGTCCAGGACATTGTGGGGTAAACCGTTTCATTTAAGAAAAAAAAATCATCACTTAATTGCCACTGTCAGATAGAGGCCACTGGCTGTGTGCACGTGCATCTCTCTCTGTGTTTAAACTATTAAAGTTCCTCTGCCATCATCTTCTCCAGGTCAAAAGGGAGTCCCAGGGAACCTCAGAACCTAAAAGGAGAGGGATCAAATGCCTATAATGACTTTAAATCAAATGCTTCCAATGCCTGAACTGAGTTACACCATTCAAAGTTACAGCAACTGGGCATCTGACTGTTGTGGGGTAGTCCACAGATTTTTGCATCTGCTCAGGGCCTTAACTGTACATTACAGACAGTTCATCACTGCAAGGTGAAATCCATCCATGTTCCAGGAACATGATTTAGGCAGATTCGTGATCATTTATTTATTTATTTATTTTTATACCGCCCGTCTTCCCAAAAAAACTCTGGGCGGTGAACAAAGAGGGCAAGACAAGCCCAACAAAGGAACAGTACATCAATCAAAAGGAAAGTAAAAATAATAATAATAAAAGGAATATATAGGTAAAAATAAAATATAATATATAATAAAAAGCAAATAGACAAGGGAGTCGATTAGTCATCAGCAAGTCGGCGAAAGAAAAAAAAATTAATCAAGTTCGCCTAATGCCTCCCTAAAAAGCAAGATTTTAAAAGTTTTTTTGAAGGTGGGCAGGGACTGTGCAAGGCGCAACTCACTCAGAGGATGGTTCCAGAGTGAGGGGCCGACCACCGAGAAGGCGTGGTTACGGGTAGCCGATTTCCGCGCCTCCCTAGGCGTGGCCAGTTGGAGTGAGAGTGCCTGCAACATTCTAGTGGACAGGGCCTCAGTTGATCTTTGGCAGATACGCTCCAACAGGTATTCAGGTATCCATGAAATCATACTTGTAAACGAAGCTAGTGTTTGCCTTCTGATGATCAATTACAAAACAAGGCTTGTTGCCTTAAAGCTTTCTGGTTTTTAGAAAGGATTTTTTTTTTTTAGCAACAATGACTCACATTTCTTCTGTATTTTGGTTTCAGCCAGATATGCTGTCCACTGTTTGTGAAATTTTCACCAGCAACTTCAGGTCCCCTGCTTTTCCTTTCTAGATTTCTATATCTTTGTACCTTTATGATTGGGCAGCCTTTCAAATGGAGGACTATTCTCTGCCTTTCAGAAGATTTTTAGGAGCCACATCGCCCAAGTGTTTTCCCCATAGGCAAAGTGTACTGTTATATAAGTGGGCACTTAAAAATGACTCTCATCACCTGTAGCCCTTTATAGTTAGCCTCAAAAAAAAAAACAAAAAAAAAACAAAAAAAACATTATGTTGGCCTTATCAATAGGCCCTAGTGCAGGGAAGCTACTACCGCTTACATCAGATACAGATGATGATGATGATGACAACGACAATAACTTAACATACATATTCCAAGGTTTGTAGGAAGTTTCAAGAGTTGCCCAATCTGTGAGCAGGAAGGAGCAAAAGACGCCATGCTGAAGGCAGACTGAACATCTCATCTTGTCAGTCTTTTGAGGCTGTGCATCTGGCTAGCAGCTGGACCACTGAACACGAGTCTGGGAGGTGTGGGTTCAAGTTCTACGGCTCCCCTCTGTTTACACCATAATTGGCTTGAGACAAACTGCCATTTCAGGGTTTTAGTTATCCACCTGCAAAATGACAACAGCAGAGGTCTCTTTGCAGCATGGTCGGTCAAGAGCAAGACATTGTACATTGTAAAGACTGCATTTTAAAAATGTACATATACGTACTGCTAATAGTGGTTGATTCAAACATAGCTGTTCAAAGAGGGCTGTGTGTCTCTTTCCTGCAAGGTAAGCCGAGAATTCCTGAAGATCACTTCTCAAAGGGCCAGCTGACCTGCAGATGGCATTGAATTTGCATTTACTCTACTCTGATTTCAGTTCTGCTGACTTTCTGGAGAAGTCACCAATCTCTGTTCTTCTCTGCCCACTGAATCTCCTCATTGGCTGTGATCAAAGTAATTAAGGGGAGTAAAACAGATTAGTACATGGTAGCGAAGGAGACTGGCTTCTTCAGTATACTTTACAGGGTGAGAGCATCTTTTCAGGACAACACTCATAAGGTAGGAGATAACAAACACTTTATTCTCTCGAATAAAGGACATTGTGCAAGAATTTGCAGGCTTCAAAGGCTGCCTCCTGTAGATTTTGATTCATGAATGCAATTATATATAAGAGAGGCAAAAAGTTGCAAAGAGGTGGTCTACCTTTTCTGGGGTGGTGGTGGTGGTGGAGGCTATTGTAGAAAAACAATACAGCCACCCTGCTTGCTTCTCCTTACAAACAAATTTGGAAAACTAGAATTTTGTGTGTGTGGATAAAAGTCAACAATAATAGCCACATTAATCACAAATACTCTACAGGAGAAAGATTAATGAGTAGGAGTTCAGTACACGGCAATAAACCTGTATTTTTGAGGCTAAACATTATTTTTATGGGTACTTTATGAAAGATCAACTGAAATCATGTGGCTTAATGTATTTATTATTTATTTATTTATTAAATTTATATACCGCTCCATCTAGCTACATGGCTACTCTGGGCGGTTTACAAGCTGAACAGAAATCAAACCATAAGCAGTAAAAGTGGCAAGAAAGGAGACCTAATGTATCAGTGGGGATCTGGTAAGTCACCTCCTCTACAAATTCCCTTGATTTCACTCCACTGCAGGGGTGACTTACATCCTAGTTGGCAATAGAGTAGGCCCATTTGAACCAATGGAACATGTGGAGGTGTTCATTAACCGATTTCTCACTGTTTCAGTGGGCATACTCTAGTACCTCTTTCTACACTAAGAAAAAGATGTCAGCCAAGGTTTAACAGAAATACATTCCCTATGAACACAAGAATAGGTGGGGAGGGCTGTAGCCTTCTCATGTCCAAATTAGTATTTTAAACATGCCTGAACAGGGTTTAAGTCTCAGGGAGAGAAGTTCATTGCCAGTAATTTACTCTCTTTTAATTTAAGCCAGGGCTTGAACAAAAATCTCCACCACGTTTTGCTGAACGAATTTGAATTTCCTTCCAAGTAAACATGATTGGGATTCAGTTGTCTTTAGGAAATATATTGCAGAAATACTGTATTTTAAGTGTCAGGGTATAAGTTGCAGCACTGAATTTCTGCCGATTAACAAGTTGCTGCTTGAATACTGAACCACATGTCAGTCTTGTTGGATGGCTAAGAATGCACGTAGCAATTTACTGCTGTAATTTATGCCGTTACACTTATGTTGGAGTAGATCAACAACAAGATTCTGGTCACATATAGAGTAGTATTTCCAGAGACAGAAGAAGTTACTTTTTTGGATGATTAGTTCTCAGAGTCCCCTAAGCTACGACAGTCACCGGCTGTGGCTTTTCTCATCTCTATAGAAACCATTGCTATGTGTATTTTTACACCTGACTTATCACCATTCATACGAAATGGTGTGGGTTATGGTAAGCGGGAAATCATACATTTGATAAAGAAGCAGGAAAGGAGATGGTCTAATAGACATATTCATTATCTTATTATCTTTCCTACTAGCAAAATCTCATGCAGCAGAGTTGGGGAAGTCTCCTGCTGAAGATCTTTCAGAGCCATTTTAGAGTGTAAGTCCACTGGTTTCAAAACGGTGTACTATGGCATTCCTGAGCATCATCAAACCCAGCCAGGGTGGCTGCAGAATACTTGGAAGTATTTCTATAGAAGCCGTGGAAGTCCTACTCTAGTTGTGCCTTCCCTCTTCTACCCCTTCACCCAATGTATTATACTGTAGGAGCCATGGCCAGTGGCCAATTAATTAGTCAAGGGATGTACGAGTTGAAAAAAGTTGGCAACCACTGGCCTAGTCAGTGCTGTGCTAGATCAATGGTTAAACTCAATAAATAATGGCTTCATTGGTTCATAAGAATTTGAATTAGGGAATTAGATCTTTTAACTCACTACAGATAACTTTGGAACAAGTACTGTGTACACTGCTTTTCAGTTAGAAGATGATCAATTCTTATCCCTCCAGCAGTGTAAATTCCTTCAGTACTTTGAGGAGGAAAAATGGTAAAGAAGATATATAGGGACTAAAACTAGCCTAAGATTAATTTTAATCTTGCCAAGAATTGAGCTGGTAGTGCATCTGAAGGAGCTGAGAGGTCACTGGTTTACTCTTGGCAAATATTCCACTGAGCAACTTTGGCCAACCAAAGAAAACCAGTACAAAAGGCAAGGGAGATTTTATTTCCTTTGACATAATATAGACTCGGAGAGAGCCAGAGGATATTTCTTGCTCCTCTAGTATATCTTGGCTTAGGCAGACGAGTTTGTGGGTGTGGGAACCCAGGAAATCACCTTTTCCTTACAATGCAGTTCTTGCTGTGTATCAGATGGTTTGGTGGAGAGAGAATTTATTTTGTAAAGTAGCTTGTGGTATCATGACAAGGAGAACTAAATTGCATTTTGGACCAGGGGGCCGGTCTGGAATCATCTACAGTGGTACCTTGTATAAAGGAATTAATTCGTTCCAAATGAAATTATGTTAATCAAATTTTCCTTTGCACAAATTTCTCATAGGAATGCATTGAAAATGGAGTAATCCCATTTTTATGTTGTACGGATTCGCCCCATAGGCAATTATGTTAAGCAAATTTCCCCTCTCTCCAGAATTTTTTATGTTATACAAACTGTTTGTTATACAAGGGTCCACTGTATTTCCTCAGATTTACACACCATACAGGGACTTGCCAATTTATGTCCAAACTGGACTTTTGGGGGTACCACTTCTGTTGCTGCTGAAAGGAGACAGTCATGTGCCTAAACGAAGCAAGAGCTTAATTCACTGCCTTGTAAAGCCAGCAGCAATGGCATGGTTCTCTATGGTGAATATGAGGGCATGAGAACCTTTCTATGAGCCAGGAGCAGGGACCAAGGTACCTGGGGACCAAGAACTGAACTTCAGAGTTGTAGTCCTGAAGGAAGTTCCCAGTTGCTCCATTGTGATTATAGACCTTGTTTTTCTTTCACAATCTGTCTTCTAAAGAGACGAAGAGGTGTATTAAAAGAGGTGTAATTTTAACCACTAATACCCAGTGTGGTGTAGTCATGTGATGGACTAGGAGGACATGGGAGGCCTGTGTTAAAGTCCCTGTCAGCCTTGGAGACTCACTGGGGTGTGTGGGAATGTTAAAGGCACTCCTTAGATATTTCACTTTGAAAGGCCTATTAGGGGAGCCATAGGTCAGTTAACAACATAACAGTTTGACCTAAGGTAGGTATGCAGACAGGGTCAGGTTTGTGGGAAATAGCTACCTGGAGTCCCAGATGTGTAGGATGATGATTCACTCACATCTTTCATGGTTTATCTATGCACTATCCCCCTAAATAGGTGAAACAAATAAAACAAGATAATCTTCAGTTATAAAGCTAATAGCTACAATACTTGCCTAGCCTTGTAAATTTTCTCTTTTTTTAAAAAAAATTGTAGGGAAATTTGTGTCTGTGTTCTAATTTGACAGCCAGTAGGAGTGGCAAAACAAACCACGGACATTCTCCCCAAGGGTTTGTTTATTGTGATCTCTAATTCCAGTACTCTGGATTGTCTCACCCACAATGAACCAGGGTCATACATCAAGAATGACTTCGAGTTATGACTCTGGCTTGTTGGGGAAACACAAACTTTTGAACTGGTTTGGATACTACTGTAGACAAACCATGTACAGATGGTCCAGGGCTTGTTTAGTTACTCCTGAACTGGATAGTTATTCCTTGATCTTGGAAAAGCTGCTTTTTTGAATAATGGTTCTGAGAATCCTTATCCAGTGTGGTTACTGTCCAAAGAAGCAGATTTTTTTCAAAGTTAGCAGCTGTGGTGTTGTTTTGTTTATTTAAGTAATAACAACAACTAACAAAGCTACAATCGATCAGATAGTGATTGGCTTGGGAAATAATGAATGAAGAGCTGGCTGTGTGCAAGGAGATGAATGAAGTGCTACATTAAGCAGCCAATTTGGGGGTAAATATATTACTTGTTGGATAGGGGCGTGGTGGCACAGCAGGCTAGCAGGCTGAAACTGTTGGCTGCAAAGTCAGCAGCTTGGTGGTTCGAATCCTGGGTGCCATGCAGTGGAGTGAGCTCCCTTTGTTAACCCCAGCTCCTGCTAACCTAGCAATTCGAAAGAATGTAAATGCAGGTAGATAAATAGGTACTGCTGTAAAAAGAGGGAAGGTAAATAGTGTTCTTTGCTCAGAAATGCGTTTGGCCATGCTGGCCACATGGTCATGGATTTCCACAACATTGGCTCTTTGGCTTAGAAATGGTAATGAGTGCCACCCCTAGAGTTGGACATGACTAGCATGTATTTGCGGGGGGAGGGGGCTTTACCTTTTCCTTTTACATCCAAGTTAGCATACTTTTTGAACCATTGGTACTGTGTGAACTTTCCTCTCTTTTCTGAAAACTTAAGGTTGCTTGCTACTTATATAATTCTTATATAAGAATAACATTCAAAAAAGAATTAGGTGAAGGGAGAGCCAAAGACCATACAACAAATGATGTGTTTTGAACCACATTGTTGTATAGCGATTTTGTGTTCTGATGCTTAGAAGGATTGCTTCTCAAAATCTGTTTCCTTGGTACCTTCATTAACAAAGCAACCATTCTGGTGCTTCTATGCTTTCTTCCTTTTGTTTGTTAAGCCTGGCATTTCACCCTTACTGTTCTGTTTGCCAGTGTGTCACCTTTGATAGTCTCAAGACTTCCCAAACATTCCTTCCTGACTGTTTACATTGGTGTTCTGGTTCAGTAAGTCTCAGAAGCCATTGCCTTGCTAATTGTTTGGGTTACGGAGCTCTTACAATGCAAGGGATTGTCCTCAACTGTGGGCATCAGAACACACCAAGGCTCTTCTTAAAAGGGAAGTAACCCCACAACTTTTTGTTCTTTCTTGTTTGGCTTTTGGCTGACGTTGAAGCTGGGGCTCTTGAGAGGGATGTCTTATTATTAGTGTATTGGCAGGAAGACTTCTCATAGTGTTGGAGGAAAACTGATACATGAAGTAAACAGGCCAGGCCTTTGCACATGCAATGGTGACAGTGAATTAAGTTTGAGCTATAACTGAAAGCCTCTTTCAGAAAATAAGTCTCATGGTGCATAGTTTTTGTTTTTATTTTTAAATAAATACCCAATAGGAACTCTAGATTTTTTTTAAAAAAATCACATTTTTGGCCAGCCATCAATCCAGTCTTTATAAAACGAGCTGATCCCATGTACTTCACCACTTTGAGTTCTATTCAGAAAGGGATCTCAGAAGAGGGTACACCATAAGTTTGAGGACAGTTGGATTGTATTTCTCCTTGGTAGCTTTTCTCCCAAATATTAATTAATTAATTAATTAATTTTAGAGTATTTCTACCCTGCCTTTCTCCTTGGAAAAGTACCCAAGGCGGCTTACAGTAATGAGGGACAATATACAGTCCAGTACAATTAAGACATGTTCAAGTACCCAGAACAGCAAATTGATATATAACAGCAAATTGATAACATGAACTACCTATTTGGCACATGCCGAACAAGTACCCTGACAACAGAGCAATAGCACATAAAAATTCCATGTACACAACTATTGGTGCATCCACCCCAAAGAAACTTATATACCAGCATCTTCAAAGTTCTACTGTAATATTGCATCTCTGTTGTTTTTTGGCTTAGAAGGAGTTCTTTCACTTTCTTTCTGAGGAAGATCTCTCTGGGGAAGATCTTGATCTTCTGAAGGTCTAGCTTTTCCTCTTCCTCCCATCACGTGACTGAAGATGTGGGATAGCAGTTTCCAAGTACAAAGGTGTTTTTCAAAGCGCAGTTCATCCCCATGGCCAGCAGGTGGCACTAGGATCAAAAAAAGACCAGCTGGCTGGTGGTAGAGCTTGGGGAAGTTAAAAAAAAACAGCACCCGATCCAGCTTCCTGGTGCTTGGGGGGGGGGGATTTAAAAATAAAAAAAATAAAAAACAGCGCAGATCAGCCCCAGGAACAGCCGGTCGCACTATGAGGAAACCAAAAGAAAGAAAACTGGATCATCTACATACGCGGTCCCGTGACGTCTGCCTTTTTAAAAGGTGGATTTTTTAAGCAAGGCAAAAAATTCCTTACCTTTCCGGTAAGTCTTGGAAACCTCACTTAAGGGTCCCCCCCAAAAAAAGCCCAATGGCCGTGGGGACAGCATTTTTGGACATGGTTTATCAACAAATTTAATCTGCATTTAAAGGGACATGAAATAGGGACCTTAGTCTCTGACGTATCACCAAGTTTTATTCACCTCAGTTTGGAACTGTAGAGCTGGCAGAGACCCTATGGATCATTGAGCCCAGTCCCTGTCAAGGAACACAGTGGAGAATCAAACACCCATCTTTGCCTCTGTGGCCCGATACCTAAACCTCTGAACTACCCACCCATGCCTTCTCTAGAAGTATTTTCCAAATACAGTATAATATACAGTGTTACCTCCAATTATGAAACTAATCCATTCCAATGGCATTTTCTTAGCTTTAAATTTTCGTATCTTGAAACAGGGTTTCCCATAGAAATGCATTGGAACCCCCCTGTCCAAAGAATTCAAAAAGCACATTAACAGATATGCAAATGACTTAAGCTCAAAGTCCCAAAATGGTGCCTAATACTTCCAGAATGGCCCCAAAATGGGCACTTTGTGCAGGTCATTGAAAAACAGAAGCCCTTATTATCAGTTTTCCTTTTAAAAATGGCTCCTTCTTATTTCCAATTCCAGCACTGTAGTGCGGGTGGCCACAAGATGGCAGTATTGTATTGCCATTGCAAACAAGCAGGAACCATTTTGAAAAGGAACCTTGTATTCGCGTTTCCCTTTCATAGCTGGAAAAAAACAGGGCTACATTTTCTTATCTTGAAGCATCTCCATTCCCATGGATTTCTCTTCATAAGTAATTTTTTGTAATTAGGGGAATTTGTAACTTGAGGTACCACTGTACTACAATGTCCAACTAACATAGCAAATTGGGACGCATGTTGGACAAGCTGATGTGGAGTGAAACCTAAGAATAAGGTACATTGCACAAAAGACTCTACGTTCTTAATGCACTGAGTCACAAGTGGCTAATTCTGCTTCCATTTATTCCTTCTTATTAAAACCTTTTGACATGTTTAATTGTGCTTGACTTTGATAGCCATTTTCAAATGATCTCTGATAGGAACTCAATTGTGCAGCCCTCTAAGTGAACTACTATGAATGGTCTTCAGATACTTAAGATTGTTCTTGCTCATTCAGGCTTACATATCATTTTTTTCCTTCCAAGTTTTAATTGACATTTGTATTAATATGTTGCAGTGGGCAAAACTCCCCCATGCTGGATGTTTGATGACATCCTTTGCATATTATTATTTTGTTTAAAAGATTTCAGGAAGATTTCAGGAATCTTTTAAAAAAGGATATTTTAGACAACTTGACAAGGAAGTGGTCTGACCATGACAATGGGGTCAGATCCAACCTCTCCACACCCCAGTCATCATCCTCCAGTCCCATTGAGAAGACCGGGCCCAGTTTTTATCAAAAAGTCTCAATTATTTTCAATATAATAATCAAATCCTCTCATCAGATAAATACTATCTTTCTGCTCTTCACATGCAATGTTAGGCTTCATTTTGGTCAGATTCTGTGTTTTCTGTTACTTTGAGCAAAAGTAAGACTTAAAAATTAGTTTTCACTGAAACTGAAGGCAACAATACATAAAATCAGCAGCTTTTCTTTTTGCTATATACAACACCATTTCACACATTACACAGCATCAAATTCAAGACTGCCTCCAGGCTCCCTTTTGCATATTAAATAAAGATAAGGCTAAGTTTACTCCTGAATATTCAAACAAAGATGATTTGAAATACTAATTCATGTAAAACATATATGGTGGTGTAGATGTGATATATTAATTGCTTCAACTTTTATTATCATTTTAGTGTTGGCTTTGCTGAACATTACCATTTGGAGTTCCTGAAATCTTTTAAACAAAATGATACCAATATGCAAAGGATGTCATCAAACATCCAGCATGGGGGAATTTTGCTGGCTGCAACATATTAATACAAATGTCAATTAAAACTTGGAAGGGAAAAATTGATATGTAAGCCTGAATGAGCAAGAACATTTTGAGAATTTGAAGACCATTCATAGTAGTTGATTTAGAGGGCTGCACAATTGGGTTCCTCTCAGAGATAATTTGATAATGACTATCAAGTCAAGCACAATTAAACATGTTGAAAGGTTTTAATAAGAAGGAATAAATGGAAGCAGAATTAGCCACTTGTGACTCAGTGCATTAAGAACGTAGAGTCTTTTGTGCAATATAGTTCATTTAGAGCAGTGATGGCGAACCTATGGCACGGGTGCCAAAGATGGCACTCGGAGGCCTTTCTGTGGGCACACGACATCACCCCTTCATAGCCACCTGTATACAGGTTAAATTACTGTATTGGCACTTTGCAAAAAAATTAGTGGGTTTTGAATTGCAGTTTGGGCACTCAGTCTCTAAAAGGTTCGCCATCACTGACTTAGAGGGCTGCACAATTGGGTTCCTATCAGAGATAATTTGATAAGACCTGGTCTTCTCAACGGGACTGGAGGATGGTGGTTTGAATGTGGAGGGGTTGGTTCTGACCCCATTGTCATGGTCAGACCACTTCCTTGTGAAGTTTAGACTATTAGTTTCTTTTCCCCTCTGCAAGGTATGATGATACACCCCCAGAGATTAATGGATCCATATGGTTTCCTGAAAGCTGTGGGGGATTATAGACAGTAGAACCCATGGTTGAGATGGCAGGCGGCAGCAGCTCCTGTTTACCGGTGCGCCCTTGTGCTCTAACATTTTTCTGTGTAGCGCTGCCTTGCATGCTATTTTTATTTAATTTTTACTGGCACCGCCAGGGCTGACAAACGGGAGTCGAGGGGGGCTTTTAAGGGGCTCAGCTAGATGGTTCTCGTCTATAGCGGGAGGCTGAACATCTGCTGCGGGACATCTGCTGCGGAAGCCATTAACACCCGAAACACTAAAACACCTACCCCTACCGAAACACCCACAGTAAGAACCCTAGCTGAGTGTCCCTCCCCCTCCTGTTCCCCCCACCGTCCCAATATTCTCATGGAGGTCTACCTGGCCGGCCGCGGATCCTGTCTCCAGCTGCCCGTTGTGGTGAGGTCTCTGTATGCGGCGCGGCCCCCTTTCCCTGACTGTCTCCGAAGACTCCGGGTCCTGCGGACCGCAGCCGCCATTTTGTCTCCTCACCCGGGCCCGGTGCGAGCCAGAGCCAGGATTGACTGCTAACCACTGGGATTCGCCTGCTCTATTCCACCAAGCCATGGCCGATCATGGCCCCTCCCAGCGGTCTGGATGGTGGGGCAAACTTGTGGGTCCTCGGGTGGCATGTTGGCTGCCGGCACCCTTTTCACTGCCGACTGGTTTGCCTTTGCGGCCGGCGCATGCGCTGGCCTGGCTGTTGGACCCCGGACTCGGGTGGCGGATGGGCCGCCAGTGTCAGCCGGCTTCCGGCTTACCTGCTCCGGCCGTGGTTCGGCTGCCGGAGAATTCCCACCTTCCCGGCTGGGCAGCGCACCAATCAGCTGTTTTGCTGCCATTTCCATCTGCTTGCCAGCTGGATTGGGTCTCGGGTGGCGCATCAGCCACCGGTGATGGTGCTTGGGTGGCGGAGTGACCGCCGGCGACTCTCGGCTTCCGGGTGGCAGCTCGGCTTCCGGCATATTCCCCCCTTGTCCTTGGACTTGGGGGGCTGTGCGGTGGCTATTCCATCTTCCCACCCGCTATGCACTTTGGACTGGGACCCCTCGTTGGACGGTCCTGTACCTGAGCCCCCTGAGACTCTTCATAGACCATGAGGACGGGGGTCTGGCTGGGGGGGGGGAATCATCGAGAGCTCCCTATGGGGAATACTCA
The DNA here is from genome assembly GCA_023846285.1 of Phrynocephalus versicolor. Taxonomy (NCBI): domain Eukaryota; kingdom Metazoa; phylum Chordata; class Lepidosauria; order Squamata; family Agamidae; genus Phrynocephalus; species Phrynocephalus versicolor. The sequence continues at coordinate 46,104,022 of JAHTLZ010000379.1, forward strand.
ATGATCTTCCCCCTTCACTCCCCCCCATCACCACCGCCGCCTTGCCGACATGTTCCGATTGGATCAGCTTTCCTACTGTCTGAGGGGCTGCTCTCGGACCTTTCCCTCTGTCCCTTTCCCCCCGACCTACTCCGGTTCTTTCCATCTGCGCCCTGGCTTATGTACTGCTTTAGATTATTTTGTTGTTTATTTCTCTACTTCCCTCATTTTTATTTTATCCATTTGCATCTAGGTTATAGTGTATATCTTATTGTGTTTTATTGTGTTTTTAGGTGAATTGTATATTGTCTTTATTTTATTTTTGCTGTTATTGCTGTAAATTAATTAACTTTTTTCTCTTCTTCCTCCTGCCACCATGCTTGCAGGGACTTATATTCCGACTGTGTCGGCCTGTGGGCAGTACACTTGTAGTCGTCGGGTTAGTCAGATCAGAAGAACCCGGGTCAGGCATCTTGTGCCTGTCTCTTGTTCTGACCCCTCGGCTCACTGTCACATGTCCAGGAGTCATCCCACCAGTGCCTCCAATCTTTCCTGTCTCCTCATGAACGCCAGGTCAGTCCACAATAAGATCCCCATCATTTACGATTCCATCTTCAATGGGAGGCTGACCTGGCCTGTATCACTGAGACCTGGGTGGGCGCCGAGGGGGGGGGCATCGCTCTCCCAGCTGTGCCCACCTGGGTTTCTGGTTCAGGGAGTGGGAAGATTGGAGGGTCAGAAGGGAGGGGGGTCACCATCATTCACAGGGACTCTCTTCATGTTAGCAGGGCCTTGACATTGGTTAGTCAAGGGTTAGAATGCCTTCACCTGTTGGTGGGACAGGGGGACAGATTTGGCATTGTGATGGGCTACCGTGCTCCCCGCAACCCAGCGAAATCCCTTCCAGAGCTCTCGGAGTTCTTTGCGGCTGCACTTTTGAAGCCCCCTGTTGGTTGTAGGGGACTTCAATGTGCAGGCTGGCAGTGGACTTTCTGGTGCAGCTCTGGACTTCATAAAATCCATGGCCTCCATGGGTCTGTCCCAGCATGTTTTATGTCCTATCCACAGATCAGGGCATACCCTTGACCTGGTATTTACCTCCATGTCGGGGGACTTCAGTCTGGAGGTGGAGGACATCGTCTCTCTACCTGTGTCATGGTCAGACCATCACCTGCTTCCTTTCTCTCTGTCGATCATGGCTCCTCCTCGCGGGGACCATCAGCCTCCTGTGTTGGCCCGCCCCCGGAGGCTCATGGCCCCTGCCCGGTTCCAGGAAGCCTTCGGGGAGCTACCTGGTGGCCTGACTGACACTCTGGCTGAGGTTGCGGCTGACCAATGTTTCGAAACAGCTGCCTGCACCATCGACTGGATCGCCCCCAAGCGCCTTCTCCGTAGCAGAGCTCGACCTTCGCCGTGGTTCACCGCTGAGTTGAGAGTGATGAAGCAGGAACAGAGAAGACTGGACAGCAGCTGGAGAAGAAGCCGGACAGCAATTAATAAGACTGCTGTTGTGATCCAGACTAGGCGCTATTCCCAAGCGATCAGGGAGGCTAAATCATCCTATTACTCCCTGGGAATTGGTGAGGCCTCGAACCGCCAGGCAGAGCTCTTCCGGGTGGTCCGAGACCTCACCAATCCTAGTCTGGCCAGGCCTCCTCCTACTGATTTCAGTAGTGAGAACTTCGCAGTCTATTTTCAATCTAAAATAGAGGCCATCCGGGCCGGCTTCGAATCCGGTTGCACTAGCCCTTCCCCGCCATCCCCAGTCGCTGCGCCACCTCTCTCTCCCCGGTTGGATGAGCTTGGGCCTGTTTCCTCCTTGGAGGCCTCCAGGGTGATTGCTCACTGCCGGCCCGTGTCCACCCCCTTGACCCTTGCCCTGCCTGGTTGATAAAAGCTGCCGGTGGGAGTATGCCAGAATGGGCATCTGCCATTGCCAACGTCCCATTTATGGGCAACGTCATTGAGAGGGTGGCTGCGGTCTGGATTCAGTCATACCTGGAGGAACAGCAGTGCCTTGATCCATGCCAATCCGGGTTCAGGCCCTGCCGGGGGACCGAAACAGCTTTGGTTGCACTGCAAGATGACCTAATCCGGGAGTCCGACAGGGGTTGCTCTACCCTGTTGGTTCTCCTGGATTTGTCAGCGGCCTTCGATACCATTGACCACGGTATCTTACTGGATCGGCTCTCTGAGGTGGGAATCGGAGGCACTGCTCACAGTTGGCTCCGATCCTTCTTGGAGGGCCATCCCCAGTATGTGCAGCATGGGGGGGGAGTTGTCGGCCCCATGGATCCTCCCTTGTGGGGTTCCGCAGGGGTCGTCTCTCTCCCCCATGCTGTTCAACATCTATGTAAGGCTGCTGGCTGGGGTCATTAGGAGATTTGGAGTCTGCTGTCATCAGTACGCTGATGACACACAGCTCTATCTCTCCTTTTCCACCTCTGCAGTGGAAGCTGTTTGGACTCTCGACCGGTGACTGGATGCGGTATTGACATGGACCAGGGCCAACAGGCTCAGGCTCAACCCCGAGAAGACTGAGGTTATGTTCTTTGGGAATTCGCCATCTGGATATGGAGGCCCTCTCCCCTGTTCGGAGGGAGTTTCCCTCCAACTCGCGGATAGGGTGTGGAATTGGGCGTGGTTCTGGATCCGGCGCTCACCTTGGATGCCCAGGTGGCTGCTGTGACCAGATCCACATTTTACCATCTTCGCCAAATTGCCCAGATCCGCTCATCTCTGGATGGCGACTCTCTGAGAACAGTGGTTCAAGCGCTGGTGATCTCGAGGTTGGACTACTGCAACGCCCTCTATATGGGGTTGCCCTTGACTCTCCTCCGGCCTTTGCAGCAGGTACAAAATGCGGCGGCCAGGCTGGTGGCGGGTGTGCGTCGTTACGACCGCATCACCCCAGTACTGGCTTGCCTGCATTGGTTGCCCGTTGCATCCCAGATCAGATTCAAGGTCTTGGTTTTAGTTTATAAAACCCTCCATGGCTTGGGCCCGGACTACCTGTCAGAGTGGATCGTCCAGCGATCAACCTCGGCCCGTCCAGTCTGCCAGTCGTGTGCACACTCGCTTCGGGTTGCCACCCCTCGAGAGGCCCGGAAGACACCCACATGTAACCAGGCCTTCTTGGTGGCAGCCCCTTCTCTCTGGAACAGCCTCCCAAGCGAAGTGCGCTCTGCAGAGTCCCTGCTGGCCTTCCGAAAAGCATTAAAAACTCTGCTTTTCCGGGAGGCCTTTGGCGACCTTCTGTAGTCCCCCCCGCCATCTATATTTCACACCCACCAAGTAGCCTCGTTGTTGGGTTTGTATGCACTACTAGGGTGCTAAGTTGTTTTATTTTTTTTAAATTATTTTTTAATAAATTTTAAACTACATACAAACAACATAGGAAAATGAGAATAAAAAAAACTACAACAAACAATATAAGTGCACCCCCATCCCACGGGTCCATCCATGCATTCTTGTTCGTTGCTCCATCTTCTATTCTTCTAGTAATCTTCTTAAAGTTCTCTTCTCCAGAATTGTTGTGAGATATTCGTGGACTCTTTCCCTTTTCCTTCAACTAATACATAATCTAAAAATTTACCCCAGATATCGTAGAAGATGTCTTTTTTCATTTCTCCTCGTTTAACCTTTAAACTGCAGGACAGTTTATCGTTTATAGCTATATCCCAAAGTTCATTATACCAATCTTCCATCTTGAATTCTAATTTTGACTTCCAATTTTTTGCTATGATTAATCTAGCAGCTGTCATAAAATTTGCTATTAATTCCTTTGTTGTAACATCATAATCTTTGCTTGTTAACAATGATAATAATGCTATCTCTGGATTACAATCTATATCTATCTTAATCGTATTGCTTAGCTCTAAAAACACTTTTTTCCAGAACCTTTGGACTATTTCACATTCCCACCAAAGATGCATGTAAGTACCAAGCTCTTTTTCACATTTCCAACATATCTTAGAGTAACCAGAATTCATTCTATTTAGTCTAACTGGGGTTAAATACCATCTAGAAACCAATTTAAAGTAGTTTTCTTTTATCCTGACCGATAATGATCTCAAAATTCTCATATTCCAAATTTTCTTCCAGTCTTCTTTCTCTATCAGTACATTAAGATCTTGGTTCCAGACGTCTCTCAAGGTATTTAACTCCTTCATTTCTAATGATTCCCCTAGTATTTTATATATTTTACGTGTTATTCCTTTCTCTGAATTTTCCTGTTCAGACTCAAGCGATAGTAAGAAATGTTCAAATTTTGTACACTCTCTAATTTGATTATTTCTTTTCCCCCAGTCCTTCATCCATTTTCCTAGTTGAATATAATTTAGCCATGTTAAATCACTGGGTTGCAAAATATTTTTATATCATGAATTGTTTTGATCTTGAGCATCCAATCCTTTAGTCTAGCTATTTTCTTAATTTTAAATAACTCCAGATAATGCTTCAAGTTGACTGGGAAGCTTTCCAAATCAGTAACTAAAGCCAGTGGGGATCCCTTCGGAGACAAGAATTTTTCTATATGTTCTCCATGTAACAATTAAACTATTCAATAGGGGGTTGTCAATCTTTACTTTGTTTTTAACTTCCGTGAATAAAAATGTGTTTATTTCCCCCTTTATATCCAAAGACTCTTGCTCCCACCATATAAGCTTCTGTGGTTTAAAAAGAATTCCCCCCAAAGAACTGAGTTGATTGGCTATATAGTAATTTCTTATATTGGGTATACCTATTCCTCCTTCTTTCTGAGATCTATACCATAGACTTTTATTTATTCTTGATTTTTTCCCTGCATTACAAAACCTATTTATCATGTCTTGGAGAGTTCTAATTTCCTTTTCTAAAAATTGAACCAGTAGCATTTTAAAAATAAAATTAATTTTTGGAAGTATTTTCATTTTTATCAATGCAATTCTACCAAACCACGATAGTTTTAGTTTAGAGTAGGATAATAGTTTGGTTTTCATCTCTTCTTCTAATTCCGAAATATTTCTTTCTTTAATTTTAGTAAATTCTTTATGGAGTTCTAATCCTAGATATTTAATGCTTTTTCCTGGTTTAAGTCCGGATTTTTCAATCATCTTTAAGTCATGTTTTCCATAATTGAACAATAAACTCTCTGATTTTTGCCAGTTTACACATAATCCTGTTATTTCTCCAAATTCTTCTAAATGAGTTTTTACTCTTTGAATATTCTCTATTGGGTTTACAATAGTCAAAAGAGCATCGTCCGCGAATAAACTGATTTCAGTTGCCCCGTCTTTCCCTATACCTTTAATAGATTTATCGTCCCTTATAGCATTTGCCAGGAGCTCTATAACAATACAAAAGAGAACTGGAGAAAGAGGACATCCTTGTCTAGTTCCCCAGCCTAGGGTAATTTGTTCGGTCAATCCATCGTTAACTATTATTGAGGAAGTGCCCTTTGAATATAATTGATTTATTACTCCCAAAAAGGATTTCCCAAATCCCCATTTTTTAAACAAAATTTTTAATGTGGGCCATTGAACACAATCAAAAGCTTTGAAAAGATCTAGAGATAACATCCCAGCTTTAGTAGTACTCTTCCCCATTTCATAAAGAACATTCAAATTCCTTCTAATAATATTTGCCATTTGTCTGCCTTTGATAAAACCACATTGATCCTCTTTAATATATTTAGCTATGAATTTATTCATTCTTTTAGCCAGAATTGCTGTGAAAATCTTGGCATCTTGATTTAATAAGGATATTGGTCTGTATGACCCAATATCCATTAAATTTTTATTAGGTTTTGGAATTAAAGTAGTTAAAGAATGGGTCCAGGATCTCAGAATTTGTTCTCCATCCAAAATTTCATTATATAGCTTCTTTAACTTGGGTATTAATACTGCTTTAAAAAGTTTGTAGAATTCAGGTCCCAGAGCATCCACTCCGGGCATTTTATTATTCTTTAATTTATCTATTACCTCGCTTATCTCTTGGTCTGTAATAGGCTTTTCCATTTCCAGCATATCTTCCTATTCCAAGACCCTCTTTAAATTCTTAGTGATGTACCTTTCTATATCCTCCTTAGGTTTATTTTTTGCAGTATATAACGACTGATAAAACTCTTGTATAGCTTTTAACTTTTCCTTCATTTGTGTGCATGTCTTGCCTGAGGAGTCTTTTATAATCCCTATTGTATTTTTGTCTTGTCTTTTCTGTGCTAGCCTGGCTAAAAGTTTTGAGTTCTTATTGCTGTATTCAAAGAAATTTCTTTTTAGATACAAAAGATTCCTTTGTGTTTGTTGTAAATCTAGATCTTCTAACTCCTTTTTTCTTGCTTCAATCAACCTCAGTATCATTATCCTTAGTAAGAAAGAATTGGGATTCTAAATCTGCTATTAATTTTTCTAAATTTCTTTTATTGAGTTCTTCCTGTTTTTTAGTTTTAATATTTTCTTTTATAATAAGACCTCTAGCTACCGCTTTCAGGGTGTCCCATATGATTGGCGTTTGGCTACCTGCCTTTTCGTTTATATCCCAAGTTTCCAACCAATCTTTTTTAACCTTTTCCAACACTTCTGGATGTTGAAATATTTTTAAATTCATTCTCCACCTTTTAGCTTCTCTATAGTTTTTATTTGTTGCTAGATCGATCGACATTAAAGCATGGTCAGATGTTTTTATGATCTCAATCTCGGTATTATTTATCATGGGTATTAAGCTTTGTGCAACAAACACAAAATCTATCCTAGAATAGGTTTTGTGTACTGGTGAGTAAAAGGTGTATTTTGTTTCATCTCCTTTCAGTTCTCTCCAGACATCCTTCAATCCTGTTGTGTTTATAAACTTTGCTAGAGTTGTGTGTCTTGTCCTCCACCCTTCCTTTTTACAGACCGATTTATCTTTAATTTTATCTAAGACCATATTGAAATCCCCTGCCATTATTAAATACCCCTTTTTAACCAATTCAATCTGATCCCAAAGGAGATTGTAAAAGTGGCCTTGATTAACATTTGGTGCATACAGATTTACCAAAGTATAATAATCTTTCCCCATTAGAATTTGCAATATTATATATCTACCTTCTAAATCTTTTACCACATTTTCAACAACACATTCACAATTCCTTGAGATTATAATGGCAACCCCTCTTGCTTTAGATGTGCCAAAGCTTTTTTTCATATATATCAACATTTGGAATTTTTAATTCATTAATACCATCTCTTGTTTGGTGAGTCTCTTGCAAGAAGGCAATATCTATTTTGTGCCTTTTAATCATCGCTTCAATTCTGTTTCTCTTCGAAAATGACCCCAGACCTTTTACATTCAACGTTGCTAATTTTATAAACTTTCCCATAACCTAGTTCTTTTAGATACAATATTCTGGAGTGGTCCCGTTGTGCACACAAAAGTAAAAACACCAACAATTAATTAAAAATAAACTAAAATGAATCTAATCCTCCACCCTAAAAAACTATTCTTTTCTCCCACCCCACCAGCTATCATACTGTTTAGCATGTGCATCAAGGGGATGGGGGGGAGGAGGTCCGTCCACAGACATTAGTCAGCCAAGATCTCATTAGCTCTTAAATAGCATGTTACTGTAAATTCCATAAATTTATTCTACCCCCCTCTAAACCACCCTCTCACCACCACCACCCCCTCAAAAAAAAAGGGGGGGGGAGGGAAGGGAGGGAAGGGAAGGGAAGGGAAATAAAGGAGAAGAGAGGAGAAAAAAAAACCCCAAGGAGAATTTTTTTTAAAAAATTAAATAAGAGAAGGGGGAAGGGGAGTGGAAGGGAAAAAAGGGAGAAAGGTAAGGGAAGAATAGCGAAGGGGATGATAGGGGGGAGAGAGGGGGAGAGAGAGAGGAGTAAACTGAATGTTTTTCAAATATTCTTCATCTTCATCGAAGATTCCTGGAGCCGGAGTAAAAAAAAGTTCACTGTCCTGATGTTGCCACAGAAGTTCCCGGGGAAGGACAAGCAGAAGCTGAGTCGTCTTGGATATTCCACGCTTCAAGAAGATGCTGGCCTTCTTCTAGAGAGTGAATAGTGTGTTGAACAGAACCTTTCCAAACTTTCAAGAATAGGGGGTGGCCCCAAGAATAGCGATAGTTATTCTTCCTTAATACGGTTGTGACTGGTCTCATCGATTTACGCCAATCAGTAGTTTCTTTGGAAAAATCTTGAAAAACTTGCAAAGTTGCATCTCCTCTCTTAAGAATATTAGGATTGGCTCTTATTGAAGACATAAGACACTCTTTATTCACATAAGAAGCGAATCTTACTATCACTGGTTTTGGGGCCCCATCTCTTGAATTGCCCAGATAATGAACTCTCTCTAAATCTTCATCGTCTAATTGTTTGGGCAAGAAGGAGTTAAGCCAGGTTTAAACTTCCTCTTTTAATGATGCCCCCTTCTTTTGAATAGCAAAATTAATCAGTTTAACATTCTGTCTCCGAGAGTAATCTTCAATATAAGTTAGTTTCTTATTAGTTTTGAGTAAAATCTGTTTCTGGGAGTTAATTTGAGTTTCGTTTTTCGTTACACGTATCTCCAGATTTTGAAATTCTCCTGCCAAATTATCAAGCCGCTGGCCGTTTAGCTTTATTTCCTGTGATAAATCTTGTTTGGTGCCTTGAAGTTCTTTTGAAAGGTCATCAATTCTGCGTATCACATCCTGCTGATTAGCACTCATGATGCTAGCTAACTCTGTCCTCATCAAACACATTTCTTTCATGAAGTCTTGATCTGCGGGGGGAGGAGTAGTCTCTCTCTTTCCCTTCGCTGATCCTGTCGCCATTTTTAACCTTCCATCGTCTGTGGGGTGCTCGATACGCTGTAAAGCTGGGCGATCGTGTACAGTATCAGATAATTCCCTAGTCCAACCTTTTGGCTGAGGTTTCTTTTTTGCTCTTTTACCCGGCATATAATTAGTCAAAAGATGTTTGCAATCATCTAGTAACTTTCCAAGCAGCCGGCAAAAGCGATAAGCAGTTCAGTCTCCCAGCTTGCGTCTCTCTATACAGTTTTCCTAAGCAGCCAGCAGCCAGCAGAAACAGCAAAACCGAAAGTAGCTTCGTCGCTTATAAATCAAGTTTAACTACCCTTCGAAACACATATATTGCTTCTCCTGTCACCCCCGAGTAATTTATTGATACATTACTCACGGCACCACGGCATTAAACAGTAGTTTTGAAGCTCTTTTCAGATCTCGGCACAGAGCTCTAAGATCAGGCTGCCGACATGTCTTAGTGGGCGGGACTTCCCCCGCTAAGTTGTTTTAAACCGTTAGAATAACTAAGTTTATTGTTTTATTATGTTGTTCTAATTTCTTATTGTGGTTTGTTGCTCTGTCAACCATTGTAAGCCGCCCAGAGTTCCTACGGGAAGATGGGTGGGGTATAAATAAATAAATAAATAAATAAATAAATAAATAAATAAATAAATAAATAAATAATCCGTCTGATATGGTCAGCATCCCTGCTGTCCTTCTCGATAGGCTGGCCAGGTTGGGAGTTGGGGGCACTATTTTGCACTGGCTGACTATGTCCAGAAGGTGGTGCTGGGGGACCGTTGCTCTGCCCCATGGCATTTACATCATGGGGTTATTCAGGGTTTGATACTGTCTCCTATGCTGTTTATCATCTACATGGAACTGCTGGGAGAGATCATGAGGGGGTTTGGGCTGAGGAGTCAGCAATATGCTGACGATACTCAGCTCTACCTCTCAGTTTCCACCAATCCAGGTGAGGCGGTTTCTGTGCTGAACACCTGTCTGAACTGGATAATGGATTGGATGAGAGTCAATAAATTGAAACTCAGTCCAGACAAGACAGAAGTTCTGTTAGTGGGTGCTTTGCCAGACAGGTTAGAGGACCATCTCCCTGTCCTGGATGGGGTTGCACTCCCGCTAAGGGACAAGGTCCACAGCTTGGGGGTGCTCCTGGAACCTGGTCTAACTCTGGAAGCCCAAGTGGACTCGGTGGCCAGGGGTGCATTTCTTCAGCTGTGGAAAATATATCAGCTGCGCCCTTACCTGGCTGAACGGAGCCTCATGACAGTTACACATGCACTGGTAACATTTCATATTGATTAATGCAATGTGCTGTAGATGGGGCAGACTTTGAAGATGGCTCGGCAATTGCAACTGGTTCAGAATCGTGCATCACAGCTGATGAGTAGTAGGGCCACCAAGGACCACATCACACCAATTCTTTATAAACTGTATTTGTGACCAGTTGCTTCCTGAGCCCAATTCAAAATGCTTATTTTGACATATAAAGACCTAAATGACTTAGGACCTAGATATCTGAAGGACCACCTCCTTCCATATGAACCTAGGCAGTTAAGATCAAGCCAGGAGGCCCTCCTGAAAGAGTCTTCCCTCAAGGAGGTAAAAGGGATAGCTTGCAGCAGGTATGGGGCCTTTTCAGCAGCTGCCCCCAGGCTATAGAACACCCTCCCGATTGAGACCCACCTGGCCCCGACGTTGATGACATTTCAGCACCAGGCAAAAGCCTTCCTGTTCCAGAATGTTTTAATTGATGTAGATTGTGGGTCCTGATAGTATTTTTAGTGTATTGTATTTAATTTTTTAAAAATCATTTTTAATTGTTCATTGGCATTTTAATGTTTTAATTGTTTATTTTAACTATAAGCCACCCAGAGACCTTTGGATAGTGGGCAGCATATAAGCTGTATAAACAAACAAACAAACAAACACATAAATAAAAAGGATGTTAAAACTGAACCATCCCTAAAGCCTGCAGAAATATATATATTGACAGTTTGTAGTCATGCAACTTATTAGCTCATGGAAAAGTTTTCTTATCTCAAGTAGGAAAGAGTGGGGCTTGGGTGAGTGAGTGAAGTGTGAATATATATATTTGAAAGTCCCTAGCATTGGCTTAGGTATGGGCCAGTTTTATTAGAGATAAGGTAAAGCTGTACATAAGGAAGCATGAAGGATAACACAAAGTTTAATTAGTTGTGATGGGCATTAACTGTGTAGTGCAGGCTATTGCTGAGTTTGGTACAAGCAGATGAAACTTGGAGCAGTGCAGCCATCTGCTAGCATCTGGAAGTTGAGTCATGGCAACTGGACTTCTTTTTCTTGAGAGACTGAAATGTTTCGCTGCTCATCCAAACAGCTTCATCAGTCTGAAGTTGAGCTGGCTACCTGGGATTGAACCCCAGGTCGTGAGCATACAGTACAGGCATTTAACCACTGTGCCACAGGGCTCCAATCTCCCTCCCTATTCTCTTTTTCTCTGAGCCGGTGAAATTCAACAATAATGTGAGTTGAACTGTTTGATGGTAAGGGACAGTAACGCTCTTTGCCATTGACTTTACTGTTTCAGAGGGGGTGTCGTGGAATTTTAACTCAGCAATTGAAGGATCCTTACCTCTGCTTTATTCATGACTTAGGGCTCTATCACACGTCCTTAAAAATCTAGATCAAATTTCAAGATAAACCATGTCCAAAAATCTTGTCCCCACGGCCACTGGGCTTTAAAAAAATAGTAACACCCCCTTTAACGAGTCTTCCAATACCTACTGGAGAAGTTGAGAATTTTTTGCCTCTTTTAAAAAAGCTCGTTTTTAGAGCCAGATGTTGTGGGAACGCGTAGATGATCCGGTTTTCTTTTCGTTTTCTTTTTTTCTTTTTTTCATAGCGCTGACCAGCTGTTCCTGGGGATGGTCGGTGCTGTTTTTTTTTTTAAATCTCACCCCCCAGCGCTGTTCAGTTGGTCCCAGCGTTGCTCAGTTGGTCAGGCACTTCTTTAAATTTATTTTTGATTTTTATTCCCCCCACCCAGCGCCAGCCAGCTGGGTTTTGGTGCTTTTTAAAATTTATTTTGATTTTGATCCCCCCCCCCAGCACCAGCCAGCTGGCTTTCAGTGCTTTTTTTAAAAAATATATCTTCCCCAAGCACTGCTCAGCTGGCCTTTTTTAAAAACTTCCTTGTCTGTGGGAATGGAGATCCCACATCTTCCATCATGTGACCCAGGAAGAGGAAAACCCAGACTTTCAGATTCACCGGATCTTCCCCCAGGTGAGATAGCAGCCTTAGTCTATCCTATAAGGAAAATCTTATTCTGTGGTAGGAAACCAGAGACCTCTCAGATGTTGATAACCTTTCATAATCCTTCATGACTGGTGCCCTTTGACAAAGGCTGAGGCCAGCAACAGTCAGAGAGTCACAAGCTGCTGACTATACAGTCTGCAGAGGATCTAATGATATACTACTGTTGTGCCCATCTTTTCCTGCAGAAAACAAAATGTGGGACATGCACTTGCCTTGTGCCGTCTTGGTGATGATAATGACTTCAGTCGATCCCAATGTGGAGAGCAAAATCACCTCACTGCCAAAGTTCACAAAAATGAAAGCTGCAGAAACAGAAGCCAATGAGAATCTGGGAGCTTCGGATGGACCACTTACAGAAGACCGCCTCCTCACTGAAGAAGCTGAAATGAGCGATACTGCAACAGAATTATCCACTTCAAACTATGACTTCAGGACTGCCACCACACTCTTCCCATTTGAAAACTTCACTCTTGATTCATCTGACTTCTTCTTTAACTGCTGTGATTGCTGCCCTCCAGTTCCAGGGGAGAAAGGAGAACCCGGAGAGCCTGGAATGCCTGGTATGGGAATGCAAATGCGTATTGTCTTACCAAATAATTCTGATGGCATTTTGCCATTTATATTGCAGACAGAAATACATGGATTGGAATAAGTATGATGCAAAGGAAAAGAAAATGAAACAAGGGGAGACTACTAATATCAAGGATGTAAGGCAGGCATGTCCAAACTTCGGCCCTCCAGATGTTTTGGACCACAACTCCCACAGTCCTTTGTCATTGGCAATGTAAGCTTAGAATTCTGGGAGTTGTGGTCCAAAACATCAGGAGGGCCAAAGTTTGGACATGCCTGATGTAAGGTCTTGGGTAGAGAGGTGGAGTGACTTGATCAAGATACTGAACATTTGGATCAGAGACAGGTAACAGAAGTCTTCCATATGTAGTTGGGCTTCACCCCCCCCCATGCCCCATAGCCAGAACTTGGGAGTTCTGCATAGGAACATTTGCCTGCCAGCCTGGGAAGAAAGAGGCAAGACATAAGGAGGGCTGGGTTAAATAGGGCCACAACTGTATTCAACCTTAACTGTAAGCTGAAAAGAGATAACTTTATATTAGCAAGGGGACCTGACGTACTGCAAGAGGATAAATGCATAAAATCATACCTCAATCCCTTGCTCATTTAAATTCACTATTCCTACACCAGGAGGCAGTTGCCTTGTACAATCTTCTCCTGGCCCACTAATATACTTACCCTGCACAGCTGTCACTGATAATATTATTATTATTTTTACTATTCTAACACTGACTACTAATTTATATGAGAGCTGTGGTAGTCACCTTAAGGGTGTTTATCTCTGGGGTATCTCCAATGAATTCTACTACCTCTTGCACTATCGCCCTTGGAACCATTAATGAGCAGTTAAACCAATTGATTCCCACACAATGAGAATGGGATGGGCGAAAACGCACTGCCAGTCATGACCAATCACATGACCCATCTGGCCTCGAAGTGACCAGCTAATTTCATTCTCATTGCATCTAAGGGAAGGAGGGTGAGGAAGCTGCTTCCCAGGGCTAAGGAGGGCAGTTGCTGCAGGGAAGCCTCTTAAATGATCTTCCCCCCACCGCAGTGCCGCCTCTCCCAGCAAGTAGGCTTTTTTCGTGCCAAACCTCCATCTGGGTGAGCAAATCAGCCCAGTCCCGGGAACGAGTGGAGCCTCACTTGGAGGGCTTATGGAAGAACATAAGAACATAAGAAGAGCCATGCTGGATCAGGCCAAAGGCCCATCTAGTCCAGTTTCCTGTATCTCACAGTGGCCCCATCAGATGCATCTGGGAGAGCACAAGACTAGATATCTGTCTCCTGATACCGCTCCCCTGCAACTAGCCATTGAAGTACCCTGGTTTTAAGCCTGGAGATTACACATCTCCCTCATGGTTTGTAACCTGTGATGGACTTTTCCTCCAGGAATCTGTCCAATCCCCCTTTGAAGGCATCCAGGCCAGATGCCATCACCACATCCTGTTTTTGGTCTAGCCCAGTGGTTCCAAACCTTGGGAAACCCAGGTGTTCTTGGACTGCAATTCCCAGAAATCCCAGCTAGCACAGCTAGTAGTGAAGGCTTCTGGAAGTTGCAGTCCAATAACACCTAGACTTCCCAAGGCTGGGAACTGATGGTCGAGGCTGAGACCAAACGATTGAAGAAATGTCCTGATGGACTTTGCGAAAAAGTCAGTGGAGAAGACATACAGACAATACTCTTCTGCTTGTCATTTGCATCTTGGGGAGACATGTTGCCTTCTCAAATTCTGAGGCAGGAAATGAGGGTGGGGGAACAATTAAAATCCATAACCCAATGTCTGATTTTAACCTAACTATCATCACATTTAACCTTTGATAACAGTAACTCAGAATGCTGGCCAAATAGGCCTTCTGCATCTAGATGACATTTGCTTACCTTTCATGCCTGGCTGTGTTTCCATCCCTTTTGGAGTGTGATAATGGCAACATCAATTATTAAGGATAGTGATTATATAGTGTGTATGCATACGGTATGCTCTATCAAGTTAAATATTGCCTTCCAAGTCTATATTTGTAATCTATGTTCATACAACTTACTTCCAGATGGTCATTTTGTAGGTTTTTCACAGTAGAAAAACATGTCTGATGACACCTTAATGAACCCTAAAGAAATATAGAAAACATAAATGTTTGTAGACCAGATATTATTATACCTCATGCCATAATATTGTAGGTCCAAAACAGGTGATACATTTAGTGTGTTTTTAAAGGAGATACTTCCACAAGTGCTAATAGAAGCCTGCTTGTCATAGCATTTAATTTTCCTCAGTTGCGTATTTTTTGTCTAGTGTGTGGTGGTTGTTGAAAGCTAAACACAGGCTTTATTTGCGGCTGATTGCTGGAGCCTAAAACTCTCAGGAAATTATGTTGTGAATGGGCAGGTGGGTTAATCACGGGCAATACATACCCCTCTCGTCACTTAAAGGCTTGTTTGACCTTGAGACTTGATGGTGTTACAAAACTTTTTGTTGCTTTAGAAATAATTTTATTTCACTTTTTTTCCTCAGCGAATGTGTTATGCATAATTTGATTGCTATAAGCATGGTTTTAACTCCTGTATCATACCAGTTATCCCATGTAACAGGGTTTTCATCTGATTGGGTTGTTTAAAAACAGGTCTTAAAGGCGAGACGGGAGAAAAAGGCCTTCCTGGTCCATCAGGAATACCTGGACTGCAAGGACTAAGAGGATTCAAAGGGGACAAAGGTACATTGCTGATCATGGGTTTATGGAAGTCTCCACCCAGCCAACACATGTGTTTCGGAGCACAACAAGAGGAAACCACTACTCTTTTCACCTTGACAGATGATGTATGGGAGGAGCCAGGGAAAAACTGGAATTGAACAGTTTCTCTGTGTGTTTAGCAGAAAACGAGAAAAGTATAATATTGGAGTTGGGAGCCATCCAATGATGCTGGCTGATGGGAAGTTCAGAAGAATGTGGAGAAGGCCTTCATTTTATGTAGAATTGAAATTTGTTGCACTGAGATGACATGGTAGCTGCTGGTTTAGATGGCGTTCCCTGGGGATTAGACAGAAGATAAAGCTGTAGATGGCAAGTACAATGATGCCTTGAATTATGAATGGCTTGAATTACAAAAAAAAACTTGAATTATGAAAGGACATCTCCTGGTATGGGGGAAATCTGAGTTAAGAAAATTTAGCTTCCCCCCTTTTAGTTGTGATACAGGTGGTGGTGGTGACGGCAGCGGCTCCGACCTTCCATCACCCCGCTGCCGCTACCTCTGCCACCGCTGCCGCCGCTGCTACCACTTGCATTGGGGAGAAGCTGTCAACCTCGCCACCACTTCAGTCAGCTCCTTTTCAGACACCTGAAAGCGGAAGGCTTTGGAGAAGGTTTCCTTTGGCTTCGGAGCACCAGAAAAGGAGCTGATTGAAGTGGTGGTGAGGAGGATTCAGCTCCTTTTCAGCTTGTCCCCACTGTGTTTCCTTTGGCTTTAGAGCACCCCAAAAGGAGCTGATCCCTCCTTGCCACCACTTCAATCAGCTCCTTTTCGGGTGTTCCGAAGCTGAAGGAAACACAGTGTGTGTGTGTGTGTGGGGCGGGTGGCTTGTACCTGCTGTTTTTCCTGGGCCCGCTCATTCCCTTGATACTTTTAAAAGATCCCCGTGGGTGTGCCATGCAAGGGGGAGACTGTGAGTGCAGGTTTCAAGTTTCAAGTTCAAGTTTATTGCGGTCATATGACCCGTAAAAACAAAAGTACAGTAAGTCATAAAAACAATGGAAGAATAAAACTACAAATGGGTAAAAACATCAGGAAGATGGATAAATGGTCGAGGTAATCTCTGCTCTCTTGCGTATGGCGGCCAGAAAAAACTTTGCTACCTGGGCTGTAACATAAAGCAATCAAAGACCCGCACTAACAGCCTCCCTGCTTTCTGGCACCCCCAGAGTCTTCACCTCCTTGCCATACTCCTCCTTACAGCTTTCAGGTGCCTGAAAAGGAGGAGGGGGGCAAGGAGGTGAAGCCGCTGAGGGAAAGACTGCCTGCTCCCCAATGCCCTGGTTTTGCCTTGCAAGCAGGCAGAAAAACCCACAAATGGGAGGATTTGTGGCTTATGCCTGTTCCCAAGGCAAAACCAGGGCATGGGGCAGCAGGCAGAAACCCTCCCAGTGCTTGCCACCACAGCAGGGAGCAAGTGCTGGCTGGTTGGGGTGGGGTGGGGTACTGGTGGCAAAGGAGCCATCTGGGTGCCTGCCCTAACCCACCATAGCAGGGGAAGAGCTTCCCCCCATGGCTGGTTTTGGGGGGGAATCCTCTCAATGAACCAGCAGTGAAGGCTACAGAGCTGTCAAAATCAGCAGCTTTGGAGGCATGCTAACAACCAGGTGATTTTTGACTGCTCTCCAGTCTTGGCTGCCGGTTGATTGAGGGAGTTCCCTGCCAACCCAGCAAAGGGGGAAAGCATTTTCCCTGTTTTGCTGGGTTGGGGCAGGTTTCCCATTGGAATGCATTGAAAACCGATTAATCTCTTCCCTTTTTGTGCCTTTTTTCAGACCTCTGGAATTGATTAATTGGCTTTCAATGCATTCCTATGGGAAACTGCATTTTGAATTACAAAAATTTTGAATTATGACAATTCCGTTGGAATTGATTAATTTAGTAATTCAAGGCATTACTTGTATCCACAATGGCTGTACTCTGCTTCCATGGTTGAAGAAAACATGGCTGTGAATCTCCACTGCTGAGAAACATAGAAAGCTGTCTAACCATTGGTACAGCTCAGCCCAATGTTGTTGATTCTGAGGAAGAATTCTTTTCCCACCTACTCAGATTCATTCTTTATCCTTCATTCTAGCCAAGGCAGCTACTATGGCTTATTTTTATTAAGCTGCATCAGGGTCCTAAGCTAAATTAAAGTTATGAAATGTAGCTATGTCACTGAACATGGAACATTGCAAACAGCATCACAAATATTTTGTAGGAGATAAAGGAGAACATGGTGACCCAGGAGCAAACGGAAGCCCAGGATACCCTGGTAAACCAGGAGAACAAGGTATGACTTGAGAATTTCTGCAAGTTCTTGGAGGTGTTGACAATTTCAGAATGTTGTGGCCAGACAGTTGGCCATGGTCAGCTATACAGGGAGTCACTAAAACTTTCTTGTTTCCATTCTTTCTCCTGCCTAAAGGTCTCTTCCTGGGCACTGTTTAAAAGGCTTGCTAGAAATGAAAAATCCCTGCATATTTCTGGGCTTCTGAAAGGCAATATTCTTTGATAAAAGTCTAAATGGGTTTTAAAATTGTCAAGGAAAGCTCTTCTGTGTTAGACTTGCTATTGTTGGAGGCGCAGTTGGTGGGGACAAGAAGCCAGAGCAGCCCTGCTGGGTGGGGCTCTGGCCTTTGTGTGCACAACATCACTTTCTCTCCTGTTCATGACTCTGCTCTCTACACAGGTTCCATTGTGACCAGAACAAAAACTATTGCTATGGGTGTCTGTGAAACTTCTCAGTCATCCAGGTGAAGTTATCTGGAAGTTAAGCCATGGCAACTGGACACCAAATCCCCAGACAAATAAGAAGCAATTCACACCTCCACCAGGAAGGCCACTGCTAATGACCCATACTTTATGGGTGTTGGGAAGGGTTTCATGGTTTGACTTACACACATACCAGGGCATTGTCCATGTAATGAGCCTATTCAGGCCGCTGTCTACCTAATGAGCCTATTCAGACCTGAGTGGAGTGAAACCAAGGTGAACTATAAATTGGAAGCCTTGAGGCTACTTTCCTCAGACTGACGATGCTACTTGGATGAGTAGCAAAATGTTTTGATCTCAAAAGAAAACAAATCTAGTTGCCATGACTCAGCTTGCAGAGTAGGTGTGGTTGCGCAGGGGAAGAAAAATCCTGTTCTGAGGGATGGGGGTGCACATGCATGCATGTACATGCACACCTTAGAGGGAACAATGAGCCAGAGCTGGGAGAGTAAGAACAGACAAAAGAATTTTTTTTCACCAACGTGTTGTTAGTCTGTGGAACTCCCTGCCACAGGATGTGGTGATGGCATCTGGCCTGGATGTCTTCAAAAAGGGATTGGACAGATTCCTGGAGGAGAAGTCCATCACAAGTTACAGACCATGATGGGGATGTGTAATCTCCAGGCTTAAAACCAGGGAATTTCAAGGACCAGGTTCAGGGGAATGGTATCAGGAAACAGATATCTAGCCTCGTGTGCTCCCAGGTGCATCTGGTGGGGCCACTGTGAGATACAGAAAGCTGGACTAGTTCGGCCTTTGGCCTGATCCAGCATGGCTGTTCTTATGTTCTCCCTGCCAAAGGAGGCTGCATTATGTAACTTGGCATGTGACCAGAAATGTGAGGATTATGATTTATGAATCTACAACATAGTGATGGTGTAGCGCCCCCTCAGGAGTGCCATTTCAACCAACCAACCATTTGAGGGCTTCTGGTAATTTTTCCAGGCCCTGCTTCTGTCATTGCAGAAGGCAGCCTGGCATATGCCAAAGTGGGAGGCCGAGTTTTCTTGGTGCCCCTGAATTTCTGTCTTTGCTATTATTATTCTTATTTTTGCAGGTGAAATGGGATTTAAGGGAGACAAAGGAAGCAACGGGCTGCCTGGAGCCAAAGGTCAAAAGGGTGCTAAGGGTGAGACATGCGAAAATGGCACGAGAGGAGAGAAAGGAGACAAAGGCGACCTGGGATTGCCAGGCATTGATGGGGAGAATGGAGAGAAAGGAGAAAAAGGGGACCTTGGTGAAAAGGGCTACCACGGTGATCCGGGCGAGAAGGGGGAACAAGGAGAAAAGGGCAGCACGGGGCCCAAAGGAGAAAAGGGCATCAAAGGAGACCCTGGGGTGGAAGGTGTCCAGGGCGAAGATGGGCAAAAGGGAGAAAAAGGTGAGCCCGGCATTAGAGGTGAGAAAGGTGATCCAGGACCCATTGGAATGACAGGACCTCCAGGGGTGAAAGGAACTCCGGGTCCCAAAGGTATTAGGGGGGCTCCTGGGAAGAAAGGTGCACGAGGTCCCAAAGGTTCGATGGGCATGACCCCAAGTAGGCCAAGGTCAGCTTTTAGTGTTGGCCTCTCCAAGCCTTTTCCGCCCCCTAACGTCCCAATTAAGTTTGACAAGATCTTGTACAATGACCAAGGGGATTATAATCCGTTGACGGGGAAATTCAATTGCACCGTTGCCGGGGCATATATCTTCTCTTACCATATGACAATACGAGGCCGGCCGGCCCGCATCAGCATCATGTGCCAAAACAAGAAGGTGGTCAGAAGCCGGGAGACCCTTTATGGCCAAGAGATAGACCAGGCATCCTTCCTTACAATTCTGAAATTAAATGCAGGTGATCACGTTTGGTTGGAGGTCACAAGAGACTGGAATGGGGTTTATGTTAGCGCTGAAGATGATAGTATATTTTCTGGCTTCCTGTTATATCCTGCTGAAACGCTGGATGTTTTAGTATGAATATGGCAGGTGAACTTGAATTACTTGGGAATCTTTCATTTTACTCTTGTTTATCATAAAGTAACATATTTCATAAGCTAGATCACAGGGCATGCATTTGTAATTCTAATCAAGATACATTAATTCAAAGATAGTGCCCTAAAATACATGGCTTCAACTCAGAAACAGCGTTTCTTGGCACATAAAAGAAAAGTTCCAGAAATGCTTTTTGACAAGCATTTGCAAATGATGTGTTGCAAAAGATGTCAGGTTTCAGTTCTGTGGCCATTAGAGAATTCAAGTATTATACTATGGTATCAATTTAGTTTTATATTAATGAAGGGACTAATCAAGTATTGGACTTCTTCACGTTTCGCTTTTCTTTGGAGCTAGCACTGATATGGGCTGGTAACTAGAGAATATTTGTATTTAGTAGGTAAAAAAAGTCCTTTGATCATTTATACCAGACACATCCATACATTTAGGGAAAGTTTGTAAATTCAAGATGATGAATTAAGTGAATGAACTGGATGTTTTAATGTAGAAATTGTAATTTGTCACTGGTGTATTGAACGAAAAGAAAAGAAAAGGGAAGAAAAGAAAAGAAAAGAAAAGAAAAGAAAAGAAAAGAAAAAACCACTCGTCAAGTTGCTTTTCAAATGTGTTCTTCTGAAATAGTCTCTAATAAAGTAAGACAACTACCTGGTTTGGAGTGTTTTCTTCGGTACAATTGGACACAAAACAAAACATTGCACACATCAGGTTCACACAAGCTGAACCTAAAAAATACTTTTAAAAACATAACTCATTCCTGCTATTCACTACAACTTTTTTGAACAGTAATTTGGTGTCATTACTTCTGACAACGGGACAAAGTATATAATTATGTTACTCTTTGCACCACATGCTACTTTTGCATCATTTCCACATCTTTTTTTTTTAAAAAAAGAAAAACCCTTTGGAAATTACATCAACCTTTGGGAAATCCCTGCTCCCTATGTTACCAGCTGCTGCTGATATGTGTCATCATGTGCCACCTCTAGTTTGTCATGTCCCAGTAGGGTTCTATAACATTTTCAAGGAGTGCTTTAACCATTGTCACCCCGGAGAGTTTTGATTATCAAGCAGAGCTGTGTTCTAGTCTGACACACTGTCCACTGCACCACTGTCTTGCATGCACTATTTGCTACCCACAGTTAAATGACATTGGTCTGAATTAATAACAATGATTATGTGCCAAGTAAAATCTGACTTATGGCCTCCCTGTCCAGGGTTTTCTACATAGAGTGCTCTGAGGTGGTTTACCCTTCCTTTCTTCCCGGGACTTGCCCAAAGCTGGACAGGCTGCACTTCTCCCAGAAGGCACAATGAGGAACTGAAGTTTCAACTTCTGGCTCTACAGCCAGATACCCAAACTACTCAGTACTTTAATTTTGAAATGGCACTTGGTTAGGCCCACACAGCTAATTACAGGTAAGTATATTACTTGTTACTTTCAAAGACAAAGGGAAAAGTAAGGCGATTGAGTCTTCCTGCCCAGCACATGTGTGATATAGTGTGCAGGTACATACAGTATACTACATACCGTACCTGTGTTGGCCCTGTATATTATTTGCCACGGTTAGAGGCAGAGACAACTCTGCCTTCTGTACTTTTCCCATTACGGTACATCATTACAGCTCCCACTTCTCCCCTTCTCCTGGTGTCCTGCAGAAGTGTTTCCAGATGTTTTCACCCAACATGTAATATGGAACATGGTCAGCATATACCGATATTCTTTCTGTTCAAAGTAGAGTTGAGATGATACAACCTAAATAGTATATAATCACAATACCTGCATTTCTAGCCCTCATTTACCCTCATGTTAAGAACATCACATTCAAGGGTAATATGATTTACTTCTGGACACGTTCTTCTGTTGGCCTGGCCAGCTGACGCTACCGCTACCCTGGAACCAGCTTCTGCACAGATGAAGATTTTGACTGCCATGATTGTCCTAATAAGCCAGGCCTACCCAAACTTCGGCCCTCCTGATGTTTTGGACTATAGCTCCCAGAATTCTAAGCTTAGATTGCCAATGGCAAAAGACTGTGGGAGTTGCAGTCCAAAACATCTGGAAGGCTGAAGTTTGGGCAGGCCTGTAATAAGCCCTTTGATAGAATCATCCAATAACAGGATGTGCTCTTTGGGGATGTGGCATTTGTCACTGTTATTAGTCTGTACGGTAGCCCATAAAACAGGCTGGCCGAATAAAGCTTTATAGCTTCACTTTTCTCCCAGCTCCACAAAAGGGGAATATTTGCAAGCAGCAATTTGTTGTTGTTCAGTTGTCCAGTCGTGTCCGACTCTTCGTGACCCCATGGACCAGAGCACTCCAGGCCTTTCTGTCTTCCACTGCCTCCTGGCGTTTGGTCAAATCCATGTGGGTTGCATCAATAATACCATCCATCCAATGCATAGCTAAACTGCCAGGGTAAGGAGGTAGCACATGCTCTGTAGGCCTGGAGGTTCCTTCAGTGCAAGGAGACATGTTTCTTTCAGCAAAAGCTATGAGACTAGTTAGAATGAGGGCTGAGATAAGAAACGATGGGCCTATGTTTTAAGCCCAAATAAGATAATAGTACTTTTCACCAAGTGTTGCTAGCCTTCACAAAAAAATTGTAAAATATTAAAACAGAGTCTGACTCTGAGAGTTGAGCCACTCTCTTTTCTGTGGGTCAATTCAGATGTTAAAGATGAAGTATATTTTCTCTAGTTCATGTTCCCCCCCTCCCACAATTGAATTTCCTCAGGCAGGATGGCCTCAGTTTTTGTACAGTGGTACCTCTTAAGACGAATTTAATTCGTTCTACAGGTCAGTTCATCTTACAAAAATTTTGTCCTACAAAGCACGGTTTAGTGCGGATTCCCATAAGAATGCATTGAATTCGTCTTGTGAAGCATCCCACAGGAAAATTCATCTTACGAGGTTTTCCTATTCCTGGACGTTTCATTTGTGTTATGAATTTTTTTTCTTAAGGGGCATTTGTCTTACGAGGTATTACTGTAATTGCAAATTCGGTCTGTGTTTACCTTCCAAAGACCATTCACAAACAAAGCACTCTAAATGCAGGGCATGTAGGTAAGGAAAGCCATACTCTATGCCAGTGATGGCAAACCTATGGCACGGGTGCCAAAGGTGGCACTTGGAGCCCTTTCTGTGGGCACCCAACATCGCCCCTTTATAGCCACCTGTATACAGGTTAAATTACTGTATTGCACTTGCAAAAAAAAATTAGTGGGTTTTGAATTGCAGTTTGGGCACTCGGTCTCTAAAGGCTCGCCATCACTGCTCTATGCTATGAGAAAGAAACATCTGCTCACGTGAAATAGACCACTTCTAAAGTGTGCTTAAAGTATCTGCAGATATATTTTATTTACTTATTTAATTACCCAGCCTTTCTCCTTAAAAAGGGCACATGGAGGCTTCCATTATTAAACGATGGTATTTAAAGCTAACAGCAGTGAGTATACAAAAACTAAAAAGGATCAAACAAATACCATACTAAAAATCCTAAACAAAAACAACACCTTCGAAGAAGTAAGGTACAATACAATCATCAATTTAAAAGCCTAATTCAGGCAACCAGTTCCTTCCCTGTATCTAATTTCAAAGACAGCTATAGTTCTCTGCTTAATTGTCTCTCCGCCCTCTATCTTTATAAAAGTCAGAGGGCAGTGGGTGTGCAGTTATGTGAGTGTCATCTGGAGGAGTCTGATAGAAGCAGGCTCTGACTCTGTTGAAGTCTGTTCCTGTAAAAAGTAATTTTTATACAGTATGCTGTTCTTTTTTGGACTATTCAACTATAAGTAAACAAAACCTGTTTTAAGTTTCTCTTACAACATCTCAGAGTGAATTGCGACCATAAGTGCGAGTTGATGAGTGACATCAAATGGTACTTACTGTCCCCTACCCTGGGGACACTTGAAGCTAATTTTGTTCACTACATTCCTGCACTGTACATTCCAGCTAGATCAATTTTAATCAAAAATTCAAAACTTTGCAACACAATCCTTACCTCTCAGAAAAAAAAGGGCTAGATAATATTTTCCACACTTTCAGATCTATGTCTCCAACCATGAATAACTGGAGAAGTATTTGTTTTAAGCACATTGATGTCAGGATTATGGGCCACATATCAAAATCCTTCTAAAATTCTCCGAGGACAGACTCTCACTCCCGACTTCCTTGATAGTTGAACTGATGTACTATGGGGACTACTAAAAAATAATGGTTAAACCACTGATTCACTAGCATTTTTATTATTCTATATAAAAATATGTTGGTGCTTGAGAAGCAGACATATCTACAGAAGCCTAGCCTCCAGCAGTCACTTGAGAAGATAAGGTTGTCAAACTGAGCAAGGAGAGCTATAAAACATAACCCTTAAGATTGAGATAATCTTTAGTGCTTATATGAAAACCTGTTCTAATACATGGTGTTTGGTCAAGGTTCCTGAGGCTGTAAAGAATAAAGAAGAAGTACATGTTATTTATCTTGGCTGCAAAACTTTCCTTTGTAGCAGAGTAGTTTTAGAATAACTTGTGATGATATGTCTCATCCATTTTCATTAAAAAACTTATTTGCTTATACATATTGTGAATTTTAGAATGTCAGGTGATATCTGGAGGTTGAGTCATGGCAACTGGACTTCTTTTCTTGAGAGATTGAAACGTTTTGCTGCTCATCCAAACAGCCTTGCAGTCTGAGGAAAGCTACTTGCGAGTCCTCTGTTTTATAGTTCACTTTAACCTCATGTCACCCTGGTCTGACATAGGCTCATAAGATGAACAATGGTCTGAATAGGGTTGTTAGGTGGACAATAGTCTCAATAGGCTATAAGGTGGACAATAGCCTAAGGTGCATGAAAGTCCCACCCTTACAACCTTCCCAACAACCCATAAAGTATGAGCTGATAGCCATGGCCTTGCTGGTGGGGGTCTTAAGCATTTTTTATTTGTCTGGGGATTGTTGAAATCATTGCCTGATAAGTAGCAGATAGACTATGCCTAAGCTCCCCACCTCTGTTGAGAGAGGGGTTTTCAATACTCACATGAATGGCTTCCCTGACTATTGAAACTCACCTGGATGACTGACAATCTTCACAGGAGATATAATAATACAGCTTTTATTTATTTAAAGATATCCTTTTGTCTCCTATGGTAAGTAATGTTGTTATCCTTCCCATTATTTTCCTTATTTGAGATGCTTGGCTTCAGAAGTCATTGATAATATTATGCATTTTGTATTGTCCCCTATGATGCACTTTGATTTTTAGCTTATCCCAACAGCCTCCCCGATGCTGGAAGTGTTAGATGCTATGGTGATATCACTGTCCTCTTTAGAGCCTTCAACAGCTAAGACTTCATTGGCACTTTTCCATTGTTCTGCAGGCAAGAATGGGCTGGGTTTCTCTTGCTGCTTGTCTATGTTTGCATTTTTTTTCACCATTGTATTTTTGGTGGGAACACGCTGGGGTGGTCTTGCTGCTTGCTTTTCTCCACATTTGCATTGCATTGCAGGGGGCGGATGTTCTGGGGGGGTTGTTCCAGCACTGCATGCTTTTGAAATGGACTTTATAAAGAGGTCTGGGGGTAAAACCCAGCTTTCCCCCTTTTTTCGGATGTCCAGAACAGATTAATTGGTTTCCCATTCATTTCAATGAGAAACTGCATTTCAGATAACATTTTTGTTTGGTTAGTGAATTGACTTGCAGAGTGAATTTAATTTGTTATCCAAGGTACCACTGTAAATAGTTTTGAAAGTTTTATTTTAATATCTTTAATATTTTCAGACCATGGATAAGTGAATCAGTGGATATACTGATCCTGTCAATAAGGGGGCCCAGCTGTATGCTGAAGTGGCTCTCTTATTAAGCCACTTCACAATACTGGCAAGGCTTGCCTTGTATCAGTTTCACTGATTACACTGGTGGGAATCAATCCAAACCAACATGTTCCTACTCACATCCCCCCCTCCAAATGTAGAAGCCTCCAATGGGACTGGGTACAGATAGGACTGCTCTGGAAGGTTGGGCTGGTCCACACCAACAAAGTCAATGCCTGCCGTTTTTAGAAACAGCCTGGCCCATCCCCACAGTGGATCAAAAAGCTGGCTTCAAAGTTCATGACGTGAGCCTCTGAGTTAGATTCATCATGTGTAAAAGAGAATGCTTTCCTTCCCTACTTGCCATTTTTCTCAGGTTGAAAGCAATGCGGCTGAAGATAAAATATTCCTCTTTACATGGAGACACTTCACATGAGCACGAACCCTAATTTTGCACTGTGCCTAATTGCACAGTCAGAATCCATGTGAACAGGTGCTGCTTCTCTTCAGATGTGCTGTTTATGACATGAGAAAAACTAATGGCAGATTGAGGGGTGCTAGGGGGCTCGCCTCTTTATTGGATTTCATCCAACAAAGTAGATAAACCGTATTGCCCAGGTTTCCCCCATTGTTGTTCAGAAGCCAATCTGGTGATTTGTACCCCCTATTTCATATGATCAGAGTGATTTGTACCCCCTATTTCATACGATCTGTGCCCCAAATCCATGATGATCTATAAGCCTCTCATTGATTAGCATCAAGAAACTAAAATGGCTGACACAGTGAGTTAGGTATCTGGCTGTGGAGCCAGGAAGCAGGAGTTTGATACACACATCCAAAACCTCCTGGGAGAAAAGCCACCCTGTGTAACCTTTGACAAGCAGCACAGTCCCTGGGAGCACCCAGAAGAAGGGAAGGGTAGTCATTGTCACTTCCGAATGCCCTCTACTTAGAGCAGAAAACCCTGGAAAGGGTTGCTGTAAGTCAGAATGGACTTGATGGCCTGTGATACTTTTTATGTGAAAGTTAGAGAGATATTTGTTCCTAAAAAGGGGAAATAAACCTGACAAATTTCTGACAAATAGTGTCAGTTTTTTTTAAAAAATAGGCATACTTCAAATCTGATTGATTTTTTTTCTTTTGCTTGTCCAGTTCTCTTTGTATTCTTGCCAGAGATAAATTTGTACGTGTCCTTTGCTTTGTCATAGAAGCGACCCTGCCCTTTCTCCCTCAACCCAGTCCTCATACAAATTGCTCCCAGTTAAGCCACTTTGGTTAGTAATTAAGGCGTTGGTTGAATCTGGTGCATAGCCCCAGTACATGTTTCCTGAATAAGTGCTATAGTAACAGGGTCCATCCTTTTGTTATTATGTTCTGTAATTGTGTGCAAGACCATCCTTATTGGCCTGTTCATCTTCTGCTGCCACTTCAGAATCTTGTTGTTATCGTTCATTGATTGAACCCTGCAGACAGGCAAAAAGTAGATTGTAACTGTTCACCATACTCACACCTGCCATTTTGTTCCTTTTTCTCAAAGAGTTTTACCTTTTTATATTACACCTTATGGGTTTCCACTGAGAAATCATTTCTGCTAAATGAAACTTAAGGTCAAATTTATGCCTCTATTGTTTACCCTAACAGGTCTTCATTTGGGCCTCCAGTTATTAGAACCACTATGTAGGAAATTGGATTTTGTTCCAATGAGGACAAACTAATAAAACAACGACTGGTTTTTATTTTAGTTTGGATTTGATTTAAGCAAGCAATACTCCATTTTATGGGACCCTTGGAGTGCTTGTCTGACATTTCTAGAGGTCTACATAAACTTTCATGGCCCCATAATAGTATATTAAGCTACAGGGTCTTCATAAATATGCAAAATAGCTTTAATAAGATCATTGGCTATGATTGTTCATCAAAATGGTATTGAAAGAGTACTAATTTAGTCAATAAAAATGTCTGCCTGCAGAGTACATACTCTCTAAGTTTATTTTATTTCATTTAAGTGGGTTAATAAAATGTTAAAATAACAGGGTCACATTACTTGTATCAGCCAATTTGTTCGTATGGATATTCTTACACGTTGCCTTATTGATATATGGAAATGTGTTCTCAATATGATGAACAGTGAGTCCACTTCTACATATGTTTGCCCAGAGGTCCTCCTAGTTCTTTCAGTGGGTCTTTTGTCACCACTAACTATGTTGGTTGGCTGATTATTACAAATGGTGGTATAGCAATGTCATACTTTTATCATCAACACAACCATTTAGGAGTCATTAGTTTCAATGGGGTATGTAGTCAAGTATGTGCATTGGGATCCACTACTTTATTCTGCTCTTAACATGTGTGCATGTACTGCAAGACTGTCGTAGAAGTGGTATCTTGTGTCTGGAATATTATGCTGGCCAAAATCTCATTGATCATCTCTCTCTCTCTTTCTCTCTCTGACTGTCTGGTGAAGGAAGATGGTGCTGTTCCAGTGGTTTCAGCATGAGTTGTTACTCTTTCAGTCCTGCTAGACAGTCAATGCTGTTGTACTGTCCATTTGTTTTATTTTGCCTGATTGGTTCCCCCACCTTAAGCTCAACCAGCACCTTAGAAATCTCATTTTTAATGGCAAAATGACATTCTTAATGTAAATATATAAAAATAAATTTACACATGCAGAAGACTGCTGCATTTGGGACAGAGTGTGGGACTGCAGTGTCCGGTTTTAATTAGAATCAAATTAGACATCCTTTGTCTCTAATGAACAAACCTTTTAGTTTGAGGCATAAACCAAAATAAGAACCCAGTGCACTTAATCCTAGTATGATGAAGTGAAGCTTACTCATGCTTCAAGGGGATCTAATGAAAACAGTGAAGTAAAATATGACATCCTCATTGCAATGATTTCAATGGTTGTTTGAAGCATGAGTTAGTCCATTTTGACCAGGGCAGATGCAAGTGTAACACAACCTTAATTTGTTAATTAAATGAAGTGAAAGAAAGAGGGAGCTGCTACATCAAATATTTTAAATTTGTGCAGAAAATCAAGGCATAGAGAAATGAACAACATTCTTAGTTTTCAATTTGTAATTTTGAGCAGTTGTAGGGGTTGCAGGATTGATTTGGTCAAGGACATGGTTTCAGAAAAACAGCTTAAAGTAAGAAAAATGAGGAATTTTGTGAGCATTCTTCACAATCATAGTTTAATTTGTTTTCTAATGTAGAATTTACAATGTTTTAAAATTCTACTTTTTTAACATTTTAAGCAGCCTTGAGTTCTGTTAGTGGGAGAAAGGCAGCTTGCAAATAAGACAAATGAATAAATCAATGAATGCAAACACAGCTTAAAGTACAGATGGCACTAATAAAAACTTTTTTTGGCTTGGGGTGGATGGGTTGATTGAGCATTTGTCATCTAAATGATTAATTAGTTTTCAGTGTGAAAAATTATGCGTATTATTGAAACTTCGAAGTGAGTGTCATTTGTAATGTTCAGGAAAGGAGTATAAGAATTTCATATTTTACTGAGCCTTTATTTTCCAGGACAGAAGATCTTCCAAGTTAGGGATTCCATGACAAATGGTCACCTCAGGAATTGTGAACAATGTAAAGCTCTCAAAACAACAAACAGCTATCCCAAGTGATGTGTTGCATCTTGTACTAGATATTCTGTAGTCTCCCCTCAAAACAAGTGAGGCTGATGGTTGGTAAACAATCTGTTGCCTTTGCCAAGTTTGTCCACAATCGTATTTGAATCATAGAATCAATCATAGAATCATAGAGTTGGAAGAGACCTTAAGGGCCATCCAGTCCGACCCCCTGCCATGCAGGGACCCCCATCACAGTATTTTCGACAGATGGCCATCCAGCCTCTGCTTAAAAACCTCCAAAGAAGGAGACTCCACCACCTTCTGTGGCAGCATATTCCATTGCTGGACAGCTCTAACCATCATGAAGTTCTTCCTAATGTTCAAATGGACATTAGTGTGCCAGTCTATGACTCTGCAAGATTCTGTGTTCTACAATGCCTCCCTCTAAATGATACCAATTGCGACACAGTGTCATTTGCATTGTGGGAGATGATGGTGTACTTTAAAGCTGCTGAAAGCCACCCTGTATGATCACTGTGACAACACAATTCAGTTTTAAAACAGAGAACACCCTTCCATTCTCCCCTAAATAATCCAGTCACCATTCGTTCCAGGATATTTACTAGCTCAAAAAAGTGACTTTTCTAAGCTCTGCAAGTACTTATTAAAGCTTGGTTTAGGTTGTATTTTCCTACGTGCCTCAGCACATGTGAGAAATCTATCTGTCTATAAGACTATTTCCTTGGGGTGTTCTCTTATCTAACAACTACCATATCATGCTTCTGCTGCTTTTGTTAGCTTCCTGTGGTTTCTTATCAGAAGAACGAAAACAAAAGGAAGTCTGGCAGTTCAGCAACCAACTCCCAGTCCAGTTCAAGCGCTCCCTGTTATTCTCACTCACTGCCAGAACTGTAGCAGGAGAATGCCTTGAAAATGAAACATCCAAATTCCAGCTTAAACAGGTTGTATCTGTAGAGGTGCTGGCTGGATAGTTCTGAGAGTTGGGCATCTGGGTCTGGTACCAGAGGTTGGAAGTTCAGTTCCCAACTATGCAAGCTCTCCAGGATGCCCCCAGAATAAGGGGGATGGTAAACCACTTCTGAATACTGTCTACCCAGGAAACTGTGAAAAGGGGCTCCATTGACTTGAGAGGGCACCGTTTTATCACCTGAATAGCTGTTGTGCATGAGATAAGATAAGCTGATTTTTAGGGTCATAAGCAACATTGAAATCTTATTTCTGAAGAATCCTAGGAAGTATTTGGGCAACTACAAGCATGAAAGAGCAAAGCCTCATAGCAGCAGGAGTGGCCGAATCATCTCACCCAACTGATCTCTGCTCGTTGGTTAGATTGGCAGTTTATAAAACGTAGACATCATCCAATATGGATTCCTATAAATATCCATCCATGCTATATTGCACAGTTGTGGAAACCAAAACTCTATGGTGCATTTTGGACTGCAGTGCCCACCATCCTTTTTCATTGGCTTTGCAGGCTAGCATTGCTGGGAAATGACATTTGAGTTCCCTAACAGCCAAGTGTTCTCTGAGATCCAGAAAATGTTTGGTTCCTGAAGCTCTGGTCCTGGTGATCAGACAGACTCAATGGGTCATTTTCAATTTGTGTACACGGACCTTTATGGTGTATGACAACCACCAATTCTGGTATTTCCCCCTCTATCGGAGGGATAGCAGTTCGATCCACCACAGTTTCACTACATTTTAAAGTGAAGTTATTTATGGATGGTGTAGCCATGTAATACAGTAGAGATAGCTGTACTTTCCTAAAGTACAGAATGTCCTGTGGCAGCTTAAAGACTTGCAAGTTTTATTTGGCATATGCTTTCCTAAATTACAGATCCTTTCAAACAATACCCGGACTTCAGTCCACATATGATCATTGGCGTAACTAGCGAGGGGCAGAAGAGTGCATTTGCCCCGGGGTGCGCAGCAATCTGAGGGCACCTGGAGGGGGAGCAGGAGGAAGAAGCCATGCACCATCCCACCAGCAGTCCTCCTTTTGCCCAGCTAAGGCTTGGTGATCCTTAGTCAGGGGAAAGGGGGAGAGGGAAGCAGGTGATATTTGTTTTCAAGCAGCACCTCCATCGATTTCTCCCCCTCCTCCTTCCCCCCACCCCCACGAAGGCTTGGTAATCGTTAGTCCAGGGAAAGGAGGAGAGGAAGCATGTGGCAGAGGTGCTGCTTGGAAAAAAATCCCTATCGCCTGCTTCCCTCTCCTCCTTTCCCCAGGCTAATGATCGCCAAGCCTTAGGTGGGGGAAAGTGTGTGTGTGGGGGAGAAGCATGCTATGGAGGTGATGCTTGGAAAGAAGTCATCTACTTGGCGCTATGCGCATGCTGTGAGGTTTGCACAGGAGATCCTTAACTGGAAAGGAGACCCACAGAGTAGGCATGAGAAGGAGAGACCCTTCTTCCCCTCCCCAACTGTTCCCCCAGGATCTGACACCCCCCCCCCCGCTGGGTGGGTGAGACAGGGTTGGCGGGGGAAAGGGTGCAAAAACTGACTTTGCCCCCCGGTGCTCCAAACTCTAGCTATGTCTCTGCATAAGATTTGTCAAATATATATATTGTCATACAATTGAATCCAATTGATAGATTCTGTTCATGTAGGGCTGGTGAATCAACTGCTGAATGGTGAGTCAATATTTATACAAATCTCACTAAGGCAAGATACCTACTTTAGTTAGGACTACCAAACAGATTTAGGCAGTTGTTTCTTGTTGCTAATGTCACATTAAGAGTACGGTTTTGGAAACAGACCCTTTTCTGGGATGGATTAGAAACTGATTTAAAAATGGGTAAGTTGGAAATCATAGATGGTTGCTTTCCTTGTTTGTCCATCTATTGTTTAGTTCAAAGGAGCAGACTAAATTTCTTACTGAACTACAACAAAACAGAAAAAAAAACAGGATTTCATAGGACAGAGCCACTAATATGATACCAAGCTGTTATAAGTACAAAGCTTTTAAGCCCTCTTGTATCGTGTGCATATTTTGCACCCTGATTTGTGTTCATACTTCAGTCTGGATTGTTAAAGTATTAAAATGTTCAAAAATCTTTACTGTCTTTAGAGACATTTCACCTTAAGTCACACTGAGCTTGATTTTTAGCTGACCAAGGCCTATAACTCCAGTTGCAACTTCAGTGATTGATTCAAAACAGCTGTTACTGTATCTTTCTTTAGTGCATGGATTTGGAGAGCAATACATGCTAAAGCTCATTTTACGAGCTCACGAGCTCGCATGTACTAAAGATGGTCAAAATACTCTGGCTCCTTTTTGTACCCATACATTTTTGTCACTTTTGGAAAAAGCACATGTGGGAACATTAAAACATCCAGGAACATTTCTGGGTAGAGCATTCTGCTTGCGTCCTGTTGCAGATCAGAAACTGTTCTTCTGCAACTGGGATGAAAAAGAATCACCAGTAGAGGGCAATGTTGGTCTACAACAGACTAGAAGATACTGCTCTCTAGGTGTTAACATTGGATGGATGCCTAAGTATCTGAAATCATTTGGAAAAAAAAAGGCGGTCTCCTAACATCAAAATGTCCTTTGCCTTGACTTGGAGCTTAATATATCTAAAGCACAAGGAATCAAGAGCAAAATATGGTGTTGCCAGAGGCAGAGGAGGCTAGAGATCCCTGGAGTCATTTCTTACACATCCTGCATACAAAAACATTCCAAGCTTTTACAGCCAAGGTGGGCATCCTTTATTCCCTCTGAAAGGCCACATTCGCTCAGAAGGTAATCTGTCGGAGTTGCATGCCATGGGTGCTGAAAACAGCAGTGAATAAGGTGAGAGCCAGAAGGAGGTGAGACCAGCCTTTGGTGATCCTTTCTATTTGCTAGTTGACAAGCTGCTGTTTGTATCACCTGCCAGTTGCACAAATTGTTATCTTCAGAAGCATACAAGCAGCAGCTCATTAAGGAGCACTTATTAGTTTATTCCCTTGCATTTATTCACAGACAGGATGCTGGGCACCAGGTACTCCGGAAAAAACACACGTTATAGGTCATGCATAATTATGGGAAATTTTAGACGTGTATCTGGAATGCATGGAACCACTGCATGGAAATTAAGGTATAGCAGGGGTGTATATCTAGTGTGTCGCTCCTAACTGATTGCCTTTGTTTAATTTGTGTTTTAATCTATGTCTATGAAGATTCTCAGTCATCCAGGTGAGGTTATCTGAAAGTTGAGTCTTGGCAACTGGACTTTTCTTGTGAGATCGGAACGTTTCACTGCTTATCCAAGCAGACTGATGAAATTGCTTGGATGAGCAGTGAAATGTTTGAATTTCAAAAGAAAAGAAGTCCAGTTGCCATGACTCAACTTTTGGTGTTTTAATGTACTTAATTCTTGTATTTCTTCTGTGATATATATAGTTCTTTCTTATATTGTACATGGCCCAGACTGGATAGCCTATAGGCTAGATGGAACAATATACAAGTCCAATAAATAAATAATAAAACAAATAAATAATCCATGCCGTATTCAGCTGTGTAATGCTTCTGAAAGCTAGAGGCATGCCAACTGCAGCACCTGCACAGCCAATGATGTGTTTCTGATCCAGTCCTGGACTTACTGATGGGGGGAAATAAATGTCAATGACCTTCACGTTACAAGCACAGGAAACTGTCTTACTCTATGCCAGACAATATGGGAAAGTGAACAAGGTATTCATTATGCTTTGGCCTTGCAAAGTGCTTTGAAGTATTTGGTGGAAAACAATATGAGACACACTGTATATCTCCATTGAACCTCCATTTATTCATGCCTTGAGCAGGGGTTGGACTCAATAGCCTCACAGGTCCCTTCCAACTCAATCATTCTGATTCTATGAACCGTAGTTCCTGACACTTTAAGCCAGCAAGAAGCAGCAGGATCAACCAGCCTAGTGCATGGCTGGTTCTGGGCATGGCTCGAGTCCCTAATGACAGGTTTTGGCCTCATGTTAGGTTTGGCATATTTGACTCACAGTACCTGTTCCTTGTGGCAATGATGACTTGCTGACATGATGGAAAGGCAGCATGGTATGATCAAATTATTGTCACAGCCACCTCACCTCCTTTTGGCCAGCACTGTTGTAAAGGATGTGTGTAGAATCATAGAGTTGGAAGAGACCTCAAGGGCCATCCAGTCCAAACCTCTGCCATGCAGAAACCCCCATTACAATATTTCTGACAGCTGGCCATCCAGCCTCTGCTTAAAAACCTCCAAAGAAGGAGGCTTCACCACCCTCCGTGGCAGCATATTCCACTGCCAAACAGCTCTACCCGTCATGAAGTTCTTCCTAATGTTCAAATGGAATCTCTTTTCCTGTAGTTTGAAACCATTGCCCCGAGTCCTAATCTCTGAAGCCATGGAAAACAAACCTGTTCCCTTTTCAATATGACATCCTTTCAAATATTTAAACATAGCTATCATATCCCCACTCAGTCTTCATTTTGAAAGGTTAAACATTCCCAGTTCCCTAAGCCGTTCTTCATAATACGTTTCTTCCAGACCTTCAATCATCCTGGTCACCCTCCTCTGAACCCGCTCGGAGGTTGTCAACATTCCTTTTAAATTGAGACACACAGAACTAGTGGACACATTACTCCAGGTGGGGTCTGACCAGAGCAGAATAGAGTGGTACTATCACTTCCCTTGATCTAGACACTATGGTTCTGTTGATGCATCCAAGAATCGCATTGGCTTTCCTGGCCGCCGCATCACACTGCTGACTGATGTTCAATTTGTGGTCCACCAAGACTCCCAGATCCCTTTCACAGGTACTATTTTCCACCCATGTATCTCCCATCCTATATCTGTGCAATTCATTCTTTTTACCTAGATGCAGCACCCTACATCTCCCTCTGTTGAAACCCATTCCGTGTCATGTGACAGGGTCCATCATGGCTACTGGAAGAGCTTTACCTATGTGGAGTCCCTTCTCATGTATGGCAAGAGGGACTGGCAGACAGTACCACATGCTTCACCACCAACCTCTGTTTTATCTATAATTTGGATTATTATGGCCATACATTAACTCTTTAACTATTGCAGCAAGATGGATTCATATGGGGATCTCTTTGTAGGCTTTAAAATTTATTTATTTATTTATTTATTTATTGGATTTTTTTATACCGCCCATCTGGCAGTGAGGTCACTCTGTGTGGTTAGGTCACTTCTCTCTCAAAAGAGAGAAGAAGACAGACTTTTATTCTTTTAAAATGTGTACCCAAATGGGAATGATTGAAAGAAAATTATGAGTTCCAAATGATAGAATGTGGCCACGTATTTTAATTACTTTGTTAATCAGGAATCCAAAAGCTGAAGTCCACTGCTGTGATGGATTTTTTTCTGGTATCAATTTGCCGGTACATAATTAGAGAGGGTCTACACAAAAATAGACAAAAATGTGCTTATTAGCATACAATCTATATTAAGACTTACACTCCGTAGGCAGACAGAGCTGAATCACGCTCCACGACACAGCTTGAGATCTTTAATAGAATTCAAATTGTTTTTCCCATGGAAACTAAAACGTTATTTTCCAGGAATTCATTAAATAAAACAAGACAGTTTGGCTCTCCTGAGCCTGGGGCAGACATGGAGTTTTAAGTGTCCAACTGCATGCTATGTTAAACATGTTGATGCGTAATGTTATATTTGGCTTTTCGTCCAGGGATCCCATGGCTGCAGCATGTAGTCTTATTTTCACTTGGATTATGGGGCACATAAGTGAACCATGCTTTATTATCATCCTAATTAGAGTACTGCACTGGGGGCTGCCTTTGAAAACCCTTTGAAAGCTTAGTAAATTCAAAGTACAGCAGCCATGGTTTTAACTGGGATTGTTTACTGTCAAAATATCTCAGTTTTGACAGAAGTGCATGGGTTCCTGGTTCCTTTCCAAGCTCCGCTCAAGGTGCTTGTAATCAGTCAAGTGGCCTAAAGTACTTTTGACACGTGCTTTTTCCCACTGTGTTTAGCACCCAGTTATAATGATTTTAATTATTTATGGTCTTACAGTGGAATTAATGAAATGGCATTTTGACACCCTAATTGATCTGTTTACCACTGGATTCGTTTATTGGATGCTCTTATTGTGATGTTTTAATATATTAAATTGTACTTTTAATTAATTGATGTCTATCATTAAGTACTCTAGGAATATTTTATGGAAAGTGGTATAGAGATAATCAAAGAAAGCAAACAAATAATGCCAAACCCAATCTACTTTAAAATAATGAGCAGGTGCTCATTTTTAGATAGTTAATCATAACATCTTTTAGGAAAAATAATTAGATGAAATGAAACATATTTTGGTAGGACAGTGTGTATATTTCAGATATTCACTGTAGCTACCAAACTATGAGCAGCATAAAACCCCCAAAACAAAACTGAATAGATTAAAACAAGTCAAGAGTGAAATGTTTGATGGAAGTTTCAGTCACTAAGAGTGGAAAGACTCGTTACTTATCTCCATGAAGATGAGTAACAATAAATGCAATGATGGAAAAGAAGCTTGTAAATGTGGAATATTCCAAGCACTTGGGCTGAAATATTGGGAAAATATTTGTATTTGAACTATGCAACACGGCAACACACAAGCAATGTCTTTGTTTTAACTTATGTTTAGAAAATTCAATAAAATATTTAAAAAAGAGTGGAAGGACTCACCTGGCTTTTAATAGCAGGGATGTAAGATTTTATTTTGTGGCATCACTTTTTATAGGCTCTACTAATGAATGTCCATTGCCTGTTCTTTTGTTGCATTGACTGTCAGTCAGATGTTCCTGGCACTTAATGAGCAGACATCATCCTGGTTTCCCTATATGCAATTTGTTTTATACATGGGATGCTGGAAGAGCTTCCCCTACTCCCAGCTTACAATATCTGAGATATATTTTGCAGACACTGTAAAACAGAGGATGTTCAAGGCCATGGCTCCTGCATCTGAAGCAAAAACACGATGGCAGAGCATCACCATTAAATATTTCTGCACTAGCTACTGCACTAAAACTTCACAGAAGAATGATCACAGAGTCATTGTGGATTGAGCAGCTCAAACCAGACCTCAGCCTAAAGAAGGAGTTAAAATAAAGCTAGCAAGACAGAAAATTCTTCTTCCGTGTGCATTCATTTGAGGAGTGTTTCCTTACAGAGCTCAGGCACACAGTGTTGTATGAAGCTTCTGCTGCACAAACTCAATGCAGTTCTTGGTTCAGTGGCACACACATATAGAAGCTATGTTCCACATCAGCTCTGCACATGAAATCAGATTCATTTTTTAGCTGGGAACAGGATTAGTGTGCATTGCTGTTTTTGCACCCTTGCGTGCTCTCTCTAGCGGGTTGTCTGTTGGAATCAGTTCACCTGTTGAGGCCTGTTGCTTGAAGCAGTTGATCTGTTCACAATTGCAAGTAAAGACAACTAATGTCTTGAGTTAGTGAGGCTGTAAATGCCAGTTAATGAGAACAAGGGGTGAACTAAATTCAGGATTTGAAGCTACTCTGCAACATGCATAACTTCCACAATATTTTTCTTGACAAGCTCTGCGATGATCCCATGCGCCAATGAGGTCTGCTTGGCAACACCTGTCTGACCAATGATTGGCTGACTGACATCTAAGATGATAACTGTGGAGGGAGAAGGAGAGAGTTAATTATTGGGATAGGAGGAGATGTATTATAACAACACTTGACATGTAAAGTTTATTTCTTTCAACTTTAATTGTAACTGAGAACATCTGTGTTGAACCATAAAAAGTCAATTAAATATAAACTGTAACCACAAACTTGATGCCATGTAAAGAACCATGATATTTAAATCCATCTTTCAATTTATACTTTACCTGAAACTTCTGCTTGGTTTTATTTTATTTGGGCTTAGGGAAAGTCCAGACAAATAAAGGTTGGATTTACTTTGTGACTAGCTTGGGCAAGAAGGGTCATAAACCCCTACTGCCAACTTCTGTCCCCCCAAAAAAATAAAATGTGGAAAACTTGGGAAGGGTATATAGTTTAGACAGGATTTTTTGTGGCTAGAGCTTGGGGGGAAAATACTTCTTTTTATACTCCAGCTCCAGAATAACTCAGAAAGGCTTATAGTCATGTTGGCTGGAGGATTCTGGGAAATGTAGTAAAAAGTAACTTTTCCAGGCTCTGCTTATCATATGTTATGGTCATATGCTATGTCATAGGCAAGTTAATGGCGCCATAAATGCACCTAAGACAAGATCACTATCAGTGAGGAAGCTTTTAAAATATCTGATACGAAAGGAAAAATGAAAAATGAAGTGGAAAAAATGTTTTGTGCCCATCTCTAGTAATGAATCAAGAATGTTGTGTCACCATTAAAACAAAGCACTTCTATTTGGCAAAAGATTCCACAGACCTTTGCTCTTATCTTCAGTAGATTAAGATGGAGAAGAGGATTAAAGGCAATATAAATTCATGCCATATAAATCTATTTCCCTTAAGACTCACATAAGCACCTTGTTTTTGCTGCAACAGACTAACAGATGTTTTCGTTCTTGGACATTTCTACATACAAAACAAGTTCTCATGGCCTAGAAAGCTTGGCAACCAGAAATAGAAATGTTATTGATGTTTCTTGAATGTGAGTCTCTTAATAGACACTCCATAATAAATCAATTGTGTTGATCCAGTCACCCAAACATTTCTCCCTTGAATGGGATTCGTTCATATGCATTTTTCTTTTTGGGTCATGTGGGACGAAACTGTGAAATGTTCTGACACTTGCTGTTTTCAAGGAAATCCCATTAGACAATGATACACCGTATTTGAAAAGCAAAAGAGCTCAGTCTCAAATCAATAGATATGATTCATCTCATAACTCTCTTGAGGACAATTTCTGGCAAGAAGCAGAGCATCAACAGAAGAACAAACAAACAAATGAGTGAACTAAACGTGAAACTGAAAAGTTAGGTTGTTTTTCCAGCTACGTTCCCCAGAAACCACCACACAGCCCAACCCCTTGGCCCCAAATGGAATATTGGCATATGGGTTCCATTCGTTCAATGGTTCTATTCTAGTTCAGAGGGATATGGATCCACTTTCCTCTATTTTCATGCAGCATTTCTTTTCAAACTCTGGCTGAAAATTCTTGTTGCATAAATGTTTCCCTTGATACAGGTGTCCTTGAAGAACAGATTCTCTGCCCTTTGCCCCAGAGTATGCTTCCCTTAAGATGGGTGTCTTGGTTGACTTGAACTAAGAGGTATAAAATAAGACATACTTGCTAATGAGACACAGAGTCTGGTACAGAAGAAATAAGAAAATCAGAAAGGTGGGGAAAGGAGACAAAATCCTTAAGAGAAAGGGGAAAATAAATAGAAGGCAGCACAATTACAGAAGCAGAGAGCAACCAAGGCTGGGTCCTGCTTAAGATGATTCTGAAAGGGTCAGAATAAATTAGCATGTGTATTCCTTTTAAAAGCAAGTTGTGGGAAGCCAGACACAGCTATTAAATAAATGTCCATAGTGTCCTGTACTGTTTTTATGTCATAAGCAAAAGGACTCTGAGGATAGGAATGTGAGTTATAAAGATGCAGTATAAGGCCCAAATAGTTGTCATACATCCTTTCTTCTCCAAGACCAATTAAAAGCATATTCAAAACCATCCAAAGTCTCAGGCCTTTATCAATGGCAGCTGGTGCTTGTTGTAACAGAATGCCCAGTAGGTGTGGGTGGGATTAGGGGAAAGTCAAGGGCAAAAGTCGGTGTTCATATGCACATATTAGAGATGGACACGAATAAAAAAAATGGTGTTTCGTTTGTCGTTTGTCATTTAGGGAGTCTGTTTCGTTTCGTTTCGTTTCTGTTTTTCATGAATTTTTGCAAAAAATTCGTTTTCATTTTTGTTTGTTTGTTTTGTTACCGTTTTGTTACCATTTATTTCAATTTTTCATGATTTTTGTGATTTTTGAAACAATTCACTGTATTGCCGTAATGAAAATGACAAAATTTCTGGTGTTTCTGTTGGTTTCGTTTCATTTTGGAGACAAAATTCATTTGTCGTTTTGTTGCATAACGAAACAAAAAAACAAAAACGGAAATGAAAATTTGTTCATTTTGTGCCCATCTCTAGCACATATACAAAGAGACATTTAGGTATTCACACATAAATACTGGCATATGTAAGGACTGTGAGGTGGATACATGCTGGTATGTAAGGTGTATGCATGCTTGGCCTGGAATAAGGTGAATAACCAGTGTGTGTGAGATAGAGTGAGACAAAGATGGACCAGAAGAACAAAGGTATGATGAGGCTTTGGGAACTTGACTATCAGACTCTACCTCTTCATTGAGATGAGCTCAACTTTTGAACCTTGACCTCTTGAACTATGCTTTTAGCATCTTGGCAGAATTCACCTACTGTTAGCAGTTTTGGGGGTTCAGAGAAAGAAGATCCTGGTGCGAAAGTCTTCCTGACAATAGGAGGATCGTACACTTATCTTCCAGTGATAAGAACATGCAAGAAGGCGACTAAGAGCATTCCATGGGTGATGGAGGGCAACAATCCAGGAAAGGACAAAGAAATGCCCAGTGCGTATGCTCAGCTGACAAACTGCCCAAGAAGGATAAAAAAAAGAGAACCCAGGCAGTTATACAAATTTCCCATAGGAATGCATAGAGGGAAGCTCTTCTTCCTCTCACAAAATACCAGAGCTAGGGGACATGCACTCAAATTGAGGGCTGGGAGAGTAAGAACTGACAAAAGAAAATATTTTTTCACCCAGCACGTTGTTAGTCTGTGGAACTCCCTGCCACAGGATGTGGTGATGGCATCTGGCTTGGATGCCTTCAAAAGGGGATAGGACAGATTCCTGGAGGAAAAGTCCATCACAGGTTACAAACCATGAGGGAGATGTGTAATCTCCAGGCTTAAAACCGGGGTACTTCAAGGGCCAGATGCAGGGGAGTGGTATCAGGAGACAGATATCTAGTCTCATGCGGTCCCAAACGCATCTGGTAGGGCCACTGTGAGATACAGGAAGCTGGACTAGATGGGCCGTTGGCCTGATCCAGCATGGCTCTTCTTATGTTCTTATGTTAGAATGTTAGAATGTTCTACTCTGAGACCAAAGTTTTGGAATCAGTCGTCATCTTCTTCAGAACCTGGACAAGGCCGATCAAGAGCTCTTCTCTTCTCTGTCGTGGTGAGTATGAATGGAAAGTATGGATGCATTGTGTGAATGAAAACCCCAATTATTAGCTCTGTAACTAATGGATAATAAAATATATTCATTTGTCCCTAGTATTGTGTCTTATGCGGTCCTTTTGCTGTTTATCTACATTATTGTTCTCCTTGGGATACCAAAAAGGTAGGAATCACGCATTTGGTGACACATATGTTGAGTTAGGCAGTCACTCACTGGCTGAAATCCTGTTGCTTAGTGTAGTAAATTGCATTAGAATCGGCCCACTGAATCAAATCCCCTGTAAAGTCCAGTGATTCCAATGGACCTATTCTAGTTTAAGTATGGTAAAATATTTTTATTTTTATTTTTATTTTATTATGTTACTGTATTTTATGTTTTTATTGTATGAATTATTTGAATTTATTAATTGTTGTAAACCGCCCAGAGGAACCTCACTGCCAGATGGGTGGTATAAAAATCCAATAAAATAAATAAATAAATAAATAATCACAGCTAGAATAAGCTAATTTGATTAATCAGAGTTCAAAGAGGAGTAGATTAACTAAATCCTCATTGATTCAATGAGCCTACTTTTGTGTGACTTACTTCACTGAGCAACAAGATTTAAGCCACCTTTTCACCTTCACATCATTTGTTTTCTTCACAACCTAGCTGAGAAGCAGGAAAATCTCACCCCCCCCCATGAGAAAGGTTCTCACCTGCTGCTGTTTCCATGGTTGTTTTCAAAGGTAAGCTGTTGATTTACAGCCTGTCCAGACTAGCCATTTTGGGTGTGGGGTTGATGGGGTTACAGAGGGTCTATTGAGATGGGGGAGGAGTGATTTGGTGGCCCCTGTCCAAAGAACTAACAACCCCTTGTTGCCCAATCAGCTATCCATTAAGCCCTTTTCAATCATCTGCAGAAAATTGGGAGTGGGGTGGATGTTGTTTTACAGTACTCTTCTCTCCCCTTTTCAGTGCCATTCTGTTTTTCCCTTCCCTTTGAGTCTTTTCTCTTGTTCTCCCCCCACTTTCTCTTTTCTCCGTCAGAATCTAGACCCCTGATGGCAGAGGCTGCTATCTACAGGCAAAACAATGGGAGTACCAAAAAGAATGCATGTCATACCAATGGGTCGTAAAGATGCACAACAGCTCTTAAAGGGATCATTCTATTTAGGTTAGCACCTTGTAGGTTAGATTCTTCTTTTAAATCTAAGTCATGCATGCCCTCAGTGATCCATATAGCATATCTAAATGCCAGTGAGGACAGGCCATTATTCACTTTCATTCTCTTATTTTCTTTCTCCCTCACCCACCTACTCAGAGTGTGATGAAGCTGGTCATTCAGTAGGAGGGAGAACAGTAGTGGGCCCTAACATTCTGGCTCTGGTACTGTAAGGAACCATCAAAATCATCCAGTTCAAAATGGGAATAAAGTCCTATTAATTAATTAATTAATTACATCAAGGTGTAAGAGAAATGTCTGGCTAATGCATAAACATTTCCCAATATGTGGAAAAACAACATTCAAATTCTTCTCTTTTACAAAACAAACAAACAAACAAACAAAGAAACAAATGCATATCAGGACATGTTCTCTCCAAAACCTTTAGCACTCCTGTAACAACATAGAGCCTGTTGCTATGGCAGTTTATGATGAGTTGGGAAAAAAGAGGGTGAATGGACTAGGACTAACAGACTTAAGCTCAACCTGGAGAAGACTGAGGTCATGTTCTTTGGTGCTCCCTCTTCCAGATACGGAGGCCCTCTCCCCAGCCTGGAGGCTGTTCCTCTCTGGCTAGCAGCTAGAGTCTGGAACCTGGGTGTGGCCCTGGACTCAGCCCTCTCTATGGAGGCCCGGGTGGCTCCCGTTTCCAGGACTGCCTTGTTCCATCTTTGACAAATTGCCCAGATCCACCCGTATCTGGATGGGGAGTCCCTGAGAACTGTGATCTTGAGAATAGACTATTGCAACGCTCTCTACGTGGGGTTGCCCTTTAATCTTGTTCGAAGACTTCCGTGGCTGCAAAATGCGGTGACCAGACTAGTGGTGGGTGTGGGTCAATATGAC
The DNA here is from genome assembly GCA_023846285.1 of Phrynocephalus versicolor. Lineage (NCBI taxonomy): Eukaryota > Metazoa > Chordata > Lepidosauria > Squamata > Agamidae > Phrynocephalus > Phrynocephalus versicolor. The sequence goes on from JAHTLZ010000379.1 coordinate 46,147,784, forward strand.
CACATCACCCCAGCTCTGGCTCACTTGCACTGTCTACCTGTTGCATCCTGAATAAGATTCAAGGTCTTGGTTTTGATTTACAAAACCCTCCACGGCATGGGACCTGAATACCTGGCAGAGCGGATCTTCCAGAGATCAACTGAGACCTGATCCCCCTGAACTGGCAACCCTACAAGAGCCAATATGTTACAACAGGAACAAAGAGGCTTTGCTTTGCTTGTTCTATTTAGGTTACCCCTTCGCTTAGAAAGCTTATAAACAATTACAGCTAAAGGTTAAATTTATATAAACACCCTTGAACTGAGCACCTGTTCTGTTGTGTCTGTCTTCAGGATGCTAAACAAACGTGTTTCGGCTTGGGAGCCTTCTTCAGGGCCCCCCAATCCGAAACTCATTGGGCTTTTGTTTTAATAAAGCACCTTTTTATTTAGCATCCTGAGACTTTGTCTCTTCTGGCTTGTTGGTTCCTTTGGATGTTCCAGTTCTTCTGGATTTTGTGTCTGTCTTCAGGCCATTATCTATCTTGTATAAGGCAGTGATTTACTTTTTCCAACAGAATTATACTCGAATGATTTGTTATTTGTATCTAGCATATCATATTAATGGGATACTAATCAACTAAAGAGCCAATAATCTGATCTACATTACAATGGATAATAAGTACACTCCAACACATAAAACAGTGATAATGGCCCATGTGTTATGATGGGCATGTACATGGATATCTATCATATGTTATAATCGTATAACATTTGGGCTTTGTGCAAATCTAGGCATCATCTCTATGTCATGTTATGCTGCAAAATAATCTGCTATGGTGAGATGCCAAACTAGGAAAAACATTTTCAATGTACAGTAATACCTTGGTTTAAGAGTAACTTGGTTTAAGAGTGTTTTGCAAGGCAAGCAAAGCAATCATTTCTTCTAAATTTTGCCTTGATCACCAAGCAATGTCTTGATATACAAGCACTGGAGCAGTTCACATGACTGCAGGTGAGCCAATAGTGGCTCTCCCTCCAGCCCCCCTGCTGGATTGTAGGTGATTGTACCATTTTGTCTCATGCAGCCTCCAAAGCAGAGGAAGGAGAGAGGAACAGAGGTCTCCCTTGCACCAGCCGGGACCATTTTCAAAGGGGAGTGCAGGTAAGGGTTTTATTTTACTTTATATTTATATTTTTATTTAATTTGTTTTCAACATTCTTTCTTATTTTTTCAAACCATTTCCAGTCACGAAGCAGCTGGTTAAGTTATAGGGCTACAAATAGCACTTTATTATTGTCACATTAAAAATACAGAGTACAATCCAGTTGTTAGTCCTAAACAGAGCAGATTCCACAGCTAAGTGCCTAAACCATGGTGTGGACACAGACTTCTAGCCAAATTCTTTTGTGAGTTTTGGCATTTTGTGTATACAATATGTGGTCTGTGGGACCCCAGAATGAATAACCTGAATTTCCATTATTTCTTATGGGAAAGCATGCTTTGATATAAGAGTGTTTTGGTTTACAGGCATCTTTCCAGAACCAATTATGCTTATAAACCAAGGTATTATTGTACTTGTGAGTAACATTTTTAACCCTGTTGAGGCATTATTATCTCCATTTAATCTATACATGAGCAGGAGTCCTCATAGGTATTCCTAGTCCTCTCCACTCTTCTGTTGCTTTTCTCACCTGGACCGCAGCACCTGTGAAGAGGAGAGAATCTGGAAGGTGTGAAGGTTTTCTTTGTGATCAAGACCCCTAATGTTCCAATGCTGTTGTGTGGAAATCTTCCTTATGGACCTGTCCCCTTCAACTTCCATTAGTTGTTGTTACCTGCAATCAGGGCCGGCACTTCCATTAAGGCGAACTAAGCAGTTGCCTAGGGTGCCAAAATGCAGAGAGGGTGCTGGCCAGCCCGCCGCCCCCCCGCTACTGGCCACTGCCATCCGTCCCCCCGCCTACCAGCCACCTGTCACCATCCACCTCCCACGCCCGCCGCCGTCCCCAGCCATCCGCCGCCCCCTGCCCCGCCCCTCACCTAGGGCGCAAAAAACCCCAAAAACCTAGCACCGGCCCTGCCTGCAATATTGGGGTAAAAAGATTGAAAAACCCACTGAATAGTGAGTGCATGTAGAATTAGGGATTCGAGACAATGTTTTTCTCTCTCTTCTTTTTCTCCCAGAATGCTATCACCTGCTTTGCTTACTTCCGTATAAGATGCAGATTATGAACAATGTGAAGTAAAAAGTCTTTCTGGATGTTTCATCCATTGTTATTACTGAAATATGATTCGACAAAACTCGTCTACCATGAAATTTTTGCAATATCCTCCTGTTTCTGTGTACTGTGTATATTGGTAGGTAGATAGTTGATATCCCTCCTCCCTTTTGGTGAGGAATTAGACTATTGGCTAGTTTTTTCTACTTATCAGGAAATTGAGTCAGGCTCACATTCCCTCTGGTCTTGTCTTATCTGGTGCTGACAGAGTGATTTAGGGTGGCATGCCACTTGTGGGCCAATATGGATTCCCCTCCCCTTTAAATTTAAATCTAATGAAGTGGTTTCAGCCTATCTAGTACTAGAGAGAGAAAAACTAAATTGTCTCTTTTCTTTTCTTTTTCATAGAATCAAAGAATAATGGAATTGGAAGGGGCCTATAAGATTTTCAAGTCCAGCCTATTGCTCAATGTAGGAATCCATGTTAAAATATGTTTAATTGTTCAGCTTTCTGTTTAATGTTTCCAGTATTGGAGAGTTTACCACTTCCTGAGGTAATTAGTTCCACTGTCATTCTGCTCTAACATGAATTTCCCTCTGATATTCATACTTCTGCATGAAGTAATATAATTTTTTTTTAAAAAATTCTAATGAATAAACTTGATTGGGATAAAAGAAAAACAGAATTCAAAATTCCGCTATAATTTTCTACCTGTTATGCTATTACAGATATACTTTAAAATCATTATTTCTTTATATGGAAAAGTCTACATCCCTCATCTATCCTTGCTGAAAGTTTGACTTTAGGATTAACTTGGCCACTTCAGGCAATTCTGAGTGCTTAATAAATTATTGTGAAGATAATTCATATGTATAAGGAATATGAGAAATCCTATTCTGAGCGGTGCAATGTACTGTCTTTTTTAAAAGTACGTATAGAAATTACAGTAGTGAAAACTTTATTCAACAAGCAGTTTCACAGTAAAATGGTATATTTTGATTTTCCCTCTATATATGTGGTTTCTGCATAGGCTTTTTTTTTTTAATTTTTTAAATATATTTTATTATTTCACAAGACAAGTTAAGACAACAGTACAATAGCGTCTTATTATTTATACATTCTATAGGACCAATATCCTTTTCAGAATCCACCCACTAATTCATCTTCCAACACAGTTAATTGTGACACACACACAAGTAAATTAATTCTTTTAAAATTTTACATTCCAGCAGTCAAAATTATTCCCCATAACAGATTCTTCATTTTTTGTGTTAATTCCATACGTTAATAAGGGCTTCCAGGTTTTCATAAATGTATCATGTTTTATTTCCCCTCTATATATTTTAATTTGATAGGTCAACTTTTCCATAAGAGCCATTTGCCAGATTCTGTTCAGAAATTTTTGTAGTGAAAGATCTTGAGCATTTCTCCAATTTTTTGCAATTTCAGCTCTTGCTACACCAATCAGATTTGCTATTAAGTCTTTATATGATAATTTTTCATTTCCATCCTTAAATATTGAAAATAATAGTAAAGCTTCATTTATAATTATTCTTTGTTTTAACAGGGTTTCTATCCATTTAATTATTTCCTGCCAATATGCTCCTACTTTGGGGCAAGAGATCCACATATGTTCTAGGGTGCCTTTACTTCCACAATTCCTCCAACAATTATCTGGAATTTCTTGATTGATTTTATGTAATTTTGTGGGATACCAATACCATCTGTGAGCTACTTTTAACACCAATTCTTTCACTTTAGTTGATATTGATTTGTAAGGATATGTGTTCCATATTCCCATCCATTCTTTCTCAGATATACTAATATTTAAATTTGTTTCCCAGGCTACTTTGGATCCCATGCCCCTAACAAATGCTTTTTCAATCAACTGTTTATATATAATTGAAGTTATACCCTTTCTTTTATTTCGATCCTTTTCTATACAGTATTGTTCGAATACTGTAAGTGTTCTCATGGGTCCGTATCTTTGATATAATTGGTTTGCCAAATTTCTTACTTGTATCAATTGTAGCCAATTTGCTTTTATTTCCTTTGTTTTATCTTCCAACTGTCTAATTGTTATTGGTTTCCCAGCCTCAAATAAATCTCTTATTCTATAAATTCCAATTTGTTTCCAATTTTTAAATTGTGCATATTTCTCTCTTGATTTAAATTTAGGATAATCCAGCATAGGGCACAAAGGAGAAATAGGTGGAGCAAAAATGTTCATATACTTGCGCCAAATTTTCAGTGTCTCACAAGTATAAGGATTTCGTATTTGCTCCTTTTTTCTAATTGGTTCCCTTGTAAAAATATAGGTATTAACTAATCCAGTTTCCTCGCCTTTTTCCATTTCGACCCAATCTGGGATTTCTTCTATCTGAATAAACTTTATAGCTTGAGTGATTTGAAAAGCTTCATAATATTTTATTAATTGTGGTATTCCCAGCCCCCCTTTTTTGCTTTGACCATATTTAACACTGCTTATGAACCTTATTTTCTTCCCCTTTCCTCCAATAAACTTCTCCATATTTTTTTGCCATAGTTTAATTTTTTTAATTTCAGGTTGTAATGGTATATTTTGAAATAAAAATAAAAATTTTGGTAATATATATGCTTTAACTAATGCTATTCTTCCCAGCATTGACATATTCAGTTTCGTCCATTTTCTAATTTTTTCTTTAACTGAATTAAATACTATTTTATAATTTCTATATATTAATTGGTTTTTACTTTTTGTTATCCATATTCCCAAATATTTGAAAGTTGAGTAGCATAAGTCCAGATTTGACTTTTTTTTAATTTCCTTTTGCTCTGCTGTAGAAATATTTATACATAACAATTTAGATTTTTGATAGTTAATTTTTAGGCCCGTATAATAACAATGTTCTTGTAGTATATGTTTTAATGTTTCTATGCTTTTTAATGGATCCTCCAAAAACAGGAGCATGTCATCTGCGTAAAGGTTTATTTTATGGTTTTTATTTTTAATCACCAATCCTTTAATATTTCCATTTTCTCTTATTTGTGAAGCAAGTGGCTCGATTGCTATTGCAAATATAATTGGGGATAAAGGGTCCCCTTGTCTCGTTCCCCTACAAAGAGTGAATTTATCAGATTCTATTCCATTGATAAGGACCTTAGCCTCCGCTCCTATATATAAATTTTTCAAAAGATTAATGAATTTTCCACCCATATTCATTTTTTCTAATAGACTAAACATATACCGCCATTCTACACGATCAAAAGCCTTGAGGGCATCTAACGAGAGGACTGCTAATTTCTGTTTTTCTTTATTTGCTATATTTATGACATTCAGAACTCTACGAATAGCATCCTGCATGTGCCTTCCTGGCATAAATCCATATTGATCTTTGTGAATGTACTCAGTAATAAAACTATTTATTCTCTGTGCCAATATTGAAGAAAAAATCTTTTGGTCTTGATTTTGTAATGTTATTGGTCTATATGATGAGGGGAGGGTTGGGTCCTTATCTGGTTTTAATATAGTTATTATTCTAGCTGTTCTCCATGATTTTGGAATTTCTTCACCTTCCATTATTGAATTAAACAATTTTAACAGATGCCCTATAATATCCTCTTCCCAAATTTTATAAAATTCTGGTATAAACCCATCGCAACCTGGCGATTTCCCTTTTTTAATTTTTTTAATAACTGATTTTATTTCCATTACTGATATTGGGGAGTTAAGTTGCTCTTTATGGTTCTCTGTAATTTGACTAACTGGTAATGTATTTACAAATTCCTTAATGTTTGTATCTGGTGTTAATTCTGTCTTATATAAATTTCTATAATACTCCATAAATGTTGTTACTATTTGCTGCTGTGAGGTTACTATTTTTTCATCTTCAGTTTTCACTGAAACAACTGTCCTCTTTATTGCTTTCTTTTTTACTGCATAAGATAATAACTTAGAATTCTTATTCCCATGTTCATAATAATTTCTCTTTAAATAGTTCATTGCCATCTGAATCTTACTTGTGTCTAGTGCATCTAATTCTGTTCTGGCTCTTGCTAGTTCAATATATACCTTTTTTGATCCAGATTTTTTATGCTGGTCAGTGAGATTTTTTATCTTATTTTCTAATTGTTCTTGCAATCTATTTCGTTCTTTTTTTAATCTGGAGCTTTCCATAATAAATTTTCCCCTTAAATATGCTTTTAGGGTGTCCCACAGTAATGCAGGTTTCATTCCTTCTTTATCATTTATTTCATAAAAAATCTTTATATCTTCCTTTATTTTTTTAATGATTTCTGTATTTAAACATATATTGGAACTTAATCTCCAGATTCTAGGCTTATTTCTTACTTCCTTGTTAGACCATGTGACTTTTATTGCTGTATGATCGGAAGTTATGAAAGGAGCAAAATATATACTCTCTAGATGGGGTATCAAATTTTCTGAGATAAAAATATGATCTATCCTTGAGTAAGTGGCATATTTTTTTGAAAAAAATGTGTAATCTTTCATTTTGGGGTTTAAAAGTCTCCAACCATCTATTAAACCAGCTTTCTTAATTAATTTTTCAATTTTGCTTCCATCACTTGAAACTTTCCTTTTTTTGGATGTTGTGTCCAACTTTTGATTAAAAATACAGTTTGTGTCCCCACCCAAAATAATATCACCCCAGGCAAATTTTTTTGCCACTCTCAACAATTTTTGCATAAAAGCTGCTTGTCCTGTATTAGGAGCATAATAAGAACCCAATGTTAGCAGTTTATTTTCAAACTTTCCTTTTACTAGAATATATCTTCCTTCAGGATCCCTTATTTGGTCCATCACTTCAAGTTTTGAATTTTTTTTGAGGATTATTGCCACTCCTCTTGATTTGTTTGTCCAATTTGCAAAATATTGGTCTCCTAGCATTGGGTGCTTTATAATATTTTTTGCTTGCCTCTTTTGATGCGTTTCCTGTAAAAACAGAACATCTGCCCCCAGCTTTTGAATCGTTTTCATAACCCGATACCTTTTAACTGGTGATCCTAGTCCATTTGTGTTGTACGATACAATACTGAGATTATCTAACATTACATACTTGGATTATATAAATTGCAATAATAATAATTAGATTTGTCCTTTGAGATATTTTACAATTTGCCTTGTAATTACACTCGTCTTTACCTAAATTGAATTGTCTTGCTATATTCTCCCTTATTCCCTCCCTCTCCCCCTTCCCTTGCTTCCCCCCTCCCTCCCCTCCCCTCCCCTCCCCAATAAAGGCTATGAGATGGAACCTCCAGCTCATAATAGTCTGAGCTGAGCCTAATGGGGTATGTGGAGCCAGGAGTTAAAACAGACTCCTGAGTTGAGATAACCCCGCCTTACAGCCCACCCTTGCCCTTAATTATAACAATATATAAAACACAACATTCTCTTAACTCATAAATGTACTGTTCATATGTCTATTTTCTACATTATTCACTTTACTTATTTTAATTAACTCCTTACACACTTAAACACTATTTTTAATCATATTTACGCGTCAACTATTAGCTATTAACTACTGTTACATATATTTTCTATTCATTACTAATAGACCTGCTCACATAGTTTCTGGGAGTTTGTTTAACAAACTGCAGCTGTTGCATTTGGCAGTTATCATCCCTTGCAGATAACGGCTGTTACGCTGTCCTTGAAAAGTTCAGTAGCTAGAGCTTCAAGTTCTTTTTTTTTCCCGTCTGCTTTCCTCCAGCGAAGCTGCATTCTCTCTAGCTGATCTGACTTCATCTCTGTCAAATGACTCTCAGGAAGAGGAATTTTCTTTTGCTCAAAAAAGTCCACCAGTTGAGTCGTTGAAACGATAGTCTCTGATGTGTTCCCGTACCAGATAATCAGTTTGAAGGGGAAACCCCACATGTATTTCACTTTCTTCTCCTGCAGAATTCTTGTATATGACCGCCATTGTTTACGTTTTTCCACTGTCTCTGGTGCGAGATCATGATACAGTTCTACTTTCTGACCTTCAAATGTTAGTTCTTTGATGTTATTCAAAGCACGAAACACCTCTTCTTTCACAGCATATGAGGCAAATCTCACAATTATATCCCTTATCCTTGATTGTTGTTTAGGTCCAACACGATGTACTCGGTCCACATCTCTATTTTTTATCTCCATATCAGGACAGAGTTCTTGGAACCAGTTCAAGACTATTTGTTTCAGATCACTATCTCTCTCATTTTCCTTAAAAAATCTCAAACGAAAGTTCTGACGTCTTTGTCTATTTTCCTGATCCACAACTCTGTCCCTTAAGTGCTTCAGCTCCTTTTCCAGTTCATCATTTCTAGACTGCAACCCCTGCGCCATTTCAAAAGCAGAATCAGCCGTCAGCTCTACTTTTTTAATGCTCTCTTTGACCTCCAAAAGGGTTTGTGATAAGGGCGCAATAAGACTTTTCATATCATCCTGTAAGTCTTTTCTTAATTGTTTAATAAGCAGTCTCATCTCATCGCTAGGTGAGTCAGCTTTTTTCCGCCCTCTCCCTTTTTTGTTCTTACCCGGCATGTCTGCTTCGCTCTCGGACTCCTCTGATGTCCCGGTCAGATCTCTTTGATCCTTCTCATCAGAGGTGAGTTTTGGCTGTTTTCCTTTTGATGTTTTCCTTGGCTTTCCCATAACTATGCAGTTCAAAGCGATTCTGTTATCTTATTTACGAATATTCACGCTTATTTAGACCAATTTATTTGGGCATAGAGCGGAGCTAATCTTCTATGCTGCCATTTTCCACAACAGCAAAACCACGCCCCCGCATAGGCTGACTTGCGATCTTTGGGGAGTTATTATTTCCTGTTACACAGATGATCTTGGAACACTCATCCTAATGGTAAAATCTTTCATGATGGACAGATTGAAAGATGTTAAAAATGATTCTCTGTCACCAGGATTTTATAGAGAAAGACATACGATGAACTATCTCCCAAAGCCATTCTAATAAATCAACATTACTGAGAACATTAAATATTTGGGCAGGACAGGACAAGAACCATATTCCCAAATTGTTCTTTGTTTTGTTGGTTGGTTGGTTGGTTGTTGCTGTTTTTGTAAGTAGAGCAGGAAAAGTTAGCTTAGGAAAAATCTTAAATGTAATCAGTCTGGATGACTTAGATTTATTATTTTTAGGGAAATAAAACTATGATTGAGATCTGTTAAGGTTTGGATACTTTTTGATACTTTTTTGGAGTCTTACTTTGTTGCATCTTAGAATTGAAAATAAAATACAACTCTTGAAAGGTTAACATGGCCTCTTGTTTTGAAAAGAATCCAAGAGTAAATCAGGAGATGAAGATGTACTTTTGAATTTGGCCAGTTCAACCTTTTTTGATTTACCGTGCAATCTTAATTGTATGTTAGATCTTTTCCCAGTATAACCCAGGAAATGTTGTTATAGTTATTTTCATGACTTGTATGACTTCTTTCTTTCTTTCTTTCTTTCTTTCTTTCTTTCTGTCTGGACAATAAGGTGATGTTCATCTCTCTGAAAGACAGGATATAATTTAAAAAACACAAATAACCAAAATAATGCAAGTTTCAGAGAGGGTAGCTGTGTTAGGCTTTTCAACCATTTCAGGCAAAAATCAAAGAAAAACAAAACAAAACAAAATACACAAAACATGCGGCACCTTAAAGACTACCTTTCGTATTTTAATGTAATGTTTTGTGGACAGGATGGAAAGCTTCATTTGCAATCAGTGGTAGCTCAGGCATGGAGCACTGGAGGAATTGCACGTCTGGAGGGAAACTGTTTTAGCAGTAGGAAATGTCTGTATAGATTTATCTTAATGTGCAATTTGACTCTTAATAAGAAATGCTACTTTACAAACAAAACCCAATGCCATTGACCTGGAGTAGAGATGAGTACTTTTCATGGTTCAGGCTCTTTGGCACTGTTTTGTGAATCAGGCTCACAGGTGTTGTACAGCCACCCCAGATTTCATGCCTCACCTCCTCCCACAGGCGCCCACTCAAAGTGCTGAGCTGGAAGAGGAAGAGTTGTCCTGTGGTGTCCACAGAGTCCTGTGGTGCTGCTTCTGATGGGGTGCCCATGCAACAGCTGTGGTCCCGATCTGCCAAACTGCACTAAGGAGCTGAAGTGTAGCAAGTCCCCATCTCTAATATTGAACTGCTATTAAAGAAATAGGCAAGATTTCAAATTAAGACCGTCTCTTAATGGTAAAAAGGTGAGGCTTTTTAAAAAGTTTCTTTCCTTTGTGGGCATGGTGACTTCCTCCTACCCTCACTATACCATCACTATTCCAGATGGTCTATCAGGTCAGCACTGTTCTAGGGTGCTAAGGGAGCTAATAGCATATATGCCCCCCAAATGGCACCCAAACTTTTACAGCAATGAGGTTTTTAGAGAAGCTTGAGTAGAATGCCCTCAGTTTGCTACCATCTTTGTCTCAGCTCCTTCCCTGTTACTTTGGGTTCCCCCCTGTTTTTTGTTCTGTCTTCTTGGAGGCAGTCCACAATCCACATATCTCCTGAGGGGCTGAATAAGGCAAGGATTTTGCTGTTCCTTTTCTTGTCCATCGTAAGAGAGGGTAAGGGCATTGGCAATAAAAGTCAGGGGCCATAGCCATGACCACTTCTTGGGATATAAGCCTCAACAGGTACCCAACAATGCAAACCCTTTTCAGCATCCATAAACTAAGTTTTGCTTCTTACATTATCTTAGAACAGGGGTCCTCAAACTTTTAAAACAGGGGGCTGGTTCACTGGTCCTTAGACACTGTTGGGGGCCAGATCCATCCCTGCCGCGGCCCCAAGCTCCCACATTGTTGGGGGTGCACCAGGCCTGGGAGGAAGTGGGTAGTGAGGTCAGGCAAGTAAATGCAATGGTGGGGAAAAACTAGGCCAGGGCTGGCTTCCTGCATGAAGGCCAGGGTCCCACAGGAAGGGGTGCAGGTTAGTGAGAGCTCCCCAGCAGAGGCGGCCCACCTTCTCCTCCTCCTCCCTCACCTCCCTTGGGTGCACCTTCCCCTCCCCAGGTGCAGTTCTTTAAGTCCCCACCCCACTCCTTCAGAGGGTGGATGGCATGCAGCGGCAGCAGCGAAGAGGGCTTGGCATTGGTAAGTTTCCTTCCCCCCTTCTCTTTTCCCTCCTCACCGCTGGGCTTGGGCTGACCCACCTGGAGATTCAGTCCTATTCACAGCAGTTGGTGCTCCTTGAGCTGGGTGTGTGTGGGCAGTGGGTGTGGGTGTCTGCAATTGCCGGAGGGCTGGGTTCAGGACCTTGGTAGTATGGATCTATCCCATGGGCCGTAGTTTGAGGACCCCTGTCTTAGAACAACCAGAGGTTGTAGGTATTCCACAGCAATAGTTATATTTCATGAAACATGTCCTTGTGCAGGCAGTTAATTTTGAAAAACTGATCTTATTTGCAGAAATACAAATTATCTAGACAAGCTGCACACAAGTCATTTGCCAGCTTGACAGCTACACCTCTCTTGCTCCACTGTCTTTCCCAGATTGCATGTGAAATGTTTTGGCTCAGTCTATAGTCTCTGGATAGGTATGATAACCACTGTTCTGTGCTTTCTTTCAAATAAATGATTGATATTTGCCTTGCAGTGCCAGGGACTCTATTATCTGTAGCTTTATACAGAAACTCAACTTCAATCGCTTCATTTTGAATGGGCTGATGACAATGAGGAAAGAGAGACAGCCTCTCACGAGAGAGAAAGAAATGTTATAGGCAGAAATTATAAACAGTAAATGACTTCTTATTTGCAAAATCTGGGTCAAATATCATTCCTGACGATTAATGTACTGCATCCCATGATCACACATTGCAAGCATGAATCTGGAAGGTACTGGAAATGTGAACATGCCCTCCCCCCACCTTGAACTAAGCATCAAGTCCTTAAGATTGGAGAAGTGAGCATGGCAATGTATGGTAAACTCTACAAAGTAAGATGGGAGGCATCATCAGACTTTGAAAGTGACAAAAGCAAAGCAAAGCAAAGTGTTCTGCTTATATACCACCCCATACCAAGTAGTCTCTGGGCGGTTTACAGTTTTAATTACAGTAGGCAGGCTACACATTGCCCCCCCCCCTCCAGCAAGCTGGGTACTCATTTTACTGACCTTGGAAGGATGGAAGGCTGAGTCAACCATGAGCCTGCTACCTGGGATTGAACCCCAGGTCGTGAGCACAGTTTTACCTGAAGTACAAGCATTTAACTACTGCGCCATGGGGCTCCTAAGGGATATTTCTTTGTGAAGTTCTTTAGTTACATCCCATGATGAGAGTGTGGTGGTGACTGGAATCAGTAGGCTTATGAATTCAGGTAATGTTCCTACTGTGTGCCCTTAATACACTTCTGACTCATGTTGACCCTATGAATGAGTGACCTCTGAGGTATCCTCTGTTGACAGCCCTGCTCAATTATCGCAAACTCAAGCCTGTCACTTCCTTTAAGAAGAAGTCAATCCATCTCATATTTGGTTGTTTCTTCTCCTCCTCCTCCTCCTCCTCCTCCTCCTCCTCCTCCTCCTCCTCCTCCTCCTCCTCCTCGCTATTTTAAAATTTTAAAATTTTCCTTAGTGTTTTTGTCTTTTCCAATGAGTCTTGTCTTCTCATGATCTGCTCAAAGTACACCACCACCATTTTCCTCATTTTTGCTCCCTGAGAGAGGTAAGGTTTGATGTAGGACTCAGTCAGCAGTTCATCTTTCTGGTAATCTGTGGTCTCTATAAATCGCTTCCTAGGAAGTGCTTTAATTAAAGCAGAGACCATAATTCTGTGCTAGAGAATATGCTTTGTATGGAGATGGTCTCAGGCTCAATCCCTGATGAGAGTGGAAAACCTTCAGCTTGTAACCCTGTAGACCTGCAACCAACCATTGTCAATAATAATGGCCTAGCTAGGCCAAGGGTGTTACTTCTTGTATGGCAATTTCTTTGTTTCTAAGAAAAATCAAGATCCAAGGCAAACTTTCATTCTATGGAGGTCCTTTTAATCTATCACAGAGAAGGTTGCCTTTATGCTTCCTAAATGTATTCCATTTATTTATGAACCCCACAAAAGAAGTTCAATTGTCAGCATAAAAGTATCAAATTCCTTAACAGCAATGGACAAATAAATAGTCATGTGTTCAGTTGACAGCCAAAAATCTTGCATTGACAGTACAAAAAGAAAATAAGGATTCTTGCAAGGAATTGTGTGGATTTGCTGTAAAACATTTTAAACACTCTCCTAACATGACCACCATTAATCAGAATCTTCTCCGGTAGCTATTAAGATTAAAGGAAACAAAAAGGTGAAGCAATCTAGCCCATCATGTTCTGTGTTGCATTTGTTCTCGGGAAAAAATATTAAAACCAAGGCAGCTCAGGCTGTTTGACTCAATTGGACGTATTTATCTCTGTCCTTTTATTGGGAAGTTTCACTTGGTCTAAGTAGTAAGGGCTGAAGAAGGGGGTGGTATCTTTTCTTTGTTTCAGACCTCTAGAAAGATGAATGGAGAGTTACTTTCAACCAAAAAGGAAGCCCTCTAAAAGTCGGCAATTAGTTACATTTATACTACCAAACTATGAAAAATTGTTAGTTACAATTATAGCCTCCATGCTTTTAAAACAATTCTTTGCTTTCCAGTTTCTCAAAAATAACTAAAATTTTAGTAACCTTTAAAAAGTTGCATAAAAAGACATTTCCCTTGTTCTTTTCATCGCCACAATACCTGAAGAGAGGCACAAAGCAGGCCACATGCTCATAACTATAGATTAATTACAGCAGTACCACAACAGGAGAGAGCTTATGAAGATATTGTCATTTGATGTAGTTATATCTTGGTTAATTGCAAAAATGGAATTAGTTACAAGAAACTTGTTATTTGTAATATGTTATTTGTAAGGGTTTGGAATGTTGTTTGCATGAGTTGTTGAGTAGCAGAGTTGGGGTGGTTATAGAAAAAACAGTGTCGAGAATGGAAATGTGTTTAAAGCTGCAACATGGAAATAGCTTATTATAGTAAAGTAAAAAAAGAAGTCAGCTCTATAGTTAGCAAGATCACACACACACACACACACACACACACACACACAATGTTGTTCCTACGAAAATTGTGCTATTAAGTCTTAGAGCACATTCTTATATCAGTGATCTAAATAGCAGAATCTTGAAATGGCCCAGTGTCTAGTCCAGGCATGTCCAAACTTCGGCCCTCCAGATGTTTTGGACCACAACTCCCAGAATTCTAAGCTTAGATTGCCAATGACAAAGGATTGTGGGAGTTGCAGTCCAAAACATATGGAGGGCCGAAGTTTGGACATGGCTGGTCTAGGCACTTGATGTTATAAGGCAGGGATCCTCAAACTATGGCCCATAGGCTGGATATGCCCCCCCCCCCCCGGGACGGAGCGGGGGCGGGCCCCGAGGCCGACGTGGCAGCGCCCCCCCCCCGGTTTGAAAGCAAGTGAGCTATCTGGCCTCCACTGCCATTTTAACCTCCACAGTGGGCTGTATCTCTTCTCCCGCTTCCCCCTGCCTGATGGGTGAAGCAAAAGAGAGGAGGAGGTGGTGCCCAGCTGGGCAAGGCGCTGCACATGCGCACACTTGCATGGGCTGTTTTTTCCACCCGCCCCCTTTGTACGCTCTTCTGGTTCTGTTACTGCCTCCCTCCCTCTTTTCTTCTCAGGTGGGTGCTTGTGTGCTCCCCTCTGCTGGCAGAGGCCCGGGCATTTCATGGCTGGCCATGGAGGGCCATCAACAATGCAGGGAGGAGCAGCACAACAAGCTTGAGACCCTTGAGTCAATTTACGCAGACTTAAAGATACCAGGCAGCCAGAGAGCTTCATGTGGGGAGGCTGGGCTGGGCTGGGCTTGGCTGGACTGGGAGGGCCCATTGTGATCTCCACTCCCCCCCACCGCGCAGATGACTGGTGCACTGCTGCTTTGAGCTGGCTTGGTGGTCCTGTGAGGAGTGTGGCAGTTCAAAATGGGAGGGCTGTGCCACGCTCCCCCACTCCCCTGATCAATGGGGTGGTCGAGCAATGGAGCACCTTCATGCTGTCTCTCTCCCCCCACGTGCCTGTCTGCTGCTTCTAAGTCCACCACCGCCACTGGGTTAGAGATCGGCAAGGAGAAGGAGGAAGTCTTTCCCGTTGCCCTCCATGGCCCTGAGGTTCTGTCCCTGCTACTCTTCTGCCCTGCCCACCTGCATTCCTTCTGTGGCCACTGCCTCCGTGTTAATGTGGCTATGAGGAAGGAAAGGGACAGGAGGAGGCAGTACCAGCCAGCCAGCTGAGTGGGAGCAGCAGTAGTGGATGACCTGATGGACAACAGGCAACAGAGGGAAAACTGAGCGACTGACCACCCAGCCCCCTCTGAGTTGCTGCCTTGTTCCATGGAGGGGAGGGGAGTAGGGAGTCCAGCCATGGCCAGAGGCAGAGGCTGCTGCTGCTGCCACTGCCACCAATTTAGAGACCAGTGAGGAGGAGGAGGAGGTGGTGGTGGTGGTGGTGGTGGAGGAGGAGGTGGTGGCAGAGAAAGAAGAGAAGGGAAGGGAAAGCCAATGGTGGCCCAGGCCAGGATGCTGGGAGGCTGGCAAAACTCTTGTGGTTGGCCGATAGGGACGTTTTCAGTGGGCTTCACGCCCAGACTTCGCAGGGTTCGTGTGGCTGCTCTGGGGTTCTGAGTCCTCCTCCTCTTACTCCCATCATCATCACCCCCATCATCATTTTAAAAGGGTTGCCCTTATATAGAGGGGGTGGCAGCTCCTGCTTTGAGTCCAGGTTGAAAACAGGGAAGGGGAGGGGGAGCACGGTGGGAGAGAGCAGGGGGAGGGAAGCATATGACATCATATCTGGTGGGAACATGACGTCATTTCCCCCCCCAAACTCTAGTCTGGCCCTCAACAGTGTCGAGGGACAGTTACTGCCCCCCCCCCGGTTAAAACTTTGAGGAACCCTGCTATAAGGTCCTGATGTTATAATGGTTTATCCCTACAGCGTTTCTTATTCCAAGTTTTGAAAAAAATGTGTAGTCACTATAATGATGTGAATGTAAATAATGGTAACAAGCCAAACATGGGATTGCAAATTTCTAAACCTACACAAGGCTTTCTGGAACAATTGCAATTTTTATTTAAATTTTATTTTGGATCTCTCAGATTTTCAAGACCTGGCAGAAAATGTTTGCTTGCAGTTAGAAGTGAAAGCAATTGGCAAGAATTATCACTACAGGGAAATAAGGCACACATACACGAGGCATTCAACTCATCATAACAAGATGGTTTCATGCTGTGCCACATACACTGGATATCGACAACAATCATGTAGCAGAGCAGCTGGACACAGAGGCAACTCACAAACATCACTTTTTAAAAAACTGGCACAAAGCTGGCTTGGCTGAGGAAACATTAACAGGAATTTTTCTCTGTGTGCTCTTAAAATGCTTAGAGGCTGAGAAAGTTGTTTTATATATTCTTACTATTAAGAATTTTTAATGTCTGAATAGTCCCACAGAAATCAGTGGGACTTACAGTATTTTTCTGTGTATAAGACTATATTTTTGCTTTAAATCGTTAGACTAAAAATTGAGGGTCGTCTTATACATGGAAGTAAGCCAAGGGTTTACGAAACTGTAATTTTGGGTTGGAAAAGTGGGGTCATCTTATACATAGGGGTATCTTATAGACAAAAAATATGGGGAACTTCTATTCATTTCTAAAGTTATTACATTTTAAGTTTACAAATGTAAAGGATCCTCCTGCACATGTATGCTGTTCATGTCTGACTCTAGGTGTGGTGCTCATCTCCGTTTTCAAGCCAATGAGCCAGTGTTGTGCAGGTCCATGGTCCGTGGTCCGTGCATGACTGTAAACATTTCTGCACATGGAAACACTGTTTACCGTCCAGCTTTTTACTGTGGTAACTATTTATCTACTTGGATTTATATGCGTTTGAACTGCTAGGTTGGCAGGAGCTGGGGTTAACAGCAGGAGCTCACTCCACTGCATGACACTCAGGATTCGAACTGCCGAATTGCTGACTTTTCAGCTGTCAGTTCCAGTGCTCTAGCCCACTGAACGACCACATTCCCATGATTTTAAGTTTACTTATCTTTTAAACATTTCATAAGGTGCCTTGGGTCCCTTTATTGGGAGAAAGACAGGGTATAAAAATGGATGAATGGATAGATAGATGGATAGTTCATTCTAACTCAAAGATGTGGTAGTTATAGCAGGCTAGAATTAGGTACAAGCATTTTCTGCAGGCAGATATTCCCTTTGGCAGGGAAACTTTTTATGATGGCTGATTTCATAGATCTGTTGGCAGAGCAATCTGTTGGTGGGATTGTGAACTTGGATGATGAACTTATCCAAGATCCACATGCATGATATGCTGCTCTCCCATCTTAGAGATATCAGAAGCCTTGGAATGTCACTCAATGTTTCCTGTCTCCTCTGTTCAACTTTGGTGAAAAAGTGATGAATTCATACATAACAGAGCTGCAGTGTCAATAACAGTTATTCTGAATAGACGTCTTGCTTAAGATTATATTTTAAAATATACAGGGAACTCTGAAAAATTGTAGATTCATTTATATGACAGCCAGCTGTGGACGCATGCCATTTCCCCCTCTTGTAATAGTGTCTGCTCTCTGACACAATACAAAGCTTCTTTTAGTTTGTCACTGTAGGGTATAATTTCAACTGCCACTTGTGTGCATGAGAGAGAGAAAGGGGGAAAGAGAGATTCCCTAATGAGGCATTTTCCTTCTTAGATCAATTGTTGGTATGGGCCAACACAGTGAAGAATCATGAACCTTTCTTTAAAAAAAAAGCATAAACAGACTGAAACAAATGAGCTTAACATTTGATATTACAAGTTAACCAGAGATGCTCTAAGGACTCTGTGTTGCGTTTGACAGATAATGTATCTTTTCAAGAACAATTACTGAGATAGAACAGAACATCATATTTTTACAAAAGTTTTGCCTCCCAGCTCTTTTCCTCAGCCTGATTTTTGGATACAAAGAAATGCACAACCTGGAGCATTCTTCCACCCACTTGATCTTTGTGTACCAAGTTGTAGACTGTCTTTGACAAAACACAAAACAATGCCTCACTAAATGAGATTCTCTTGCAAGCATAACATGCTGGTGGGGGGGTGGGGTGGTGGAGGGAAGGCCATTCAAATGTGACAAGCAAGTGAATGTTCCTGTATATTATTGCCCTGGTTTCCTGTCTACTTCCTGGGGGGGGGAAAGAACAGTATTACATAGCATATATGTACTACAGGTTTCTCACTGGGCTCTTAACAGTTGTATTGTTGTGGAAGGTCACCCAAAATGGTTCCAGTCTCTCCAAATGAACATGTAGTATATTATTTAACTGTTCTTGTTATGTACTGTCAAGTTGGGAATCTTATATGGTTTTACTAATATCAGCTGAAATCCTGTAGCTTGGCATAGTTAGCTGCAACTAGAGTAGGCTCACTGAATCAGTGTAGATTTGGTGTTCCGACTCCATAAATTTCATTTAATTTCCCCGCCACGTGGCCATGGACTTGCACAACACTGGCTGTTCAGTTTGAATATGGAGATGAGCACCGTCCCTAGAGTTGGACACGACTAGCATGTATGTGCAGGGGCAAACTTTACTTTAAGAAGTGAATTACAGTACTAAGTTAATCAAAAGATTTTGGCCATAAACTATAAATGAAAAGAACAGTTTCAAAGGGTCAACCTAAACATTCAGAGGAATACTTATTTCTCCCATTAACCTCATCCACTACTATTCCAACAGAGATTCATACCCTGACAATCCAGCTTGTAAATTCAGCCTGTATTTGCTTATGATGTCTAATCACAAAATAAAATACTGTACTCTTAAAGCTGAGGGAAAATCACATGCCATGACAAGAAGATGTCTTTCAGCATTGGAGGGAGCACCACTAAAAATGGTAAGAAAATCCTAAATTTTCACTTTGCTAATATAATGGACCAGCAAGGTGTATGAGTCAGAATGTTCTACTAGAACATGGGCCATCTACGTTACAGTCCCAGTAGATCCATAGAAAACGTACAGAGTGTTCTTGGCTAGTCACCTTCAGCCTGCTCTGTTTTACAGGGCTATAATGCAGATGCTGTGGGAAGGATGAGAGCCATCGCCACTACCTCAAACTCACTGGAGGGAAGCCAAAATTTAAATGTAGCAAAAACTGAACAAATGAACTTCTCTTCCCTTTTCTTTCCCTTCAACAGAGGCTAGGAAGATAGAAAGAGAGGGGAGATGAATTTCAGCTGAGAAGCCCCATGTGCTTCCAGGCCGCACCTGCTTCTCTGCATGAGAGTGACCAGCTTAGCACCTTCTCATTCTCTGCAACTTTGCGTCCCAAGATTGAGACCAAAACATTTGTGAAGTCATCAACTCGACTCTCATAATGTCGTGGCAGAGAGTGCTTGTGTAAATACTGGTGTGTATGGGTCATAAGACAACTCAAGGAACAAGAAGGTTGATGAGTTAAACACAGGTGTTCTGCTCAACTCACAGCCATATTCCAAATGACCTTACTGTGTTCAACTGCACACACTACTAGCCTTCTTCATCTCCAACCCTCACTCTTGCCTTTCTGATGTGCCAAAGGTGTGCAAATACAACACACATACAAATACTTTCCCACTGAATCATGGAGCCCAGGTATGAGCTGGGAGGAGGTGGCATCTCCTTGGAGACCAGGAGACTTCAGGGCACCCCATTGTGATGGATTCCATAGTAGGGACAAGAAAGCTTGCCTAGCAACACCGGACTGAGGTATGATTGGCTTAAAGAAAACTAAGGAGAGGACCAATCAGTGGCCACAAGCAGAAGATATACATAGGAGATGACAGAAGGAGATGTTGTGGGAGTCTGAGCTAGGAGTCTTATATGAGAGTTGTTATGTGAAGAATGTTGCATGGAGATAGTTAAATATTGATAGGGTGTTGAAAGTTTACTGTAGCAGACAGTTAGATAGGGAATTGATTTAACATTACTTGTAACAAATTATTTTTGAGAAGACCTGACTGAATTATAAGATCTAAGCTGAAGAAGAAATCATAACCATATGCAAGTTGAATGTTTATTTGAAATTGTTATGCTTTTAAGAAGCTCACTGAGCTGTGAATCATGTAAACAGATATTGTGCACCATGTAAACAGATATTAAAACTGATTTCGGGCCTACTTAATCTGACTCAAAACCAGATTTTGTTTTGTTTTGTTTTGTTTTGCATGTGTAAGCATGTTCCAAGAAGATTGTTACTCAGCAGGGAATAATTTTACTCCTCTTGCACTGCAACTGAAACTTTTAAGATGTTTTTATGATTCTTACCCCTGTAGTGGGAAAATCATGTAATTAGAAAGATGGTTTGCAATGTGCCTTGTGCTACTGAATACAAAGCATTCTGAAGTATTTGTAAAAAAAAAAAGTACACAAAACTAAATAGAAAAAGAAAGAATTGCATTTGGAAATTGCAAATATAAAGGCCACTAGCTACTATCTTGGGACTTGGAACTATAATTGCAACTTTGTTGTTATGTGCTATCAAATAAGAACTGATGTATAGCAACCCTAATAGCATTTCTAGGTATGCGAGATATTTAAGGAATGGCTTTACCTGTTCCACTTCCCAATGATTTTCCATTGCAGAGATGAGGGATTGAACCCAGGTCTCCTGAGTCCTATTCCATTACTCTACCCACTGCATTATATTGTGTACTCCCTATAATTACAACTAGCTACATTAAAAAAAAAAATCAAGCTTTGAGGGAAGACATATTCAACTTCCTTTCTCTTCATGATCACCTGGTATTGCCACCACCTGGTTCAAATAGGTTCAGAATGTTGAAAAACTAATTTAACGTGCTCTCTTTTCCATTTTAACAGAAATTATGGAGCCATCCATTTTTCTATTTGCTGGTTAAAATCTTTCCCTTGTAGGGACATTTCCCCAAAGAGTTGTATATAACAAAAAGGTATGGAACAACCAGGTTATTTTATTCTCAGACATTGGATCCATATCTGGAAGCACAGTTAGTTGTGCAAGATATATCTAATTTTAAGAATAATGTCCATGAAGACCTTTAAAGGTTCATAGAGCAGCCACTTAATTTAATAACTATGACCCATTTTAATGTCACATATTTTACTTGAGGACATGAAGTTAAAAAAGTGTTCACAAACACGTACGTATTTGCACCTGAATCTTCGTAAAATAAACCAATGCAGTGTTTGCATCACTAAAATTCTTTCTTTGTGTGAGAGATAGTGGTTTTTCTCTTTTGGGCGAAAAAGAAATAATGTAGAGTTGCTTATTTTTTGTTTGCTTTCTTCTAAATCAGGAAAGCTTGTTCTTTGCTCAGTTCTTGTGGGAATGTGCCAAGATTTCCTTGGAAAAAAGAAATGTGTTCTGATTAAAAAGTGGTCTGATAATGATTTACAATTCTCTGAATATCACATTGGATTGCTTGTCTGACATTTAGACAATGTAATTATTTCCAACATCCCCTTTGTGGGAAGAATTTGTCCTCTTTTGTTTTAAAAAGCTGCAAGAAATATTAACTGATCGAGCAACTACTTTGTTTTGTTTACACTTTATTTGTATACACTAGAGAGTTTTCATGTGGAAATTCAAATGATGACAATCTGGGATTCAGAAGAGTACACTTCTACTATAATCTGACAGAAATATCGCTTATTTTCCACACATTCTATTTTACAAGATTATGATATTTTAGTAATCCACTCTCCAAACCATCCCTAAAATAAATGAACAGAATTAGCTTTTCTTCATTCGTAGTAAGAGAAGAGATTATCCACAGAGGGTGAGCAAAGGGTGAAATGTACCTCAATAAAAACATATATTTTGTAAGATGACACATGGAACTGTGAGGCAGTGGAAAAGAAACAATCTGCCACTGAGGTGCCTTAGATTATCTGCTGGGTACTACACTCACGAAGAACTACCCTCTGTGGACAATAATTGGCATTAATCCCCAAAATGGGGCATTCTGAAACAATACCAACTCAGGTCTGTGAAGATTCTCTGTCATCCATGTGAGTTTATCTGGAAATTGAGTCATGGCTACTGGACTTCTTTTTCTTGAGAGATAGAAACGTTTTGCTGCTCATCCAAACAGCTTCATCAGTCTGAATACAGCTAGTGCGAGTCCTCCATCTTATAGTCAGCTTTGACCTCTTGTCACCCTGATCTGAATTAGGCTCATAAGATGAACAATGGCCTGAATAGGCTCGTTAGGTAGACAATAGTATCCATAGCCTTATGGTGAACAATGTCCTAAGGTGCTGAAACCTATAAAGAATGGGTCGTTAGCTATGGCCTTGGTGGTGAAGGCTTTTTGATTTGTCTGGATACTGTTGAAAGCACACCCTGATAAGTATTATTTATTTATTTATTTATTTATTGGATTTTTATCCCGCCCATCTTCCAAGGCGGAACTCTGGGCGGCTTCAAATAGCTGAACGAGTCAGCGAGCAATACAATGTAAAACAAACCAAATTGAACAACAATACAATAATAAACAACAACAACAATAAAACAGCATTTAAAACAACTGGGGCATCTTGGCATCTTGAGTAATAGTCGCAGCTCAGCAGCAGTAATTGTTTACAGATGTGTAGATGGCAGGGGGGGAAAAGACTATGCCTGAGGCTACCACCTCTGTTGAGGGAGGGGGAGTTCAATGCTCACATGAATGGCTTCCCTGACCTCTCTCTCAAATCCTCATCTTTCAATGAGTGTCCTTTGTCCTTCAAATGGAGATGTACTGCTGATTCTGGTCCTGAGCTGTTACCCCTCCTATGTTGGGCCATCCTTCTGTTTAATGGCTGATTAGTTTCTCCAATGTAGAGGTCTGCACACTCCTCACTGCATTGGACCGCATATACTATATTGTTCCCCTTTTTTTTTGGTATTGGAATCTTTTAGTGGACAAGTCCCTGCCTTAGTGTGTTTGTAGGTTTGAAATGTGGTGTTTGCCAAAAGTCCTTTTAAGCTTCTCAGACACTCCAGCCATGTAAGGAATGACCAGGTTCTTCCGTCGGGTCTGGGTCTCAGACTGATCCCTTGTTCTTCTGGGTCGGCAAACTGCTTTTTTGAAGGCCCACTTTTGATATCCACAGGCCTTAAGTGCTGTCTTCAGGTGCCTGTCTACCTTCTTCTTGGCTTCTGTGGAGGTGGGGATGCTCTCTGCTCTGTGGCTTAGGGTCCTGATGACTCCTAATTTGTGTTGTAATGGATGGTGGGAGTCAAACAGTAAGTACTGATCTCTCTGTGTGTGTTTCCTGTAAACTTCTACTCCCAGGCCATGGTCGGGTCTGATGATGACTGCACATTCCAGGAAAGCCAGCCTATTGTCTTGGGTGTCTTCCCTACTGAACTTAATATTAGAGTCCACCACATTGATGTGGTCTGTAAAGGACTGTACTTCCTGAGTCTTGATTTTCACCCAGGTATCATCTACATACCTAAACCAGTGGGATGGTGTTGTCCCTGGGAAGGTGTTGAGTGCCTTCTTCTCCACTTCTTCCATGTATAGGTTTGCAACAATTGGTGACACTGGGGAACCCATGGCACAACCATACTTCTGTCTGTAGAAGTCCCCTCTGTACATGAAATATGTGGTGTTCAGACACGAGTCCAGGAGCAGGCATATCTGGTCTGGGTTGAGGCACCTTCTGGAGGTGAGGGTGCTGTCTTCTCTTAGTCTTCTCTTTACCGTCGTTAGGGCATCAGTGGTGGGGATGCTGGTAAAGAGGGATGTAACATCAAAGGATACCCTGCTTTCATCTGTAGCCAGTTTCAGCTCCCTGACTTTAGAAACAAACTCCTCTGAATTGTACATGTGGTGGTCTGTGAGTCCAAACAGTGGGGCTAGGATAGCCGCCAGGTATTTCGCGATGTTGTAAGTCACTGAATTTATACTACTGACAATGGGTCTGAGGGCAGTTCCTTGCTTGTGCATCTTGGGAAGTCCGTAAAAGCAGGGGATGGTCTCTCTGGGATATAACTGGTGGTAGGTCACCCTGTCAATTGTGTTTTCTTGCTCCAAGAGTTTTAAGCATTCTATTACTTTTTTCTTGGAATTGCTGGTGGGGTCTCTTTTTAGTTTTTCATATGTGTGTTGGTCATCTAAAAGTGTGATAACCTTTTCGTGGTAGTCCACAGTATTGAGGACGGCAGTGCACCTTCCTTTTTCCGCAGGCAGAATTGTGATGCTCTCATCCCTGCTGAGGGATGTCACAGCACTTCTCTCTTGGCTGGTGAGGTTGGATGGTGGTGGTTGAGCACTGGAGAGTATGGCAGAGACTTTTATCCTGAGTAGTTCAGCTTCTGCTGCTGGCAGATTGTTACTGTGAATGGCCGATTCTGTAGCTGTGATGAAATCCACAACAGGAACCTGCTAGCTGTGATGGCAAAATTTAGTCCTTTGGATAGGACCTCTCTCTCTGTCTGGGTGAGTTCCCTGTTTGAGAGGTTCTTCACCCATTTGTCCAGCAAATAGCAACTCAGGGTCATACCAAAATTTTGGGGAGGGGTACCTGGTTCTTGAACAATTGGTTCTGTGGAAAGGGCAGGGGTGTGAGAGTAGTGGATCTACCTGTTTAAGATTCTAGACTTTTTTGTTTGCCAGGGAGGCCTTTAGTTTGGCTCTTGGTACTGCTGGGGTATTTCCCACCCCCTTTCCCCACCAGCCTGGAGGAGCTGCATGGTATTAGAATTGCATATCTTGGGGTGGAAGCATAGGTGTATTTTTCTATTATTGTTTACTTATTGTTCTTAGCTTTAATATTGCCCTTCTCCATATTAGAATGCTGGGCCAAAGCTAACGGAATGGGTTTAGAGAAATGTAGGGTGCTGCATGTAGATAAAAACAACTACAACAAATGAATTGCACAGATATAGGATTGGAGAGAACTGGCTGAAGAATAGTATGTATGAAAGGGATCTGGGAGTCTTGGTGGACCACAAATTGAACATGAGTCAGCAGTGTGATGCAGCAGTCAAGAAAGCCAATGCAATTATTGGTTGCATCAACAGAAGTATAGTATCTAGATCAAGTGGAAGTGATAGTACCACTCTATTCTGCTCTGGTCAGACCCCACCTGGAGTACTGTGTCCAGTTCTGTGCACCTCAATTTAAAAAGGATGTTGACAACCTTGGCTGGGCATGGCAGGGGGTTGGATTGGAATGCACTTGAGGTCTCTTACAACTCTGTGATTCTATGATTGTCTGTCTGATTTTTCTTAGCTTTAAATATTGGCTTGAATGTGTCACATACTCATTGTTTCCAAGTTTGTATATTGTCCTTCAGTGTTGTAAGCTGTCTTGAACCCTTTTCAAGGAAAAAAGCACAGTAAACATATTTATAAATAAATACATACCACTACAGTAATCCCCTGCCTATTGCGGGGGTTAGGGACCTGACCTGACCCGCAATAATTGAAAATCTGCGATATGCGGATGCAGGTCGAGTCAGGCCTGGGGGGCCTAGCTGGGGGCTCTTGTACTTACCCCCAGCCTGGCCCTACCCCAAAGAGGCCTGTGAGAACCTTCCCAGGCCTTCTGGAGACCCCAAAATGGCCTCCCAGCGAACCGGAAGTGACTTCCTGTAAAGCGGAAATCATTTCTGAGGCCTCCGACAGGCCTAGAAAGGCGCTTGGAGGCCTCAGAAATGATTTTCAGCAATCTGGAAGTCACTTCCAGTTCACAGGAAGGCCCTTTTGGGGCCTCCAGAAGGCCCAGGAAAGCCCTCACAGGCCTGTTCGGGCAGCTCCAGTCCTGGGGTCAGTAAGGCTTGAAACAGGACTTTTCCTCCTTAGCCTAGGGGGCCTTTTTCATATACTGTGGTCCCATGATATAGCGAAAGCCCGGGGCACCACTGTATACATAATCTAATACAAATTCCAGGATTCCATAGAATGACATAGTGATGGTTAATGTAGTATCAAACTGAGTTGTGCAGATACAGTTTCACAGTGATTTAATTGTTTGGCTCTCGAGAGTTCGATTCTTCCCTGTGTCTCCTTGACACGGGCTGGATTCAATGAGCCGTAGGGTCTCATCCATTTCTTCAGTTCTAAGATGCTGCTTCTGTTTCATTTCATTTATTATATTTATACCCTGCCCATCTGGCCAATAGGCCACTCTGGGCGACTGATATTTGATGGTGATATTTCACATTTCCACAATGACGCCTCTTACATTTGTGCTCTTGGAGAAATTATTTCTGGACTATCGCTTGCAAACAGTGCCTTGGATGTTCCTAAGGCCATGGCTAACAGCTCATACTTTAATGAACCTATTTAGACTATTGTCCAC
This sequence comes from Phrynocephalus versicolor, assembly GCA_023846285.1. Lineage (NCBI taxonomy): Eukaryota > Metazoa > Chordata > Lepidosauria > Squamata > Agamidae > Phrynocephalus > Phrynocephalus versicolor. The sequence continues at coordinate 46,174,332 of JAHTLZ010000379.1, forward strand.
CTAATGAGCCTATTCAGACCATTGTTCATCTTATGAGCCTATTTCAGACCAGAGTGACATGAGGGCAAAGTGAACTATAAAATGGAGGACTCACAACTAGCTTTCCCTAGACTGACGAAGCTGTTTGGATGAGCAGTGAAACGTTTAATCTCTCAAGAAAAGAAGTCCAGTTGCCACGGCTCGACTCACCTGTATGACTGAGAATCTTCACAGACATAAGTCTTAAAACATCATGCAGCTAAGTAGAAATCATCACCGTTTTTTTCTGCATCTAAAACTGTGTTCACAACCTGGGGTTCAGTCCCACGTAGCAGGCTCATGGTTGACTCAGTCTTCCATCCTTCCGAGATCAGTGAAATGAATACCCAGCTTGCTTTGGGGGGGGGGCAATGTGTAGCCTGCATAATTAAATTGTAAACTGCCCAGAGAATAAGTTCTATGAGGCGGTATACAAGCAGAACATTTTGCTTTGCTATCATGGCCTTCTCCTGTTGAGAGTGTGCCAGCAATAATTTTCTGTTTCTTGTCCTCTCCTGCTAGCATAAAACAAGCAAAGATTTCTATGCCTAGTTTTGAACATGCGCTTTTGAGCCACAGGACATTCATCCTTGGCATTCAAACTGGTAAAGGGCAAGCTATTGTAAAAACAATGATTATGGTATTGAACACAGAAAGTTAAGAACATAAGCAGAGCTTTGCTGGTTCAGAGCAATTTTTGGGAGATAATTTATTATCGATTGTTTTCCCATGCATTCTTATGTGCTCCCCCCCACCCCCCGTATGCACATTTTAAAAGAAATTTTGTTTGGAAGAATTCTATTACAAAATTCAGAACAGTGTAGATTTCTAAGGATAAGTGGGTTTCAGCCTGGCTTTGGAAGTTCAAAATGAGATATGTTTCATTCAACTGTAAACCAAATGAATTTGCCCAGAGAATCCCTGGTGTCTTGACTGTAAAAGGCTGTGACTGAATGTCAAGAAAATGGGTCTGGTTTTAGCCTCCAATGTAAATTCCTACCCAGCCAAAATTGCACTAAATGCACATGAAAAGGAAATATCAAAGATTTTGACTGTGTGTGTGCAGAGGTACCAACAAACAAAAAACATGAATAATTCAATTCTGCATCTGTTGTATTTTGTGGTGGGTCTAAATCAGGCATGTCCAAACTTTGGCCCTCCAGATGTTTTGGACCACAACTCCCACAGTCCTTTGTCATTGGCAGTTGAAGCTTAGAATTCTGGGAGTTGTGGTCCAAAGCATCAGGAGGGCTGAAGTTTGGAAATGCCTGGTCTAAATACTGCTTGTAGGCTGTGTTTTTTCAACACTTTGTAGGTGGTGGGATCTAGAAGTGGTCTGACTTTTTCCTTGTATTCTACTGTTTGCATGATTACTGTGGCATTGTCTTTGTCTGCCGACAAGGTGATGATGGACTTGATGGTGTTTCCTTTCTTATTATGTAGCTATTTGGGGGTTTTGCTTTTCATAGGATCCTTGTCATTTCACTTTTTATTTCCTCCACTTCTTCTTCCATATACCATCTTCCAGAAGCAGCAGCAGAGGAAATAACCCTAATCAGACAACTTCTAGACCCCCCTACAGAAATCTAAAGCAGGACCCCGCCAACAAAATCACAAACCAAACAAACATGCTGTTCAGGAGTTCCTCCCTCCACCCCAATGTCACTCCATGAATTTTCAAGAAACTCTTTCACCAAGATTATATGGACTCTCAAAAATCCACAAGTACTCAACCCCACTCAGGCTCATTGTTAGCACTATTGGCTCCCCAACATATGAATTAGCAAAACACTAGCCACCCTCCGACAGGCCCACTTTGGACAGACCTCACCCCACATCAATGACTCAGTACGTTTCATAGACAAGATTAGCACTCTAAAACTCAACCCCAATGACAGACTGATCAGCTTTGATGTAGTATCCTTTTTCACCAAAGTACCAATAACGGACACTTTAGCACTCATCCAGCAGATCTTCCCAGAAGACATTAAGGCACTATTCCAACATTGCCTAATGGCCAGCTATGTCCAGTGGGAAAATGAGTTCTATGAACAGACAGATGGAGTTGACATAGGGAACCACCTCAACCTGGTAATAGCAAAGTTTTACATGGAACATTTTGAAAAACAAACTCTGGATGCAGCACCCTTTGCATCCACAGTCTGGTTCCAATATGTGGATGACACATTTATAATTTGGAGCCAAGAAGAAGATAAACTAGAAGAATTTCTGAACTACCTCAACAATATCCACCCAAATATATAATTCACCATGGAAAAAGACATAGAGGGGAAACTACCATTCTTAGATGTCATGGCCATACGCAAACTGGACCTCCAATTAGCATACAAGGTCTACAGAAAACTCACCAACACAGATCAGTACCTACATAAAAATTCCACCCATGTCAAAAAAGAAGCATAATCAAAACACTTGTAGACCACACAAACTGAAACTGTGAAGCTGACTTCCTCAACACTGAACTCAGCCACCTGATGTGGGCCTTACAGCCAAATGGCTATTCCAAGAACGAAATCAAAAGAGCCATCAAACCGAAAAAACAATACCAAACGGAAGAAAAACAGCCTCCAACACACAAAGTATTTCTGCCATACATAAAAAGAGTCATGGACCGCTGAAAAAACACAACCAACAAACAGTATTTAGACCCACCACAAAAATACAACAGATGCTATGTTCAGCAAAGGACAAAAAGAACCCACTCGCCACTGTGGGAGTATAGGGGAAACCTTGTAATTGTGGACAGGTATATACTGGGACCACAAAGGGCAGCATCCAGACCAGAATCAAAGAACATGAAATACACTGCAGACTAAAACAACCAGAAAAATTAGCAGTAGCGGAACACACCCTGAAACAAACTAGACATGAAATCCACTTCCAGGACACAGAGGTACTGGACAACACTACCAATCACTATGTCAGAACACACAGGGAAGCCACTGAAATCCACAAACATAAGTGCAGTTTCAACAAAAAAGAAGAGAGCCTGGCTTCCAGTACTGAAAACTACAAATTGCAAAAGGTCAAAGCTCAATGATTCCCACCCAGCCACAAGCAACAGAGATCAGTTCACACAATAGAACAGCTAACAACACCCAACAACTACACAGAAGGATCACTGCTACCCATGATTGCATTGTAACTTCTTAATCCCTTCATCACAATACAATGACTAGCACCTATTCTCCTGTATAGGACAAGCTTTCTCTTTCCCACAACTTAAAAAAAACCCACACTCACTCACTCTATACCCTAGAGGACAGAGAGAACTCCTAGTTCCCTGAGCTCCTTGTCCTCTGAAGATGCCAGCCACAGAGTCTGACAAAATGTTAGGAAGAAAAATTTCCAGAACACGGCCAAACAGCCCAAAAAACTCACAACTATGAAACTACTGACAACTTTGTTAAAAACAAAACAAAACAACCTTTGGGAGGTCGCCTTCTACTTTGCTCTTTACTGTTGCTCTTCCATACCCACCAAAATGCCTCCAGCACTACCTTCCTCCTCCTTCTATTTTTTCACCTAACACATGCCATCTCCCACATGTAATTGGATGATATTCCTATATATGATAAAGTAGAAATGCAGGTTTGTCATTGTATAACTGGGTCATCAATCACAGGTTTAAACATTTTGATCCCCTCCAGTTTAAACTGAATTCAGATCCCATTGGAACTGTAACCTGCCTAGAAGGATTAATTAGATTAACATTTTTTCCTGCGGTTTTGGGGGGGAATAGCAGAAAACATGTGGGTGAATTCTGCTTTAAAATTGTTTCACAGATCTTTGATAGCTCCGTCAGGATATGTCTAAACTTTGAAGCCTTCTAAACTAAACCTTTTCTATTATGTTGTATTTCCTGGAGGAGAATTTCTAATAAAGAACAGCTACATTTTGAACTTATAAAACTGAAGTCATATAAAAATACTTCCAAACAGACATCTGATTTGTTGAATTACCTGTCAGAGGGAAACTTTCTCTCCCACCTCCCACTCTCATGCCAGTTTATCAAAGTTTTCAAAAAAGGGTGTTTAAGGATAACACATCCTGGACAGAGATGCACATGATCCACTGATTCATTGGGTGAATGGGTTTTCAGCAGTTCCTAGCTCTACCTCCTCCAGTAGGCACACACTCAGAGGCAGCACTCAGAGCAGGCGAGGTAGGGAAGCGATGGCAGTGTCCTCTGAGTGGCTGTCAGAGGCGATGGGACTGGAACTGCCAAACACCTGTTTGCCCAAAGGATGAACCAGCACATGCCACCAAATCAAAGGCTTGTTACCATTTCTAATCTTGGATACTTGATTGGTTCCTCACTCATTTGCATCAAAATACTTGCATGCATTCATATACATTAGCGATGGGCATGAAACGGAAAAAATAATGTTTTGTTTCATTTCATTTCGTGCTCCCCCGAATTTGGTTTGTTTTCGTTCTTATGAATATTTTTTTAAAAATTGTATGAAACAAAATGACTCCCCTGGGTCCTAGAGACACCAGATTTGGTGTACAGGACTCCAGGAGTCATTTTTAAAGGGCTCTTGCTGAGCTGTGTAACTGGCCTAGTTGGCACCAGGAGGATCCCCTGGTGCCAACTGGGCCAGGTTTAAAGGGGTCCAGCCATTGACAGCTCAGCAGGAGCCTGAAAACGATGGAACAAAACAGTTCATTTCAATGGGAAAACAACAATTTCGTTTCATCTATAACAAAATTCTGCTTCCTCATTTTGTTTCATTTCATTTTATTTCGTTATGTAATGAAGCGACAAAACAGCATTTTGTTTTTTGTTTCCTGCCCATCCCTAATCTACATAAATGAGCAGTCAAAACGTAATGACTTCCCTACTACTACCGTTCTGGTCCCCTTCTTCACCTGCTCTTTTTATGACAAAAACGGGGGCTTGCTGCTTCTAGACCCTTCCAGGCTCAGAAATTAATCTTTTAAATAGGTTACAGCCAACATGCTTCAGCTCCAGAAGTATTCATTTTTCCCTCAGAGCCAAATGTGCATTTTTGGATACTTGGATTCTCTCACCAACCCATTTAGTGCCATTTTACTCTATGAGGCCTGTTGGCCAGAGGATGGAGTATAAAAATCAAATCAAATTAAATCAGTCAATCAATCAATCAATCAATCAATCAATCAATCAATCAATCAATAGAGGGTCTTAAGACAATCTTATAGCTATCCTTCCTCATTACAAGACCAGCCATATTTCTAGGGAGGAGGAGGCACAAAATGATAGCCAATCCCTTTAGGCCACTAGTGGGATGGATACGAGGACTAGGCCAGAGGAGGGGAAAGATTTGGATCTTCAATCTCATGCCCTTTATTAGACTAAAATATGAACACACGGTATGCTTTTGAGGCTAAAACCTACTTCTTCAAACTTATTCACCAATATTTTATGGATAATGCAGAAAGATATTGTAAGAGAGCATCCCAAAAGTTCATTGGATATACCTGTACCTGTGCCTGCTCTGACTGAGGTGAGTTCACACAATGAATGCAAATTGCCTTTGTCACACAGAAATTGTTGAAATAGTCATCATAGAAGTGGAATGTTTGTGACATTTCAAAGAGCTCTCTTCCATACTTTGCAACCTCTTACAGTACGCACATCTTGTTTGACATCTTTGGCATGACTTTGTTTGTAGCTACAGTCTTCTTTCACCTGTTTTCTGTCCTTGCATTCTGCTTCTTCATGAACTGGACAATTGTGGTAATGAATTCCGGAGCTTGGCTTTAGGGAAGGAGTAGGTATCTCAGTTTTGGATTCCTCTCAAAAAATAAACTTGTCCATCTTACAAGTTCAGACAAAATAAATACTACATGTTGTTTTAATGTATCTCTTTTAAAATCTTGTTCCTCATATTTTTCCTTTGCAGCCCCAGATCTGGAATAAGACTCTGACATAAATTGTTGGATTAAAATAGAGCCACATTATTCATTTTATTACAAAATAGGGGGCCTGCCTTAGTGCAAGCAAGTATCAGGCCTGATCACGCTGACCTGAGGCCCCACATAATCGAGGTGAGTTTTCACTTGGAATGTGCTATTATCCTTATTTAGCACCATTCCGAGAATTGGAGAAATTTTCAAGGCAGTCATAACTACTTTAAGAGAACATAATATATCTAACTCAACTTAACCTTAACTCTAAATATTTATTATCAGGCTGCCCTGTGCCCTTACTGGGCCACAAATCCTGAAACTCGCCTATCAAACACCTTCCACTACCTGCCGTTGTGACCGAAAATGATAAGCCCCGCCTATCCCAGTAATGAGAATGGGATGGCCGAAAACGCACCATCAACCCACAGCCAATCCAGTTGATGGTCAAAAATTCCCATCCGGCCCCAAAACGACCAGATAATCTCATTCTCATAACTGCTGTGGTGGGTGGGTGGGTGGGAGCGTCTCACAGACTCGAAAGAGGGCGTGTTAAGCTGCCACTAGCCTTTTTAAAGGCTTGGAGACCTGGGCATTTTTCGGGTCACGTGGTCGTGCCTTTCGTGCCAAAGTCCCGGACCAGGACTGCAAAAATTCCCTGCCGCTGACTAACGCCGCAGCGGAGAGCTCCTTCTATTGGATAATTAAGAGAAAGAGCTGTAACTTTGCTGCATAAAGGACTAACAAAGCAGTTGAAAACTAGCTATGGAAAATAATTGGATTTTGTTTTAACTTAGTTTATTGTATGTTGCTATTTTATTTCTTTCCTGCCTAGAAACTCTGAAGTTGAACTGCACACACACTGGAAAAAAATCAGAAATTGGGCCTGGGTAGATCATAAATAAAATTGTACAATTAGACTTCTAAGTGTAATGTGCATAGTAGTATTCCTATTTCTTCAGGTCAATTTCCCTCTTTTTCCGTTAAGTACCCAAGGAAATGACTTAAAATAGGCATTATGACTGTGAGTATAGTGAGCACATTAAAAGAGAATAGAGTGACCTATGGTAGTTATAGTTTCAGATCATTTTCACTTGTCTCTTGGTTTTAGCCTGTGGTAATAAGCAAGCACTCAATGCTGCTCTACTCATCATTATAACTGCAGAATAAACAAACTCTTGCTGCAGGACAAACAATTATGTTTTCTTTCTTGCTAGATGGAGGGAGAACACAACTGAATATGAAACTAAAAAGCAGAACAAAGGCCGGTTCAAGATATGTGGTTAAATGCTATCTCATACCACAAAGCAGTAATATTCAATGCCTCAAGGGCCACCTTAGTATAGAGGCTGTTTTTACTATTTAGGGAGCAATGAGACAGGCATTGAACTTGCTGTTTGGTCCTATTTAGGGATGGGCTATCCACACCCTTCTGAGCCCCTGACGTGGGCTTCTACTGTTTTGGGTTGGGTAGGATTAATTGGTTTTGCTTCATTTTTAGCACATGCTATCACTGGGAATGAACCAAAGTGAGCCTTCTGCTGTCAATTTGCAATATACCTTTCGTCACTCTTTTGATTTCTTATATTGTGAAATGGCTTAATGAGACAGCCACTTCACAATGTTGGGAAATTAAACACTTCCGCTGCTTCTCCCTGGAGGGGCAGAGTAATTAATTCTTTTACCGAGGGAGTAATTTCTCAGTATCATGTAGTAGCTATCTTGTTCAGCCACTTCACAATATGGGAAATTCAAAGAGGAAGGAGCCAGATCAAATAGGGTGGCTTGAAGTATGCATGCCACTAGGTTTGAGGGCTGTACCAAATAGAACACCAGACCTTGACTTGCTCTCTAGTGAGCTTATTTAGCCCAATCCATCCTGCTCCAATGAGCCTGTGAAGACAACTCCTCATTTAGGTAACAAGAGTAAATATGTCACTGAGAACTTCATCTTCAGTCCAACACAAGTCTTGAATGAGCAGACCTTTGGGATGATTCTCCTAGCTCAGACTTTTGCCATGTGTTTTTGCTTTCTTACTAAAATTTTCAGAGGGACCTATTTTTAAATTGTTCCAGTTCTGACTTATGCAACCTTTTCAGGGGTTTTCACTAGGGCCACAACTAAGGGGCCACAAACTTTCTCTTTAGCCTTCCTGAATAGGCTTGGGTGACACTGGAACCTTGAAGCCAACCAGCTGTGCTCCCAGAGATATGTGTGCACGGCAGGGTCCATATCATTGCACCCAGGGAAAAAACCAATTAGGAGAACCAAGGGCTGGGCATACACAGTCATTTCTGCAATATATTTTGGTTGCTTAACTTGTCAAATTAACCTGTTTTAAAATTGGTTGTATTAGTTTTAAGTATAACATAAAA
>JAHTLZ010000379.1:46191831-46269176 GCA_023846285.1 Phrynocephalus versicolor
TTATTTATTTATTTATTTATTTATTTATTTATTTATTTATTTATTTAACTTATACCCAAAGGTCTCTGGGCGGCTTACAATCCAAAGAATAAAACAATTTAAAATAGTTAAAAGTAAAATATCAATAAATCATCAGTAAAAACCTTACACTATTTACATTGACAGGTGTCAGGCTCTTATCTCAAAACAAAAACTAAATCGATTTCACAAGCAAGTTAAAATAAATGATCATCTTGCTACCCAGAAAAATATCCCACTTCCTGACTGAGGAAACATACTTTCTGGAGGGAGCGAATCCAACTGCCTGTGTGAGGTGTGTAGTCATCTTATTAAAAAGATCATTTCGAACTATGTTAAACGTCAGTATAGTTTTGTTCTTCCGCCCTACTGTAGACACATTCCTATAGTCTTTTCCTCTCTCCCTTCTCCACTTTTTATACCTCCAGTTTTGCTTGGAAAGAAGCAGATGTGAGCACATGAAATCTAGTTTTAGGGGCTTCTGTATCCAAGTTCAAGAACAAGTTTCTTCCAGGTCTCTCCGTACATGGATTTCCCAGATAACAAACAGTACATTTACTTTTTTTTGGGGGGGGGAGGTCTGATTACCATAGTGATGTTTCTTCATTCTCTTCAGAAGCTCCGCAATCAGCCACTGCACTCTGTCAGCAAACACCAAACATGCATTTACTCGCTGCGGTTGCAAGAATTACTCTGCCTATTTGTGGGACCTTTCCTGCCCTTCCTGCTGAGTAGAGATGGGCACGACTTAGCGGAATTTCCGTTTCCGTTTTCATTTTTCGTTTCCGTTACGTAACGAAACGAAAAATGAAAAACGGCTCAAAACTGGAACGAAAACGGAAACGAAACGATTAATTTCGAGCCAATTTTCGTTTTTCGTTACTGGAAAAGCACTTAATGGAGCTAAATGGGAAGAAACGAAATTTTTTTTGTTTTCGTTTGTCGTTTTCGTTACGCAATGAAACGAAAACAAAATTTTTTGAAAATTAGCTCACGAAAACGGAAACGAGCCGAAACGGACCCCTAGATGAAAACGAAAACAAAAACGAAAAATTTTTCTGAGTCGTGCCCATCTCTACTGCTGAGTGCTGCAAGTGGACGTTCCCAAACTGCACTTCTGTGCCACATTAAGGAGAAAACATTGACAGCACTTGTTACAGTGGCACAATCTCTTTTATTCAGGGACTGGCAATTTTTTTTATTTTTTGCCTTATCCTGCTACCCATGTGCTCCTAAAACCAGCCAATTCATAACTTGAAAAACAAACAAGCAAGCAAACTTTACCTTTATTTTCAGTGGTTCCCCTTAGGTATTGTAACACTGAATCCTGGGTTGCTTCTAGATTACGATTACTTATGGCTACAGCTCTGGAGCTCAGGAACTCTGCAGACATAAAAGAGAAGAATACTTGCCCTGAAAGTCAGGGTATAAAATTTAGAGAATGGGATGGCGAAGGGAGATAAAGAAAGGAAGAGCAAAGGACAAGGCTTTGTTGTGGTGGTTGTTGGCCGGGGGTGCGGGGGGGGGAGTTGAATACAAAATAAATAAGGCAATAAGTTTGTGTGATGGGTTTCTAGGGGAATTATTTCAGTGAGGACAAATTGCCAAGTTACATGGAATTTAAAAAGAAGGACAGGTTTCAAAGAAGCAGGAAAGGCTGGGATTTGAATTGGAGGTGTAGGAAAAGAAAATAATATGTACAACAAGGAAAGGAGAGCACGAAGGCTACAAAATTGTAGCGTGAGGCTGCTGACTGGGTAGATCAGTGGTTGTATATCTGCCTGCGAAGCCAGAGGTGGTGGGTTCAATTTCTGCTCCGCCACCCTGGAGAAAAGCCAGCAAAGGTGGCCTTGGGCAAACTGCAAAGACCCAGGACACCCCTAGAAGAAGTGAATGGTAAATTACCTTTGGGTACTTTCTAGCTACCCCCCACCACCAAAAGGGTCACTGTGAGACAGCTGAAAGCAGCTGGGAGAGTGTTCAGCCTCCCGAGGCAGCAAGGCAATGAGAGAGAAATGTAACCCCTGTCTCGGGGGAGGAGAGAGCTCTGGCAGGCCTAGAGATAAGGAGAGAAAACATCACCGGGGAGGAGGAGGAGATGGAGACGGATGTTTGCCATGATGCGGTGGAAACCCTGGATAAGGAGGAAGGCTGGCCAGTCGGAAAACCCTGAGGAGGTGAGCACTAAAGGCCGGGGCCAAGGAGTATAAGAGATAAAGTCTCCTCTGTGCAACCAAGGAGCAGAGAGAAGGAAGACAGCTCATGGGCTCAGCCCCTCCCTGAGGCAGCCCAACGTTTGGGAACTGAGAATAAAGGGAGAAAACGCGGGCCGGCCTGAATAAGACTGTGTTGTTTAACTGATCAGGACATTCACTGGCTTCTGGAGTGAGGGAGTGAGGTAACTCCCTACTCTATGGGAATTACACGGGCACTGAGTAAAACCCATAAGGAAGACTGAGAACTGAGAGACTGTGTTTATAGGCTGTGTCTTGGGACTTTGGGAGAACCACAGGTTCTTTGTGCTGTGAAGATAAAAGACAACCTAGCTAGGCGCTACTACCAGATGGGCAGATTTCTGTCAGGGCCTGCTCCAGAGAAGAACAAGCCTTATTAATTCCCAGAGGGGGCAAAGCACCGCTGAACTGTGCTGAGGTGTTTTCTGTCTGTGTTGAGCTCCAGTGGACATAATAAAAGCCTATATTACATCACTTTTAAGCACCTCATTATGGAGGGGGCGGCGGGGGTCGCTCACAGTCACCTTTTCAGTTCATGGCCCACAATTATTTGTGTTAATGATCTTGACAAGCATGGTGCATGCAACTAAAATATTGCCATGTGGAATGGCCCAGCACTTAGGATCCTGTCCCAGGACCATGTTTTTAGTTCTTTGTTTTCATTTCCTGACTTCTGGAATTAAAGAGCCTTAATAAGACTTTTTTGACAAGCAAATCCTGACATCTTGTTGGTGCATAAAACTCAGGGAGTGTGTATTTATGGAGCATTCCATTTCGATTGTGTGTGCCTTATTGCTGTTGCCTTTGTTACCTTATTTAAAATTGCAAATAATTCCCAAGTCCACTATGTTTGCAGTTTTCATTTGCAAGGATAGGATTACAATAGAGGTGCACTAGCCGGGTTTCCTTCTATCCCCTGTTTAGCTTTCTGTGAAGCTTAAACATCAAATCCATAAAATTGACAGACACATTAATGGGAAGAATTTTTACATGGTCATTTTCTAACTGCAGGAAGCTTCTGATGGGGCAAACGAGACTGCTTATACTATTCTCACCAGTTGTCTTCTGAAGACTTCTTGAATTCATCTTTGTAGAACATGCCTATAATCTGACAAAGCTGGTTTTAATATTGGTAAGGCTCTTGGAATCATCATAAGTCACAAGCTGAATGTGAGCCAGTTCAAAAAAGGCAAATGCTATTTTAGGTTGCATTAAGAGAAGTATACCTGCCTAGATGCCCTAATCACATCCAATCTCGCCTGATTTCGGAAGCTAAGCAGGGTCGGCCCTGGGTAGTACTTGGATGGGAGACCACCAGGGAACACCAGGTGCTGTAGGCGCCTGGAGTAGGAACTGGCAACCCACTCCAGTATTCCTGCCAAGAAAACTCCATGGACATGGGGTCACAAAGGGTTGGTCACGACTGAAATGACACAATACACACACAAGAGAAGTATACAGTAGGATCCCCGTATCAATGGGGGATTGGTTTCGGGCCATCCTGTGAATACTAAAATCCGCAAATAAGAGTGAACAATCTTATCCAGGGGTGACAGTGGAGACAGGGGTGGTGGGGTACCGGAGCTGAAAGCTTTCACCTCTAAACCCCCCCAACACTGGGCAGCATGAAGGCCCACAAACCTGCCCAGTGGTGGGGTGCTGGCATGGCTTTCGGCCCTGGCACTAACCCAGTCGTGCTGGGCAGGTCAGTGGACTGGGCAGAGAGAGAGAGAGACTTTATGTATGATCTACCCAAAGGTGTAGCAGCAGCATGGCAGACTAGATGACAAACTGAAACAAATACAGAGGAGGGCAACAAGGAGGATTATGGGATTGGAAACCAAGTGTTATGAGGAAAGTCTGAAAGAACTGGGGAATGGGATCTGGAAGTTGTATCATGGCTACTGGCCTTCTTTTCTTGAGAGATCGAAATGTTTCGCTCCCTCATCCCAGCAGCTTCCTCAGTTTGAGGAAAGTTAGTGGCAAGGCCTGGAATTTATAGATCCCCTTGGTTTCACATCACCCTGGTCTGAATAGGCTCATAAGTTCAGGCCATTGTCCACCTATGAGCCTATGCTGAACTTATGAGTGTATTCAGACCAGGGTGATGGGAAATCAAGGTGAACTATAAATTGTAGGCCTCGCCACTAACTTTCCTCAGACTGACGAAGCTGCTTGGATGAGTAGAATCATAGAGTAATGAAATGTTTTTATCTTTCCAGAAAAGAAGTCCAGTTGCCACGACTCAACTTTCAGATAACTGCACATGGATGACTGAGAATTTTCACAGACATATGGAGAATGGGATGTATAGTCTTTAGAGGTGGGCACAAAATGAAAAACAAAATGCTGTTTCATTGTTTTGTTATGTAGGACATGTTTTGTCACAAAACAAAATGAAACACATTTTTCCCTCAAGGAACAAAACGATTTGTCCCAGAGGAACCAAAATGGTAGGGGAGCTTCCTCAGGCTCTTCCATGTAAGCCCCCCAAATTTAGAGTTGTTTGGGGGAGAAGGGGTTGAGTTATTAAACTCAAAGGGGGGGTACCCCTAGAAAAATCATTGTAATTGAAGGAGGCCAAGGGGGGGGATTGCAGTTTCCTGTTTCAATTACAATGAATTTTCCAAGGGGCACCCCCTTTGGAGCTTAATAACTCATCCCCTGACCCCCAAACTTCTCCAGATTTGGAGGGCTTACAGGGAAGCTCTGCTGTGATTTCCATGCCAATACATGGCTGCGAACCCTATTTTCGAGTACATAATGTTTTTAATGTACTCAAAAATAGGGATTGAAGCCATGTATAAGCACCAACATGGTCAGGGAGCTTTATTGGGCTCTTCCCTCTAACCCCCCCATTTTTGAGAGGTTTGGGGGGACAGGGGGCTGAGTTATTAAGCTCCAAAGGGAGTCCCCATAGATAATGGTCAGAGTATGTACAGCATACACCAGCAATATAGGGGTTAATTTATGCAGCTTAACCCCAATTAACCCCTATATTGCTGGCACATGCTGTACACACACTGTACAAAATGCCCTTTTGGTGCCTCTAGGACCCAGGGGAGCATAGTGCTTCATTTCATTTCATTCTGTTTCATTACAACTTTACTTTAAAAATTCGTTCGTAACAAAACAAAATGAAACTACTAAAGAAAGGATACGAAACAAAACACTGTATTTCCTTTTTTGTGCCCATCTTTAGTAGTCTTGAGAAAAGAAGACTGGCGGGAGATATGGGAGCACTTTTCAAATACAGTGGACGCTTGTATAAGAAACAGCTTGTATAACATAAAATTTGTACAACATAAAAATTCTGGAGATAGGGGAAATTTGCTTAACATAATCGCCTATGGGGAAAATCTGTATAACATAAAAATGGGATCACTCCATTTTCAATGCATTCCTATGGGAATTTGTATAAAGGGAAATTTGCTTAACATAATTTCATTTGGAACGAATTAATTCCTTTATACAAGGTACCACTGTACTTGAAAGGCTGTCATACATAGGAGGGGCAGGAAGCAGCCCAGAAGGCAGGACATGCATCAAGGGGCTCAAATTCCGGAATCTAGATTTCAGTTGAATATCAGGGAAAACTTTCTGTTAGAGCACTACAGAAATGGAACCAATTACCTCAAGGAGGGGTGGATAGTGCTCCAACGCCGGAGGCATTCAAGAGAAATTTAGATAACCACCTGGCCAGATAACCTATGATTTTCCCCCTGCCTTAAGTAGGGGTTTTGTAGGTCCATTCTATGATTCTATCATTCTAGAACACCTAGCAGTGATGGTGAACCTTTTTGAGACTGAGTGGCCAAATTGAGATTAAAAAACCACTTTTTAGTTTTTGCAAAGTGCCAATAAGAAATCTATCCTGAATACAGTGGTATCCCAGGTTACAAATGCTTCAGGTGCTGCCCTTCAGGAAAGCGAGGATCGAAGAGCAGGATTTTGAATTTCCCGTGGTCACATGAGAGATCGATGTGGCTTGCCCACAGAAAGGGCTCCATGTGCCACCTTTGGCACCTGTGCAATTGATAGAATATTCAGGAGTTGGTGGGGTTAGGCTTTTCCTGCCTCCTTTCAGTCATAAAAGCTAAAACCGGAGTTTTAAAAAAAATAATTCAGCGAGTCTTGGGAAGTATAAACCTGGTTCAAATAACTTCAGCAGAACAAAAACAAAACAAAAATTCAGAAGTGAAATAAATCATATGTACATTTATTTAAAAAGGGGTGGGTGGCTCAGTGGACAAAGGCTTTTGAAAACTGTCATCTGCAAAACTGGCAGCTCGGCGGTTCGAATCCCAGGTGCCATGCAGTGGAGTGAGCTTCCACTGATAACCCCAGCTCCTGCCAACCTAGGAGTTTGAAAGCATGTAAATGTAAGTAGATAAATAGGTACTGCCATAAAAAGCGGGAAGGTAAAACAGTGTTTCCTTGCAGCCATGCCGTCCACGTGGCCATGTACTTGCACAACACTGGCTCTTTGGCTTGAATACGGAGATGAGCACCACCACAAGAGTCAGACATGACTAGCATGCATATGCGGGGAACCTTTACCTTTACCTTTTTACATTTATTTAAGGTTCACTTTTCTGAGGCATTGTTAAAAAGGAATATATTTTAAAATAATCTTAATCCTATGTGGAGGGCTATGTAACAAAGGACTATAGAAAGTACGACAGAAATATTTAGGAGCTGATCAGTCTTTAATAGTGGAGGGAGGCAGATGGTTTATTATATTTAAAGATCATACTGACACATGTGTGGTTCTTTTTAGCCTCTGTTGTTGCTATCGCTGCTATTACTGTATAAAGCTTCACCCTTAAGGAAAGTAATAGAATGAATAATTATGCAAATGCCTGTTTATAGAGCCTCGTGGTGCAGTAATTAAATTGCTGTACTACAGCCAAAAGTGTGCTCATAAAATGGGATTCAAGTCCAGGTACTCAGCTCAAGGTTCACTCAATCTTCCATCCTTCCGAGGTCAGTAAATAGAGTACCTTAGATTGCTGGGTAGGTGGGGGTAGGATTGTGTAGCATGAAAAAATTAATAGTAAACTACTCAGAGAGTGCTTTAAGTGCTATGTGGTGGTATATAAGCAGGATACTTTTGCTCCAGGCTGCTATAGTTAAAGGACCCAATCCTTTGTAGGAAGGAATGAACAAGCTTTGGAGTCAACAGATCAAAAGCCACTCCCAGTCCGGAATGCTCAGTTTCAGGGCCTACTACATGTGGCAGTTCAGTGGAGTTCTGTAAGGTTGTAACTGGGACATCTAGGAAACATGTGCCGCCCTCTGATCAAGTTCCTTTTCATGGGTAGAGGGAGAGTAATTGTTTCCTCCTAAGCCCCTTTTGCATTGCCTTGTGAGTTATAATAAATAATGCTGCTTTCATTACTTTGAAGTTTTTCAAATGGCAGAGAACAAATACCTGTAAAAATAATCTGACAAATGGTGCATGAGAGAGAAAGAAGCATAGTAATATATGTTTACTGAACATTGCATGCATCCATGCATCCAGCAGGATTTATGATATTAATAAAAATGTATACTATACTTCATGATGGTGGGAAAAAGCTTTAGAATGCACATTTATTACACCCTTGTGCTGATATACACTAGAGAAAGCAAGGAATAAATTAAATTAAACCTGAGGACATTTATGAAGCATTCACTCAGAGTGTGAGGTCAAAACTCACAAAAATGTGATAAACACGTTTATGGGATATTAACACAGCTCCAAGGATGTGTGAAATGAAAAAAAAAAATTGGTGATGTGAAATAAAGAGACTTCTGTGATTAACCCATGAAGAAGAGGAAGTCAAGTAAAGACAAAGCATAAAGTTACAAACCTTTCTCTCGTGTCAACCCACATTGAGAAGGTCAGAATAGGGATCAAGAATATTTTCATACCTAGTGGCTAAATCACTAGGTATGAAGTTTTTTTCTTCTCTTTTCTTTTGAGCTGTGGTGCTGGAGGAGAGTCTTGAGAGTCCCCTAGACTGCAAGGAGATCAAACATATCCATCCTGAAAGAAATCAACCCCGAATGTTCACTGGAAGGACAGATTTTGAAGCAGAGGCTCCAGTACTTTGGCTACCTCATGAGAAGAGAGGATTCCTTGGAAAAGTCCCTGATGTTGGGAAAGATTGAAGACAAAAGGAAAAGAGGATGGCAGAGAATGAGATGGTTGGATGGTGTCATCGATGCAATCAATATGGATTTGACCAAACTCCGGAAGGCAGTGGAAGATAGGAAGGCCTGGCGAGCTCTGGTCCATGGGGTCACGAAGAGTCGGACACAACTGAACGACTGAACACCAAAAAGTGGCTAAATCTAAATTTGATTTTTTCCAAGGTTGTTACTTCCATCATGGATATTAAAGAAGAAGGACAGGAGAAAGAGAAGGAAGGAAGGATTTAGTCATGCTGAGCATATTGCATGGAATGTGTGGGAATGTTAACCCTCAGGGCTGGCTGCTCTTCTAACTGGTGTTAATAATGAAAGCAAAACTACCACTTGTGCAGAGATATTTTATTATACTGTATAAATAGTAGACACCAAGGCTTGCCCTACCAATAGGCAGAGAGAGAGACAATCACCTCAGACAGCAGATGTAGTTCTGCTACCAAATCTCAGCCCCTGTTTGAATTGCTATGCTTTGCTGCATCTTTTCTCTATGGGCTCGGTCACATGTCCCTTTAAAGAGAGTTTAAATTACTAAATAAATCGTGCCCAAAAATACCGTCCTCATGGCCACCCCGCTTTTTGAAAAAAAAAGGAAAAAGAAAACCCGGTAAAGCTCCCTTAACCGAGGTTTCTGTGACCTACCTTCCAGGCTCGGGAATTTTTGCCTCCCTTTTGAAATCCGGCTTTTAAGGAGGCAGACGCTGTGTGACCCCGCTGATAATCCGGGTTTCTTTTTATTTTATTTTTTGCATAGCACCCACCGGCTGTTCCTGGGGCCGATTGGTGCTTTTTTAAAATTTGGCTCCATATCGGAGTAACAGGAAGTCCGATACAGAATTAAATTTCCCCAGAAAAGTCTTCCGTTTTTTTAAGTGCTAGTGCCACCTGCTGGCCAAGGGGGCTGAACTGCACTTTAAAATTGAAAAACCAGATTTTGACGTGAGACCTCTTCTCCCACATTTAAATCACGTGATGGGAAGAAGAGGAAAAGCCGGACCTTCAGAAGATCAGGATCGAAACCCAGGTGTGACCACAGCCTATGAGATGTTTTTAAACCTGGTTATTGCAGAGAATGCGGAGAACCAGTGGGATACCCAGGCTATAAACTATATAGGAGGGATAGAGAGGGTTGGGTTGGGTTAAGGTTAGGGTTAGGGTTAGCATTAGGATCAAAGAAGGGGTAAAATCCAGCAGAATGGAGTTTGACACTGGGTCTGACTCCGCCGTAGAAGCACTGTGGGTTAAACTACCAGGTCCAAGAAGTGATGTGATAGTGGGGTGTGCTATCATCCATCAAATCAAAAACTTGAGAGGGACATTGAAATGAGGAGATAAATCATGGAAGTGTCTAAGAGGGACAGGATAGTAATCATAGGGGACTTCAGTTGTCCAATGCAAGCTTGGAGCAAGAAGGAGAATCCCGGTTTCTCAACATGCTGAATGACTGTGCCTTACAGCAACTTGTCATGGATTCCACCTGAGATCAGGCAACTCTGGATCTAATACTGTGTGATACTCAGGACCTGGTCAGGGATGTGAATGTCACTAAGCCTCCGGGGAACAGAGATCATGCTGTAATCTCCTTTGCCATGCACGTCGAAAGGCAGTTCATTGTTTGTTTGTTTATATATCATCTAGTTAGTGAATTCACACTACTTGGGGCAGTGTACAAGCAAGCATCCTCTTCTACGTCCTCTTCTGTTCTCCTCCTGGTGGGGAACAGGATACAGCTGGATTTTATTTATTTATTTATTTATTTATTTATTTATTTATTTATTTATTTATTTATTTATTTATTTATCTTTCTATTTATTTATTTATTGGTAAATGACATATCGCTACATTGACTTACCACTGAAGTGAAAGAGTACTAGAGAGAGTATGGGATGTGGGGGGGAGGCAGATGAGAAAAAAAATCCCCTCTACCACTTACTCTGTCTGCTCTCCTCTCCTCTCCTATACGGGAAAGGTGGATTTTATTTATTAATTGCTGGAATGTGCCACATCACTATCTGTTCTCAATCAACCCACAATGCAGGTCATGCAACAATGGGCTCAGGTTACAGGAAGCCAGATTTTGGTTGAATATCAGGAAAGACTCCCAAACTGTTAGATCAATACAGCAATGGAACCAATTACCTTGAGAGGTGCCGAGCGCTCCAACACTGGAGAAATTCAAGAGGAATTTAGACAACCACCTGGCAGGTATTCTTTGATTTGTGTTCCTGCATGGAGCTAGGGGACTCGGTGGCCTTGTAGGTCCCTGCCAAATTCATGATTTTACGATCACTTCTTTGATTTGCTGCCAAAGTGAAACAGAGCTGGATTGTGAAGACGAAGAAGGAGAAGAAAAAGGAAAAGACGATTATTCTATTGAGATTATCCATGTCCTCTATTATCATCTTTTTTTCATGTATAGGTAAGTGACATCATTGGCTTGCCACCCAAGTAATATAGTATTGGACTTCTGGAGAAAACACCTACCAATACTGTGATGGCTAAATACCAACTCAACTGGACATGGAACTAAAATGAAGTGATCTTACCGGTGTTAAGAAAAACAATAGCAGCCCCTGCCAGTGGGCCAATAAAGCCTGAACTGGTTCACAACTGCCTATAAACTTTGTGGCTGCAGGAAAATGCAGCAAATCAGTCCACAGCAGTGCAAAATGCAATATAAAGCACAATCTGCAGGCATCCCAAATCCCAGTGAATTTAATGGAATAACATCTGAGTGAAGGTATGGGAGGTCACACCATGGAAGACCTATTAGTTTGATTCTTCATCGACACCAACACGAGAGATTTCTGTATCCTATAATATTCCCACATTTCCAGAAAAGGCACATTGAAAAGACCAGAAGAGGTATGAGAAATATGTGCATACATGAAAGGCAAACTAGACATGGTGTTTTTACCTCTTACTTGAGGGGGTGGGGAAGCCAAGCCAAGGCAAGAGAGAACAGCCAAGCAGGACTCCACTCTATCTTAAACTTTAAATTCACTTCCCTCTGTCGTTTTCTTGGCTTCTTTTTATTCCTTTGCTTAAAAGCTCATGCCATTTCCTTCTGCTTTTCCACCTTGACTTTTAATTTGCCATTTCTCTGTTCCCCACCAATGCCTGTAATAATTTCATCATTACAGATTCCAAGATCATCTGCTGAATTAACTTTCAACAGTACTGTATTATGAAGGATGTTGAAAAGTTTTCCCTCTTTGGTTGTGGTAGCCCAGATAGTAGATGCTTTGCACATTGGTGTGATGTTGTGCATCTACCTTACACATCTACTCTATGTGTATGTAATGCCACGACTCAACATCATAATAGAAATTCAGTTAGCAGCTGTTATAGTTCAGTGCTGTTTTGGGAGGTATGTAAAACACTGTGTTTCTAGTTTTTAGCTATGGAATACAGCAATTCCTGCTGAAACTTATTAGTGAATGAAGTTGTTTATGGAGAGTTGAGGAAACAGTTGCAAATGACATCATTCAAAGTGATTTTTATTTGGTTTTAGAGCAGTGGTTCCCATCCTTCCCAATGCCGTGACATTAAGACAGTTCCTCATGTTGTGGTGACCCCTTGCCCTGCTTGGAAGAGGCCACAAGCCCCCTTTGGCAGGCCACTGAGTTCCCTCTACAGGCACCCTCAGCCAGTCGCAGCCTCCAGTGTGCTCCAACCTATCAAGCTGTAACTCACTCTTCCCCCTCCCCCCCTCCTCCAGAACCAAGCTGTCTGTGCCTTTTCCTTCACTGGCTCATGGAGACCCCTGCGAAATGGTCCTTCGACCCCCAGGTTGGGAACTACTTGTTTTAGAGTCTGTGGGTACTGTAACCCCCCCACCGATCACGGGGGTTAGGGACCCACCCCACCTGCGATGCATGAAAATCCGTGATATGTGGAAGCAGGTGGGGAGGCCTGGGGGCGTAGGGGGCAATCACACACACTGCTTGCTCCAACCTGCCGGGAGGTCAGGGCGGGCGGCGCGCGATAGGACAAAGGCGCTTCCCGCCGTGGAGCCCAGTGCTGGGGCTCCGCAGCCAGAAGTGCCTTTGCAATCGCGCACCGCTTGCTCTGACCTCATGGGAGGTCGGGGCGGGTGGTGCGCGATCGGACAAAGACGCTTCGGACGTGGAGCCCAGCGCTGGGGTTCCGCAGCCGCAAGCACCTTTGCAATCGCACACCGCTTGCCTGGACCTCCTAGGAGGCGCGGGCGGGCGGTGTGCGACCCCCCCTCCCTCAAGCCGTTTCCTGGTCCCGTGGTCTTGCGATATAGCGGGACCATGGTACCGGAACCGCGAAAGGGTGGGGGACCACTGTAATAGGCATGTGGACACATGGGTTGAACTGACCTACAGCTGTGTGGCCTAACTTGTGGAACAGCCTGCCTATGAATACTACATGAAAGCAGAAATTCTGAAGTTTCATTATCTTTTTATAATTTTTAAACTATCTCACTTTGTTATCAAGTTATGACTCCACAGGCAATTATTCTTCTGCCAATCTGCATATGATTTGGCAAACTTCTTTCCCATTCCTATTCCTTGTATTTCTTGTTCTTCTGTGCCTTTTAGATGAGTTTTAATGGTTTTAATCTATATGCAGTGTATGATGGCTACTTGCCCATCAGCCTAATGGAGAAGAGGTCTTGTTTCCAATAAAATAAAATAAAATAAAATAAAATAAAAAGAGGCCAAAGAAAGACACTGATTTGTTTAGAATTGCATGTGCTAATTTACATTCTAGACATAAGCTAGAAATGCTTTCTGTAATTTAATCAGATCTGCAAGCCATCTGCCCGATTAGGGAGGACTTTGCCAAGTGACCTCTGTGCCCGTTGAGTCTGCTGTCCAGTTGCTTGTTATTGATTGGCAGTTTTCAAAATCTTCACTCTCCCGCCTTAAAGTTGATAATACTAAAAATACTAATAAACCTTTGAACTGAAGAATTGGAAGGGACCCTTTGGCTCATTGAGTCCAGCCCCTCTCAAGGAGGCACAGTGAGGAACTGAACTTCCAACCTCTGGCTCCACCACCAAAGACCTAAGCCTTTGAGCTATCTGTTCTTTGCTTTTAAATTTGACTTGGAATGAACAGCACTTCAAATGTCATTCCATGATAGCCTTTCAAACAAGCCAACAAACCAACAGATAACATGTATTCCATGCAAGATGACCACCTTAGTCAAGTTCCCTATATGGCCACAATGTTCAAATAAATGATACTTTAATTAATTAATTTTTTGAAAATTTTTTAATCCCACCTTTCTCCTTAGAAAGAACACAGTCAGTAATGATGTCAATAGCAACAAACTGTGAACCATCACTGTGAACCATCACAAATTGCCATTTCCCCAGTTTGGGCACATTTCTATAGATGAAAAAACAGCCCAATAAGAGCCATGGATGCCATGGAAGCCCTGGGGTCTGGCTTTCTGATCCTGGGCTTGGTGTGCTGCTAGGATATTACAATCCTGCTTTCTTAATATGCATTCTTGCACCCTTGATTCTTTTTATTTCAGATTCCTTAGCCCTCTGTTTGGCAGCATTTTGCCAGGCACTTCAGTTTTGAGGGAGAGCTTTGCAATTGACATTGTGAATATGAAATTCTTTCAGTGTTGTCTGTTTTTCAATGTTTCAGTATTTGGCAGTGTGTTTTTAGTAGTACAGGACTCAGAAATGCCTTAGCATTCCCTTCTTCTGTGGCCATTCTGGGGCTCTGAAGCTTGCCTAATACTGCACAGGCTAGCCCAGTGGTTCTCAAGCTGTGGGTCCCCTGATGTTCCTGGACTGCAACTCCCAGAAATCCTGGCCAGCTCAGCTAGTGATGAAGACTTCTGGGAGTTGCAGTCCAGGAACATCAAGGAAACCCGCAGCTTGAGAACCACTGGGCTAGATGATCCCCTGATGTAGGAGCATCAGGATGCGAAAGGTGCTACTGAATAATAAACATATTATTTCCTGGTTTACTTCACATTTTTTCTAATATTTCTTGCCTCACAAATGTTAAGAACTAGAGCTAATGGTAGCAACAGTAGGCAAAGTCTGGCCAAGATTTTTAAAAAAACTTTTATGGAATTAAATTGAATTTGAATGTTGAGTAATGAATTTTGGGACATATTGTGAATGCTACCAAGATTTGGGAGTTGGGCGACATATACTGATATATAACAAATCATAGTGTCCCATTATTTTAATGGAATATAAAGTGGGAAAAGAAAAAAATTCCTCACAAATCCTTTTCAGCTTTCTCCCATTCCATCTCCTTGAAACTCTAGCCTCCATCTTCCCTTTCAGTTTGACAATAGTAACTGGGAATAATTTTGTATCTCTTATCTTTACCGAGAGCTGCTGAGATGTTTCCATTAATTTCCCTTATTATGTTCAAGTATACCGGGGTCACCTTTTGGAATGACTAATGAGCTGGTTTGAAGGCAGTGTGATTCATAATTCTATAAGGGAATAAATCACATCAGAAAACAGAAGAGGGATAAAAGCCGTCAGGCAACTTCACCAGCTCCTCCAAAAGGAGGAGGATTTACATTAAAGGGTGATTGTATATATGAGTGAATGGCGATGCACTGTGAAACAAGACTTTGAAATGGTGGAGTACAGATGACATTCTCGGGGATTGTTATGGGATGTTCAACATTAACAAAAAATATACAGAACTGTAAATGAAAGTGATTCTGAAGATGGTAGGAGAGGCTTCCTGCTTGCCAAAACTGGAAAGTGAAGTACTTAGTGTTAAGTATAAGGAGGAATTAGGGGAGAAACCTCCCCTGGTCATAATGCTAGAGGTTTGCATCAGACTGGAAGTGGTATGGCTTTGAGCATTGGGCAGGCTAGTGCTCTGAGTCACTGCTGAGGGAGGGAAGATGTGATCTGCATGACTTAATCCCAGCCTTAAGTCATGAATAGAGATGGACGTGCATTGCTGCCAGGTTGTTGATTGGATGAATAGGTGTTTGGCACTACTGAGCCCTGCCTCCTATGTCAGGTGTCCACTTGGAGGCAGCTCCTTTGAGAGGCAGGGCAAGGAAGCCAGGCTGAGCGGGCAGCCGCTAGAAGAGCTGGGGCTGGGAAGTACTGAAACGTCTTCATCTGAAGGACGAACTGGTGTGAATTGTGGAAGCAGTAGTTCTTTCCCATTTCTCTTTGTGAGAATTGAGCAGAGGAAGTCAGAGCTCAGATCTTTTGAGAAGTAAGAACCAGACACAGTTCCATTATTTATTTATTTTTAATGTTTTATCTCTCCTTGTCCTTGCCAAACCATCCCCGGTCCCTCCATTGCCTGACTGAGCTACACTAAGCAAGCGGTATCATAACCAAAATGGTTGATACATATGCAGAGCTATTTTTCCTTGACATCTTGTCAAGGCCATCGCCAGGCAGAAGAGTTTTGAGTCAAAATTGTTCTCACTGTCCACTCTCAAAGCTCTTTCCTCTTCTTTCATCTCTCTTTCTCATCCCAAATGGAAGGCTTAGGAAACAGACTTGACTGCCACTGCCTTTCTGCTTCAGCCCTAGGAGCTTTTAATGGAGACAGCTCCCAAGTCCAGGGTTCCTCATGTTCCACACATTTCTGGTCCTCTCCAAAATTTGTTACCTTCACTTCAGCTTGGCAACCTCTGTTTCTTCTTTATCATCCCTCTAGAACTCCCTCACTACTGGTCTTCTGACCCTCTCTCCCCTTACTCCTCCTGTTCTGGGATCTTCTTTCCTCCCCACTCTTCTCTTTCATCTTCCTTTCCCTCTCTTTCCCTCTGCCTCTTGTCATCTATTCTCCCTGTTCTGTGTCTGACATTGCTTACACTATATTTACAGGAGAGCTAGAAGCAGGAAAATCTTCCCTGGCCATTAGGAGGTCAGTCAGCCCTCCAGCAAGGGTTGGAGTCTCCTTGCTCTCATTCTCTCAGTCCTGCTCTCAACAATAGGAGAAAACCATTCTGGTTCATCTGCTACATGAGACCCTTTCCAATATTAATTATGAAATGAAGCATTAACAGAGCAGCATATAATATGGACCATAATTCAGTGCAAACATAGACACTCTTGTAGTCAGAACTATTCACTGAAAGAAACTTCCTAAGAGTTGGAGATTGATTTTTTTTTAAATGAGTGTAGTCCTAATGACTGTAATTAAAGCCTTAATCAAACTGAATTCAAATCCTATCTCCTTTGCGGATATGTAATGCAAATGTTTTTGTGTCCCTCCCACTCCCCATTTTTAACAGTAGCAAAAGCAGCATAACATGTCAATATTTTATGAAATATTTGCAGCATTTTCTGCATGCAAATGTAATAAAAGGAAAATATGGTACGGGATACATCAATTTACCCTTGCTGTCTTGAAATTTCAATGTCACAATCCGTCCTGCATGGGAGATCCAACCCTTGGTAGGACTTTTCGATATGAAAACTTTTGATAGTTTAGAAGGTGCTAAATGATTCTGTACTGTAATTTTCTGAGGCCATTACCAGTCATATTCTATCTCTTGAATAATGTCTCATTTTTGATAGCAAAAAATGGCAAAAGGGTTTTTGTACAATGGAATCAGAACAATTACTATAGCAAAATTACAGTACATTATCGCTGGAGTGTCAGAAGATGGCAGCCAATTTCTGTTGTTTGATCAGGATATTAAAGATCGCCTCATTCTCTGAGAGCAAAAACTTTCTGAGGAGGAAATGAGATTTAATAGCAGTGTTCAGATTGCCTGTCAACCCTAAACACATTTCTATCCATCAAGTGGGCAACATAACATTGACTTCTCTAACATTTAATAGTTCGTTTGCATAACTCAATAGCATCTGCTTTTTCTTTGGACTTAACAGGAACTTCTGCATGGGTGCAACATTACCTTCAAAACTGTAAGCAAAGGCTAACACGTGTGAAGCTTCTATCCCTACCTTGCTTCTTTGACAAGCCAAAGGGGGGAATCAAATGTGTAAATTAATAGCTGCCAGTTCCTCTGTCCAAGATGAACACAGCTCCTCATTTCCAAATTACTTAAGCATCCTTCCCCTCATTTACCTGGCTGGATATTATAGTTTAACCTATCCATTTCTAATTCCTGTTGTTATTTAGTTTTATATGACGGCTGCCAAGCACCTTAAAGGTGCGATATAAAGGAGGGGCATAACTGAATTAATATACCACTGCTACCTGCCAATTGTGATTGTTTAAGGAAGTAGCTATGACACCCAGCTGCACATTGAGAATGATGGGATGGGCAAAAACTCACTGTCACTCCCGGCCAATCAGTGACAGCCAAAAATTCCCATCTGGCCCGGAAGCAACCAGCAAAGCATCATCATCCACAATGTGGGGTGGAAGGGTGAGGGCAAATGGACAGCAAAGGCAAGAGGTAGGGGGTTGCTGGGACAGCCTTAAATAGGCTCACCCCTTGCCCACACAGCCACCGTAATGGGTGCACAAACGTTCGTGCCTCATTGGTCAGGTGGGAAAGAAGCCCTGACCGACAACGAGTCTCGAGCGGAGCCACCAATGTCTGGATTATCATGTACTGAATTTCTTAAAAAAGAAAAGGTCTTAACCATGATGACTGAGTTTACCTCAAAATTGTTTAACTACAGCACTGGATATAAGCAATGGGTGAGAGATCATACCCGAGTTCTTTTGAGGTACATTTGTTCTGTGAACAGGGAGGTGCCTTTGGCACAGGCTGGATCTGAAGCTACATCAAAACACGGATTTCTTGGTTCCCAAAAATAAACTTAACTAGAGGCATAACGAGTATTTAACACCACTCTCAAGAACCCTTTGTGTTCAGGGTTAAAGAAGGTAATGGGAATGGTTTTAGCTATAGTTTACATTGGACTAATTATAAAGCTTGATCTACTTGACTCAACTTTATTTCAGCTGGATAAACACGAGCAGGTGAAGTCTCTCCCCCCCCCCCCAGAGTATAACCAGAAGATGTTAGGGTCACCTTGGGTTCACTTGGTGGCACCAGATCCAACACAATTTCTGTTCTTCATTGGTTTTTCTCCCTGCTGGTAGGTATTGAATTGAGAGAGGTTCAGTTCTCAATAGGAGGGTACTTAAATCTGACTAAGGATAGATAATGATAATGAAGTCTGGTGGCATAATCAATAGGGCAAGAAATTCAAAAAGATGTTCTGTGACTTCAGTCTAAGTGCCTTGGCTTTAGCATGCAAGGAAAAAAATCTGCTTAATACTTCTGTTCAAAACTTTATAACCCAGAATGACTTCAGAACAGCTCAGTTTTATTTTTTTACAATGAGATAAATTGTTCAGCTTCTCAATATAGGAGAGGGAACCATCCAAAGTTTAGAGAAGCTAAATTGGAGTGTACTTTGGTGGTAGAGTAAGCCAACTATTCCCAACCAAAGTTCCCAGCATTCTCCTGTGAATGAATTCCATATGTCTTCAATGGTCTACTCCGAGAACTGTTTGCCTACTTTTTAAGTTGCTGTTCTATGTAAACTTAACTTTGAAAGTGGAACCAAAACTTTATTTTCAGAAAGATTGGATGCTATAGCTTAGACTTGAGCCATTTTAAAATACTCCCTGTGTATAAAAAGCAAATATGTTAGGTTAAAGGTTCATCAATCTTTCTTTTAATTATCACTGTTCACATTTGAGGTTTTTGCTATCATTCTAAATAGGCAGCCCATCCTTCACTTATTTTGAAGCAAAGCTTTCTCTGTCTTATGCTTTATGAATATATAATTGAGCTACATTTTGTTGTTGTTCATGAGTGTTCACAGTCACCTCCTCTCCATGAACTAAGGGCACTTTTACACGACCCCTAAGATCTGCTGGCCACTTAAATTTGGACCAGAGATCTTGGGGGTTTGTCGCTCTTCCTGTGTCCCCACCTCTCCGCACTCCCTGGCTCCTGTCTGTGTGAGGGGAAGGAGAAAAAAAGGAGAAAAGAATGCCGGCTCACCTCCGTTCTGCCCTCTCGATCTGCTCCGGGAAGCATTCCAGTCTCTTAATATCTCTTAAAGGGGCGGGGGGCAAAAAACCAACAAACACAAGGCGAGGAGAGCCCGGCGCTCACTCATTTACATCCACATCCGAAATTTTTCACCTCTGGAGAGTACTGTAATTTTGCTATAGTAATTGTTCTGATTCCATTGTACAAAAACCCTTTTGCCATTTTTTGCTATCAAAAATGAGACATTATTCAAGAGATGATTGGGCAGGGAAAAGGGGGAGGTTTTATTTTTATTTTTTGGCCTGCCCCAGCGCCCATCAGATGGCATGCAGGCTTGGGGAGGCAAAAAAAAAGTTTAGACCTCACGCCTTTTCCCCACACAGGGCAAACCACGCACCCTAACCCTAACTCTTAGTCTTATGCTGAAACAGGTCTTCCTTACCTTTTCTGAAATGGAATAATAGAATCATAGAATCATAGAGCTGGAAGAGACCTCAAGGGCCATCCAGCCTAACCCCCTGCCATGCAGGAAACCCCATCACAGTATTTCTGCCAGATGGCCATCCCACCTCTGCTTAAAAACCTCCAAAGAAGGAGACTCCACCACCCTCCATGGCAGCATATTCCATTGCTGGACAGCTCTAACCATCATGAAGTTCTTCCTAATGTTCAAATGGAATCTCTTTTCCTGTAATTTGAAAATCTTGCCCCGAGTCCTAGTCTCTGAAGCCATGGAAAACAAACCTGTTCCCTCTTCAATATGACATCCTCTCAAATATTTAAACATAGCTATCACATCCCCTCTCAGGCTTCTTTTTGAAAGGCTAAACATTCCAGGTTCCCTAAGCCATTTCTCGTAAGACATTTCTTCCAGACCTTCAATCATCCTGGTCGCCCTCCTCTGGACACGTTCGAGGTTGTCAACATCAGCCAGGGGAAAACAGTTCAGGACCATGGAAAGATACTTAAATTCACATTTAATTAATGGAATTCACTACAATAAGATATGGTGATATCCACTGACTTAGCCACTCTGGGTTCTTTTGAGGAGAAAGGCACAATAGAAATATTTTAAACAGATAAAATTACACAATAGCTTGGGAAGAAGAGTAACCAAATTCATGTAGAATAGATTTGTGTGTTGTGTGCGTGTTGTGTTGTTAACAGTCGTTACTGATTCTCCGTGACCCCATGTCCATGGAGTTTTCTTGGCAGACCAGAAATACTGGAGTGGCTTGCCAGTTCCTACTCCAGGTACCTACAGCACCTGGTCTTCCCTGGTGGTCTCCCATCCAAGTACTAACCAGGGCTGACCCTGCTTAGCTTCCGAAATCAGACGAGATCGGATGTTCTTAGGGCATCTAGGCTCTCGGGAGAGTAGATTTAGTCATAGGCTAAATTTAGCCAGAGGAGGATAACTCAGTTAATGATTTTTAGCCATAATAATTGCGTGGTGTCAAACTTATGGTGTCCCCTTTCACCATTTTTCAGGTAGAGAATACTCAGAAGTGATTTAGCATTCTCACAGGGTGGTTTTTCTGGGATGTAAAAAACTGAACTCCACGCCTCTGGCTTTGCAGCCAGATAGCTAAGCCACTGAGCTATCCAGAAAGTACAACTAAATAGAAATGCTAAAGTCAAAACTCTGAAATGGAGCCATTTGTGTTGTTTTTTCTGCTCCCCTTTGTTTTGCTTTGACATCAAGAACAAAGCACCTACTTTAAATTAGCAGGATTTGCTGTCACCTGCTTCCTATGGGAGCCATAGAAATGCCAGCCATTTACTTGTGGAAACAAAAGATAATCCCAACACTCCTCTTGCAACAAGGGGAAAGGAAGACCTGGTGTCTCCTGAATATCCTGTTGTTTTTCACTGCCAGATATCTACTACTAAGTAGCAACGACCATAAGCCAATAGAATCAATGGGACTTAGAAATGTTGACTCACCAAATCACTGCTAAATCAATGAACCGACTCTAGCTGCAACTAACTACTGGATTTCATTGAGTACCTGATGGTTCATTCCCTCTAAAGTGACAAGGTGCTGGTTTCCCTCTTTTTCTGATCTCCCCTGACTGGGAACTTAAAGTGGTAGAAATATCTGGTGCAGAAGAGCTGTTTAAGACTTTAAACTAGAAGTTACTAGAAGCCAACACTGAATATGTATTGAGCTACTGACTTTTATATGTCTGAATTCTGGACTCTACACTACTACTGGCCTCACCACTGCTGGAAAAGGAATACTGATGGATAAAAATATTGGGTATTATCCAGAAATACTATGCTTATGCTGTCCTAACCCATGAATGGATTTTTCTTTATCTTTGGAAAATATGTATTAGACATTTTAATGATTAAAAAAAAAGAACAGAAATATGGCAAATTGGCTTGAAACTATTCTAAAAGTGAGTTACAGTTTTTTTTTAAAAAAAAAACACTGCTGAAATTGTTATCTATGCCACCACAGTACATTTAGAGGTTATGGGAAGGAGGCAGATAGTCAGTTATCAACAATTATAGATCCAGAAATAAGTTACACATGTATGGAACCTTTTGTCCCTGGAAAGGCTAAAGAGGTGTTATTTTGAATGTCTACACCAGCTGTAATTAGCCTTCACTGCTATTGCCTAGATCAATGTTGGCGAATCTATGGCACGGGTGCCAAAGGTGGCACTTGGAGCCCTTTCTGTGGGCACCCAACATCTCCCCTTCACAGCCACCAGCATTCAGGTTTAATTGCTGTATTAGCACTTTGCGAAAAATTAGCGGGTTTTGAATCGCAGTTTGGGCACTTGGTCTCTAAAAGCATCACTGGCCTAGATGAATATGCATTTTCAGAAGGAATAGATTATGCTATATACCAGTATACTGAATTGGTTACAAAGAAATTACCTTTGTTTACACTTATTAAGGCATCTTTGTGATTGCATTAAGTTAAGGCTCCCATTCTTCCAGGAATAATGAAAACAGGATCTTCTGAGGAGTTTAAATTTGTCTCTTTTCAGCTCATTCAAAGGCATGATTTGCCCTGTGATTAATGAAAATCATCCCTGTATCTGACTAAAAAGAGAATCCTTTAAAAACTTTTAAACGAGAGAACAAATCATGTATTTCAGGCTTCTATGCGTGAAAGGCTAAAATATTCCAATTGACTGTCTGTGAGACCCCTGAGATATTGGCAGAGCAGTGAAGATTGCAGAGAATTGTGTTATTGTTCATATTATCAGCTGATATATTCAGAAGATTTTCTAAAATAATTCAATAGAGACTTTTGAATAGTTTCCTCCTTGCCTTCCTCATATAGCTTTTTTAAAAAAGAAATCATTGTTATCTCTCTTCTATTCATGCACATCTTTCAACTTCCAGGACTTCTTTCAAACAAAACAATGTAATCAGGGCAATGAAAATATCAGCCATGGTAGGCTTGCCAGGAATTGCTGGAGGCTGATGAGCCTTTGAGATTTTAAAACTTCCTCATTGCACAGATAGTCTTACTTGTAGCATAGTGGGAGAGAGAGGCTCAACTCTTATGGCCATACCAACCCATAACTGGGTAGTATCACAAGGGAACTCACCTGACCAAATACTTCTCAGTGGAAATTCATCATTATTTTCCTTGTCACTATCAGTCTTTTAATATATTACATAGTGGGCAAAATCCTGTGTGTGCAACTTTGTGTGGCATACCCGGAAATGGAGAACTAGAAACATTTAATTTAAATGCACAACTCACCAGCCCTAAGAGTCTATCATGAGTTATCACGTCCTGTTTAACAGTCAAACAGCCCACAGATAAAAACTGTTTTTTAGCCTGTTGGTACGGCTTGCTATACTTCTGTATCTCCTACCCGAGGAGATAATAACTCTCTGAATCTCTTTGCTAGCAAGGCCAGTGGGTTGCCTGCCTGGGGGATTCTGAGAATTGTAATAAAAATATATTTCCCCCCCAAATTTGGGCTTACTCTAAAGCTTTCTCTTGAAAGCTTTCACAGGGTCCAGAAACGTCTGTGGGCCTTGACACCCTAAAAGGAGGGCATAAGAATTTCACAGAGGCATTTCTTTTGAAGCAAGGCAAACAGAACAGTTTATTCCAAAACTTGAATTTAAGGGTGCCACCAGAGTGTAACAAAGGAGTTCCGTTTTTACAGGCACTATATAGGCTCAAAAGTTTCAAGAGTAGCTATGCTATAATCTGATTGGCTACATTTTGTTGCAGTTTTGCTGAAGCCCTATCTGGCTATATTTGACATATCTCATGTCTGGACTTTCTACTTTTTGCATTATCAGCAATAGACCTACATGCAGCTTTGAAGAGGCAAAAGGAGGGCCGAAACAAACCACAGACAAGGTATAGGGCAGTACAGTACGACCCCCTTATCTGCTGATTTACTAACCACAGATTCAGTTATCCGTAGTTGGTTATCAGTGGGGTGGGTGTGGGGGTGGCAAGGAGGGGGGCGAAATTAAAAATAAAACTTACAGGCACCGATGCCCACCACCCTCCTCCTAGCTGCTGCCACCGCCACTATAGGCCAGTCAAGCACTCTCCGGAGGGGTGAGGTGGGGAGTTTGAATTTCCTGGTCAGGTCCTGATCTGCCACCTGGGACTTGAGCGGAATATTCACAGTCCCCGCCTCACCCCTCCAGAGAGTGCCTGGCTGGCAACGGTTTCTCCCTCTACCACTGCCTGCAGGCCAGGCACTTTCTGGAGGGGTGAGCTAAGAACTTTAAATTTCCTGGTCAGGTCCCAGGCAGTGGATTGCAAGTTTGAGTTGGAAATTCAAAACTTCTGATCCTCCACCTGGGACCTGACCTGGAAGTTCAAAAGCTATCTTTCTGGAGAGTGCCTGACTGACCCACAATGGCAACATCGGCAAGGAGGAGGGCGGTGGGTATCGGGGTGGTAAGTTTTATTTTTAATTTTGTTCCCTCCTTTCCATTTGGGAGGTGTTGAGGGTGAAAGCTTTCACCCCAGCAACCCTCCACCCCTTCAACCACCATTACCCTCAGATAAAAGTGTTTGCTCTTATCCGTGGATTTCACTACCCGTGGGGGATCCCAGAACCAATCCCCTGTGGATATAGCAGTCGTACTGTAGTTCCTCTTTCGTTGAATAAGACACAATATTTGGAGACAGAGACCAGCTGGAGGACACAACATAATCTACATGAAATGGAGGCCCAAGGAAGGGAGAAGCAATTGCAACACACACATATATTTACTTTACAGGACAAATGGTGGCAGCCAGTTATATATCAGGAACACAACACTCCAATTAAATCTCTGTCCTGACAGCAATAGTTGTCAGTTTTGGTACTATGTTCAATTTCAAGCACTGAAATCCTTTCAAAATCCTGCATGGCTCGAAACCAGTCACCTCAGCAATTGCCTGCTGGTTCATGGACCTTTCTGTCCATTAACTTGGCCTTTGATCAGGTGCTTGGCTTTTAGTCCTTTCTTTATATGAGCTGAGGCACTAGGTGAACTGAGAAAAGTAGCACAACATTTTCTCAGGGGAATGAAATCACGGCTCTTTAAGTTGAAGCAGCTTGAAGGTAGTTATGGATATTGCTTGGCCCACACTCATTTTCATTATGAATGTCAACTTTATTCATGTATGTACTCAATCAATAGGAAAAACAAACAAGCACATTCCAATCCCTCTCCTCCCCTCTTTTTCAAAGAAGGGATCAAAATGAACCTTTATATTTAAGCAGAGTAGGATTTTGAAAACAGTGTAGATGCTTCCTACCTGGCAAGCTCTGAATGACATGACAATAAAGGAAGATCACAGATAACGTAACAAAAATAGGGTCCATCCATCATCAAAAGAGTAAAGTCTGCTGTTTTCAAATGGACTACTGATTTTCCTCTCCCACCATCTATCTTGATTCCCAGCTGTTGCTCCAACTCTATTGACGATAGCGGATGATTAGCAAATGCTGTGCCCATTTAAGTTTCCTAAATTGTCGAAGGTCAAACTGAGAAAAGGCTGAGGTGTTTCTCTCAGTGAAACAGAGACTGCTAAAAGAATGTTCACTTTCCAGAAAGGCCTTTGGCAGGGCTCAGTTTCAATATGTCCACTAATTCATCTTCACCCTAGAGTTGCTCTTCTATCATTTGTCTTTCCTTGTGCTGTAGCAGAGTCTTTGTAATTCTGGGTGCATGGAGTACTCGTATGAGTGTGTCTGCTGTGAGATGCCATTCTTTAAAGCTGTCAGTTCTAGCAAGGACTGTATGCTTGATTCATATGATTTATTGCTAGATAAGGAAACAAATGATAAAAAGGTTTGTTTTTGTTTTTTAAAATCTTGGCAGTGGTTTTCATTGCTTTCTGTAGTGCCTTACAATAAGTATGGGAATGTTGCTTTTTTTATTTAAGTCTCTGTTTATATTGTTTTTGGCACAAACAACCTCTTCCTTAAGCTCATACAAGTTTTCAGCTTTTTCTCCCTTTATTCTTGTCAGACCCTTCACAGTAACTAATCCATACATTCAATAATTTTCAGTCAGTAACAAGCAGCACCATGAGCATTTGGGGAGCTTGCATCATGCCTTCCATAGCACATGTTGAAAGGAATTGAGTACACTGACTAGGTAACAAATGTGGCTCTGGTCCCGGGACTGGGCCAACTCCATAGTCCGCTTCTGGTGCGACAACATGGCTGTCGTGTACACCATCAACGAGTTAACATCTAAATCGGAGAGGGTTATGGGGTTGGTCCAGGCCCTGATGTTGCGCACGCTCCAATATAACATTGTGGTGCGCATGTGCCATGTGCCGGGACTGGATAATGCCATTGCTGATGCTCTTTCCCGCCAGCAATTTGATCGCTTCAGGGCATTGGCACCGGAGGTGGCCGACCTTCCCAAGCAGCTGCCAGAGGAAGTATGGCAGGTTGGCAGGAGGAGGCTGACGGGGCCCTAGAGCTGGCACTGGCGCCAAGAACAAGGTGGGGATACGATGCGGCGATCAAGGACTTTGGCGCCTTTCAAGAATTGATGGAGCTCCAGCTTACCTGGCCCACCCCAGTGGATCACGTCTGGTAATACCTGGTATTCCTGAATAGGAAAGGTCTCACGCCTGGAACGATTCAGGGACGATTGGCAGCGTTGGAATTCCACGCCAAGGCCTTGGGGTATGAGGATACGACCCAGGATTTCCAGGTGAGGAAAATGCTAGAGGGGTGGGGTAAAGCCAGGGACAGGGTGGAGGATCCACGCTTCCCCCTTACGCCAGAGATCCTAGCCCGGATGGGCAAGCAGTGGGCCCAATTGTGCAGGGACGATTATGAGGCTGCATTGATGAGGGCGGCATCGCTTGTGGCCTTTTTCGGGGCATTTCGGATCAGCGAGCTAGTCACTGCCAGGAAGCGGGACGTGTCTTTGATGGTGCTGCAGTGGGCCGATTTCCATCAGCAGCAAGCTAAGGTTGTATTTTTGGTGTGCCGGTCAAAGACAGACCAGCAAGCAAAGGGGCAGAGGGTCGTGCTGCTATTAGCAGGTAGGTTCCAAGGTATTCTGTATAACAAGAGGAATTGCTCGTGCGATTTGGGAGGAATTGAGTCTCTTGCACATATGTGTTTGTATTACCCTTGCTACTCTGTACCCCTCATGCAATACCTGGGCCCAATATTGTCTAAGGTGAAAAGATGGCCAGATGTAGAAATAATGCAATTCATGTTAAATGACCTAGTGGAAGACAGGGTGAAGAAAGTAGCAGGTTTTATGACATACATAGTGAATCATGCTGAAACACCACAGTCTGTATCAATACTCCCACTCTGAGCTATGTTTGACTGTCAGTTGCAATTATTGCCTTGGTTATTGCTAGAAAACCTAAATTAGGTGCTGCTGAATATATTTTGTATATGTGTTTTATTTATGCCATTAAAGGTTTTTGATGATGATGATGATGATGATGATGATGATGAGGGTCATGCTGGGGCCATGCTCAGTGGAGGAGGTCTGCCCAGTCTGCGCCATGGAGGAATAGCTGGCTCTCCGCGGGGAGGGCTATCTTTTTCGGCACACTGCTGGGGACCCGTTAACTAAATTCCAGTTTTGGAGATTGACACAGTTGGCGTTGGAGAAATTGGGTATGGTGGGGATGAAGTTTGGGACCCACTCATTTAGAATTGGTGCCGCATCCACAGCAGCGGTCCTGGGATACGGGCCTCGGGAGATAAAGTCACTGGGGAGATGGGCATTGGCACGCTTTAGAACCTATGTCCGCCCCTCCCCCAATGTTAACTGTTTGGTTTTGTTTTCCTTCTAGGACTCGGGCCGGGCCACTTGAGATGCCGCATCCTCATCCTTATATCTATTGGGGCGAGAAGTACGTGGTGTGGACGGCCTGGGGGGTTAATATGGGAATGGGGGAAGGGCAGTTATTGAGTGGAAGGGACTCCGGGGTATGAGATGGTGCCAGTTTGAGAGGACTGCCCGGTTGGCGGCTCTGGGAAGACCCCCCCAACGTTATGTTAGTTCACTTGGGGGGCAATGATTTGGGATCCCAGTCGGGCAAGTTGCTGGCTCAGGAGATTGTGAGGGACCTCGCGGCCTGGAAGGAAGCCTTCCCGGAGTCCAAATTAGTGTGGTCAAACATCGTACCACGGTGCCAGTGGAGGGCGTGGTGTGACCTGTAAACCATGAATACAGCCCGGAGGGGGGTCAATAGGGATGTATGCAGGGCGATGGTGCAACATTTGGGTACAGTGGTGGGCCACCTGAGGATCCCGGCTGCTGTCCCGGAAGTATACTGGGAGGACAGCGTGCACCTTTCGGATCAAGAGATGGAAATCTTCCTTAATGACCTGAAGAGGGGCCTGCTGGAAGTTCTGGCTGGTTGGTGGGGTTGGTAGGGGCCGTAGCAAGGCTAGGCCCCTACTGTGGCGGTAGTGTGGAGCACGGAGAGGCAGTAGGTAAGTAAGGTCTCGAATTCCCTGTGGGAACGTCCAGTCTCACAGCGTTGCGGATCTGAGATCATAACGCCGGGGGGGGATGAACGTACCTGGAGGGCCCGCCAGATGGGCAGGCAAAAATGGCGCGCCTGGACAGCCCGGCTGGGGAAAGGGGACATGCTAGCCAAGGATGCCCTGTCCAGAGACAGGACACCCTCTGGGCTATCGACTTGCCCAGATAAGCTGCCAGTGGGTAGGGTCCTGGGAGACCCGATGTAACAACTTGCAACCCGCACTACAGCAGGCCCCTGTTTGAAGTTGTGTTTGTTGTTGGAGTTATTAATAAAGTGTGGCCCGGAGCATTTACCCAACACCCTGTCTTGCGTGGTTATTCTGGCGTTGGGGGGCAATGGCCTATTCTCCATTGTGTGAGTGGAATTCCTGTGTCTCAATTCACCTCATTTCTTCCACCTCCAGCCTATAATCTATTAAGTGACTACCAAATAAATCAGTTCGCTGTGTGACTGGAGCCTAGATATTTTTGGAATTCCATCCATTTTAAGAGATGGGTAGCTCTCTTTTTCTTTATTATACTTATGACATTTTCTGCTCTTCCACAGGTGCAAATGTTTACTAAACAAAGTACTGAAAATTCTCTAGCATTGATGTGCAAATCCTGAAAGACCAGTAAATCAAAATATCGAAAAAGTTTTATTTACAATATTTAAAAAAGGGTTAAGAAAGCAAGACAAATTCAGAATTTGTAACAGAACAAGACCGTGAAGTAACAGTTGTCATGAGACAAGTTATCACGACTGTGAGAAAATGGAAATAGGAACTAAACAGGGACAAAACCACGTGATCGTGACCAACTCTGTCACGGTACGAAACTAGTTGCAGAACAAGGAAAGATGTGAAGTAACCGCCTAAGAAGAGTTCTCAGCCAACTTGCTCATGACCAGAAAATGTTGGTAGAAAAGCAAAAACATAAATTTAATATTAAAGTTTGTAGGCTTACCTGCACTGAAGTAAGAAGCAAAACTAAGTGTTTGTGGTGTGGTATCTACAACCATCAGCAGAGGTTTCTTGCTGCATCCAGCAGATGTAATTGATTAGGTAGCAGAAAGAGTAGTTAAGTAAAGCCTCAAGATTCATTCTTTGCTGATTCTTTTTTGGAATCAGTCACTCTCACCTACATGCTCTGTTAGAGCTAAAAATGAACTGGGTATTACTCCTCTATTTTTGCTGTGTGTTTGCATGAGTAAAGCTATGGGATATGCTTTACAAATGATAAATGTTTATGTGTTAGTTAAGTTACAATTATAATCTTCTGTTTGTGACATTAAATCAACAGAAGAGTTTTGCTGTAAGTTAAGCAAGTGTATATAGAACTAGGTTATATTGCTGTTGTAAATAGTGCTAACAGACATGTGCCTGTGATATGTAAGCTTTTGATTACCAGGCATTATTTTCATTTTTTTGCTAAAGCTTGCTTTTTGTTATATAATACAAAGAATATATTTTTACACAAAGATGTGTTGATTCTTGTTATATTACACATCATTGGCTAGCAATTTCAGTATAAGTACTTCTTTCACTCTTAAACAAATATTGGGCAGTTGGTCTCTGATGCTGTATACAGTGGTACCCCAACTTAAGAGCAGCATGACTTAAGAGCAATTCAACTTAAGAGTGGAAAACTGTTGGTATTTTAACTGTCACCTTACAAATTTTAGATATGGTCTGCTCAACTTACATTTTTTTTTTTCATTCTTTTGAACTTTTTTTCAATTTTTAGATAGGTACCCCGACTTAAGAGCAGTTCGACTTAAGAACATGCATTCAGAACGGATTACATTTGAAAGTTGAGGCACCACTGGTACTTTGTCTTTTAAAGTAGAAAGTTTTTTATTTAATTATTTCAATACTACGTACACACATATATTTCATTAATAATATTTTTTGCGACAGAAAATAATATGCATAAGTTGAGGATTGTTGGTACTACACATTGCTAAGTCACCACTGACCTGTGGTTATCCTATTGATGGATGGATGATCTCCAAAATATTCTGTAGTCAAAAGCCCTCTTCGCCTCTTATAAACTCAATTTTATACCTTCTATGAAGTCAAATGCATCTCATATTTAGCCTTCCTTATTTCCTGCTGTCTTCAACTTTTCCTAGCGTTATTGTCTTTTCCATTGAGTCTTGCCCCCTCAAAATGCAGCCAAAATTTGACCATCTCAGTTTCTTCATTTTTGCTTTCAAGGAAAGTTCAGGCAGGATTTAATCTAGGATCCACCTGTTTTTTCTGGAGTCTAAAGTAGAAGACAGAGAGAGAACGGGAGAGTGAGAAAATGTATATGATTGAATTGATTTTAACTCTTTATTTTAAATCCTTTATTAAACATAACACAGCATGTAACATTGGATTGCTTATTCATCAGACTTAAGATTCTTTTAATTAAATTGCTTTCTTAATGTGTTTCAGCATTGAACTTCGCTTTTCAAGAATAAAAATCTGTTGTAAAAATGCTTATATGAGCCTCAGTGGACATTCCACATAATGTGATAAAAGCCCAGCCTAATTAGTAATCTTTAGCTGAGGAAAGATTATGGGACTATCACACATTAACCACATTCACTGATTATAATATATCTCATTTAATCATTTAAAAAGCTAATATGAAGGAGGAACACCATCTCAGAAAAAGAAATTATCCAGCCTCTGATTGTTTTCCCCACTTTCTCTATACTTTATCAACATTCTTAATTCATATATTTGCCACAATAACACCCCACAAACACTGCTGCTGCTTTTGTACTGGGCCTGGAGGAGCCCCCCTCTCTCCACCTGCTCCCTTCCCTGCTACTTTGGTGTCAGTGAGAGAGACACTTGGAGGGGCAGCGCTAGCCTAGCATCTGAAGGGAGGGGCCGAAGAGGAGGGATAGCCACCCAAGGCTTCTTAACTGACCTTCAGCTTCCTCAGCAGCCACAACAACACCTACCAAACACTGCTTCTCCTGCAATACGGAAGTGCTGTTAATGGGTGCTTCACCAGACAGGGCCATCTCCCTTTCCTGGATAGAGTTGCGCTCCCCCTTAAGGTACAGGGTCTGTAGCTTGCGGGTGTTCCTGGACTTTGTTCTAATTTTGGAAGCCCAGGTGGACTCAGTGGCCAGGGGTGCCTTCCTTCAGCTTCGGAAATTATACCAGCTCCTCCCCTACCTGGATGAGCAGAGCCTCATGAGAGTTACGCATGCACTGGTAACATCCCGTATTGATTATTGCAATGTGCTCTATGTGGGGCAGCCTTTGAAGACGGTTCCGCGATTGCAACTGGTTCAGAATCGTGTGGCGCAGCTGGTAAGTGGTGGGGCTGCCAGGAATCACATCATGCCAGTTCTGTACAGACTGCATTGGTGACCAGTTGTTACCCGAGCCCAATTCAAAGTGCTTGTTTTGACATATAAAGGGCTAAACGGCTTAGGACAGGCACGTCCAAACTTCAGCCCTCCAGATGTTTTTTATTTTTTTAATAAAGTAAATTTTATTATAAAACCAATCAACAACACCCCAGACAAAAACAGTGACCCCCCAGGCATCCGATACATTGGATATACATTAATAATAAAACAAATTCAAATTAACAATATGTACAATTCTATATAAATTAACAATTAACAATCTGCAAGGTTTACTTAGCTTTTAACGTTTTAATTACCCCAAATTGGTCAAATATATTCATATAATTCAGTAGCTTCTCAAACCATTCCTCCTCTTTCTCATTGACCTTAAACCCTTTCATTCTGCGTATCTTCATAGTTAGGTATTCTAAAATTATAACATTATTTAATTTTTTCCTCCATTGGTTCACCCCTAGCTCTTCTGCATTTTTCCAATTACTTGCTATGACCTGTCTGGCTGCAATTACCATCAGGTTTACCCATTTACATTCCTCTTTTGTTTTTACCTCTGTGCTACCCATGCTAATGAGAACCATTAATTTAGATATTTCCACTTTCCTTCCCACAATTTTCGATATTTCTCTACCAATCTGTCTCCAAAAATTATTAACTAGAGGACAATCCCACCACATATGACTGTACGTTCCCATTACTCTACACTTCCTCCAGCATTTTTGCTTCCTAGTTGGTGTGTAATACCATTTTTTTATCAGCTTCAACCCCTGCTCCTGGATTATCCTAGAGGTTGTAACAAAGGGTGGTTGCTGAAAGATTCTATCCCAATCTTCATCTAAAATTTGTTCCTGAATATCTAGCTCCCAATATTCTTTTAAGCTTTCCTTTAGTGATTTCCCAATATTTAATAAAACCTTATACAATTTTGAAACTATTTTGGTCCTATCTATCATGTATCCTTTCACTAATTCCTCGAAGGGGGTAATATTTCTTTTACCACAATTTTTAACTTCTTTCTCCTTCAACAAGGAGGGGATTTGTTTTTTTGTAACCAATTAATCTTATTCCAAATTCCACTTTCCTCTTCCATCATATTTTCTGTTTCCCAAATTTTATCCATATTCTGGATTGAAATCTCCTTTAATTTATCCCCTACCTCTTTTGGGATGAGTTTCCTTAATGGGGCAAATTTATCATAATACCATATTTTTGTAAGTGGTGAGAGGTCAGGAAAAAGCTTCCCCCCCACTTCTCCCATACCAAAAGAGGCCCCGTAAATGTTGATAATTTTTCTTCTTTTCTTTTCTTTATCCTCCTTTCGAAGATTCTTATTTTCCTTCCTACTGCTTCCAAATTCTCCCGCTCTATACATCCCAAATCTTCCCCCTGTTCTCCCTCCAACCAAATCATAAGATGTCTCAGCTGATAAGCTTCATAATATAAAATCAAATTGGGAATCCCCCATCTTCCATCTTGGATCCTATGGTACCTATATCTACCAGCTGTCCTTGGTTTCTTGGATGCAAAACAAATCTATCAATTGACCTTTGCCACCCCTTCAGAATCCGTTCCGGTATGTGCCAAGGTAATACATAAAAAAGGTAAATTAATCTGGGTAGCAGAAACATTTTAACTAAAGCAATTCTTGTGCTGATTGAGTCCTTCCTTTTTCCCCATGTTCTCAGCTTTGATTGAATACTACTCCAATTTTTTTTATAATTATGTTCAAATATTTTCTTCACATTTTTAGTTATCATTACCCCTAAATACTTTACCTTCTTATTTGCTATAGGAATACCCAATGATTTACAGGCTTCTAACTGAGTTTTAGGTTTCACATTTAAGCACATCATTGATGATTTAGAAAAATTAACTTTTAACCCTGATACTTTTTCAAATCCTTGAAAAATTTCTTTTAACGGCACAATTGCAGTCCCCAGGTCCTTAACTGTCACCATCATATCATCTGCATACATTGTCAGAAGCTCCCCTTCTGCTCTCCCTTTCCCTGGTGTTTCAAATCCTTTAATTTCACTATTCCTTTTAAGTTTAATTGCTAGTGGTTCTAATGCTAAAATAAAGAGCATGGAAGAAAGTGGACAACCTTGCTTTTGATGCTAATGCTACCGGCTCTCCCTCCAAGCAACCTTGAACAAAAACAAACCTTCCGTTCTTATCTCTTAACACTTTATTCTCAGCAAAGTCCACCTTGGAGTTAATTACTATTCCCACCCCTCTACTTTTTGACGTTCCGGGAGCCATAAATTTTTTCCCCTTCCCAAAGCCAGGAAAATTTACCTCCCCCCCCCCCCCCATTATATGATTCTTGCAGAAAAACAACATCAGCCTTCAGTTCTTGAATATACTTCCCAATTCTCACTCGCTTCACCTGATTACCCAAACCTCTAACATTAAGAGTTGTACAAACAATATTCACATTCTTCATTATATCTTTTCCAACCATCTCACTTCTCTGTTCCCCTCCATTTGTACCATACCAGCCTGGAGATAAACTCAACCCCAACCACCTTCCCAATCAACTCTACTGTGAACCCTACGCTTCCATCCCAATACAGAAGTCCAGGCAAAAAGAACAAGAGAATAAGTGTATGCCACATTGCTGGGCATACCTCTTGCACCTGGAGCACAACCCAATATGCTTCCATACATTCTCACACTTATTCCTCCAACCGCTCCTCTCCTCTGTCTTCTCACTACTTTCAGACCATCCATATCCACATACACACAACACACCCTCAACATATACATTGCTCTCCATTCACCCCCACTCACTCCCCTACCCACCCCCAACAACATATCATACCACACCAAAACTCTTCCACAGTCACTCATCCAACCACACTC
Source organism: Phrynocephalus versicolor (assembly GCA_023846285.1). NCBI lineage: Eukaryota > Metazoa > Chordata > Lepidosauria > Squamata > Agamidae > Phrynocephalus > Phrynocephalus versicolor. The sequence goes on from JAHTLZ010000379.1 coordinate 46,226,395, forward strand.
ACTCCCATATTGTGGGGGGGGGGGTAAGATGGAAGGGAGCTTGCAAGTTCCCCTAAACCTGAGGAAAGAAAGAAAAAACAGCCCAGCTGAGCTGCTCCAGTTCTCCTTCTTTATATTTTCCTTCTTCTTTAATTCTTCACTTCTTATATCTAGCCCTGTCTCTAAGGTCCCAGGATTTTTTCTCAATCTGTTTTTCTTTCTTCTTTTTCTTCTGCCCCTGAACTTGTTCAGCCTCTTCTCTTAAGTCATTTTCTTCCTCTGAGTTAGGAGTCTCCTTAAAGTCCTTTGGTAACTGCAATCCCATATGGTTAAATAAGACCACCATCTGCTGTTGATCTTTGGCAATCAGTGTCTCTCCTTTATACTGCATTCTTAAAGCAAATGGTGCTATTCTCCAATTGTATTTAATGTCCTTCTCTTGCAGCACCTTAGTAAATGCCCGTATATTCTTTTTCCTTTTAATTGTTTCCTGAGACAGGTCATCATAAACCATCACTTTCTTGCCATTATACACCAATTGATCGAGTCTATCCAAAGCTTTCAGTGCTTTGAAAACACGCTCTCTTTGTGTATATCTTCCAAAGCACATAACAACATATCTTGGCCAAGTTGCCTCATTTCTTTGCTTCCCAACTCTATGTATACAGTCAAGGGAGTCTTTGGAAATTCCCAGCTTCGGCAACAACTTAGCCATCCACTCAATAACTTTGTCCATATCTTCTGACTCTGGAACATTTTTTGAACGTAAATTCGACCATCTGGCTCTATTTTCTAAGTCCATTAACTTATCAGTAACATACTTATGGTGCATTTCCAATTTCCTGGTCTGCTTTTGCAATGCTTTAATTTTCTGTTCGTTTGCCTGTGCTATTTCCCAGGTAGTATTAACAGTCTCTGCCATACGTTCCACTGTATCGGCTAACTTAGAAAGTTTGTCTTCAACAACATTTATAATTGCCTCAGTAATGCTGTTTTTTGCTCCTTCCACAGCTTTTTAAATTTCTTTTTGAAAGTCCTTAGGATTAATTAACTCCATCTCACTTTCAGCCTCCGAGTCTGTAGCCGCCATTGCTTTCACTTCCAAGCAGCACACAGAAGCAGGTATTTCCCTTACTCCAACTGTTATCAGTATTCAAGATGCTTCCTCCTCCTCCCAAGCAGACCAGGTCATAAACTTATCAGGGCTTTGTTATTTTCCCAACCTTATCATCAAAAGGAAGAAGTTTCTTTATCTTTTTCTTCACATTTCACCGGGAGCTCAGCAGAGACGCGTCTTCCCTCTCAGCCAAGCATGCCACGCCCTGTAGAGCAGTGGTGTCCAGACTTCAGCCCTCCAGATATTTTGGACCACATCTCCCAAAGCCCTTTGCCATTGGAAATACAGGCTTGGAATTCTGAGAGTTATGGTCCAAAACATTAGGAGAGCCAAAGATTGGACATGCCTGGCTAGGACCTGGATATCTGAAGGGCTGCCTCCTTTCATATGGACCTACCTGACAATTAAGATTGAGCCAGGGGGCCCTCTTGAAAGAGCCATCCCTCAAGGAGGTGAGAGGGATGGCTTGTAGACATAGGGTCTTCTTGGCAGCTGCCCCCAGGCTCTAAAATCTCCTCCTGAGTGAGATCCGCCTGGTGCCAAGATTTCGGTGCCAAGTAAAAACCTTCCTGTAGGTCCTATGATGGCAATGTTAGTGTAATGATTTTAGTGTAATGTTTTTATTATTGTTTTAATTATTATTGATATTTTATGTTAGCTATTTTAATTCTTTTGATTGTAAGCCACCCAGAGACCTTTGGGCAGTGGACGGTATATAAGTTGTAAAAATAAATAAATAAATAATAAATATATTTGGGATGGAAAGCAATTGAGGTTATTTTTAAATTCATTCAGGACAAAGTGAAACCGACCTCTTTCCTCATCCATAATGTGCTTTGAGTACTTAGAAACGTAGCATAGAAACCTGAGTTTTTCTTGCATTATCTCCCTTCCATGATGTCTTTTGTGGAGCATGGGACTTGAAAAGACTTAATGAAATGACTGTTTAGTAGTTTTAAGAAAAAAGGGCAGACCATTAAAGAACCATGGGAATCTTTGTTTATTTTGAAAGAAGGTTAAACTTAGGGATTCACATGTAATTCTTTTCAATACCCTCAAGTATCTGCTTCCAAGAAATGAAACACAGATAGATTTTCATGGGGAGGGGCCCTCTGCCACAGCACCCAATAATTAGCTGAAAGAGTCATTTGCCCATAGCAGCATGCCAAGTGAGGCAAAATATTTTGCCAGACAGTACTTGTATATCTCACATGGAAAGGTTGAAGAAACAAGTATGGACTAAGACATTTTTCTCTTGCACTTTATTCAGTCCCATTTGATCATTTCAGGGTGTTTTTTTTAAGGACACTGAATGATCAGGTTAATGTAGAAAAAGGCAGCCGTGTATTTTTCATTTTAGTGAACATAAATCACATGGAAAAAACCCTCCTGAATGATTTGATAATGCTTTTAAAAAAATTCACGGCCATTATGTTTATCTGATCTGCAATCAGATATCGCAGCAAAGTGTGCACCAAATCCATTAGTGAGGAAATAACAACAAAATATCTCAAGTTACTAGTAGCTGGTTTCTTTCCCACATTTCGTCTTTACCTATTTATTGTTTATAATAAACACTGTGTGAAGTGAAATATTTTTTTTTGTTACAGAAAAATACCCATAGAAATGAAAATGAAAACACCCTGCTACAAAACTTCATAGTATGTTGGTACCTATGTCAGCTTTCATGCAAAGTGTCAAGGCTGATTTTCCACTCAGTGCTTTGACTGCAGAAAGCAGGGCTCTGAAATCTGTGCACCCCCTTAGTTTATGGAGGGTTTATCTTCCTCAAAATACAGATCCCATTGGATTTGGTTTTTTTTTTTTCACCTTACATTTTCCATCCAAATGTAAGCTTCTGTCTTGAAAACTCAGAAATGTCTGAGACCTGCTTCTTGTAAGATACATTTCCTTTTTCTCTGAGAGAGCGATAGAGTTCTCTGGCTATTGAACAAGCTATAAAAACTGACCTTGATTCTTTTAGTAGTTCACCTTCCAGTTTTAGTACAGGCACACAAACACTTGCACTAAGATAGAATCACAATCACAACTCTAATGTTTCTGAATCTGCAATACACAGTTATAACATGTTGATATGACATTAACTGTCATGGCTCTATCCTATGCAATCATGAGATTTTTACTTTGGTGGGGTTCTTGGAATTCTCTGATGTACTTCAGGCGAGAACTTTCTAGCAGACAGTACAAAGTACTTTATCAAACTGAAAATACTAGGATTCTCTAGGATGAAGGTCTGGCAATTCAAAGTGAATCATAATGGTTACAACTATGCAGTATGGGTTACAAGGAACTGTACACTGTAAAAACACTGAAGTGTGCTTCCATGGGAGTCAATTTAAAGTGATAATACAATACACAACTTTTTTGCTGGAATAAAAAGTCCCCAAACACCAAAAGAAATAGATGCTTCTCCAATTGTGACTGAGAGAATGGCTGGTCAAGGGAATTTAGAATGATCTAGCTCAAGCTTAAAAGGTTCTTCTCTTTAGTGCAATTAATTTTATCTCACTTGAGTGATTCTTTCATTCATGTGAGATATGCTTCTTTTCCATTTAGACTGATCCAGACAGCTCTTTTGATGACCTCAATTTCTCCCCTTTCAATTACTGATGTCTCCCCTGCTGCTTTCTCCATTTTTTGTTATGCCTGTCATTCCACAGGGCACAATACCTTCCAAAGAGGTGTTGTCCAAAATAAAGTTGGACAAAAACCTGGCAGATATTGTTTGATTTGCATTCCTGCACTGAGTGGGGGTTGGATGTGATGGCCTTCCAACTTCATTATTCCATGATTCTATGGTTTTAAGTGGCTTAACTGCACTACTGCAGTACATCAAGCTAGCGTGGATACTCGCTTATGTCTAAAACAGTACTACATCCCATATGAGAGTATTAAAAATTATGAGAAGGGGAAAAATAGAAGAGAAGAGTTCCTTTATAGCCTCACAATCCACTGTATGCATCTCAAGGTTGTCAAGAGAATACGACCTACATTTCTGTTTGGGGGTGAATTAAGGGACCACATAGATTAATCAGCAGCACTTCCATTTGTACCAGATAAGCTGCTCACCTAGTGCTGTGCCATCTCTTCACCTCCAGACTCTCCTTCATGCCAGAAAAAAGAAGAAGCTGAGCCTATATGGAGCTAGTTGCATGTCCAAAAGTCTCGATGGAATGTGATCGACTATTCAGAGGCTACTTCAGCCCCTTGCATGTTTTCACTGATGGGGTCTGAACTCTCTGCAACAAACCAGAAAAGGAACCTTGGTGTCCTGGTGGACAGCTCAATGAAGGTATCAACCTAGTGTGCCGCAGCAGTGAAAAAAGCAAACTCAATGCTAGGGATCATTATGAAGGGTATAGAAAATAAGTCAGCAAGTGTCATTTTGCCTCTTTATAAATCTATGATGAGGCCCCATGTGGAGTACTGTGTACAGTTCTGGTCACCATACCTCCAGATGAATATTATGGAAATGGAAAAAGTGCAGAGAAGGGCAACCAGAATGATTAAGGGACTGGAATAGCTTCCTTACTATCTGAGGCTGCAACAGCTGGTCTTCTTTGCTCTTGAACAACGGCACCTAAAGAGGTAACTTGATTGAAGTTTATAAAATCATACATGGTGTGGACAAAGTAGATAAGGAAAAACTGTTTTCTCTTTTGAACAACACTAGAACTAGGGGGCACGCCATGAAACTTTTGGGTGCTAGATCTCCAACAAATAAGAGAAAGTACTTTTTCACCCACAGGATCACTGGTCTCTGGAACTCCCTGCCAGAAGAAGTGGTGAAAGCTGTCAGCCTTGAGAGCTTTAAGAAAAAATTAAACAAGTCAATGGAGAATAGTTATATCAATGGCTATTGTTATGGATGCTTACGGACAACCTCTGGGTTGGAGAGATAGGCAGGACGTCTCTCAATGCCATTTGCAGGGAATCATAAGCAGGTGAAGACATTTACCTGCAAGCAAATGGTGAGCTACTGTGTGAGACAGATTGCTGGACTAGATGGGCTGTGGCCTGTTCCTGTGTATGGAAATAAGCATGATGAGACATGGTGTGAGTTCTTAAGCTGAATATTAAGTGCACATTATGGCCTTGTATTAGACATTATCTAAGGTATGTAGCAAGGTAGTCATATCTGGAAGCTTCGAGCAAGAAGAGGAGAGAAAAGGGAGAATCCATGATTAGAGATGGGCACGACCAGAAAATTTTTTTTCGAGTTGTCGTTTTTCGGGATGGGTCCGTTTCGGGTCATTTTCATTTTTTGCGAAATTTTTCAAAAATTTGTCGTTTCGTTGTGTCGTTTGTCATTACAGCCGTGATTTAGCGTGACTTGACTTCCAGTTCCCAGAGCATGGGGTTAGGGGGTAAGGGCTAGGCTTAGGGTAATGGTTAAGGTTAGGGTGGGTTAGTGGGCTGTACCTCTGGGTGCCTCTGGCACACTAAGAACACAGTGTACTGGCGTATGGGTTAGGGTTAGGGTTAGGATTAGGATTAGGATTAGGGTTGGTGGGCTTTTTATGCCCTCTCTGGCACATCCAGAAGTCTCAGCAAAACCTGGCCATGCAATTGGTGGAATGCCTCCAAAAATTTGCATGGTCCCATCCCATGGCCAGCCCATCATTGCGCATGCGCAGGTGTAAAAAAATAAAAATAAAATAAAATAAAATCAATGGAGATGTTTTGTTGCAAGAAAAACCCACTGCTGCTACTATAAAAAATCAGGCAGTTGAAATACCTAATTTTCACATGTTTCTGTGGTGCTTTGGTGGTTTTTTGGACCGCGATTAAAAAAAAAATTGCGGTCGCCATTTTGGATCCCCCCGCACCACATGGCAAATGGAGGCGCCGAGGATGCCCCCTCCCAGCCTGGTACCAGCAAGTCTCAGCAAAACCTGGCCATGCGATTGGTGGAATGGCTCCAAAAATTTGCATGGTCCCATCCCATGGCCAGCCCATCATTGCGCGTGCGGAGGTGTAAAAAAATAAAAATAAAATAAAATAAAATAAAATCAATGGAGACGTTTTATTGCAAGAAAAACCCACTGCTGCTACTGTAAAAATTCAAGCATTTAAAATAGCTAATTTTCGCATGTTTCTGTGGTGCTATGGTGGGTTTTTGGACCACGATTTCAAAAAAAATATTGCGGTCGCCATTTTGGATCCCCCTGCACCGCATGGCAAATGGAGACACCGAGGATGCCCCCTCCCAGCCTGGTACCAGCAGCCCAGGACAGGGGGGGAAGGCTGGAGTGGGGACCCCCCCCAGAAACCACCCCTCTGGTAGGTGCCCTCAGGCAGGCATATTTTCGCCTGCTTTTTTGGCCAGGAATCATTTTTTTTTAATTTTTAAAACTTTTTTTCTGTGCTGCTTGGCATCGTGCGATCGCTGCGATGCCAGGAACGACAATGACAAATCAGACCCAATTTTTCTTTTGTCGGTTCGAGTTTGAGTTCTGGGGGAGTAATTGTTGTTACCGTTTCCGTTGCGTAACGGAAACAAGTAACGGAAACGGAAACGAGAATTTCGCCAAGTCGTGCCCATGTCTATCCATGATTATGCTTAGGATCGCTTTAAGCAACGGAGCTTACCTCAGTTAGGTAGAGTAGGGTAATTTAAATTAGTTAGAATGCTTGAATGTAACCAGTTAGTCAGGATGACTTAGATTTGTTATTTTTAGGGAAATAAAACTATGATTTAGGTCTGGTAAGATCTACTTAGATCTATTAAAATTTTGTTACTTTTTGGATTTTTTCATATGCATGATTTTTCTTTTTAAAAATTAGTTTAGAAATAAAATACAACTTTTGAAAAGCTACCATGTCCTCTTGTTTTGTAAAGAACCCAAAAGTAAATCAGAAGAGGAAGATGTTTTGAAGTATTTTGCCTTAGAGAAAAGGAATTCTCTTTACTTTTGAACTCGGCCAGTGATCAATCCTTTTGATTTACTGCACATCCAGCAAGGCTGTTCTTATGTTCACCCATGCTAGACTTATCTATGACTTCCAGTTTTGAACAAGGGACTGGTGAGGTCTTCTGAAGTACATAGGTGAGTGTGACATTGGAGTGAAAATAGACCCTCAGCGGGCAGCCTATGCCTTGAGTGAATCAACATCCATATACCTATGACTGACTAGGAGGACATTATAAAGGGGGTTGAAGTGGTGGAATCTTTAGGTAAAAGTGACTATGCCCTCTTGGAATTTGTTATATAGTTGGAAGGTGAAGCTAAGCACAGTAAGACAAGAATCCTGGAATTTAAGCAAGCCAATTTTTGTAAACGTAGGAAATTATTGGCTGTGATTCTATGGACCAAAACACTACAAGAGAAGGGAATCCGAGATGGATGGGAGTTCCTTAAAAGTGAGATATTAAAGGCACAATCTAAAATTGTTCCAACAAGAAGAAAAAATGAGAGATGTCAAAAGAAACCACAGTGTTTTACTATAGTTAGCATCATGCTAACTATAAAGAAAAACAAGTACATGAAATGGAAAAATGGGGAATGCATCAAAGAGGAATATAAGCAAATAGCTAATATATCTAGGGTGATGGTAAAAAAGCTAAAGCACAAAATGAATTTAGACTTGCCAGAGAGATTAAAGATAGTATAATGGCTTTCTTTAGTTATGTCCACAGCAAAAAGAAAAATAAGGAAATGATAGGCTCTGTGCATGGCGATGATATCCAGTTACTAACAGGAGACAACAAAAAGGCAGAATGACTCAACACCTTCTTTGCCTCAGTTTTCTCCAAAAAGGAAAAAAGGGTTCTGCTGGGACAAAGAGTTGATAAGGTAGGACAAGAATTGCAACATAGAATAGGTAGAGAGGTAGTACAGAAACACCTGAAAACATTAAAAGAATTTAAGTCTCCTGGGCCAGATGAATTACACCCAAGGATATTAAAAGAACTGGCAGAAGTAATTTCAGAACCATTGGCAAATCTTTGAGAAGTCCTGGAGAACAGGGGAAGTCCCCATCAATTGGAGGAGGGCTAATGTTGTCCCCATCTTCAAAAAGGGGAAAAAAGAGGACCCAAATAATTACCATCCCGTCATCTTGACTTCAATTCCTGGAAAGATCCTAAGAGCAGATTATTCAATAGGCAGCAATGTTGTCGTTATGAGAAGTCAACATGGGTTTCTTAAAAACAAATCATGCCAGACTAATTTGATCTCTTTCTTTGATAGAATGACAAGCCTGGTGGATGAGGTGAATGCTGTGGATATTGCTTATCTAGATTTCAGTAAGGCCTTCAATAAGGTTCCCCATGGTATATTTGCAAAGAAGTTAGTAGAAAGTGGGATAGATAGTGCTACTGTTAGGTGGATTTGTAATTGGTTGACTGATTGGACACAACGGGTGATCATAAATGGCTTTTCTTCAGCTTGGAGAGATGTGAGTAGTGGGGTGCCCCAAGGTTCTGTTCTGCATCAAATGCTATTCAATATTTTTATTAATGACTTGGAAGAAGGAACAGAGAGTATGCTAATTAGATTTGCAGATGATATCAAATTGAAAGTGTTGCTAATTCCCTAGAGCAGGCCTGCCCAAAGTCCGGTCCGGGGGCCAAATCCGGCCCCTCAGGCCATTCTGAGTGGCCCGCGGCTGGCTGGCCCGCCCCTCCCTCCCACTCCTTCGCCCCATGTTTTTTTTTTTAAATCTTCTGCCAACACTGACACCGTTGGGAAGCTTGTGCGGCTGGGCAGATGGGTGGTCTGCCGCCACCGGCACTGCAGGGGAAGGAGTGGGGGTGGGCAGGCCAGTGGGCCTCTGCCACCACCAAGGATCTTTGGGATGGGCTGGCGGGCAAGCCGTCGCCACTGCTGGGTCGCACAGATAGTCTCTTCCAAGGGGCAACCTGTGACCACGGCTCCCTGTGCTTCCTTTGGTCCCCACCTTCCTTCTTTCCTCCCTCCCTTGGTGCCCACCTCCCTCCATCTCTCCCTTCCTTATTCCCCACCTTCCATCCTTCCTCTCTTGGTTTTCACCTCCCTCCCTCCCTCCCTTGGTCCCCGCCTTCCTTCCTGCAGGTGGGGTTGCAAGGGGTCAGTGGGTGGGGTTTATGGGTCAGTGAGTGGGGCTTGCAGTGGGGTGGCAGAGTCGGGGAGCAAATGGCCCCTGACACATTCTCAGCCACCAAATCTGGCCCTCCTTACAAAAAGTTTGGGCACCCCTGCCCTAGAGAATAAGATGAAAATCCAAATAACCTTGACAGATTAGAGTGCTGCGCCAAAGCTAACAGAATGGGATTCAAAAGAGAGAAATGTAGGGTGCTGCATTTAACCCATGTCAGGAAACAAAAAGAACTGTTTCAAAGTAAAATAAATAGGAAAAGAGATTCAGGGAAGACAATGATTTTTTGTCTATGAAACTTCAAGGACTAATTTAGATGCATCACAACATCATTGTTTAGAGCTGCCTTCCATATTAAAGTCAGTATGATCATAATGTTGTCTAACCTCAAGTGAAAGCTGATGCACCAGTGTGGATTGACATGACCGTCTGTGACATCAAACCTATATGTCTTTAGGGTTTTTAAAATAAATTCACTGTCAGAAGTTGAATTCAAATGACTTGCAGAAATTTGCACTTTTTACTGCTCAGCCAATATAAAGAAATAGCTATTTAGAATATGCAATGTGCTACATTTACAAGATAATTTGGTGAAGTGTGTATAGGGATTTCTTTTCCTTTCTTCCTTCCATCTTCCCTTCCTTCCATCCTCCCTCCCTCCCTTCCTCCCTTCCTGCTTCAAATATTGTCTACACTAATTCACTGTCCTGGTGTTTTTAATAACTGTTATAATCCATTACTGTAATGATCTTTAGTTAATTAAAAAACTAAAGTGTGATTGAAAAGAGATACAGCATTATCCATCTTGGGAGAAAGCCAAGATTTAGCACTCAACCAGCCAGCCTCCTGCTACACTGACTTTCCAGTACACCATTCCGTTGTGAGGTGCCAGCCAGCAAGATCTGGGAGTGCATCCTCTTAAATTAATCCTTATTCACAAAGCTGGAGGTCAGTAGAGTAGAAGGCTCAAGCTGTTCAGTCTGGATAGATCAGCCACCTCCCCAACAGGGGGCAGGCAGAGGCAAGGTCAGGGAGCATGGAATAGTAAACAGAAGGATAACTTCCATATTCTCTCCCACACATACACTGCTGGCAGCACACAGAGATTTTAGAGCTCCCAGTCAGCCTCTCCCTGCTGTCCAGCTGTTTCCAGTTTATACTAAAAAAAAAAAAAAAAAAACACCTTGCTTTCTCTAATCTTTACACTCTCTCCTTTGGAGGACTAAGCATCAAACTGACTGTAGGAATATGCAGATTTGTCATTTGGATGGTGAACTCCTGAATTAACAGGGCAGAACCTTCTAGGACTCGATAGCAACTCCCAATTTCCCCCCAAGAATTCTAAGTAGATTTCTGGGAATTGCAACCATCATCATCATCATCATCATCACCACCACCACCACCATCACCACCACCACCACCACAACAATAATTAATAATAATCTGCCAGCTCCTACATTGTGCAATATGAAAGCACTCTGGCAGGCATGGGCATGAGAAGGAAGGTACCAATCTATTCCTGTAAGTCATTTGTTATATAAAAAGGTAAAGGTCCCCCCTGAACATGTGTGCTAGTCGTGTCTGACTCTAGGGGTGGTGCTCATCTCCGTATTCAAGCCGAAGCGCCAGTGTTGTGCAAGTCCATGGCCACGTGGCCGGCATGGCTGCAAGGAAACACTGTTTTACCTTCCCGCTTTTTACGACGGTACCTATTTATCTACTTGCATTTATATGCTTTCGGACTGATAGGTTGGCAGGACCTGGGGTTAACAGCAGGAGCTCACTCCACTGCGTGGCGCCAGGAATTCAAACTGCCAAGCTGCTGACTTTGCAGCCAATAGTTTTCGGAAGCCTTAGTCCACTGAGCCACCACGCCCCATTATTTGTTATATCCACAGGCACAAGAAGTGTGTGCACGTGTAAGCAGGTAAGTGCTTTAGCACAGGCACATCTGCCTGTTCTGCCTTGTGGTGCCAAGCATGTGAAAATGGTCTGTGTGACCATGTGGGAAACAGATGGCACTGGTGGGTTCAGCAGAGGGAAATGCTGAGCTTAAGTGCCAAGGAGATTTGTGTTTTTGCATTGGTGCTCCCAGAAGTCTGCCAGCGAAATTATGGAGATTTCTGGGAATTGTCCAGTTCTTTGAGGCAATACCTAGGGAATTCCAGGAGCTGTAGTTCATAAGATGCAAGACACAAATCTACCTATGTCTATCTACTACAATACATTCATAACATCTTCTGATCCATCCTTATGATTGTGCTGCTTCTTGAAGATTCTGGGACAATGCTCTTGAAGATTCTGGGACAATGCTCAACCTACACTGGCTGCATAAAATCTTCCTCTTCCCCTGCAGCTCTCAGCAAGGGGAGGCATGACTGTAGTTCTTCCAGTAGTTCGTACTAGCCAAAACCAACATATGCTCTATGTCCATCTTCTCATCATTGCTAGGAATCTTCCATCACCTCCACTAGTCTTACACTGAAATCCTGCATGTCTTCCTCTGTGGCTTTAATACATTACCCATTGTGCCCTTGATGATGTCACCCATGGGAGGAGCATTCTGGTAATGTGAAATCATCAAGTCACATGGCGGGAACCAGTTGCAGTTGATACACTAAGGCAAATAGGACATTTCTCTCTTCCTGAGTCTGTCTACTCCTGGATACCCAAATCCCAACTGTTAATGTTTCCAAGCTCTATCTGTAGTCAACAGACCCAGTGATGTAGGAGGGTGGGATTTATAGCCCATCAAGGTCTGTAAAGTCACCTCTGGCCCATCCCTGCTAAAAGGCATTATGCACACTGATGGTGCAGCAGTAGTAATCAGTAGTAACATTTGCTCAGTCCTTTTCCTACTGTCATTGATAATACCATTTTACAGTACAATATATGTATTTGAAGTGAAAGATGAAGTTTCTTTTGCCAAATGCTTAGTTTTTCTGCCATCCTTGGGGGGGGGGGGAAGACTACCTCCCAAATGAAAGCATTGTAACTAGGCATGGGCCTTTTGTTTTGGAATGGGTCTGGTTCCAAAGTAAATCACGGCAGCACAGCTGCTGTTCAGAACTTGGATCCACCCTCCAAAATGAAATCACACATTGACTTACCTTGCCATACCTCATGTGGGGCTAAACCCCAACCAGGAAGTAGCATCTGATGCGTCATAATTCCTTGTCCCAGGTGCTGTCCAATCAGGATCTGTGCAGGGACATGCATCCTCCCACCTCCCTATCTGATTGGCCAGCACTAGGGAGAAGGAATGATGACACATCGGAATTTACTTCCTTGTTGGAGATTAGCCCTGTGAAAGGTAAGTCAATGGGCGATTTCATTTCGGAAGGTGGGTCCAAGTCGCAAATAGGAGCTGTGCTGCTGGGATTTGTTTTGGAACTGATAATCCTAAATTTTAGGTATTTTCTAAATCCATAACAGGTTGACAACTTCTGCATTTCTGAGACACAAAGAGTGTAACCTTTTAGGGAGGTCCTTGGTGATAAACCACAATAATATGTTGGGTACATGAAAAGAGGAAGTGTTATTATTGAGCAGTGGACTTTGCTAGATACATAAAATAGGGAAGTGCCATTATTTAAGGAGTGGACAAGGACAAACTGTGTACTTGACAAAAAGAGTAAATCCACTGAGAAGCTCTTGAAGATTCTGGGCATTGTCCTTGAACTGTATTATTACAATTAGTGCAACAGCAAGCTGGACTGAGCTAGTTCCCGTAAATGCGGAACCGCCGGACTCTGACTAAAAAGACATTTAAGAAAATGTTCTGGACCATTTGGCCATCCAGACTATCTGTGACCACTGTTAGCATCACTCCAGTTCTGTGATCCTAAATGCATTTAGTTTTTTTTGTATTGTGCTGTCAAGTGTTTTGCTATCTTTGCATTCTGTTTGCTTCCTATTTGTATTTTGTGATAAAGTGTTACTTACTCCAGACACCAAGGTGAAGCACTGCTTATTTTTGCACTAAATTTAAATCTATCAAAACCGGACTCACTCCAAAATGAAAGGCCCATGCCTAATTGCAACTCTATTAAGCAATGCACAGCTCTAATTTATGTACATACTTTATTGCACAACTATCTCTGGCATTTAGAGCTTTAACTTTAGGCTTCCTCTATCTTCTCTGCTTTTAGCTGGTAGCAACGGACGGAACTCTGTTCTTGTTGCATCCTACTGGATTCCAGCCGATCCAATTCCACTGTGCTGGCAGCAACACATCCTGCTTTCTTTAAACACAAGTCTTTTTAATTACCAAAAATGGCTTATAATTTCTGGATAATTTGTAACAGGTTTCCAATTTCTTCCCTCTTCTGGATGGCAGAAGGTTTAAAATATGCACAAGGCATTCCGGCCAAACACAACTCGAAGGAGGACCATCTGTTGTTGGTTCTAGGCCACCATCGCAAAGTTAAGTGAAAGGAAATTTTAGATGCGGGCCAAGCTGATGTAAAAGACATCCTCCTGCATCTTTTAAAGTCTGCCTTTTCATTGGGAATATTCACCTCAGTTGATACTTCAGGTTGTATTTATTTTTCTTGTTGAGATAATGCCATTAAAATCTCATGTTAGTGTAATATCATTTAACGGCCCACAGCCCCCTCTCAATTGTATGATTTTTCTGCTTCTCCCTGGAGATGTCATCATTTGGCACAGCATGTTTTTATTCCCCAAGCAAGCATTTTGTTTTAATTCAGCCACCTTAGATCAATCTGATTTTCAGCAAGTGCAATGGCATTGTGATATAGATGTGGAAATGCCACACATACAGTAGGACCCCCGTATCCACTGATTCAGTTATCCACGGATGACAAAGGAACATAATCCAGCAGCTGCAAAGCAAGCTACTGTCATAAAACAGCAGCTGTAAAGCAAGCTACTGTCACAAAAAGCAGCCATAAAGCAATCTACTGTAATTAAACAGCAAATTTGGGGATTTTTGGTATTCTCTCTTATCCATGGTTTTCATTATCCACAGGAAGGGCTGGAACCAATCCCCAGCGGATACTGGGGTCCTACTGTACTGTACATACGATGACAAAAGCTTCTGCATCTGCTGAGAAAGGTAGACTTCCTTCCTCTTCACATATAATCGCTTCTGAGATGGAACCCAGTACTTCTATCCTGAGGCAATTGGCATCTGGACAAGATCACTGGAAAACAAGGGGGGCATTCAGATGCTTTACTAAATATCAAGATATGCAGAAAAACTGGTATCATTTTGAAAACTAAAAAAGAGCTTTCTGCCAAGCTTTCCTTTCCTCCTCTTTATTCTGTTGGAAGTAACAGAATAGTTTGCTGTTGATCTGTTCACAATTATAAGTAATGACATAATTTTATCCTTTCTCCCATAGATGTCTCAGAATGAGTTACTGAGACCTTCTGCTAGTTAATGGTATGGATTATCTGATGAACTTGAAGCTGTTCACTTCTGAACTTCTACTACATAGCAAAAAATGGAATTTTAATCAGAAATTCAAAAACTCTGCAACAAATCTGAAGAAGTAGCTTCTATGTACATGAACTCCTCTTGAGCTATTTTTGCTCAGTACAAGAAGGCCATGTAGGCAGAACATAAGGACAAGCATGCACAGAACCTCACTTCTTAAATGAAATAAAACTTCCTGTTCAGCCTTGCTTTGGATGTATTAATTTATTTATGAATGTCTTAATTATATTTCTACCATACCTTGCCCCAAATGAGCTCAAGTAAGTGGATATGTCTTTTTAGTTCTCCACTTTATATTCACAACAAACTAGTGTGATCAGTCCATTCTAAGAAAGAGAATGTGTGATAGGCTGAAGGTCAATCAGTGAATTTTATGACTCAGCAGTGAAGTTAATCTGGATTTCGCTAGTCCTAATTAGAGATGGGCACGAATTGAAAAAAATGATGTTTCAGTTTTTTATTTTTCGTTGCGGGTCCCATTTTGGTTCAATTTTGTTTTTCAGGCAGAAACACAGAGACACACACCTGCCTGGCTGGCCTAAAGTGAAAATAATGAGTTGCAGAGATAGCAATCCCACCCTAACTCCCACCGCAGAGTGCAAGGAGGATGGAGGATGCCAGAGCTTTTAATGCCCTCTGCTGCCAGACTTGCCTACCCAGTCTGTAACCCGGGCATGCTATTCATTAAAGTTTTCCAAGAATTTACATGATCCCATCACATGGCTGGCATCCATTTTGTGGCTGGCATCCATTTTGTGTCATCCTTAAAGGGAAAAGAAAAATACATCATGATGGGAGAAAGACAAAAACAAACGTTTTAAGGACCCCACCCCCCGGTAGGTATTATCAGGCAGAATAAATAATTATCGCTGCATTTTTATGGATGTCCAGGGTGTTTTATACCCAAGAAATCAATATTAGGCATCTGGCAGCCATTTTGGTTCGATGTACCCTAACTCCCCTTAAAGGAAAAAATGCAGTAATCTGAGAAGAGACATAAATGCACGTTTAAGGGCCCCAACCCCCCTGGTAGGTATTATCAGGCAGAATAAATAATTATCGCTGGGTATTTATGGATATTCAGGATGTTTTTTAACATTTAAAACAGCTCATTTCATTGCGCATCACCATTAACGAAAACAAAACATAACGAACCTAATTTTTGTGGTTCTGTTCGATTCGTTCCAATTTCATCACCAGGTTCGTTATTCGGTTCATTATGCAATGAAACGAATAATGAATAACAGAACAAAAAATTCATTTAGTGCCCATCTCTAGTCCTAATACTCTACTACAACACATAGCCCCTCAGTACCTGCCAGTGATGACTGGCAATTAGGTAATATATACGATCTGATTATGTAAATATGAATATGGGAATTCAGTCTGTCTAGAAGAACTGCAAGGAAGAACAGGATTTAGAGGGCACAGAATTTCACTACTGGTCTCTATATGTGCAATGCATACAGAGGTTTGCTTACACACAGAGATCTTTCTTACTAGATCAGGATTTTTATGCATAAGATGCAAGCCCCCTGAATGTTCTGAGTACTTGGTTTTATGCCCGTATCAAAAAAGTGAAGGGTTAATGAGCAGCTGTGAAGTTTATTATCATTCTTCATGTGCCAGCCGAAAAAACCCATTCTGCAACTGACAGCAGGTACTAAAACCACAAACAAATGTCTCATCTCGTTAAAAACCACATAAAACTCCCCTAAACTCTTCATCCCCTAGGCTTTGAAACTTTAGCTATGCTTTTTCAGGCCACCCTAGCAATGCCCTGGGAAGCTCACCAGGTTACAGGCCAAGGTATAAAGAACTGTTAAGAAGCTTTGTGTGCTTGAAATAAGAAATAATCTTGAGGTTTGGCCTGCAATGTCAGAAGTACATGAATGATATGCAGCCCTGCCCAGTGTTTCCTCCTGCTCCTCTCAGAGAGGCCAGGGAACTCTTAAAGCGGGCTCTGGAAGCCATTTTGTAATGGATAAAGGGGAAAAAGCTACAGCTTTATACAAAGAGGGCAGAGACCTTAGGAGTAGGAAAGCCTGCTGTTCTGAACACACTGGTGTGCAACTGAGATAGATCAGGGTCACACTTCCATAGAGGATTATGGTTTTGTTTTGGGGGTTAACCTCCATTGGATGCTAGCTATGGAAGCATTGGTGTCACCCTTTCCTAGACCAGAGCGCACAAAGTGTTTCTGATAGACTGCCTAAGGGAATTTTGTGGCTGTAATGGCCCCGGACCACTTCTAGAAAAAAAGTAATTTTAAAAATACAAATGGGTTGTTTCTGCTCTTGTTGGCCTTCATAATCAGCAGTTTTGACACCATTTTCTAAAAAGACCCAAGAACATTCCATTTGAGCATCTGTTGCTTGTTTATTTGCTTTCTTAAATGGCAAAAGCAACAATCTGGAGTCTCTATGTAGCTTGTGGATTAGGTCCCCATATTTGACCCTGATCTATCCTACCATGCCCAACTTACTTAGACTGTAAGGTGCCATGTGTTTACATATATTTGACAATAGTTTGTATTTATACGGTCCACTCTATCATATGACACATTGCTTTTTGAACTGAGGGAGGGGCTCCAAAACAATTGAAATCATGAGTTCACTAGTCATGTAGAGCAACCCACCATCAGCTTGATAAAGGTCTTGATTATGTTGCCTGATTGTGTACTCGTGTGTGTGTGTGTGTGTATGTGTATGTTTATATGCACTGATATGTGGCTAGCAAGCTGCATTTTAATCACTTACCCACTAGTCACACAATGGAATTGTAGTCCATTTTTTCAAAGTCTGGTTTGAGGTTCTGGCTATGGTTGCGAAAAAAAAGTTTGCCTTGAGCCCACTGATGTCCAGGGACTGGACCACATACATGGTTTTATACAGTAACTGGTTTTACTGTGAGTTCTATTAAAATCATAGTCTCTTTTCATTCCTAAACATACTGCATGAAAGGCAGCGCTAAAAGAAGCATTAGCTGTAGAGATTATAAAGCAAAGCATCAGCTACCTGTAGATAAAACACAGGGAACTTATGCATGAAAAGCACATACACCTGGCAAACTTAGCAAAAAATTGTTGCTCCATTTGTTCTGCATCAAAGCATGTAATACAAAATCAGTACATCAGAGTTGATTTGATTTAAATAGAATGAGTTTTTGAACCATGATATAAACAAATAAAAACAGTGATTTAAATTGATTTCTTAAAAAAAATTAGATTTTCCCCATTCTGCAATATAGTAATATGTTGCCTAGAATCTTGTTGTGAAAACCACATAAGGGAAATTATGCATTGCTTTACAGTTTTCTGGCCACCTGTTGTGTGCCTAGACTTGCAGTAAATCTTGTGATTTCTGGAATTATCACACACACCACTTATGCAATTTGGAGTTTACCCAATGCAAGCCCAAAGGGATTGTGGCCATTATGTTTCTAGGGCAACCCTATCATTTACAAATCTGTAATCCCCCCACCTTGAAGTATAAAGCTATCCTGAAAAATTAAAAAGTAGACATTTGAAGAGGTTTCACAACTTGGCTCACTGCAGAAACCAAATAAAGGAAGGAAATCCATTTGTTTGAGACTGAGAGCCATGTCATCTGAAGGGTAAAATGGGTGAGGGTGAAGTAGCAAGCCAGCTTTAATCAGTCTAGTTGCGAAAAGATAATAGTAGACTGAAATGGCAGGCTGTTTTATGAGAGCCCTCGGGTGACAAGAGGCTGTTGAGTGAGGTGAGCGATTAAGGTGAAAAGAGAATGGCATCATGTGGGAAAAGATAGATTTTTTTTTCTCACCAGAATTAAATGTGTTTAGCTAATTTTTCAGTAAAGCATGGGAATGCCACTACTGTACATTTGTCTGTGGAGATCGTTGCCTATAGCTGAGCCTTTTCCAAATGAGCACATAAAGACAAGACATGACCACCATATTTTGGGAAATGTATAGGCCACAACTGTATTGGGTTAGATCGAGTGCATCAAAGCAGCTCTCCTCCCCTTTGATGCTCCTGTGTTCCCCTGTTATCTTGGGAAGGCCCACTTCTTTTTAGTTACAGGATCCCTTGGGGTGTCCACCCCATTTTGTCCCATGTCCAATTTAAAATTGTATGATCCCGAGAGGCATTGAACCCATCGTTGGCCGGGCTATAAATCATTGTTGGAGGGTGTCTCCTACTGCCTCTCCCCCATTATTCAGCACATGGCTCCATCCATCTGACATACCTAGTCCGGTGTTCTTTCATACTTGCAGGTTCTTTACTGCTACTTTAACAGCTTGGATCTGTCCCAATGCCTGTAAACCGCCATTGCCCTTCAAAGCTCTGACATGCCTGCACATGATTATATACAAATTAAACATCCGGATCTAACACTCAGTTACAAAAGGGCTGGGCCGACTCTGGTCTGAGTTTTTGCGTCCGGCCAGGCCATCCTTGATTGCTTCCAGCTTCCTCCTCCATGTGGGGGTCGCCATTCTCCTTTGTTTTCTGCCAGGTAACACACCTGCAACAATCAGTGGACCTGGTAAGTTGGATCCTTCCCTTTCTCAGTCATCCAGGTGAGTTTATCTGGAAGGTGAGTCGTGGCAACTGGACTTCTTTTCTTGAGAGATCGAAATGTTTCGCTTCTCACCCAAGCAGCTGTGCCAGTGTGATCAAAAGTTAGCCAAGCAATTTTCTAACATGCATGATGCAGTTAAATCCCGCTGCGGCTCCTCTGTGTGTGTGTGTGCATGTGCATGTGTGTGTGTGTGTGTGTGTGTGTGTGAGAGAGAGAGAGAGAGAGAGAAGTAGGTTATTTGATCATATTTCACTCGAGAAATCTTTAAATTTCTGAGCTTTGCAAGGCTTTTTGAATTACTTGGCTAACTTTAGATCAGCAGATATATTGGTTAAAAAGATCAACATTACAAAGCTGGAAGGACATATTCCACTGGACATTACTCAATGAACTGACATACATGTATCCCTGTCATCATTTGAATATGGGCTGTATAGATGTCAACCTCACATGGAATTGTGTTTGGGCATTTTGTCCTCTTGTTTTTTTGAGTTTATGCATACTTGTATTTGACTATAACAGGTTCAGTTTAAAGAGTTTGTTCATTTTAAAATTGTTTTTTAAAAATTATAAGATGCTTCTACAATGTTTTTGTCAGTGAATTTCACAAATGAGTTGGCAGTGAATTGCTGCTGTATCAAAAGGCATTTTGAGAAGATCAAGTTGTAAAAATGTATTCACTCAGTCAATAAAGTTATACAGCAGTAGGAAGGAGGAGAAGGAGATTGGCCACAAAGTCTTAATGTAGCAAGAGAGGATTATCTATGATGGATAGAGGTTGTTAACAACATCATCTCATCTGTCACATAGGGAGGTGGACGGGAGAGAGAGAGAGAGAGAGAGAGAGAGAGAGAGAGAGAGAGAGAGAGTACTGTAGATGGAAGAATACAGAGAAGGAAGAGAATTGGTGGGGGAGACAGCAAGCAATTTCAGAATCCAGGCATTCCGTGTTGGCTCAGAACCATTCCTGGCACATTAAATGCCATTTTAGGCCCTGGTCCCACATCCCTTTAAAAGCAGTTTAGATTACCAGATAAACTGTGTCTAAAAATGCAGTCCCCATGGCTACCGGGCTGTTTGAAAAAAAGAAAAAAGAAAAAAGAAAACCCGGTAATGCTCCCTTAAGTGAGGTTTCTATGACTTACCCAGGAGATAGGGATTTTTTTGCCTCGCTTTGAAAATCCAGCTTTTAAGGAGGCAGATGCCGTGGGACCACACAGACGACCCGGGTTTCTTTTTCTTTTTTCATAGCACCAACTGGGTGTTCCTGGGGCCGATGGGCTATGTTTTTTTAATTTCCCTGCACATCGGAGCAACAGGAAGTTCAATCAGGTCCAATAAGCATTAATTTCCCCCAGCCAAATGGTTGGTTTTTTTTTTCAAATGCTAGCACCACCTGCTGGCCAAGGGAGCTGAACTGCACTTTAAAAAAAACAGCTTTTGACATGGGAACTCTTGTCCTACATATTAAATCACATGATGGGACGAAGAGGAAAAGCTGGACCTTCAGAAGATCAGGATCGAAACCCAGGTGTGACCACGGCCTAAGAGGGCAAAGCTAGTCCTGAATATTTTCATAGCTCCTTTAAACTCTCATCAATAAGTGCTTGAAAGGGGCTTGTCATTTTTCATTTTGTGTGTGATTTTAGAGAGATTCCATATACAACTGCTGCTGCTCAATAAGAATGTTTTTTGTTGTTGCTGCCTGATACATATTAGCAATGAGCAAGACTGATTATCCAGTGGACCCTTGTATAATAAGTTTAAACAAACAAGTGGTTTGTTTAACAGAAAATCCGCTTAAAGAAAAACATTTCCAGAGATAGGGGAAAATCGCTTAACAGAATCGTCTATGGGGCGAATCTGTACAACAGAAAAAGGGTTGCAATTATGGATTAATCCATTTTCAATGCATTCCTATGGGAAATTTGTACAAAGGTACCACTGTACATACAGTGACACATACAAAGATACAGGTCTATAAAGCTTGTGTACTGAGCACACTTTTGTATTGCAGTGAGTCTTGGACCCTCAATGCCTGATAGGAAAAAAAGCTGAAGAAAGCTGCAGTGGAAGGATATCTGTAAGAGGGACCTGAAGGCCTTGGGAATGGACCTCAACCGATGGGAAACCCTGACCTCTGATTGCACTGTCTGGAGTCAAAAGATACAGCATGGTCTACATAAGCTGAATACCTTCCATTTGCACTGTCTTAGGCGAATATTCAACATTACCTGGCATGACAAAGTTCCAAATAGCATAGTCCTGACATGTGCTGGAATCTCTAGCATGTATACTTTATTGAAACAGCGACACCTACTCTGGCTTGGACACGTTGTAAGAATGGATGATGGCCAGATCCCAAAAGATCTTCTGTATGGAGAACTAACGCAGGGAAAGCACCCCAGAGGGAGACCACAACTGTGGTATAAGGATATCTGTAAGAGGGACCTGAAAGCCTTGGGAATGGACCTCAACAGATGGGAAAACCCTGACCTCCGATCGCACTGTCTGGAGGCAAAAGATACAGCATGGTCTACATAAATTCGAAGAGGCATTTGTCCAACAGGCAAAGAGGCAGGCACGGAAAGAACGAAACTCAAGGACCAGGCAGGAAACAGAATACATCTGCCCCCAGTGCGGTAGAGACTGCCATTCCCGAATTGGTCTATTTAGTCACACTAGGTGTTGTTTTAGGATCTCTACTCCAGGCATGATACCATAGTCTTTCGAGACTGAAGGATGCCAATGAATGACTGTACATTCGAGTGGGCTGTGTGGCTGAAGCTATTGTTTATAGCTCCCCCTTTTTTTCTGATTGTAAAAAATGCCAGTTGAGCACTGTCTTCCCTAAAACAGAATGGCAAAGGAAATGGGATGCAGGTGAAACCTCTGAAGTGCACACACAAAAAGTGCTCTCATAAAATATGCATGCAGAACACAGTGTGGTAATGATAATGATGAGTCTTTCTTTCAGATGCCCCATCCAAAGATTCTTTGGCTGAGTCTTTGAGTCTTACTGCAAGTCATCCTGTGCTTTCTTCTTTGTTTTTGTATTTGTTTATTTTTAATGAACTTCCCATTAGCATATGAAGTGTGCATAAATGTACCATGCCGAATGCTCCTTTGGCTCCAACTTTCAGAGGCAACACTGAGAGGCCAGAGTTGTGATGTTTGGCCTGCAGATGTCACCCTTGCCTAGTATTTTGCTCCTTTGAGGTGCACCCTGTGGGAAAACAGTTCTTTAACTTTCATCCAGTTCACCCTTTTCCCATCGGTGCATTGCATCTGATGTGCTTCAGAGAAGGATTCCCAACTGCAGTCCTTGACTGTAAAGTTGTGCTAATCATGCAATGAGTAAGATACAAAGGGCTGTTTCACATGTTATGCTGCATGCCAATCAAGTCTGAAGTGACTAACAGTGATCCAGAGAGGGATTTTAAGGTAAATAAGACATTTAAGGAGTGGTTTTACCAGTTCCAACTCCACAATGATTTCCATGGTTGAGTGGAGACTTGAACCTATGTCTCCGGAGTCCTAGCCCAGCACTCTTTCCACTACACCACACTGAGTCATTCAGATGTTATGTCACAACAAACTTGTGTTTTGCTAATGAGTGCATGCCCAACATTGACCTTTGGTGGTGAATAGCTAATGGTTTAGGTATCTGGCTAAAGTTCTAAGATGGTTATGATTAGAGATGGGCACGACTCAGAAAAAAACCTTCGTTTTCGTTTTCGTTTTCGGCTAGGGTCCGATTCGTTTCGTTTCCGTTTTTCGCGAAAATTCGCAAAAATTAGTCGGTTTGTTTTTTCGTTTTTTCGTTGTCGTTAGTACTGGTTGGGGGGGGTAGCGGGCTCCTGGAGGCAGCTGCAGGAGTCAGCCAGAGCCACAAGTGACGGACTGGCAGACTCTTTGCACATGCTGCGTTTCACATACTTGTATGTAGTGTAATGCAAGTAGATCTGGCTTAGGATTAAGATGGGTTAGCAGTGCACAAGAGCTAGGGTTAGGCTAGTGACGGGTGAGGTTAGGGTGAGTATTGGGGTGCACCTCTGGGTGCCTCTCTGACCCACTTAGAAGGACAGTGTACTGGTGTATGGGTTAGGCTTAGGCTTAGGGTTCAGGTTCGGGCTACGATTAGTGGGCTGTTTATGCCCGATTGGCACATCCCAGAAGTCTCTGTGGTCAACCTGGCCAAGTGGCCTTGCGATTGGTGGAAAATTTGCATGTTGCACTCTCACGGGCGAGCCCATCATTGCGAATGCACAGGTGTAAAAAAATTAAATGAAATGAAATAAAATAAAATCAACGGAGACGTTTTTTTGCAAGACAAACCCACTGCTGCTACTGTAAAAATTCAAGCATTTAAAATAGCTAATTTTCGCATGTTTCTGTGGTGCTTTGGTGGGGTTTTGGACCACGATTTAAAAAAAATATTGCGGCCGCCATTTTAGATCCCCCCGCACTGCATGGCAAATGGAGACGCCCTCCCAGCCTGGTTCAGTCAGCAAAACCTGGCCGTGCGATTGGTGGAATGGCTCCAAGACTTTGCATGGTCCACTCCCATGGGCGAGCCCATCTTTGCAAATGCGCAGGTGTAAAAAAATAAAATAAAATGAAATAAAATAAAATCAATGGAGATGTTTTTTTGCAAGACAAACCCACTGCTGCTACTGTAAAAATTCAAGCATTTAAAATAGCTAATTTTCGCATGTTTCTGTGGTGCTT
Organism: Phrynocephalus versicolor; assembly: GCA_023846285.1. Classification (NCBI taxonomy): domain Eukaryota; kingdom Metazoa; phylum Chordata; class Lepidosauria; order Squamata; family Agamidae; genus Phrynocephalus; species Phrynocephalus versicolor. The sequence goes on from JAHTLZ010000379.1 coordinate 46,250,351, forward strand.
TGGTGGGGTTTTGGACCACGATTTAAAAAAAATATTGTGGTCGGCATTTTGGATCCCCCCGCCCGCACACCGCATGGCAAAGGCAGACGAGACGACCCCCCCCCCCCGGCCTGGTACCAGCAGCGCAGCAGTAGCAGTAGCCAAGGAGAGGGGGGCGAGGAAACCCCCACCCCCCAAAAAAACCACCCTTCTGGCCTGGTAGGTGCCCTCAGACAGTTTTCGCCTGCTTTTAGGGCCGGGAATCGGGGTTTTTTTACTTTTAAAAACTTTTTTTCTGTGCCGCTTGGCATTGCGTGATCGCGTGACGTCACGCAAGTAACGAGCACGACAAATCAGACCAAAATTGTTCGTTCGTCGGTTCGAGCTCGAAGTCTGGGGCAGTAATTCCCGTTACCGTTTCCGTAGAGTAACGGAACCGACTAACGGAAACGGAAACGGGAATACCGCTAAGTCGTGCCCATCTCTAGTTATGATAATGATGATGATGATTCCACCTCTCTAATTGACAATACATCTAGGTAGGAATAGTCTTACTTCTCAGATTGGTCCACCTTGCTCCAGTTATCCATTTTTCTCATTTCAACATGGAAACATGGCCATGCAATTAAAGTCCAAATTGAGATGGCCCACAGCAACTTATTACAAATTGGAATGCACAGGTGAGAATGAGAAGTTTAAATTTTTTTCCCCTTGCTAAATTAGATTATAAGTAAATTTGTGCATTTAGCGCATTTAGTGGGATTTCATTTGCAAAAATATCACACAATTACTTTGTACCCCCATCCCAGAAATAAATAGGCGACACAATGATTTGGATTTTAAAACTGGGCCACAAATTTATTAAATCTTATATTTATTTATTTATAATTTGTACTGTATGTTGTTTTAACTGTATTGTATTTTATAGTTTTAATAATTTTATTGTTTTATAGTTTTTAATACTTGTTGTATGCCGCCCAGAGACCTCTTGGTAGTGGAGTGGCTAAAAAAAAAATCTTCCAAACAAACAAATCCTTACTCTCAGTCAACTGAAGGGGTTGTTGTTCAGTCATTCAGTCATGTCCGACTCTTTGTGACCCCCATGGACCAGAGCTCGCCAGGCCTTCCTATCTTCCACTGCCTCCCGGAGTTTTGTCAAATCCATATTGGTTGCATCGATGACACCGTCCAACCATCTCATTCTCTGCCGTCCTCTTTTCCTTTTGCCTTCAATCTTTCCCAACATCAGGGACTTTTCCAAGGCGTCCTCTCTCTTCATGAGGTGGCCAAAATACTGGAGCCTCAGCTTCAAAATCTGTCCTTCCAGTGAACATTCAGGGTTGATTTCTTTCAGGATGGATTGGTTTGATCTCCTTGCAGTCTAGGGGACTCTCAAGACTCTCCTCCAGCACCACAGCTTGAAAGCGTCGATTCTGCAGTGACCAGCCTTCTTTATAGTCCAGCTCTCACTTCCATACATTACTACTGGAAAAACCATAGTTTTGATTATCCTGACCTTAGTCGGCAAAGTGATATCTCTGCTCTTTAGGATGCTGTCTAGGTTTGCCATCACTTTCCACCCAAGAAACAGGTGTCTAGGTTTGCCATCATTCCTGCAGTCAAGTGATCAAGGAACTCAAGAAAATATATTCTGTCGTTGCCTCCATTCCCCCCCCCTCGCCTATTTGCCAGGAGGTGATGGGACCAGTGGCCATGATCTTAGTTTTTTTGATGTTGAGCTTCAGCCCAGTTTTTTCACTCTCCTCTTTCACCCTCATTAAGAGGTTCTTTAATTCCTCCTCACTTTCTGCTATCAGAGTAGTATCATCTGCATATCTGAGGTTGTTGATATTTCTTCCAGCAATCTTAATTCCGGCTTGTGATTCATCCAGAACTTCCTTTCACATGATGAACTCTGCATATAAGTTAAATAGGCAAGGTGATAGTATACAGCCTTGTCGTACTCCTTTACCAATTTTAAACCAGTCAGCTGTTCCATATCCAGTTCTGACGGTTGCTGCTTGACCCACATATAAATTTCTTAGGAGACAGATAAGGTGGTCAGGCACTCCCATTCCTTTAAGAACTTGGCATAGTTTGTTGTGGTCCACACAGTCAAAGGCTTTGGCATAGTCAATGAAGCAGAAGTAGATGTTTTTCTGGAACTCTCTGGCTTTCTCCATAATCCAGCGCATGTTGGCAATTTGATCTCTAGTTCCTCTGCCCCTTCGAAATCCAGCTTGCACTTCTTGAAGTCCTCTTTCCACATACTGCTGAAGCCTGCCTTGTAGAATTTTAAGCATAACCTTGCTAGCGTGTGAAATGATTGCAACTGTGCGATAGTTGGAGCATTCTTTGGCGTTGCCTTTCTTTGGGATTGGGATGTAGACCGATCTTTTCCAGTCCTCTGGCCACTGCTGGGTTTTCCAAATTTGCTGGCATATCGTGTGCAGCACCTTTACAGCATCCTCTTTTAAGATTTTAAAGAGTTCAGTCGGAATGCCGTCACCTCCACTGGCCTTGTTGTTTGCAATGCTTTCTAAGGCCCACTTGACTTCACTTTCCAGGATGTCTGGCTCCAGGTCAGCAACTACGCTATCTTGGTTATCAGGGACATCCAGATCTTTTTGATATAATTCCTCTGTGCATTCTTGCCATCTCTTCTTGATGTCCTCTGTTTCTGTTAAGTCCCTACCATTTTTGTCCTTTATCATTTCCATCTTTGCATGAAATGCCCCTTTAATACCTCCAATTTTATTGAATAGATCTCTGGTTTTTCCTTTTCTATTGTTTTCCTCTATTTCTTTGCACTGTTCATTCAAGAAGGCCATCCTGTCTCTCCTCGCTATTCTTTTGGAAGTCTGCATTCAATTTTCTGTATCTTTCCCTTTCTCCCTTGCATTTTGCGTCCCTTCTCTCCTCTGCTATTTGTAGGGCCTCGTTGGACAGCCCCTTTGCTTTCTTGCATTTTCTTTTCTTTGGGATGGTTTTCTTTGCTGCCTCCTGTACAATGTTACAAGCCTCCATCCATAGTTCTTCAGGTGTTCTGTTCATCAAATCTAGTTCCTTAAATCTATTCTTCACATCCACTGTGTATTCATAAGATATTTTGACTTAGATTGTACCTGACTGGCCTACCATAGTGCAAATCAAATTTTAGCCTGGGTACTCATAGCCTTCTGGCCTTTATGAGCGAGGTGAGTTCCAACAGGGAAAATTGCATTTAGAGTTTTTTAGCACTTTTCCAACTCATGGAGACTAACAACCCAAAGGTAACGACAAGGATTTTTACCATAACCTATTATCTTATTAATTCTCATCTAACAATAACTAACCCTAACCTTAACTTGCTTAAATTCTGTTAAAGCGCTGCCCAATCCCCTAACTGTCACATAAACCATGAACTTACCTACTATCAGAATTGCACTACTGCCAAGGCAAAGTGGGCTATTATGTATGCTCCTTGTCCCCCACCAAGCTAAGAATCTCAGCATATAGGTCCCAAAATATCTCCAAACCTGGGTCTGACAAATGCACACCATCGGCTCTAAATAATTCTCAGCGCCTAGTTGTGATGTCGGGATGTGCCACCGAGGCCCCTAAACCTTGGCACATTGCTATACTAACTTCCCTATTTACACCTTTACATGCTTTTTCAATGGCTCTTGGGTCTCAGGCAAGGTGCAAGACCCGTCTAGGAATAATGGCTGACCAAACCAACAGAGTGTGTGGGTACAGTTCTTTAAATCTCCTCAGGTCAGCAATGACTCTGATAATGAATTCCTTGCCCACCATTGTGTCAAGCTGTTGCTGCCCAGGTGGACAAGCAAGACATCAACTCGTGCTTCAGAAGCACACTGGGAAGCGAGATTTTTTTTTAAAAAAGCCATCCCATATCAGGCCTCTCTGTGCTCTCCACTGGAACAAGGCATACTCTCCCAGTCCGAAATTCTGGCTCCATGCTGACAGACAAGCGTACTTGGCAGTCCAAAACACATAACTGAGGCCACATATCACCACTCGCCATCTGGCCTGGCCTGGCCTGGAACACCTGAAATGAGAGAGCAGAGCGAGAGATTGGCTCACCTAGCAATCAGGTAAAGGCCGAACGTAACCCTTAAATCGATTGGAAATCCAGTGACCCAAATTCCGGATATCCCCTGCTGGGTAACCCATTGGAGCTGCTGTAGATGCTGCACCAATCCAGAATGAGTGACTGCTAAAGTGACATTGATTAATTCCAATTGTACCTAATGCCACAGATGTAACTATCTAGAATTGGTAGCATGTCAGGGGCTCCTTGTTCTGATGCTAAAAGAGGTGGCCTTCATTCAGGCCTCTATGCCTGATAAATTGTGTTGAGAGAGCTCACCAGACAAATTTCAAAAATAGCACACTTGTACTTTAATCAATGCACCCTTCCCACTATGACTGGTCTTTGAATGTCTGAGATTGATTAACACGTAATTCGGTGTAATAGTCACATCGCCAAATTGAAGGGATACCCCTGACACATCCAGCTTAGATGCACCAAAAAAGACAATTGAGTTCGCTGCTCTAAAAAGGCTAATTTTGAAATCATCTCTACAAACCATACCCCATATACCAAGCAATCTAACTAAAATGTCTGGTGTGATTGGGGCCCTATCATCATTGGTAACCCCTCTCTCTTTCATCCATCCTTCTAGCATCTTTTGAATCTGGTACTCATTTACTGGGTGTGGCAAACCCTGTGCTTTAGCATAAAATGCCAGGGCAGACAATTTACCTCGTATGGATTGGGAGGCCAACTCTTTGAAATGCAGATAAACAGCATATTGTACCAACTGATTGGCTGGCACTGACCATGCTGCCAGCTGTTCTGATAAAAAAAATGATGACATTCCTCACAAGCTACTACATGTGCACGCCAAGTGCTAGGGGCTAGAGCCAGACTCACTGCCCTGATGGATTCAACCCGCCAAGGCTCCATACCTCATATGGCAGGGCTTCACAATTTCGAAGTGCCTGAGGGGCCAAGACTCTGAAGTGCTCCACCTGTTGGCATGACAGTGCATCAGCAGTCTGATTTTGTACTCCAGGCATATGCTTTGCATGAAACCAAATGTTAAACTTTAACCGAGTGGTTCTCAACCTGTGGGTCCCCAGATGTTCCTGGATTGCAACTCCCAGAAGCCTCCACTACTTGCTGTGCTGGAAGGGGTTTCTGGGAGTTGCAGTCCAGGAACATCTGGGGACCCACAGGTTGAGAACCACTGCTTTAACCAATGTAACAGAAATGCCCTAAGCAAAGTCATCATACAATTAGACTTGGATGACAGTGAATTAAGAATCTTGACCATGGCCAAATTGTCGCACCAAGATATTACTGTTGAGTTAGCCTATAAATGCGCCCACAGCCAGAGTGCCCCAATTATCTGAAATAACTCAAGTAAAGTAAGATCACTGGTGACCCATTCCTGAATCCATTCGCTGGGCCAAATGACTGCACACTATCTATTCTGAAAGAAAATACCAAATTCAAATGCCCTAGATGCATCAGTGCACCTGCAGATCTGCCCCTAATAAAAGATCAGAATGCAAGAAGGAAACCCCATTAAAGTCATCCAAGAAGGATGACCAAACTGCTAAATCCTCTTTCATATCTGCTGACAGACACCTCAAGTGATGAGGTTTCTTCAAAGCTGACATTGCTGCACACAAATATCTCAGAAGTGCTCTGCCAGATGCAATAGTCTGGCATGCAAAGTTGAGATGCCCTACCAACACTTGAAGTTTTTGGAGTGACACCTTTTTGCATACCCTTCAAAGCCTCCAATCGATGCTGTAAATCTAATAACTTTTCAGGGGGCAAACAACTAGCCTGGGCTACTGTGTCCAATTCAATATCCAAAAATATTAGGATGGTGGCAGGCCCTTCTGTTGTTTCCTCTGCTAAGGGGATACCTAGCTCAGTGGCCAAGTCCCTAAAATGCTGCATCAATTCCATGCATTGACTTGTGCTGGCCCTGCCCAAAAGCAAAAAAATCATTTAAATAATGGACCACTCGATCACTCTGCACCCTTCATTTAAGTGCCCACTGCAAAAACGTACTAAAGCATTTGATCACTGGGCACAAAATCGAGCATCCAAAGGGAATGGCCCCATCCATATAGAATTAGCCATCAAAAGTAAAGCCTAAAAGTTCAAAATCTGCTGGGTGAACTGGTAACAAGCGGAAGGCAGATTTTATATCACATTTCCCTATCAATGCTTCCACACTGCACTTGTGCACCATGTGGACAGCAGTGCCAAAGGAAGTGTACTTACACTGCTGAGCTCCTATGGAATCACATCGTTTATTGATCCACCTTCCAGGTACAATAAGTGGTGGATCAACTGGTATTCACCAGGGTGAATGAATGATGAAACCCTAAATTTTGCTGTTGGTGGCTCAGGAAAAGGCCCCAATACTCTGCCTTCATGGACCTCCTTTTCAATTTTTGCTCTAATTAACTTTTCCATTCCCTGCACAGACTTCAAGTTCTTAGCCATTATGGCAATTCAGGGTCCTACTATGGGGATTCTAAAACTAAACACAAACCCATACCTCTAATATTGGGGTGCATTATGATCAGGGTCGCTGCATAGCCACACCTGAAGTGCAGGTACCTTAATGGGGCTAGGCTGCTTTTGGAAGGCTGGGGATGCTTGGGCCTTGCCTTCCTGCCCCCTGCCTCATGTGGTCATGCCCCTCCTGGGGTGGCTGTGGGGGAGAGGTGCTTGATGTTTAAAAATGGCTTTCCGTGATGGACCCAAGTGCTTAGCTCCATGGCAGAAAGCCTTTTAAAGATTGCACACTGTTTCCCAGCAGCCCGAGGGTGCCTCCATGGGCTCCAGCTGATTGGTGCTGGGGATGGGGAGAAAAACCTTTTGTTCCCCCACCCCAGCACCAATCAGCTGGAGCCTGGGGCTTGGGGAAGGGGGGGGAAGGTTTAAAAAAAGCCCTGGCTTTTAAAACCTCCCTCCCTCCCTCAACCCTTTCAGGGTACTGTGGTCCCGCAATATAGTGAGACCGCAATATATGAACCGCAAAAGGGTGGGGGATCACTGTATCAACATATTCCCCTTTCCAATCGTCACCATCTGGGAAGTACTGAGGGGGTACATTACTTGCCTCTGAGCTGGAAGTCAAATTATATTAAACTGCCAGGGTAGTCACCCTGGGTGAGGTTCCCGTATCTGCTATTGAGTAAATTTATGAGAAAACTTACATTAGAGCAGTATGATAATTAAATGCTGGGGAAGTGGTGAGTGCTCCAACGCTGGAGGCATTCAAGAAAAAAATTAGTTGACCATCTGTCAGATCTGTTTGATTTGGATTCCTGGATTGAGCTATGGCTGGAGATCAGTGACCATTTAAAGTCAACATTTATCACACCTGTCACACTCTATGGTGTAGAATACTGGCTGGCAACTAAAGAAGTCAAATGTTGCTCTGGTGTCATAGAAACAAAGATGTTGCGATGGCCCTCCAGCTTCACATGAAAGGATCATGTGTGCAATGATGACATCCAATCAAATATGCCATTGCATGATGAGATGCATGAAGCCCGGCTACGTTGATATGAACACGTCTTGCATGCTGATGAAGAGGTCAGCAGATCCTGACTGAGGGGATGTCCAAAACAGGGCTGGATAAACACCCTTGACAACGACAACAGCCCTCTAAAACGAAACAAAATGAAACAAAACAAGCGATGACCTGGCCCCAGGGGCCGCATAGTTGGTACTTAAAAAACAAATAAATAACTGATCTGGTGCGCAGGCCCGGTACCAGCCTGTGAGCACCAGACCTGGCCTGCGGGCTGGCAAAAGTAAAAAAAAAAAAAAGCCAACCATCCCACACTACAGCTGTGGTTGGCAGTAAAATATAAAAATAAAATAAAAATAAATGTTAACGCCTCCCTTTTTTTTTTTTAAAGGAGTGCTGACCCGGCCCCAGGGGTGGCCGGGTTGGCACTCTAAAATAAAGAAAATAATAATAATAATAATAAAGAATCGCCCACCCAGGCCCAGGGGCTGTGCAGTGGGCACTTGAGAAGAAAGAAAAAAGAAAGAATAACGAATCCAAACGAGCCAATGAAATAAATATTTTTAAAAAATGAATTAAAAATGAAATGAAAAAAACTGAACCTTAAAAATGAACCGAACCAAAACAAATTGCCACTTTTTCGGTTCGTGCCCATCTCTACTTATAAGGCTCTTCCAGTTCCACAGTTCTACAGCTTTATTTAGTATAAAGGGTTTTTCCCAATCTGAGTCTTATATTTCTTCACCTGTTAGAATCCTTTTTATTTATTTATTTCAAACATTCACCAAACTTGAGGAATGTATTCCTTTTCAGAAAGTGCCAGAGAAGATGTCTACCGCTAAGTTTTCAAATATGATACCTTTTGGCCATCAGGGACAATCATTTCAAAATCAAACAAAATGGAGTTCCTTATTTTTAGCAGTTCCTTCTATGTCATTGAGATGTCCTATGGAACATTTGATTTTCTGTACTGCATGTAGCTTTAGTAACTATGCTGGTGTTTGAGGAGAACACTTGATTTTTCATTCCTAGAGATTCAAAAGGGTGTTCAGATCTAAGAGTTTGTATAGTCCAGTGAAAAGCCATCAAAAAGCTCATGGGAAATTGTTAAGCAATAGATATAGGACAGGCAGAAAAGAGCTCACCTTCAGATAAAATATAGGTAATTTATGGAAGGCATTGTTACAGGATGTATCCCTAGCCACTGGCTTAGATGTCTTCAAGACAAATTGATATAGAGTATCAGTCTATCAAAGGCTGCCAGTTACGAACATTATATTCAGAATAGGGATGTAAAGCTTTGTTTGTCTCATAGTTGCAGGCAAGGGTGAGGAATTGCAGCGTTTTTCTCCTCCTCACCCTATGAGAGGGCAAGGTATTTTCTGCTGCTGTCAGTGTAATGGTTTTGCATAAAATGTGTACCTCGCACAAGCAGTGATCTGCTTTGTTTTGTGGGCTTAAAAACAATTCTGACACATTGGACAGATTGCATAATTTTACAGCAATCTTTCTAAGTTTGCTCAGTGCAGGTAAGCACAACAAACTTTGTGTGTGTGCCCCCCTGGGCTTGGAAATTCTTCTTCTTGGTGTCCCATCATGTGAAGACAACAAGACGCAGGAACTGAGCAAATGTTCTTTCCATTTGAGATATAGATGCAGTATTTGGGTGCAGGGAGGCAGGTGAAGAGTCCGGTTACTTTCATGTCTATCTTGTAGACCTTCAGAAGACACTGTGTTGATCATTTTTTGCAAGAAGGATGCTGAACTCAAAGGACCCTTGACATCAAATCTCATCTGACAGTCTTAATTCTACAAGCCTAAGGATTTGTTTGATTTTGACCAGATTTTGACCAGGGCCTTTTCCTGCAAAGTTTCAGGAGGGTAACTGAATTTTATCATCGGGTAAACAGGCTCACTGTCACTGCCTGTTGATGCAAGGACATTCTAGTTGTGTTTGCTGAAATATGGACACATCAAAATAAAAATAAAAATAAAAATAAAATAAAATAAAATAAACTGGAGGCAATTTTACTCTGAGCACCAAATCTGTCATTTAGCCACATGAGTAAAGCCACCATAAAAGGAAAGAAATAGTCAACATCTATAATGCTGCTGTAGAAAGTCCAATGGTGCATTTTGCTGCTGGCGCTCTCACTTGACAATGTCCTATTGAAAATTCTAGGTCACAACATCAATTCCCATCTGTTTAACATTTGTTATTTTTATGTGTGTTGTGAAGCATTTGTCAGATTCATCCATGGGCTGCTGCAGGATGGAAATGAATCAGTGATAGCACAACAGCCAGGGGGGAAAAATATTCTCTTTCACTGCACAGTAAACTGCTTTTTCATTGGCTGGAAAAAAGTTAATCACAATTATACCCCAAAGCATGGCCAGTTATGGACTGCTAAAGAGGAGATACTGCTTCACTAGAAGTAGTATGCTAATTTATAGATCTGGTACAAATTTAGAAATGATTGTGATGACTTGAATGATTGCAATGGGTAACTTCCAGGGCTTAGGAGCGCTATAGGATCGCTGACTGTCAGACTTGTACTGCATCTACCATTTCATCACCTCAGGCCCTCTGCTTCTGTACTCAGTATAGTAAAATAGCTCTTCATGCCATAGAAACTTCTCTTCTAGGCCTTGAAGGTTAAAATTTATATGGCTCATCATTTTAAAAAAGCTTTTTAGTATGTGGTATGTCTGAGGGGCAATGTTGGACGTTACTGTCCAATGCTAGGGAGTAAAGAAAGCTTATAGGGGATGAACGACTTGATTGAAATAAGGTACTGTAGGGGAGTATCATGCAGTTATAATGGTCTGCCAGAAAGATGAATACATAGGTTCTGTTGAAATATTTGGCAAGATTAACATTTCAACCATTACAGGGTTAATGTGAATGTAGAGTATCATGGGCTGGATTTAATGTGAAGAGCGAAGCCGGTTGGTTGCTGAGATCACACCACTGGTAGAAGTCTAGTTAGAGTGTGTGCCTTGTATTCTTAGAGAAGAGAAGCATGTTCCTGGCTTAGCAAGATGGCTGTTAGAATAGTTATAATTAGAAAACCTCCCATGTACCCTTCCCTTCTAGTTAAATAAATAGTTTTTTATATAGTAACACAAGAGGTGTCTCTCTCATTACGCAACTAAAAATCATCTGCAACAACCGATCCAACAAATATCCACAACAGGTTCTCTATCAAATCAAGTCTGAACTTCCACTAGAGGCAGAAACGAAACCGAGGGCACTGCGTGAAAAGACAAGGCTTTCTGGGGGAGTTTATAATGCTAGGACAAATTGAGGGAAGAAGCAGAGGAGGAAGAACAAATATAAAATGGATTGACTTCAAAAAGTAATCCACAGACTTGACATTGCAAAAGCTGAGAAGGGGTGTTGCTTATAGGACTTTTTGAAAGTTTCACATTCAGTATGAACAGTGAGTCAGAAGTGAGATGGTAACCCATGACAACATGTATGGTGTTGTTGAAAAGTACATGTTTTGGAGAAGGTAGCCATGTTAGTCTGTGCAGGAATTCCGGGCAAAAAGAAAAGAAAAACATGTGGCTGGATTGCATATGGCGTACTCTGTAAAGACAGAGGGAACGATGCACCTTCTCAGTTGACCATCAGACTCCGCAGTCTTTCAAACTGAGTGCTGTTTTCTGCAATATACCACACATGGCCACCATACGCCAAAGAGCTTGAGAACACTGTATGCCTCCTGGATGGTCTGAAAACATTTTGCCTTTAAAGAATTCAACAAACAATTGATGAACCGAGGGGGGGGGAATAGATAAATCATGATTGGCACCACAGCAATGCCTTGTAATCATCAAATCAGTGAGAGGAAATCTTGATGGATGGGAGATGGTAGCTGTCAGCTGCAGAAACTCCTCCGACCCTACATCTATCGCTGCCAGAGACTCAGAATAGAACAGCAATATCATCAACCGGGGGGAGTGGTTTGTAGGTTATTTCAGGGAGGCATATTTCAAGCTTCATGTTCTTTCAAGAGAACAACTTGCAACAGCCTTCACATCTACAGTACCTGCTAATTAACATCACTTTCACTACAAAGTTCATCACCTTATACAGTGTCTGTGCAAGATGGAGTCAATGAGAGCCATGGTCCAAAACAGGGCACCAGGTGGATGAAGTCTGCATAATATGCCTGAAAATGAAGAAGAGGAAGGACTTGCAATGGGGAAGGAAAGATCTTGGTTTTGCTTTCTTGAATAACTGTGTATTTATAAACAGATCCAAATGGCTGTTATGTAATAGTTACACACACACACACACACACACACACACACCAGTTTAGTGGTTCACATTAGAAAGCATGCATCAGGTTTTCTGCAGATTTTATGTCACACTTCACCCCCTCTGGTTCTTGTTTAATTGAAATCCTGCTTAAAACAACTACTTCACAACCTTCCCCCACTGGAAATGTGTGACTTCTTAAGGTGAGGTATTCATTTTCCAAGAAATGGTTTTCAGAGGTACAAAATGCTACTTGAGTTAAGACTGGCCTATGCAATCACCTTCTTTTTCATCCTGGTTAATACCTTTCAATGGTATAATTATTCTGAATTGTTTCCAGAATAATCTTATAACAAGAACATGTCACCGTGATTTTACATGTTTCTAATTTGTGATCTCATTAGTGTGTTTTTATGATATAGATGAGGTAGAAATCATTCTCGTCTGCTATCACTCTCAGGTTGAGGTGTGATGGAGGCAAAAAGGGAAAAACTAAAAGATAATTTAAATGGAACAATGAACTAAGACTGAAGGCTCAGCCCCCAATGCAGTTTTATTATGCATCCCATGTTGGTCTGGCCACTCGTATTTGCTAAAATTAAGATGTGGAAGATTCAGTCCCATGAATGCTTGAGCATAGATTAGCTCTGCACCCTATCTCTGTCTGTTCAGGAATCAGTCGCATTGTGGTTTTTTGGGGGGGGGGGGTTGCTTTCATGCAAGTTTGTACAGCAGTTTGGCAATTATGGGACCAATTTCATTAAAAATTGTTATTTGTTAACAGTAAATGAGACGCCTGGTAGCTGTTTGAAAGGTAAACTGCATCTCGAAGAAGAACAATAGATCAATTTATTTAATTTGATTTAATTTTATTTTTTGCTATTAGAAATGGCTGTGAGATGCATGCACCAGGCCACACATAGTGCACTATTGGTTTATAGGGTTTAGCTTCAGACTACACTACAATGCTTGAAGTCCTGCTACTTAGTAAAGTCATTTGCACTAGAGTTGGCCCGTTTGAAAGTATTTTGTAGATCCCTGAGTTTGGAGGTTGTATCTAAGGGCTTGGCTATATACAATTGATTTAGCTGTGTGTTCAGGATGGAAGCTTGAAGAATGCAGATAGGTATACCAGTCAGTTGGTTTTCAGTACAGTGTGGTACTAAGATGCCCATGTTGTAGTTTCACAGTGGTGTCCAGCAAGTTCACCTGTTGTGCGGATTGTTCCAGGGTGAGATTGATGTTTGGGTGAAAACTATTGAAGTCCTGGTGGAATTTTTTTAAGGACTCCTCTCCATGGGTCCAGATCAGAAAAATGTCATCAATGTGTCTCAAATAGAGAAGTGGTTTCTGGGTGCAGCGGTTAAGAAAGCATTGTTCCATGGCAGCCATGAATATGTTTGCGTATTGTGGAGCCATGCGAGTGCCCCCTTGCGGTTCTGTTGATCTGAAGGTATTATTTTATTGTCAAAAGAGAAATAGTTGTGTGTGAGCACAAAATCATAGAGGGTGGAGCATGACACATACCCAGAAATAACCTGCTACAAGACAGATCCAAAGGGCCAAATGACAGAACACCACTGGCTGTTACTTACAGTCCACAAGTGAGACCACTCACATGCATCTTAAATGATCTCCAGCCCATTCTTGACAAGAATGCATCATTCTCTGCATGGTAAATCAAAAGGGGTTAGCACTGGCCGGTTCAAAAGTAAAGAGAATCCCCTTTCCCTGAGACAAAATATTCTAAAACATCTCCTCCTGATTTACTCTGGGTTCTTTTCAAAAGAACAGTCTACATTACTTTTCAAAAACTGTATTTTATTTTTTATTCTTAAGATGCAAAAATAAGAATTCAAAAAAGTATCAAAATATCAAAACTTTAACAAATCTCAACCATAGTTTTATTTCCCTAAAAATAATAAAATCTAAGTCACCCTGACTAACTGATTACATTCAAGATTTCTCCTAAGCTAACTTTTCCTACTCTACCTAACTACATTGAGCTCCATTGCTCAAAGCGATCCTAAGCATAATCATGAACATAATAATCAGCATAATAATGGTTTCTCTGTGTCCACTCATCTTCTTTCTCAAAGCTTCCAGATATCTAATGACATAATTGACCGATGGTAGCTAATCATATTCCACGCTGCTAGTTTGTTATGTCTGTTCCTCTAAATACCTTAGATAAAGTCTAATACAAGGCCAAAATGTACACTTAATATTCAGCTTAACAAATCAGACTATTTCATGCTTATTTCCGTACATTCTCCAAAGCTCTTGGTGGGAGACCCACACTTGCCTATAGACAACCTCCAAACCTCAAACAAATACTAATGCACATAAGATTAGAAAATAGCAACATGGACGATGGAACTAAACCTTGCCACAAACCCTGATGCCAACTCTGCCCACACATCTACTCTGGCAACACAATCACGGGACCCAACAATGTCAAATACAGTATTAAGGGCAACTTCACCTGCTCCTCAACTAATGTTGTGATCTATGCCATCTTTTGCCAACAATGCACATCTGCACTCTACATTGGACAAAAAGGACAATCTCTAAGAAAACGCATCAGTGGACACAAGTATGACATAAGAAACCATGATACACAGAAACCCGTCTCAAACCATTTCAGTTTACCTGGAGACTACTTGAAGGACTTGAAGGTCACCTTTTTGGAACAGAATCATTACAGATCAAGAATACAAATAAGATTCATATGCATGATGGACATACACAAGAATTGATTAAACATAAGTCAGGGTTTCTTGAGTCATTATCAAGTGTAATATCATATTGCCACTTTTTCATGGACTCTAAGGTAAAAACTCCCATTCTTGTCTCTTTCACCCCCCTCACCCTCTCTGATCTGATCTGGTTTCTGTCTCCAGAGGAATTCATCTCCATGCCATTATACCACACTTAACATATAAACAGATCCTGTCCTCAGAGCCATAAAACTTTACTTTACATATCTACAGAACTTAGCCTACTCCTCCTTCCCACCATCTCTACTAATCAACTCTCCCTCCTCTTCTCCCCCCTCCTCTCCCCCTTCCCTATCCACCCCCCAACTCTATATAGAGTGACCCCCCCCTGCCATTTCGTGGTTCAGGTCCTGCGGTCCCGCTACATCACGGAATCGCAGTACCCGCACCACTGGGGGTGGGGGGGCAATCGGATTGCCTGCCCCCGGGAGCCATCGTGTTGCTCCCTGCCATCTCTCCGCACACCTCCCAGGCTTCCCGGAGGAGTGTGTGTGGCCGGGAGCCATCGCATGGCTCCCCGCCCCTGCCCCCCGAGAAGTCTCGGGGCCATGCGGGCGGGCAGGGGGGCGGGGCCGCAATCTCCATTGAAATTTTTCTCCATTGAAATGCATTGGCAATGCTTTTCAATGGAGAAGGGACAAGAAGTCTCGGGTGCTGCGGACAGCCGCTGGTGCGTGCCGCGATTGCCCCACCTGCTCTAGAAGCCTCCCAGGTGCGTGGGAGGGCAGCGCCGAGTGATAGGGTCGCTCCGTGCAGCCCCCACGCTCTGCCACAGGCACGCAATCGCCCCCCTGCCCCCAGCCCCCCGCTTCGGCATATCACGGATTTTCATGGATCGCGGGTGGGGTGGGTCCCTAACCGACGCAATCAGCAGGGGTTTACTGTACTACAGCCAATGAATATCTTGTATGAAATGTATATCTCATTCATTTTATATTGCACAACCCATTCTGCTGATATATGTCTGAAGAAGTGCACATGTGCATGAAATGTTACATTAAAATATGAAAGCTAGTATTTAAGGTGCCATATGTTTTATGTCTTTTGCATTGTGTTGTACTGTTTTGTTTTTCTTTGATTTTTGCCTGAAAAACTTATGGACATGTTGACTTGCCAAATCCCCATAAATTCAATGGGTCTACCATACAGTAACTTATTACACTAAGTAAAAGAATTTCAGCTAATGCAAATTCATCTGTGAGTTTTCTGGGAAAGAAAGAAAGACAGACAGACAGACAGACAGAAAGAAAGAAAGAAAGAAAGAAAGAAAGAAAGAAAGAAAGCTTCACAACAGTGTAATGTAATAAGATTATAGTATTCTGGTAATCCTGAGATGGGACAGAACGATAGGATTTGTGCTCTATTATTGGATATCAGGATGTTTGGCAGGTGTGAAGGAGATATAAAGAGTGAGCTGTCTGGTCTAAATCGTTGGGATGAAGATAGAATGGAAAAGAGTGATATCAATATCATATTGTCAGAATTGGAGAAAATAGGGAAAAAAGAACAAAATAGCGAGACAAATAAAGGACAGGGAACAGTAGCAGGAGAAGTAGAAAGAGAGGCATTATGGGTATCTGAGGAGGATGGGGAGGTTTGGATTGAGCGCAAGGAGATGGGGGGAGGATGGGTAGAGCACAAGGTAAAAGATGACAGTTGGAAAAAAGCGTTGAGAGAGGTTTATTTATTTATTTATTTATTTATTGCATTTATACCCCGCTTATCTACAATATATACTCTAAGCGGCTTACAAAACATCGGGCCTCAATAGCCATAAATTACAAAAAAACAAAAATAAAACAAATAATAATAACACTAAGCAAAGTTAAAACCTAATGGCACCTCAATGACTGACAATGATAGATAAAATAGTTTACGATGGCGGAGGAAAAAAAAACAGTTAAAGATCGCCAAAGGCCTCCCGGAAAAGGTAGGTCTTTAACGCCTTCCGGAAGGCCAGCAGGGACTCTGCAGAGCGCACTTCACTGGGGATGGAATTCCAGAGGCTAGGGGCCGCCACTGAGAAAGCCCGGGTCCGAGTACTCGTCCTCCGGGCTTCACGAGGGGTGGCGACCCGAAGCATGTGCGCTCGCGCCTGCCGAACGGGACGGGCCGAGGTTGATCGCTGAGCGATACGCTCTGCCAGGTAGTCCGGTCCCAAGCCATGGAGGGTTTTATAAACTAAAACCAAGACCTTGAATCTAATCCGGGCTGCAACGGGCAGCCAGTGCAGGCGGGCCAGAACTGGGGTGATGTGGTCATAACGACGCACACCAGCCACCAGCCTGGCCGCCGCATTCTGAACCCGCTGCAGACGCCGGAGAAGAGTCAAGGGCAACCCCATGTAGAGGGCGTTACAGTAGTCCAGCCTCGAGATCACCAGAGCTTGGACCACTGTTCTCAGAGAGTTCGCGTCGAGGTACGGGCGGATCTGGGCGATCCGACGGAGATGGTAGTAGGCGGACCTGGTCACCGACGCCACCTGGGCCTCCAAGGTGAGCGCCGGGTCCAGGAGCACACCCAGATTCCGCGCCCTCTCCGCAAGCTGGAGGGAAACTCCCCCCAGACAGGGGAGAGGGCCACCGTACCCCGACGGCGAGCTCCCGAAGAACATGACCTCCGTCCTCTCGGGGTTGAGCTTAAGCCTGTTCGCCCCGGTCCAAGCCAGTACGGCCCCCAGGCACCCGTCGAGGACTTCCACAGCTTCCACAGCAGAGGTGTTAAAGGAGAGATAGAGCTGCGTGTCATCAGCGTACTGATGACAGCAGACTCCAAAACTCCTGATGACCCCCGCCAACGGCATGCAAACTGAAGAGAGGGAGAAGAAATATGAGGAAGAGAGATTTAGAGTAAAGGATTCAGAAGAATTTAGGTGGTCTGTGCATGTAAAACCCGTGAAGCGGCCAGGCAATCTGGACAGGTTCAATCCGGAATGGATGAGAGGAAAACAAGACAATCCAGTAGCCCAATGGGCCAAACAACCCTGTTGTGGCACGCAATGTCTGGGTCGGGGAGCGCACCCTCACCCTTATTTCTGAATCCTTCCTCAAAAGAAGGTACTCCATTTATGTTGCCATTGGAAGAACCAGTGTTTGAGAATGTTATTGTAACTAAGCCTAGAAGTATACCACAAGTGCCTGAAGATAAAGCATGTTCCTGTTCTACTAATGTTAATATAAATAAAAATCCATTTGAATTATATTCTAAATTCAATTCGGGACTCTTTTATGGTTCGGAACCGGTGCTGGAAAGAATTGAACCCTTACAGCAGGTTGGCAAATGTTTCTGATTGCCAACAATTTGTTGTTGTTGTTCAATCGTTAAGTCATGTCCGACTCTTTGTGATCCCATGGGGACCAGAGCATGCCAGGCCCTCCTGTCTTTCACTGCCTTGTGGAGTTTGGTCAAATCCATGTTGGTTGCTTCGATTACACCATCTAACCATCTCATTCTTTGCTATCCCCTTTTCCTTTTGCCTTCAATCTTTCCCAACATCAGGAACTTTTCCCAAGGATTCCTCTCTTCTCATGACGTGGCCAAAGTACTTGAGCCTCAGCTTCAAAATCTGTCCTTCCAGTGAACATTCAGGATTGATTTCAATCAGGATGGCTAGGTTTGATCTCTTTGCAGTCCAGAGTACTCTCAAGAGTCTCCCTGTTACAGTTTTTACTGTTACAATTTAGACAAATTGTAACAGTAATTTGTCTGAAAAGTGAAAAAGACAAAAAATAAACAAACAAAAAGCAAAACAAAACAAAATCCAACAACAACTTTCCCCTCTAAATTAGGATGCTGAAATTAATGGTTTGTCTGAGAAATCAAACTCTATCTCTTTCATGCCCATCTCTACAATTTAGGAAAAGTATTGAAAGCAAACCCCAAGACACAGAATGTTTATCTTCAATTCTTGAGTCCAGTTGATGGATCTTGTAAATGAAAAAAATAAAATGAAACTGACAACCATGCAGTCTCCCAACCTATGTTCTGTGTCAACCTTCTCTTCATCTCAGAGTGATCCATTCAAATGGTGAAACTCTTAAACCTCCCTGCCCAAATACCCTCCCTGTTTTTTTTAGCCCAATGTCCCTTGTATCTTTTGGGGATGTGAACTTAATTTAACCACACTTCTCCTGAGCATCTTTCAGGTTTTCAATGATGGGCTTTTCAAACCAGAAGTAAATCTATCTATCTATCTATCTATCTATCTATCTATCTATCTATCTATC
>JAHTLZ010000379.1:46273301-46303104 GCA_023846285.1 Phrynocephalus versicolor
ACTACTACTACTACTACTACTACTACTACTACTACTACTACTACTACAAGCCCTATATCGAAATGAGAGTTTGTGTGTAATAAGTCAAAAAGCAGTAGTGAAAGAAAAGTAAATTATTTCAGGCAAAATGCAAAGAAAAACCAAACCAAAACAAAATAAAATAAAAGACACAAACATGTGGCACCTTAAAGACTAACTTTCATATTTTAATGTCACGTTTCATGCACATGTGCACTTCTTCAGACATATATAGCAGCAGAATGAGCAGAATATGTCTGAAGAAGTGCACATGTGAACGAAATGTTACATTAAAATATGAAAGTTAGTCTTTAAGGTGCCACATGTTTGTGTCTTTTATTTTGTTTTGTTTTGGTTTTTCTTTGAATTTTGCCTGAAATTCTTGAAAAGACTAACACGGCTACCCTCTCTGAAAAGTAAATTAAAATCAGATAAACCAAAATAAAACAGAACACACACTGATTGCATTGTGTCCCAACAGAAATACCATTTGGTTTCCCTGCAATGGAGCTAGTCAGATGATAACTAGTGCTATGACAACTTGTTACATTTGCTTTGGTGCTTCTTGTCTTGATGAGTTGTTGATAGTTCAATGGTTTGTTGGGAGTTCGATTCCCCACAGCTGATCCACAGCACGGGGCAGGACGGAAAGAAAATATCTTTTAAAAATTACCTCCACAGTCCTACTTTAAAAAGAAAGCAAAACAATCAATTTAAATCAACTTGCAGACACAGTCAGCCAAGGAAACAGCTCAGGTCCTGGCTAGTTTCAGGCAGATCAAGATCGGAGATAAGCTATCTCAGCAGCTGAGGCATGGGAAGAAAGGAAAACAAATCAATCAGTTTAAAAATAAACCTCCTGTTCTCAAGATGGCTGGATCAAGAGGCTAGGACGAATCGTTTCATTTCCGAAACAAAAAATGGTGTTTCATTTTATTTCTTAATGACACACCCTTTGATGTTTCATTTCATTTCGTAAGGTTTCATAAGCTTACAAAATGACAAAACAGTGTGTCTTTTTTTGTACGGTGTCCATCCCTACTGTGATCCTTAGGTTTCCTTTCAGATCGCCAGTTCAAAGGCTATTATTATGCACTATAATGGCTGTACTCAGATTGATTAACAGATTTTTATTTTTATTTAAAGAAAATAATCACAATTCTTTTCAGTTCTCCACCTGACAAGAAAGCTGTTTGTTTTGGTTAAGACTGGAGACAGATTTTGGCGGATGGGGTGTGAATCAGCCTTTGCATGTGCAATATGTACATGTGTATGTGTGATTCCTTGTCCCATTCAGCCAAAGGTGAACGACCTGTTTGCTTAAAAGATTGAACTGTCACAATTCTTTTTATCTCACAACCCATTGAAAAGAGTGCTGGAAATTTTAACATTTCCTTTCAGATTTACATTATATTCCAAGTCCTTCATTTTTATGCATCCCCATACAGACTATGTTACCATAGTTTAATTGGTATGTTGCAACATCATGTGTAAACCATATTAATGACTGATTAGTTTCCCTTAGCTGAGTTTCCATCACTTCTAAATGCAAGTAAACCAAAATGAAATGTACATTAACAAGACCTCTCTGTGAAAATGAGAAACAGGAATTCATTATTTGGACCATGAGTTTTTTTATCAGATTCATGTTTATCTTTGCTTTGATAGAAGAGCAATTTTGTATCTTGTGATATATGGTTTCCGTGAGTGCTGACTCTGGGCAATTACAAAGACGCATCAAATAAAGCAAACAATTTGGCCAAGGAGGGCTTGGAATAGATTGCTCTCTCTTTAGAGGGCTGCAGGACACTTATGCATTTCAACAGTCTTAGGACATCATCTCTGTGACATATGCCAGCTTTCTGTGACAAGCTGCATGAGAAATAGATTTTGCATAGAGACAGAATAAATGCAGGAATCAATGGTCCCTGCTGGCTGCAGTGAACTGTGTAGGCCTTTATGGCTTGACAACAGCATGGTTTATGCAGCAAACAAAGCTCTAGGGAAAAGCACCAGGATATCTATGCACAAAGGCATTTTCCATAAATGAGACAGAGAATATACAGTCAACTAGAGAGCTGAGGGTTCACTAATTTCCTCCTTAGAGATCTGCAGTTATGTTGAGTGGCAGAAACTGTTGTGTCATCAGAACAGTAGAACAGAGTGGATACTGTTGTGTTAAACCAAGCACTGTTTATTAATTACAGAACTCAGGAAGGCTGAAGGCCCCAACATATAATGGGGTAACATCAAAAACAAACAGTTTTCATTGATGACATTTCTCTTTAGTCATCTGAGGACTATGGCAAGGGGGAGGCAACAAGTGCCTCTTGTCTTAAAGCATTACTTGGAAAAAAATATGGTTTTTGAAGTACTGTTTATAGAGCTGTTACTCACCCCTGATTTTTTTACTCTGGAACCTGCAAGACCGCTTTTTTTCCATCTCCACAGGATCGCCCAGATCTGTCCGTACCTGGATGAGGACTCCCTGAGAACAGTTGTGCAGGCCCTCGTGATCTCGAGGATTGATCACTGCAACACTCTCTACGTGGGGTTGCCCTTGACCCTTATCCGGAGACTCCAATGGGTGCATAATGCAGCGGCCAGACTGGTGGTGGGTGTACATAGATACGATCACATCACCCCAGTTCTGGCTCGCCTGCATTGGTTGCCCATGGCCCTCTGGATAAGGTTCAAGGTCCTGGTTTTGGTTTATAAAACCCTCCATGGCTTGGGTCCTGACTACCTGTCGGAGCATATCTTCCAAAGCGCAACTCAGGCCTGACCCACTAGAATGTTGCAGGCTCTCTCACTCCGAGTGGCCACACCCAGGGAGGCGTGGAAGACGCTTACACGCAACTGTGCCTTCTCTGTGGTTGGCCCCTTGCTTTGGGACCATCTTCCGAGTGAGTTGCGCCTTGCACAGTCCCTGCCCACCTTCAAAAAAGCACTTCATGCTTTATCAGGAGGCATGTGGTGGCCTTTAATTTGCTCCCCCCCTTTTATGCTTCTTGCCATTCATTTTCTTTCATTATTGTACTGCCTTTATTTTGTGTTGTTTTGTTGTTTTAATTCTATTGTTAACTGCCCGGTGTCAAGTCCCGCACACAGAGCACACACACAAACAGGGTTCAGTTCTTTGCCAAGATCTTTAGTGGAAAGCCAGGCAAGTTCAAGTCCTTTGCTAACAATCAAGTGCCAGATAAATAACAGAATCCTACTCCCAGCAATTACCAGTCCAAGTCAAAACCAGAATATGTCACAGAAACCAGATGCCAAACCCAAGGGAACAGAACAAGTCATTGTCCAGGAAGCAAGTCCAAAGTCAGGAAACAGAGCCAAGGTCACAGACAGGAACATGGTTGCAGGTTCAAATGACACGTTGCTCCCACAGAGAGCTCAAGGTAAGCTTGCCAGCTTTATCCCAAAACAGGGAACACACCCTTACTTCTGGAAAGGCTTCTGCTAGTACTCAGGGCTTCCTGACCTGATTCCCCATCTAGCATCAAAGACCCTTTCCCTAGCTCTCCTGGTAGCACATCTTTGCAGAATCCTGCTCATGGCCCTTCTAGGAGGAGGAGATATGTTTTCAGCTGAGTCATCAGACCCAGCTGCCTGCTGAGTTGAGCTGCAAGGCTCCTCCAGCAGCTCTTCACCATTTAACCCCTCAGAGTCAGGTTCTGTGACAGGCAGGGTCCTGGCACCCGGAGTTCCCCCGGAAGACAGGTGGTATAAAAATAAATAAATAAATAAATAAATAAATAAATAAATAAATAAATAAATAAATAAATAATGTGGCTTCCAAGTGTTGTGTAGAGGAATCATTCACATACTAAAGTTAAAAGCAACTCAGAACATCCAGGTGAAAGGCGAGATTAAGTCCCAGGATGTTGGAAATAATATAGGTTTCATTCAGTTAGACATGCCTTTATGTAAAGTGAATAAAATTCATCCCAATATCCAGAGATTTCATCTCTTTTTTGACTGGGTTATCATCCAAGCACAGCAAAATGGACCAAATTCTTTCAGTCAAACAATGCTGAAATCAAGTATTGTTTCATAAGTTAGAACAGCTGAGAAGGGCAGTTAATTCAGGACGGAAGAGAAGGAATAATGCTGGGCATGAAGTTTTGCCACTCAACAGCAGATGATCAGCAGTCTAGAAAATAAGGTCTTCTCCATCTTTGGAAGGACACAAATGATAAGCTGACATGTAATTGTGAAATTAAGAAAGGGTTGTTAAATGAGAATATTGTTGTAACTTTGTGAGGATGATGGATTGGCTATGTGTTAATTAAGGAGAAAACTTGTTCACTTTCACAGGAATCTATGCAGTTCTGGAAGGGGTAGGGGGACACCCTATGAAGAAGAAAATTGATTATATCTCCAAATGGTCTTTGGGGCAGGCGTAAATACATTGTGTTTTATTGCATGGTCTCTATATGGAGTTATGCTGTTATGTAATTGTTCTTTTTATATTCTTTGTTATATTCTTTGCTTTTATTGTTGTTATTTCTATTTTTTATTAAAAGATAGTTTTTTTTAAAAAAAAACTGAAAGTATGGAGGGGGGTCAAAGTGTGGTAGGGTTGGTGCAGGGGCAGGGCCCTTCCTGTGTTTACACCATATTTTGACCCTTACATGTTTATAGTTCTAATGCCTATATTTATTTATTTATTTATTTATTTATTAGATTTATATACCGCTCCATCTAGCTACCCAGCTACTCTGGGTGGTTTACAAAAGTAAACAAATATAAGCAAATATCAAATATTCATAACTACTAAGCCATACAATAAATACAACATAATAAAACGTATCATTGGCAAAACAATACAATACCAATCAATAAAAGAATGAGATGAGTTATGATGGCACAACAAAGTACAGCAGCAGATCACTAGAATAAAATTAATAAATTAGTACTCTAATAAATAATAAGCTAGTACCCAGGGAACTAGTACCCATCATCAATAAGTTAGTACCCAGGGAAAGCCCTCATAAATACTCAAGTTTTAAGATGTTTCTTAAAGACTGGGAGCGAAGTATTCTGTGGCAGAGCCGTTTTGCCAGATAGCAAGGTCCTAAACCATTTAGGGCTTTGTATGTCATCATTGGAACCTTGAAATCAATGCGGTACTGGATTGGCAGCCAGTGCAGTGTGACCAATGTAGGGGTGATGTGCTGATGTCTTCTTACCCCTGTAGCTAGTCTGGCTGCCAAATTCTGCACCAGCTGGAGCCTCTGCATTATCTTACAAGGCAGCCCCAAGTAGAGTGCAATGCAGTAGCCTGATCTCGAGACTACGAGTGCACGGACCAGCATAGTGAGAGACCCAGGGTCTAGGAAAGGAACTTGACACATTGTACGTGACCAAGAAAACGTGATTGTGCATCACATACATGGAAGCAGTGTTTGCAAAAGTTGCTGCTTTGGGATGATGACAGACAGAATGCACCACCCCTGACCTTGGAACTCCAGGAGAAATCATGCAAGGAAAAAAAAGGGTAACTTTTTCATATGTGATATGGAAATATATAAATATTGACTTGGGTTTTAATTCCTGCTTGGCCATGGAAACTCATTGGGGGAAAGATTGACACGGTTAAAGCTATCCTTTAAATTTCTCACATACTTTGAAAGCCCTACTGGGATTACTATGTGTTGATTCTGACTTGGTGGCATGTAAGATATACAAAGTGTTCTGCTTATATAGCACCCCATACCACTTCAAGTAGTTTCTGGGCAGTTTACAGTTTAATTACAGTATGCAGGCTACACATTACACTCCCCCCCCCCCAGCAAGCTGTGTACTCATTTTACCGACCTCGGAAGGATGGAAGGCTGAGTCAACCATGAACCTGCTACCTGGGATTGAACCCCAGGCCGTGAGCACAGTTTTAGCTGCAGTACAGGCATTTAACCACAGTGTCACAAGGCTCTCACACACATCTCTTTCTCTTTCTTTCCTTTATGGTTTCTCATGTATATTCATCATAATCACCATCATCGTAAAATTAGAATTACAAAGTTGGAAGGGCTGTACGGATCAACAAGCACAGCCCCCTTTTACTCCACCTTTCTTTTTAATGAACTCAAGGCATCTGACAAAATTCTTATTTATTTATTTATTTATTTATTTATTTATTTATTTATTTAAGGCTATTTTTACCCCACCTTTCTCCTCAACTAACATTGAGAACTTAGTATCAATGCAATCACAAAGTCTATAAACACAAAATCTATGTGTTCATGTATGATAGATTCATATAAAAGTCACATAATCACTTGGGATGTTTGATGCATCAATGGAAAATTGAAGTCATGTTTCTAAACTCCTAATCCAACCCTTTCATCACCATAGTACACCAGTTCCTGATAACACCAGAGAACCACACTGATTTTTGAGAAGCAAGTGGGATGTGCACAATAAAATATACTTAGCTTTGGTAGCTACGTTTTCACACTAAGAGCTATTCTGAGTCACATGCCCCATGCTGAGAATTTTGTTTTCACTAAAAACATGTTGAGTTTCCTGATCCCTTTAAGAAATCCCATTGCACATTTTACTGATTTGCCTGAAAATGTGTGGACAAATATGTTTTGGCAAACCATATTAATTGTGATATCTGTTCAGGCATTATGATGAACATGCAAGGTATTTAATGTCTCTTCAATGAAGTAATAACTTTTCTGGGAGAAAGCCAAAGCACTAGGCAAGGAACTCTGAAGCCTCGCCTGGGACAAGGATGCTGCTTTCAAATATTTATCATGGATAGTTTGATTGATTCAAGGAGCAAGATACTGATGACTGGTTTGACTAGGATCACAAGTTGTTTACATTCATATCCTCCAGTGAGGCTTCCCATAGTACAGATTGTGGGAATGGACCTGAACCCAGTCCCTGTGCCCATCTGTATGCTTTTAGCCCAACATGACTAGCCCACTTCTGGATTAATTTCTCAAGCTGCCCTCCCCCTGAAAACCTCACAAACTTAATCAGATCATCACCTATTCAAGGGCATCCATTGGCCCAGCTCTGAATCCTGTAAGCTGTGGTGCTTACCTGGTCAACAACCCTTCACATACAATGGCCCTTGGGCACAATCTTGGCACCAACTACCGGATATAAGACTGTCTATTTAACCAGAGCACTGTCTTTCAACCTACCTTTAAAAGCCCCATGGGTAACTAAATAGGATATTTAAAAAATTCCAAACATGTTTTGTTAGGTAGACTAAATGAGGATGGACTAGGCCAAAAATTCTTATGTGGTCCTAATGTAACCAGTTTGTACCTGCATAAGTTGGTGGGCAGGGGGATGGCCAAGCTCCAAGAACTGGGGCTAGGTTGGGACTGAGAGAGCACATAAGCCCTCCACCACCTCTCCCAACCATAGCAAATGAGTCAATGTAGCCATGTTCCTGTACTATGTTGATCATTTCTGCCAGGAGGAGATGAAGTGTTTCCACTTGAATGTGTCATGTGTAGGTGAAAGCAAGCCACGGATAAATCAGCAAATCCGAAGCAAAGAATTCCCTGCAGTGGCATTTGTTTTCTGCATGTTTGACAAACGTGGTTATTTCTCCCCAACAATGATTGAGAAACGTACATGACTCAAGAGTGATGAGGGAAAAGTTGCTATGATCAGGAGTTTTTGAAGGTCAGATGGCATTAAAGAGTCATGTTTTCCTGCCAGCTTGCTTGGTAAGGTTAACAATTATTTGGGTACCATAAAAATGTAGAAATCAATTAAATTCACCTCATACTATGAACCACTTGACATTCTCTCCCCCCCCCTTTCCCTTCAGTTGCCTGTAGCCACTCTTTTGAAGAACTGACATTTGGTATGGATTGCAACATGCTACCCAGCTTTTAATAATGGGCAGACAGAACTTTTATAGATGTATAGCTTGCTTATACATTACTTTAGAACTGAAAAACAAATGTGATCCACAGGACAAATAAATAGTGGAACATTAAAATAAGCAGGAGAAATAGATACCCATACAGTGTTGAATGGCAAATTAGCAACATTTTCCCCAGGGTGTCATTTTACTGCAGTGAGTAGAGACAGAGATTAACTTTGTCTTGCCACCAGAGGTCTGTGGGGTTCAGTTAAGGACTAGAAAACAGAGGAATTACTGCCTGTCAACAAAACACCCTTTGGCTTCAACCATCTTTATTCACAGGAGGCAGAGTGGAAGCTACCCCAAAGAACGATGCAAACCCATCAGTCAAAAGAGCTCTCAGTGATGTATAGGGGTAAACCACAAGGCAAGTTTGAGGCAGAATTCAGAAAAGAAAAAAAAGAAAAAACCACACACACACATAGTTCCCAGAATCATCCAAGTATTCTGATGATCCGGCTCCCACACACCATAATTTCCAAATTGTAGTCTGGGGAAACACATGCAGTCTCTTTTATGTTCTGGAGCCTGCATTGCAAATGTCTGATGGATCTATTAGAATCATAGAACAGCATACATGGAAGAGGACACAAAGCTATTGCATCCAATCCCCCCACAGAAGGAGAACATCTCTGATGGGCAGACATAAGAGATGGGCATGAAATGGAAAAATACAGTTTGGTTTCATTGCTCATTGTCTTTGGTTTTTGTTTCATAATTAATGATTTTTTTAAAAAAAATCGTTAATTACAAAATGAAATTCAACATCCCCTGGGCTTCAGACACAGCAGCAGCAATCTGAGAGGATGGGCACTGACATCAGTGTCAGCCCTCTAGATCCCTGCTGTGTCAGCGCTCCCCTTCTCAGACCTGCTGTGAACTGGAAAGTGGAGGAGGGAGGCTTTTGCAGTATGAAATTCAAAAGCCCCCCCCCCAGTTCTGGCCACCACCACCTAGCTGGTTTTGAGCTGTCAAAACTAGGTGGGTGTCACCCTTTGTAGTAGAGGAAAACAGATAGATGTATGCCTATCATATACTGACCTAGACAAAAATAGGCTAGCTTAATAGTATCCTTTGTTATTTTCACTTTTTGCACTAGATGAAGATGGAGATAAGTTATGACGAATATAATGATGGAAATGAAACATGTAAATCTGGAATATTCCAAACACTCGGGCTGAAATACAGGGAAAATATCTGTATATGAACTATGCAACACGGCAACACACAAGCAATGTATTTGTTTTAACTTGTTATGCTTAGAAAAGTCAATAAAATATTTTAAAAAACATTAGGTGGGTGGCGGTGGTGAGAACCAAGCAGGGAAACAGCTGCCGGATCTCACTGCAGCCTCTTGCTTGAAGCGAGATCCGGTGACAGATCCCCAGTTCAGTTCCTCTGAACTAAAAACAATTTTGCTTTAGTGCATGACGACATGCTGTCTGCAGTTTTGTTTTGTTTTGAAACACTTCAAAACCTTACAAAATTACAAAACAGTGTGTCATTTTTTTTCGTATGGTGCCCATTTCTAATAGCCATCTGATATCTGTTTAAAAACGTCCAGTAAAGGAGAGACCATCAGCCTCTGAAGCACTCCAGTTGTTGAACAGTTCATTGTTGAGAATTGTCAATACATTTTCCTACTGTTTAGGTGAAATCTCCTTCACAATTTGACTCTTTTGCTTTGGATCATATTCTCTGGTACTACAGAAAATAAGCTTGCTTAATCTTCCCAGTGATAGCTTTTCAAATATTTGAAGATGGCTATCATATGAACTCCAAAGTTATGCACACCCAACTGATTCAGCTGTTCCTCACAGGGCTTGGTTTCCATACCATCTATCATCCTTTTATTGTTTATGGCTTAGCTCTTCTTCATATTGATGAATCTAGATGGGTTTTTAATTGCCATTGGGGAGTTTCCCACCTTTCTGATGGGTGATTCTATTGAATCTTTGGTTGACCTCTGGAATGGGGAAATGAGCAAAGCCATTGACCAGATAGCTCCTAAATGTCTCCTTCCTCAAAATAGACCCAACGTGTCTGCTTGGTATACTGGGGAATTGGCAAAATTGAAACAGTTGGCCCATAGAGTCAAAAGACACTGGCAGAAAACCCAGATTGAAACAGGCAAAGAAACAGTGAAGGGCCTTTGGAAGGCTTACTCCTTGGCAGTGGAGACAGCAAAGAAAGCATTTTTGTCTACTACCATTGATTCGGCACAAAATTGCCCAGTGGAGCTTTTCAGAATAGTCAAAAGTCTGCTACATGCTGACCCACAGGTGGATAGCACAGACCACTCTGTATCACTGCGAAGAATTTGCACAACACTTTGTGGGCAAAATTGAACAGATCCAGGCTACCTTGGACGCTGCTATTGATCCAGAGCCTGTAAATAAAATGCCTCACCCTGCTTGTCTGGTATTAATGGATGACTTTTAGCTCTTACAGCCGGATGATGTGGTCAGGATCCTTGAGGAGGTGAGGGCCACCATATTTGTGTTGGATTCTTGCCCCTCATGGATCATAAAAGCTGCCAGAGAAGGCATGGCAGACGGGTTAGGAAAAGTAGTGAATGCCTGCTTAAAACAGGGCAGGATTCAAGCAGGCTTAAAGGAGGCAATAGTAAAACCGCTGTTAAAAAAGCCCTCCTTCGACCCAATAATACTGAACAATTACTGACCAGTATTGAATATCCTGTTCTTAGGGAAAGTCATAGAGCGGCTTGTGGCTTTGCAGCTTCAGAGGTTTCTGGATGACATAAACTACCTCAATCCATTTCAGTCTGGCTTCAGGCCTGGCTATGGGACTGAGACGACACTGGTTGCATTGGCAGATGACTTACGCAGGGAAATGGATAGGGGATCTCTCTCCCTTTTTGTTTTACTAGACCTCTCAACTGCTTTTGACACTATAGGCCATGGTATCCTCCTGACACAACTCTCTGAAATGGGAATTGGGGGCACTGCATTAAAGTGGCTCCAGTCCTTCCTGCAGGAAAGGACACAGAAAGTGGTGTTAGGTGATTAAGAACATAAGAACTGCCTTGCTGGAACAGGCCACAGCCCATCCAGTCCGGCATTCTTTCTCACACAGCGGCTCACCATTTGCTTTTGGGGTTAAGTGCTATGAGTATGCTGATGACACCCAGTTCTACCTCTCATCACCTCCAGAATCTGAGGGTGCTACTATCTCAACTTTACATCAGTGTTCTGCAGTAATGAACTGGATGACGATGAACAAATTGAAAAATTAAACCTAGACAAGATAGAGGTGCTTCTGGTCAGTCAAAAGGGAGAACAAGGGATAGGGATGCAACCTGTACTGGATGGGATCTCCAATTTAAAAAAAGAGGTGGGCAGTTTGGGGGTGCTCCTGGACTCATCCTTGAGCCTAGATGCCCAGGTTACAGCTTTGGCCAGGAGTGCTTTTCCAAAATTAGAACTAGTACACCAGTTATGGCTATTTCTTGAGAAACCTGCTCTGGCCACGGTGACACATATTTCAGGCACCAGAGCACCTAGGGTCAGAACTCTCAAGTGGGCTGGGGCTTTGGGGGGTATTCCTATGTTTGTTTGACTGAGGTTGTGTTATACTGAGGAAATGGTCCAAAGGTGAAGTGATGGAGGACTCAAATTCAGTGTCACACTACTGTAGTCCCCCTTGTGAAAGGAGAATTTAATGTTGGAATGGGACCATAGTCTAACCCCACAAACATATGTTTCAACTCTTTATTGGGCAGGCAAAATCTGCATGGGTTCATTCATAAGTATAGCTGGCAAACTAGAATTTAAATTGGAACATAACACACCTCACAGTAACAGGGAATACTATAACCAGGGGACAGGTATACCTGCTCAATCTACCACCCACTCTTGATGGGGAATTTCAAGGCCTCCTACTTTTCCCTTTGATTGGCTCATTCTCTTTAAGTTAAAATTTGATTGGATAGTCTAGTGGTTCCCAGACTTGGGTAGCTCAGGTGTATTTGGACTGCAACTCCCAGAAACCCAGGGCAACACAGCTGGTGGCAAAGACTTCTGAAAATTGCAGCCCCCAAACACCTGGGTTACCCATAGTTGGGAACCACTGGGGTAGCCCATAAAACAGATAATACCTTAAATCAGCAAGTTGTCATCTGTTGGCTCTTCAAAGAGAGGACTGACCTCTGTAAAGTAGGATATGGGGCCATCTTATTGCTAGCCAGATTCATCTCCCAGCTACTGAAGGTAAGGTGAGTTAAATAGCAGCTGCATTTCATCTGTGGCTAAAATAAATTGCTGAAATTATTGCTTGTCCTTTCTTCCTTCTCAGAAATGGGGGTTATTAATGACGACCATGCAAAACCTGTAACAACAGCAGCGGCAGAACGTTCTGTGCTTTTGTAATAAGTGGAGTTGTTGGAATGCTTTCTCTTTCCTTGAATCCTTGTTTACAGCAGCCTGCAAGGGGAGGGAAAACCCATGCAGTTCAACAAATGAGCTGATGGTGTCATCCCATTACCACGGAAGGGAAATGGTGCACTGCGTGTTTCTGTTCAAGCATTTAATACATTCTTCTGTAATTTTTGTCTTGGAAGTAATGAGGCCTGACAGCTTAGGCTTGTGCATGATAACAATCCCACACTGGTATTTTTTTTTTTAAAGGAAGTCTTCATTGCCAAATTCATAAAGGACAAAAGGACTCCCTCTGCCTTCCCTCCCTCTCCATGACAGTAAACATGCTTCGTTTTCTAAGACATCACGATTAACAACCTGAAACAATGAAGAAGAGCCTTTAAAAAAATAAAAGAAGGGGAGAATAATGTTACAGCTAAACTAATTTGTGCTGTATTGGAGAAGCGGGGAGAAGCGGGGGAGCTATATATTTGAATATCAACATACTTTTGTGAAACTGCAGGAAAACATGTGTATATACCCTAATTCTCATAAAAGGTAGCTTTGCAGAACAACGCAAGAACTTGCTTCATTTTTCTTCTCAGTGTGCTACAACGGGATCAACAGAAATGGGATCATCATCATCATCATCATCATCATAATCATAATCATAATCATCATCATCATCATCATCATCATCATCATCATCATCATCATCATCATCATCATCATCATCATCGTTATTACTGTATTATTAATTTTCAGTAAGATGTTGCTTTATCCTGATTTATGCAGTTGCAGGCCATGCTTGTGAAATTAGAGTGGAAAGAGGCTCCTATATAAATCTTCAAGTGTCACCTGTTCAATTTATTACTACCACCATTACTGTGGTTGCTAGGAGCCTCTCAGGCACAGTGAGGCCTGAGGCCTACTCAAGATGAAGAGAGGAGGCCAAGAAGTTGTCAGTTCTCTAGATACTAGTGAATGGGAAGGAAACCCTGCTGTTTAGATTTTTTTTCCTCTTCAGCCATGCAGGTTTGTTGCCACTGTCCATTCCACAACTAGAAACAGTACATCTTAAAAGAAGTAGAAATCTGTTTAATGGAATATGAGCTGGGCTTAACCTGTAGTTGGCAAGTTAGCTTGCTTTTATTTTGTAACTACAGTATACAACTTTGCATAGGTGCCCGATGGCTCAAGAACGCATCACTGAAGGACTGGTGTGGCTAGAGGGATAACACTGTAAGAGGAAGAGGTAACAATCAGGTGACATCAGGTAACAATCTGCCTGAAATTGTTACCTGATGTTATGCTAGCTTTGTAGTAGGCACAATCTAACCATAGCTGACCCAATGGATTTTGTTACCTGAGATGAAAGAGGGACATGTCTTTCTTAATTTCACTCCTCTCCATTATAAAATTTAAAAAACAAAAGCAAAAGCAGTGTTCTGCTTATGTGCCGACCCATAGTGTTTAAAGCAGTCCCTGGGAGGTTTACAATTTATTTATGCAGGCTACACATTGCCCCCCCCATCCCCCAGAAAGCTGGGTACTCATTTTACTGACCTCAGAAGGATGGAAGGCTGAGTGAATCTTAAGCTTGCTACATGGGATTGAACCCCAGGTTGTGAGCACAATTTTAGCTGCAGTACAGCAGCTTAACTACTGTGCCATGAGGCTCTGTGTAATGTACACTGTTATTCCGTCCAAAAAACATGCAGCATTTTATTGATTTGCATATAGTCCAAAGTCAACAGTAGGGTGACTTTCTAAAAATTAGAACCAACCAAAATTTCACAGCACAGTGATAAATATCTTGCATCATACCGTAAAAACCCTATTGTGTGTGTGTGTGTGTGTTGTGTCGTTACAGTCGTTACCAACTCTTCGTGACTCCATGCCCATGGAGTTTTCTTGGCAGGAGTACTGGAGTCGATTGCCAGTTCCTACTCCAGGCGCCTTTAGCACCTGGTATTCCCTGTTAGATTATCACAAATCAGATGTGACTTGGTGGGACATACAACAAAACCGTTCATACCCACAAATGGAATATTTATTGGAATGTTTTCTGTGAATGTTCAGTGGAAGTTACAACATATATGGATATTCCAGATCAAAGTCCTATTATTAGAACTTTAGTCTATGGACCACATGGCTCTCTTCAAGTTTTAAAAACACAGTTTGCATCCTGAATCTGTTTGATGTGCCACTACTCTTCCAATCAGTTCATAGCACTTTTCATGAGTGCACATTCCCTGCTTTCATCATTCAGAGTGAATGAGCACTTAATTATTTGCATATGAAATTCTTTGTAAGTTTTACATTAAGTATGGAAGCAATAGAACTGGAAATATGATGAACTAGGTGTGGAGCATTTGTGGAGAAAAATGAGGTGTTTTATTATAAAGAATAAAGGAAAATAAAACTTGATGATTAATAATAACCATAACCATAAAACTATCAATTGGTTAAGAGTCTCTTAGTCTTGTGATTAATCGTTCACTCAGAGTCCTAATGGAATCCACTGTGAAATTAATCTTGGGAAAGATTTAATGCCAGTGATGAACTGCTGCTGAAATGGCCCCCAGGACAAACCTTTCTGAGAATGTTAAAAATTTAGGTATATTGGATGTATTTTAATTTTTTATAAGAATCATACAGTTTTTTCATCATCTATTGCCATTTAAGG
The DNA here is from genome assembly GCA_023846285.1 of Phrynocephalus versicolor. Classification (NCBI taxonomy): domain Eukaryota; kingdom Metazoa; phylum Chordata; class Lepidosauria; order Squamata; family Agamidae; genus Phrynocephalus; species Phrynocephalus versicolor. The sequence goes on from JAHTLZ010000379.1 coordinate 46,288,294, forward strand.
AAATCCTGCACAAGGATGATAAGAGCCTGTTTCCCCCTCTCACAACAGTTCATTCTGTACTCTTTGCTTCCTTAAATGGCAACAGGTTTAAACATATGGGAAGAAGGCGCGGTATATAAATAAATAAATAAATAAATAAATAAATAAATAAATAAATAAAATATGTTGCCTAGATGGTCTGAGCACATCTGATCTTGCCTGATCTCGGAAGCTAAGCAGGGTTGGCCCTGGTTAGTACTTGGATGGGCAACCACCAGGGAATACAAGGTGCTGTAGGCGCCTGGAGTAGAAACTGGCAAACCACTCCAGTATTCATGCCAAGAAAACTCCAAGGACATGGAGTCATGAAGAGTGATAACTATAACAACACAACACAATGTCTCCCTGTATGTTGCAGGCACAGATTCAGCCAGCCTCTTGTTCCTAGGCCTGCTTATGTACTGCTGATTGTCAGTGGAAAACTCTGGGTGCCTTCACCTTCAGAGGTTGCATGGACAATGAAATTGCGACAGGACCTTCTTGATCATGGCAACATTTCTTTGTTTGTGGGGCCGCCACAGATCCATGCCTTCAACCTTCAACATAGTTCTTGGACTAAAGCCTCTACCACTTGCTGCGCTGGTCAGGATTTCTGGAAGCTGTATTCTAAGGACATCAGTGGGAGCCCAAGGTTGGGTACCCCTGATACAGTCCAATATTTCCATTATTACCTATGGCCCCTTCTTCTGGGTAACATCAGCTATGCTAGGAGTACCATTCCAAACATGTTCCAACACAGACATTGAAAATAATAGTCTGATTTCTAAATCCAGTGGCCAAAAAGAAACATTTTCACTGTGAGAAGGTTACCAGCTGACCTGTGACCTGTTGACCAGGATTTCTGGGAGGTATACTCCAAGAACATACGGTGATCTAAGATTGAGAACCACTGGGGTAGTGGATTCGATGCCTTGCAGGAGTGCCTGCTCTTTGTTTCTGCACACACAGGAACAAAACACAGGAACAAAACATTCCAGCAGTCTCAGATGCTTTCTTCTTCAGAAAGAAGGGAACTAAACTTGGCTATCACATGCCTTTGTTGTTGTTCAGTCATTCAGTCGTGTCCGACTCTTCGTGACCCCATGGACCAGAGCTCGTCAGGCCTTCCTGTCTTCCACTGCCTCCTGGAGTTTGGTCAAATCCATATTGGTTGCATCAATGACACTGTCCAACCACCTCATTCTCTGCCGTCCTCTTTTCCTTTTGCCTTCAATCTTTCCCAACACCAGCGACTTTTCCAAGGAGTCCTCTCTCCTCAAGAGGTGGCCAAAGTACTGGAGCCTCAGCTTCAAAATCTGTCCTTCCAGTGAACATTCGGGGCTGATTTATTTCAGGATGGATAGGTTTGATCTCCTTGCAGTCCAAGGGACTCTCAGGAGTCTCCTCCAGCAATACAGCTCAAAAGCATAGACTCTGCAGCGATTAGCCATCTTTAGAGTCCAGAACTTCTCATAACTAGGAAAATGGGGAGCATACAACAGCAGGCTTGGCAAAGGCCAAAGCATGGATTTTGGCTGACCTTTCTCACTAGGAGTGGGAAAGGGGGTGCGCTATTCTCCCAGAGCGCCAAGCTGTAGGAGCTAGCTGCTCTTCTGCAGCTGCTTAGAAACATCATCTTGAAGTGAAAGAGATTTTGTTCTTCTTACAGAGTCTCCGCAACTGACAGGCTGGGTAGCTCAGCCCTGCTGCTTGGGAAACTGACGGGAGGTAGACAGAAATGGGCTTTTATCAAGTCATTATTCAAAATAAAGAAGCTTTTACTCCTTCAAAGTCAAATTCTCAACTTAAGGGAGGGGAACGAGAAAGAGAGAGAGGGAAAAAACGCACCCCACTGCCTCACATCTTTTTCTTTCCTTCAAATGCTGGCTTGCGTTAAAATGCCCTATTTTGCTAACATTGTGACAGCTTCAAACCCAGCAGGCAGCTTTGCCGGCTTGTCAGTTAGGACATTTTTGTTGCCAAAAACAGAGCTTTTTTTTATTACCAGTTCTCGTTTTTTTTGCAAAAACGGTTACAGACCTTTGAATCTTGCAGCCAGCTCATTGCAACCTAATTTATTTGATTTGCGAACTGTATTCAAATTTTTCCCCACCAACAAATCTTTGTGTCTAATTTAACAGCTTCAGTGTTTTTTCTCTTTCATGAGCTGTGCCCCCCCCTTTTTGAAAAACAGTCCAAATTCTGAATGCAATTAGAAGTGCTTTCTTGTTACTTTTCTCTATGATAAAGATTTATTTCCTCAAATACAGGTACTCAAGCCTTTAAATCTGTTTGATTTTCATTGTTATTTAACATCCCTCCCTCCCTGATATAATGAAGACTGCAATGGTAAAATCCACTGTTTCCCAGAAGCCTGGGAAGGTGGTTTTTTCACAGTATTTGAACTGTTTAGACACAGTATCTTTAGAACAGGGCTGTCAACCACGGCACCTTCAGGGGTCGCCCACCAGGTCCCATGAGAAGAACAACACCCTGATTGAGCAGCGGCTGGCTTTCCGGTTGCTGCCCTTCTGGGGAGAGCCGTTCCGGTGTGAGGGCAACCAGGCTCCGGAGGACCACCTCTGCCCTTTTGCAATTGCTCCCGCTCCCCCTCGCCAGGAGGAAAGAGAGGCTGCACCGGATGGCGATGGGGCCAGAGAAAAGCAATCATGCAATTGTGTGTGGGGGGTGTCCCACCAAGGTTTCTTTTCATAAGAATTCCAGTGCTGCCCGAAGCAAGCAACCACGGGATTTGTGGCTCGCTCCCTCTCCTCCTTTGCCCGGTCCCTGCTCCCGCTCCCCAATCGCTCACAGCCCCACCAGTTCCCCATTTCCATAGCTGCCCCCCCGCCATCACACCAGGCCCCGTCCCTGTCGCCCCTCTGCTGCTGTCGACCGCAGGGGGCCTACAGAAGCGGCAAGTAGGTGTTGGGCTATTCAAAGTTGGACAGCCCTGCTTTAGAAGAATATCCAACAGGGTCCCCTTATGCTTGGGATGCTGCTAAAAAATGGAATGATGTGTTGCCCATGTAGAAACAAATAGATGGATAGTTGAGTCTTCCTTCAGCAGTACTGATGGGACTGTGTCATCTGCAACCACTGAGGATAGTCAGAAGTTTGTTACAGTGACCCCCCACCCACCTATTGCGGGGGGTTAGGGAACCAACCTGACCCGCATTAATTGAAAATCCACGATATGTGGATGCAGGTTGGGTCAGGCCTGTGAGTAGTCTAGCAGCTGCTAGAAGAAACTCCCATTTAGGAATGGGGAGAAGACTGTGGTTTGCTACCATGTTTCAATAGATTGCACTTTAATAAATGATTTGGCATCTGATTTGTCACAATATCAGGGTGCCCCACGGTTTACCTAGTATGCACTGCCTGAGATGGCTGCCTCACTCTGCCTAATAGTCAGGCTAGTCCTGGATACCTTGACATTACCCTGATCTTGTGTAAGAAGATTCCATCCTTGTTCTCTGTGGCATGAAATTGTATCTGTGGCAATAACCTCTGTGCTTGTCTCGCTGTGGCTGTGGATTTTTAAAAATAGCAACTGGTACAGAAGGGACATCTCAAATCTGAATACCCTGTACTTTGTGTTAGTCTGTCTTTTCCTTTTCAGCCTGTTCTGCTGACCTGTGAATCCATTTCAATTCTGACAGCTGTGCCACATTTGTCTCTGATACATAATAATTCTGCTAGCCCTGAAATACCACTTATGCTAATCCATTTAGTAACCCCTCAAAAAAACATTTTCATAGAACTTTGGACACTTTTCCGCAAACATAAGGCATATCTCATCACCCAAGGTACTTTATTTATAGACTGACATCAAGGAAATTAGCATTTAGCACATAAGGAGAAGAGATTAATAACACAAGGTCTTGAGCTTTTGCATTATATAGCACGGGGTGGGTTATACCATGGCCAGGAGTGCGCGACTCTCTAGACAATGGAGGGCTGCAACTCTTATCACTGCTAGCTCCCACATCTGGTGGTGAAGCATGATGGAATCTGTAATGAAAATGATTCTAGAAAAGTTACTTTTTGGTCAATTGTTCCTACTGTTTCATAGTCAGCATGGGAGATTCTGGGGAAAAAGAATGGAACAATATACCACATTTTTCAGCCTATAAGACATCCCTGAGTATAAGACAACTCCCACTTTTCCAACACAAAATTACAGTTTTGCAACCACACGGTTCTCTCCTCTGCGTCTGTATATAAGATGACCCTCAATTTTTAGTTTAACAATATTAGACAAAAATATATTCTTACACACAGAAAAAAATACTGTAAATTTACCCAGGTCTTCCAGCTGGAGGCCCTTAGGTTCTCTAGTCTTGGATCAGGGCCATCACATAGATTTTCAATTCTGTTTTCTGACTTTAGATGTGCTCTGACATTTTTGATACACTCTAAATTTTTTCACACAGAAAAAGAAAACCTCTTCATAACATTAAAATTAACAAAAGTTAACTTGCATGCTGTTTTTAGTATCTGTGAAAGATCCTTCAGCAGCATCACCCCCAGCTATCACTGCTGCCAGTAGCTGGCCCAAGAAGTTACTCTACCTCACCACCAAAACTGTTGAGTCTTCTACTGCTGTGGCTGTTACTCCCAACACGGTAGTTTTATTTTAGTTTGGTGCATCAGCTGTGAGCTTTCTGCCTTGGGTGACCTTACTCCAGGCTTGTAATTGAGTCTAGCCTCGTGGTGGCATTGCTCTTGGCTTCTCTGATATTCTCATCTCAAACCCTTTCACTGTGTTAAGATGTGCATTTAATGATTTTCTGTTCCCAGGCCTTCTTTGTTTAGCTACTGCTAGTTATTGGACCTCATTTGATTTTGATAACAATGATGGTGATGCTTTGCAGCCTTGTTTTCTCCTTTTAGTGAAGGTAGTGTTGACTTTCTGTTTGGTTTAAAATTCAATCTGGAAAGAGGTAGTGGCTCCTGCAGGCTGGAGTTCAGAGGTTTTGCATTGAGACCAAGGGAGCATCAAAGCTTTGCAGAATGGCCAAAGTGAAGCATAATATAATTGAGAGACAAAGACCAAAACAGATTGGCCAAGTGCTGTAATATAAAGTGCTGAGAGTGAAGAAGCCTGTCACAAAGGCCAAACACAAACATCTTTAATATTAAGCTGAAAGGCCTAGACTGTTGTAGATCTAAATCATGAAGGAACGCAAGCAAAGGCCAAAGATACATTCCATCCAAGAAGCAAGTGAACTCTGATTGGCCTAAAAGGACATGTGACTGTTTTTCCCATGCTGTGAAGAGAGACAGAGAGAGAGAGAGAAAGAGAGAGAAGGATTTTTTCCAGAATGATTTCAGCATATGGACTAATGGACTATGCTTAATCATGTAGTTTTTATAAGGGGTTTGGGTGGCTTCTGCCTTTGAAACTTGTTTTAGATGTTTCAATGTTAGCAAAACATGTGTTTTTATTTTCTAGTAAGACAATATTTTTGTGAAATCTCATCTGTTCAATAGAAGCTTGTAAATGAAGGTGCCTGTGGTGAGTACTTAGTGAATAACTGTTTTAGTAATCAAATATATAGGAATGTTCCCCTGGGAGATATTAAATATTAATAAGCACACCCAGTGAGCCTCCTGCACAAGGGTCCCATGGGAAATATTGACCCCCCTGTGCGGGGATGCCCCGGGAGAGGACAATGGAACCCATGGGATCTGACATTCAGGAAGCAGGCTACTGTTATCTCTTCCTCCCACTAGGCCATGACATGGCCATAGGAACAAACAAGATCATTCATCATCCCCCTTCCTGCACTGCTCACGTCATGGAATGGGATGTAAGGAAATAACAAGCTGCTGGGGTTATCCATCATCCAGTCCCTCGCTAGGTGACACGTCCACGTCACGTAAAGCCCTTCCCAGGAGTTCATCAGCCTATGGCAGGCTGACATGTAGAATATCATGCCATATCTGAAACCCCGCCTTTTATAGCTAATAAAAGTGTCAGGCCTCCTTGTTGCAGTGTGATTGCAGGAGCCTGGAGGCCTGGCTTCGTGAAACCCAATAACGTGTATATAGACTCATTTTCCTACACAAATACAGCCATGCCGGGGGATTATTAAAGGACACACTTTAAAAGAGGGAAATTAACTCCTCCAGATACTAGTTCTGGATAGAGAACTGAAACCCTCCTTTAAGGTTCCGTTACAAGTGCATCTATGTATGTGAGATGGGTTGCATATGTTGGTCCTATCCCAATCTTTTCTTCTCATAGCAGGAAGCTTCTGAATGGACTGGGGATAGACAACTGAAAGGTACTTCTAAGTGTGCTCTCCTTAGGGATGCTCAACACACATTCATCTGGATGCACTGAGAAATATCTCCATGCCTGGAGCTTGGAGATGTTACTTCCTGGTATTATCTACTGGCTGAGACCTGGAACCAAGAATCCTGCCTCATCAGATTTCTTGATCATAGGCATGGTTCAAAGTGCATTGATCTAAGTTCTTACTTCACACTTTTTGATAAAGACATGAAGGGCAGAAATACAGTACAGTACAATTGTAGAGGGACCAAGGAGGACCAAAGAATTTTCAAGGCTTGGGGGATGGTCCCTCTCAATCTTGTTTTTTGAAGGCTACTGAAGGGCTACATTTCAGCTGATAGTGGTGAAGGCATAGGGCTGAGGGCATGAAGAAAGATCTCTTACTTTCTCTCTATGAGAAGCTCCAGAACCTAGAGATGTGCACTTACTGTGATATGATGTGCTTTGGCAGATCAGGACCACAGGTGTTACATAGGTGTCCTGTACTCCACACCCCTTCTCTTTCCACAGCCAGCCATTCAGAGGGAGAGGTGGGGCAGGAAAGCCTATGACACTGCTTCCGATGGTTTGCCCAGAGGAGGAGGTGGCATGAGGAATCTGGGGCACCCACACAACACCTATGGTCCCAGTCCACCCAAGTGTGTCAAACCACCAAACTGTGGCAAGTGCCCATCTCTATCAGACCAATCTTGTGGCGCCAGTAGCAACTTCCAGATATCCTCTCATCCTCCACCACTTCACTGACTCCACAAAGAACTCTTATATGTCAGTGAAGGGGGAAAGCTCATTTGGAGAGATGTCAAGTCCAGACAAGTTCCTATATTTCTAAAGGAAATTGTAAAAGCTTTTATGTAGTGAAAAAGGGAAAAGAGATGCTGTAACGTCAGGGGATTTGGTTTTGAAGCAAAAAAATCAGCAGCAGAATTAATCAGTAGTGGTGCAATTAATCAGCTCCTCCAAAGTGGAGACAGTTCGATTCCCCCTGCTCTAGCGTGCACTTAAATTATAGCTGATGTAATGTAGTTGCATACATAAAACAAAATTTACTCTCTTGTCAATAGTGCCTGAACTTCTGAACCTCTCTGCTGCAATTATGCCCCAAAAACAATTAGTATGAGGACATCAACCCCACTGTTTCTAGCTAGAACATATAATCATGCTGACAAAACACTGCTGAAGTCAGGTCACTCCATGGCCATTTTGAAAACTGGCATGATGGCAGGGGCAAACTCCGGGTTTATCCACAAAATTGTTATGAAACTAATGGACAACACTACAGTAAAAGCATATACATTTAAGTCACTTGCGTCTCAATAATGTTTTGGTCTTACTTTCCTCCAAATTGCTGGCTAGCTAGCACAATGAGTTAAGTATCTGGCTACAGAGCAAGCTGTAGGGAGTTCAGTTTTCCCCTGTGCTTCCCAGAAAAGCTAGCCTGTGTGACCTTGGTTCTGGAGCTTCTCATAGAGAGAAAAGGACTATCAAGAGAGAAAGGGACTCTCAGGTGCCACTCTGGGTGGTGTGTAGTGAATGGTAAACCACTTGTGAGTACTCTCTACATAGAAAATACTGAAAAGGGTTGTTGTAAGTCAGAGCTGCCTTGGTGGTATGCAATTATTATTATTTCTTCAAATTATTTTGGAGAAATAACAAGAATAATTTCATTAGTGCAACATTCCTGGCCCATGGTTCCAGAGAGAGGGCTGTTATGATCAGAATGGCTTCTCATGATTGGGTCATCCAATCACAGATGGTAGGAGAAAGGTCCAAGTCATTCAGCTTTTTTTTTTTTTTTAGTAAGAATGCTTGGAAGAATGGTATTAAAAGCTGAGCTATAGTCAATAAACAGCATCCTGACACAATTACCAGGTTGCTCCAGAAGACTAGCTGCAAGATGAAAAGCAGTAGCTGCGGCATCAACTGTTGACCTATTCCTCCTGTAGGTGAACTGATGTTTATCAAAGTTCAGTGGAAGTCATGTCTAAGATATTGAAGGACCAATCTTTCGAAGCATTTCATCACTACAGATATTAATGCAACGGGTCTGTAGTCATTGAAGCAGTTGATTGCTGTTTTCTTTGGGACTGGGATAATGGTAGCTGCTTTCTGCACAGTTTTTAACCACTATCCCCAGCACCTCATCTAGACCTGCAGCTTCGCTGGGGTTCACAGCCCTCAGCGCAGCTCTCACCTGATGATCATGTAGAATGAGTGGCTGGGAATTACAAGGCTGGCAGGTAGAAGCTACAATGCCTAGTCTTCTTAGCTCGTAGTGGGTGAAAAAGATGCTCAACTTCTCTACCAATGAGGCCTCAGCCTTAACTGTATTCCTCATATTGTTGTTGTAGTTGGTTAGATGCTGCAGCCCCTGCTATACTTGCTTCATGTTTTTGTCTGCTAGATACCTCTCCACCTTACATTTGTATTGTTGTTTTGCCGCCTTAATGCCTTTTCTCAGACTTGATCTTGCAAATATTCAAATGATCGTTAAATACCTGGTTATGTAGATTGGCCTTCTCTGATCATGTTTACAACTGTGATGGTTAAAAAGGCTTTATCTAATTCTGCCTTGGGTTCTGATCTCTGTATTACCTTTATTGGTTTATTTTGATGTTATGATTTTGATTTTGGTTTAATATTGATGTTACTTATTTCTTGTTAATGTTTAGTACTGTTTTGATTTTTTTTTGTATTATGTATTTTTAACTTACTGTTGTTCACTGCCCAGAGTGGCCCCGGGCTAGATAGGCACTATATAAATTGAAGAAATGAAGAAATGAACAAACAAATGAACGAGCAAACAAACAAATTGTGTTTTAATGCCTGAATTTACTTTAAAGCAATGCATTATATATATATTTAAAAATCCTCAATTGATGTGTGTCCTTTATTCTGTGACCAATATTAAAAGTGTGGGACACTGCATCAAGATTGCACTTTCTGGAGAGATGTTTAGGTTGATTTGTGTGAATTTCGGTATAGCTTCTGCACTGACCATTAAAAAAAGAAAAGAAACAAACAATTGTCCTTTATTGTCTCCTTGATTCTTTACTCCTTTGTCACAATTTTATGTTTGCCTGCTTCCTTGCATCTGCTAAATCTCCAAAGGACTCACCCCTGTACTGTTGCCTGCAGCAAACAGGGTTGAATAAGCCAGGAAAACAGCACAGAGCAGTTGTAAGCTTTCCCCTGAGATGATGAATATGTCCAGCCCAAGCAGGTACCAGATAGGCTCTAGCTGGCCTCAAGGGAACACTGTGTAAAGAAGTTGGAAAAAAACTTCCATCCTGAAAATTGCCAAGCACTACTAGATGGGTTGTTCATGTCTTTCCCAATGGTTGTAGCAGCCCACATCTGAAATAAGACACCATTATAAGCACTGAACTTCTGATGCTTTGAATGGTGATATAGAAGTAGCTTCCAAAACTCAGGAATTCCATTTTGTTCAATTCTGAAATGATTGTCTCAGGTGGCCCAAACCTGTCATGTTTGGAAATTCCATTTGCTTGATGCTGTTTTTCCCCTCTTCCCTGGGACACATTCCTCAGACATCTGTGAAGATTCTCAGTCATCCAGGGAAGGTTGTAAAGGTGGGCCATTTTCCATCTAATGAACTTATTGAGACTATTGTCCACCTAACGAGCTTATTCAGGCCATTGTTCATCTTATTAGCCTGTTTCAGATCAGGGTGACATGAGGTCAAAGTGAACGATAACATGGTGGACTCGCAACTAGCTTTCCTTAGACTGATGAAGCTGTTTGGATGAGCAGCAAAATCTTTCAATATGTCAAAAACATTGCTGAAATCAAGCTATATTATACCTACACTAGAGATGGGCACAGAACGAACATTTTTTCGTTTCCGTTACCTTTTGTCATTTCCGTTATGTAACGAAACGACAAACAAAAATTGTGATGAAAATGAAATGAAATGAACAGAACCATGAAAATTGTGGTCGTTACATTTCGTTTCCGTTAATGGCGACGCGCAATGAAATGAGCTGTTTTAAATGTTAAAAAACGCCCTGGACATCTGTAAAAACACAGCGATAATTATTTATATTGTCTGATAATACCTACCAGGGGGGTTGGGGTCCTTAAAACATTTGTTTTTGTCTTCTCCCATCACAATGTATTTTTCTTTTCCCTTTAAAATGGATGTCGCCACCAGCCACAAAATGGAGGCAAGCCATGTGATGGGATCATGTTCAACCAATAGCATGCCCAGTTTGCAGACTGGGCGGGCAGGTCTGGCAGCCACAGAGGGCATACAAAGCTCTGGCAGCCCCCGTCCTCCTTGCAGTCTCTGGTGGGAGTTAGGGTGGGATTGCTGTCTCTGCGACTCTAGCTTCAGTCCTGCAGCCTCCCTGTGTGTGTGCGTGCTGCGTGCCTCTCGGTGAGTACCCTCCCTTGCCCCATAGTGCAGTCACTCTGCAGCTGCCTTGCACCCTGGGCAACGCCCGCCGCTGCCTTTGCAGCCTCCCTGCATACCTAGTCTATACTGTGTCTCTGCCAGCATCCATTTTTTTTTAGTGTTTTCCCTCTGGTCTGGGGCGTTGGGGGATGCCTGCACACGGAAATGCTTTAAAAATCGCACAAAAAGCAGGTAGAAATGACAAACGACAAATGAAAAACGGTAACGAAATTTTTCCAAAAAATTCACGACAAACGGAAACGAACTGAAACAGACCTCTCAACGACAAACGAAAAACTGAAACACCATTTTTTGTTTCGTGCCCATCTCTAACCTACACCATTCTTACCATCTACCAGGGCTTTTACCCAATCAGGAAAATGAGATAAGTTTGGTAGAGTGGTCTTGGCAAATCCATGTTGACTTCTAGATATTACTGCATTGTTTTCAGACTGACTGTTATAATTGGATAGATTCATGTCAAATTAGACTGTTTCCATATTTTCAGATAAACTGCTATTTGAAATAGATGAGTTTTGTAGAACTTCTCTCTGCTCATGGATTGATAAAAACATTTGTTAACATCATAAATGTTAACAGAAAATAAAAAATGTATAGATAGCAAAGGATGGGGACAGAAGGTCTTTGTGTGGGCATTTTGGGCTGAGGTGGATAATGGACAATGCAGGTCACTCCCTCCTTCTCCCGCCCATAATTTTTTTCTGGTTACAAAGGCCTCAGAACTGGTTTAACAAAGAACAAAATGTCACTTCACTACAGCATCTCTCCACAGACTACTTGACAAGTTCCTCAGAATATTCAGCATGTGATGAAAAGTGTGATCAGCTGCTCTCTTGTGCTACAGAAATATGCAATGCAGCCATTTTGATAAAAGGATTTCATTAATTTAGCGGGGAGCTCTAGTCTTGGAAGAAGGATCTCTTAGGATTTTGTATCTATTTTTAAGGACAAAAGCTTGAGGGAGATGCAAATGTCTAATATGGGAAGCAGAAGTAAGTATTGTTCATTTGTTTGGTTATAGTTCTCTTAATGCTTTTAGTGGGTTTTGAAGCAAGCCTTGTTTCCTTTATCCAGATGGAATTATATTCCCTGTGGAAAAAAGAGAAAAGAAGTAGCTATTAATTTTATTAGGTATGGAAATATTAGTTCAGCTTGATTTGAAAGCCACAGAAATGAAGGGGTAATCCAAATGGAGACTGCGGCCAGGAAATCAGAAGAAGACTGAGACATGAAAAGGCCACAATAAAGGAATTGGAAAAGATCTGAGGAAACAGTTAAAGACAGGAGCTACCTCATTCATAGGGTCGCTCTGAGTTGGCGATGGCTTAATGGCACATAACAACACTGACAGCAACAGTTCTGGTCAATTGTGCTGTGAGGACCAGCAGGCTGGACACATACATGATTAGAGATGTTTGTTTTATTATTTTCACAGTAAAGACACAGTCTTTTCTATCCAAAATGGTGCTTATTCCTGAGAAAATGTATAAAATACTAGGGTTGCCAGGGGAAACTCTATTTTCTTCTTGTAGTCATGATGGTGCTATTATTTAAGTGAGGTTAAATAGCACCACTGCACATGCTCCGACTGTCAAGAAAAGATAGAGATAAATCTTTTCTCATCTCCTTCCCGTGGGCAAAGAGTAGAGATGGACATCAAGGAAACTACAAACCAGACAGTAACATGAACTGGGCTGCTTCATGGTTTGATTCACAACCCAGTTTGGGGATCCCATTTTGCTGAAATGAAATGCTGAATGTTTTTCTCCCTCGGCACTTTGCTTTACTTCAGCAAAACCGATACCGGTGTACCCTTTACGATGTGTACCCAGCGTGTTGTTAGTCTGTGGAACTCCCTGCCACAGGATGTGGTGATGGCATCTGGCCTGGATGCCTTCAAAAGGGGAATGGACAGATTCCTGGAGGAAAAGTCCATCACAGGTAACAAACCATGATGGAGATTTGTAATCTCCAGGCTTAAAACTGGGTACTTCAAGGGCCAGATGCAGGGCCTTGGTGTCAGGAGACAGATATCTAGTCTCGTGCGCTCCCAGAGGCATTTGGTATCACCAGGAGATACAGGAAGCTGGACTAGATGGGCCTTTGGCCTGATCCAGCATGGTTCTTCTTATGTTCTTGTGTTTATCACTGCCCCTCTCGCTTCCTTACCCGATCATGATGAGGTTGCCACCACTGGCCTCTTCCCCTTTGCCACCGCCACTGACATCCTGAAAAACAGCAGGCCCAGCTCCTTGCATGGAAGCCAGGCTGCCAGCCTCTGTGCAAGTGCCTGCTGCTCAGCTCATGGGCAGGCACATGCGCAGAAACATTTGGCCCGACTTGGAGGATCTGAACTGTTGCTTCTGTGCACACATCCTCCTATCCAACTGGGCTGTGGGTGCATTGGGCAGATGCAGAAGGCCAGTCTCTGTGAAAGGAGTCAGGTCTGTTGCCGGTCAGATTGATGGTGGTGGCAGTGGAAGTGGAGAAACTGGCAGTAGGACTAGAAAGGAGGTGATAGGGGCAATAAGGAGGGGTCTTGTGTTTGACGGAGGTTACCCCTCAGGAATGAACCAGGAAAAAAATGAACTATGAAACTATATGGGTTCATGGTTAGCCACAAACCACAGTCGAGTCTGGTTTGCCATGTTTCTAGTTCATGGCTATATGTAGTAACTAGTAAGGATGAGAAGCTGCAGAATCTTTCTCCTCACTGCAAGAGGATAAGCTGTTTTCTGTTGGTCTTGGGAAAAAGTCTTTGCATTTATGAGAATGGTTGATGTGCAAATAACTCATTATAATATGCAAACTGTGCTTCATGTGAGGGTTGCTGCTTTGGTTAATTGACTGCTACCACACTTTAGATTTGAAAGACCTTTTCCTTAAAGACAAATTGCCTTAAAAATCACTGTCTGCTTTTCAAATCGCTGTTTCTGAAGGGCCGTCTTGGCCATGCCCATTTTTGACTGCTGTGTCAGTTTTTCTTGGTACAACCACTGGGGGTGGTACTTTTTAAAATCGGTTCCTGTACCTCCTTTTAAAGCAATTTGGTTGTATTAGCGGACATACTACGCTGTCTTTAGGTTTAAAGCCTCTAGGTTTAAAGCAGCTCAGCCAAGTGCGAACAGGGAAGCTGACTGCTAAGCAACCACTGAAGTACGGACTGCCGAACCGCTGTAGCCATCATGTGACCGTGGGAGGAGATAAGGCAATGCAAAATAAAAAGTGGCTGCTTATGGAAGTAGAGTAGCAATGAATAGGAAGCACTGGGTGGAATGTTTAACAACTGCCCACTCCCATCATCTCTGTGTATGTCTGCATGCCTGCTTGGTTTTTCAAAGGGAATGGACACTTTCTTTTTGGCACAGAGAGCTTTTTGCAAACTGAAAGAGCCTTTTGAAAAAAGAGAGCTCTTTCTATTGCATTGGAAGTAAGGTATTGTAGATCAAGGTATGCCAGAGTTATGAGGCACTCTAAATTGGGAAGAGCATGGGATTTAGTGCATATTCTTCACCTTCTTGTGTTGCTGTGTGTTGCTTCCAACCACTATTTACCCTATGAGTGGATGACCTTCAAAAGTCTTATCATTAAGAGCTCTGCCCACTTCTTGGAAACCTGAGGCTATATCCACCTAAGGTTAAGTTGCAAGCTACGGTCAAGAAAACCAGGGTCTATAACTCAGCTGTGCCACTGAATTTGGGGGCGGAATAGAACCTGGTGATCCAGCAAAGAATAAAACAGTGTGCTGGCCTGAAGAAGCATGTAGGTTCATTCAGTTGGCAAGAGGGAAATGCTGCCTCTCCCCATAAAAATTCTGAAGCAGTGGAAGATGGCGGTGCATAGTCTGTTCGTCCAAGCTTGTTATTCAACGAGCCTCTTTTGACAGAGTGTGAAATTTTGGCTCAAAACTTCTAGCTGCACTGCAGAAAGGCAGGGACCTACAAAGTAAATTTTGCTTACAATACCGCTTCTCCCAATACAGTGTACAGCTCTTTCCTTCCTTCCTTCCTTCCTTCCTTCCTTCCTTCCTTCCTTCCTTCCTTCCTTCCTTCCT
>JAHTLZ010000379.1:46303114-46408173 GCA_023846285.1 Phrynocephalus versicolor
CCTTCCTTCCTTCCTTCCTTCCTTCCTTCCTTCCTTCCTTCCTTCCTAATCCATTTCAACAGTGCAAAGCTTAACAGCAGCAAATCCTTATAATAAAAGACTAGCTCCTTGGTCTGCAGTCTTCACTTGAACATACTTCTTGAAGGAGTCTGAAAAAATTCATTGTCTCAGGGAAACACCAAACAAGGAACAGTGGCTAAACTGGCTAATTGATTCTTGTCTTGCTGAGTTTTTCCCCCTGGGCATTTCCTCCACAGCCGAAAGCTTTTTTCAAAATTGATCGCATTGTCCCTGTAAAGATAATGTCTTCAGAATAGAGTGTTGTCACCAGATAATGGCCCTGCAGCCAGATATGCTCTAAGGCAACACAAGGGCATTCGTCAGAAAGGAGCACTGAGGCAGAGCAGGCACACTCAGGCCCAATGCAAGAGGCTTTTATTCTGTTAACTCTGTCTGCTTCTTTTATTTCCTCAGCTTATTCCAGCCTCTGCTCCCCCAAATGATTAATGACCTAATGGCCTTTCTCTCAATCCCGGAACCTTCACAAGTGCGTTCCATAAGCACACATGAAAATACATTATCTGTTGCTGCTCCCAGACTTTGGAACTCCCTCCTGCTGGAGGCTAGGACTGCCCTGTCCCTGCTGTCTTTCTGGAAGCAGGCAAAGGCCGCAGTCTCACCAGCGTTTTCTGTGCATTTTTGCTGCAGCGAACTACACAGTAAAGGATCGCGTCCTAACCGCAAAGGACAGTAATTTGTTGCCTCAACCGACCACGCCCCCGGAAGTGCATTTTCACTGAAGTTTTTAAAACCACCGCTAGGGGATGGTTTAAAAAACTTCCCTTAAAGATGCTCTAATGAGGCGCGACCCCAGAAAATATGCAGTAATTAGCTTCGTACCCCTTTTCGTGCCACTTCCTGTGGGTCCGGCAATGGAGACTTAGAAAAATGAGCCAGGAAAAAGGGAAAAGATGTGCAGTAAGCAAGTAGAGATGGGCACAGAGGAGTAAAATACTACTCTGTCGGCAGGACACTACCTGTGCATCAAAGACCACGAGACTGCCTGAAAAAACCCTACGCATCAAACTAAGATGTGTAGGAGAATCTTTCTCACTCACAGTGCCTCTCTGTGGCATCCATTAACAGAAAGCTGGAAGGCACGTAACAAACGAGTACAGTTTAACACAAGCGTATTGTACTGAAAAGTCAAGGTTTAGATATGCTGACACTATGTTTCACTTATCATCAGTTTCCCAGGCTAGTTTACACATGCGTAGTGAGCTCAGCTCTTAGAACAATGAAATGTCTGTATTTGTGTTTTATTGTGACGTATAAGTCTGTAATTGGTTGAGATTGTTGCAAAGCTAAATGGGATTTGTAGTAATGTGGATCTCAATAAAGGCTCTGCCTGGATGCAAGAGAGGAAAGGAGAGGATAGAGGGAGAGAAGGGGATAGAAGAAGAAGCATCCATTTTGCACCAAGAAACACGTGTGGACTCTTTCTTTGTTTCCAACCCATTGGGGGGGGGGTTTGCTGGTTAAGCTTCCTGCTGGGTTCCCATCAATACTCAAGCTTATTTCTGAAATAGGCTTCCCAAGTTTCTCAATCCTTAAAATGTTAAGGATTCCCAGGAGTTAAGTCCTACTGTTGGCGAGCAGCTTTTCAAGCCTCACAGATTGGGGCTTCCCACGTGGGGGTTATTCCCACATATTGGCGAGCCAGCCAGGAGTCAATCTACCATCGCTCACCTTCTCATCCGGGTAAAAAGGATCCCAAGTGCACAGAACAATCACCATCGAAGACGACGCTTCGATCCAATTGGTGAGTGATCACGTACTTTAAGACTACTGATACTGTTTCAACATGGGAGGGAATGCTGTTTCCTCCCCGCAACAAAAGTTCTGCCAGGAACTGCATTATCTGCTCACTAAGAATAGCTACGAAACTCCTCTAAAGGAGGTGGAAGATCTTGCCAAAGAAATCGCTGAAATATGTCCTTGGTTTCCACTAGCTGGCATGTTAGATCTTCAAAAATGGGACAAAATTGGCTGTTCCCTTCAGAATCATCCCAGAGTTAATTTTAAGGTCCGGCATACGTGGTTTCAGATCCGTGCATGCCTTCAAGGACCCACTGCAAGCAATCCTTTATTGGCAATAAAGTCTTTGCCAACACCATTGCCCATCATTCTGCCTCCATTACCAGCATCTTGTCTGATTGTGGCTCCTAAAGCTCCTAAAGCACCACAGCCGGTGAGCACAGATACACTACCAGCGTGCCCAGTCCTTGAATTCCCAAGCCAGCAAGTGCCTGAGCCCTCTCCAGCCTTATCCACTGCTAATGATGGGAAATTGCTCAGTGCTGGCTTGGTTGGCTCTGTTCCAGCAGCAGCCTTGACCATCTCTCCGGTCCTGCAAGATGCCGCCCCTGCTCACGCTGAGAAAAGTGCCCCAATTCCCTCTGAAGCACTGAAAGAGGTTAAGGTGGCTGGAATTGTTCTTAAGGCTGCCAAATCTGACTCTAATGTTGCTGAACGTGCTGCCATTCGTCAGAGTGCCAAAGAGTTGTGTGCTGAATTTGTGGCATTTGAAGAGGAGATGGGAATTACAGAGGAGTGGAGAATCTTTTCCAGCATGCTTTGCATAAGCATCTCTAAGCAATTGACTTTTGAGAACTTTAATGCTGGACGCAAGCCAGCTGTTGCTACTTTCTACGGCAATTCCGCTATCTCCGTGGCTGGTATTCTGCATGCGTGCCAATTTGTGAGTAGTGACTCTAAGGCAGATGATGATGATGGCGGGGGTGGTGGTGGAAAAGAAGAGGTTAATGATATGTGGAGCAGTAATCGTGACGAGCGGAAGAAAGCCAGGCTTAAAAAACAAGGCCCTTCCTGGTGTGAAACTGCTTCTGTGCACCCCCCATGGGAAACGCTCTGCTTTCCTTCGTTCCGAAAAGGCATCTCAGCTGATAATGGCCTGATTGCTGTGTTACATGGGTGAAGTTATGGGAATAGTCCAGAGATCAACGGTTCTATCGTTACAAGCTGGGAACTGTGAATTAGTTCTGAAAAGGCACTTTTTTCTGAAACATTTTCTGTCCCTTGCTGAAAATCAGCCTCAGAGTACAGCGTCTACCTTGTTGCAAAGGGAACATCGAATCGGCGTTTTAGAAGGTCACCCGAGACTGCATGTTTCGCCATTCATCACAACAGAACACTTTCACACTTCTTCCCTGCTTTCCTCAAAAAGAAATCAGCCCTTCACCTTTATGTCTTTGTCAATCACTGGACAATACGTTGTTTATAACAATTAATTACTGTCTCTGTTTAATTTCTTTTTCACAGGTCAAAGAAATAATATTTTGCATTTTAATTTCTGTGATTCTAACAATATTTTCTCCTTACAGCCTTTCTGGGAAAGGTGCCAGGAGCCTGATAAGGGGAGACACCGTTCCTGATAAGGGGAGACACCGTTCCTTGAGCTGGCGTTCTGCCCAGATGTACTTTTAATTGTCTTTGTTTCAGATTCCACAGGAATGCTGTGTCCTGCGTCTCTTGGCCTAACTGTTTCAAAACACACATCAGTATTTGCTCTATTTTGCTTTCTGTCTGACAATTAGAATTTCAGTCATGAGATGTTTCTGATTTTTGCACCCTCTAGCTTGGGGAACAAAAGGGGTGCCTATTTGTCTATTTGCTTATGGTAAATTTTTGTACTGTGTTTTTCTAAGCGTTTTCTAGGTCTAAATTGTCTGTTTCATTCTTCCATTGAGCTGCATTTCAGAACTGGAAGAAAAAAATAGCTCTACAGTATCATTCCTTGGGACGAGACATAACTCTATGCTGCTGGGGATTTACTTTGCTATCAGCTATCATAATATCACAATTTGCTCTTGGAGATTTGTTTTCAGCATGTTTTATTCATAATATCACAGGCTATTCTGGTCTCAATGAACACACCAATAGTGAAGAGACTTTAGTGAGTGGTTAGTTAGAGTCCAGCCACCAAGCACTTCCTAAGTCTGCTTTTACGTTTTCACAACACTAGTACCACACCACTGAAATGTTTTGTTATTGTTAATCAATCATTTATTTTTGCATGATTTTGTTTGCTGTTTCACAATACACTGTAAATATAGTACTAGTTTCAGGGATCATATATCTTGGGGTTTTAGAGCATTTTTGAAAGCCAACAGCTGATTCGTGTAACAAGAATACTTTAGCACAATACACTAGCTTCAATATTGGTTTCAGAATTCACCTTAATTGGGAATGGATTAAGGCAAAGCTTGCCTCTTGTTTGCTCTTTGCTACAATAAGGCTCAAGTCTTATTAGACAGGCCCAATGCTTCCAAGGCTCAAACTGAAATTAGACAGACATGTGTTGTTACAGATCAAGAAACTTAATGATCTCAACTCTCATGTTAGCTTAAAGGTTATGCTTATTAATTATTGTGGTATGCATTATTATCATAAGTTACTGTCTTTAAGGTATATCCACTATATCTCTATTGATAATTGCTACTTCTGGTTTCACACAAAGACAAGTGTACTTACATATATAGAAGGTTATGGTTTTGTATATAACAGAGTTAAGCTGACTGCACCACAGTAGAACAGGAGTTAATAAGTTATGGAAACTAACTTGTACCAGCTATTTTAAGCAAAGTATGCCAAGATGCCATACCAAAGAAGCTGTCATTTTAACTGATGTGCATTTTTTCCAGAGTTCAAGAGTGAATCAGTCCATCTCTCTATATTTCATATTTTCTTATTTCTAAAAGGTGTTTAATTTAAGTGGGTTTTAGATGTGATAAGTTTGTACACATCACAGATAGTTAGCATATGCTTTACATAATGTTCATTCTGGCAATCAGTATTATACTTAATGCAGAGTTTGGTAGTAAGATTGGAGAATACATTCATTATGTTAAGTAATATTGATGATATTTCTAAATTCATGCTATGTATGTCTACAGATGATGTTGATACAATTTTCTGATTCTTATTTTGAAACTAACTGACAAATAGTTTAAGGTGACATTGGTTTTACATTAATGAAGAAGGTTTCAGTTATTCAGGAACGCAATACTGCCACCTTCAGGTTGAAACTGGCTACAGTAGTCTGAAAGTTGTAAAAGCAAGCTATTTTCATAAAAATATTTCTATATATAGTTACATTCTCACTTATTCTAATACTGTTATTGGGTTATTGTAGGTAGATTGATTGCATTAATCAGTGTTCCTATTCTTCAGAAAAAAACAAAAAAACAAAAAAAAACAAAAAAGAATGAAATGTAGGAGAATCTTTCTCACTCACAGTGCCTCTCTGTGGCATCCATTAACAGAAAGCTGGAAGGCACGTAACAAACGAGTACAGT
The DNA here is from genome assembly GCA_023846285.1 of Phrynocephalus versicolor. Taxonomy (NCBI): domain Eukaryota; kingdom Metazoa; phylum Chordata; class Lepidosauria; order Squamata; family Agamidae; genus Phrynocephalus; species Phrynocephalus versicolor. Next base: position 46,308,493 of record JAHTLZ010000379.1, read on the forward strand.
TTAACACAAGCGTATTGTACTGAAAAGTCAAGGTTTAGATATGCTGACACTATGTTTCACTTATCATCAGTTTCCCAGGCTAGTTTACACATGCATAGTGAGCTCAGCTCTTAGAACAATGAAATGTCTGTATTTGTGTTTTATTGTGACGTATAAGTCTGTAATTGGTTGAGATTGTTGCAAAGCTAAATGGGATTTGTAGTAATGTGGATCTCAATAAAGGCTCTACCTGGATACAAGAGAGGAAAGGAGAGGATAGAGGGAGAGAAGGGGATAGAAGAAGAAGCATCCATTTTGCACCAAGAAACACGTGTGGACTCTTTCTTTGTTTCCAACCCATTAGGGGGGGGGGTTGCTGGTTAAGCTTCCTGCTGGGTTCCCATCAATACTCAAGCTTATTTCTGAAATAGGCTTCCCAAGTTTCTCAATCCTTAAAACGTTAAGGATTCCCAGGAGTTAAGTCCTACTGTTGGCGAGCAGCTTTTCAAGCCTCACAGATTGGGGCTTCCCACGTGGGGGTTATTCCCACAAAGATGCACAGAAAACTTTAGTGAGACCGCGGCCAAAGACTTTCCTCTTCATGCAAGCTTTCTCTGAATGATGGACCATCTATTATGTGACTTTTAGATGGATTACCATGATTGCATTTTCCCCCTTTTTGTGTGCTCTTTTCTAGCTTTAATGTTACCTTTTAATGTTCTAAGACACATCTTCTAATTTCCTGTTATTAACTTGAATATGTCTCCAATGTTCTGGGCTGTATATTTCCGCCCATTATTGTAAGCTGCCTTGGGTACTTTTCCAAGGGGAATGGCACGGCAAAAATATTCAAAATAAATAATAAAAATAAATAAAAATTGTGAACATGATATTTGTTTATTATTTGGCTACCAGTGATATTAGGCAAAGTGAAAGTGGTGCCTTAGAGAGCTAACGTGTCATGAAAGATTAGCAAATGATTACAGAGCAAAGGAATTTGGATGATTTTTTTTTACACTCAGTTGCCAAAACAAATCTTTGTGACTCTTTGAGGACAAGTTTCTTTATTCTGGCCGGGTGTACCGGTAATTGTCTGGGGAAGACAATGGGGGCAGAAGACACATCTACACAAATTCAGCTGGCTGTAGAAGGAATCAAGTTAAAAGGGTAGTTAGGGGCCAATGGTTTATGGTGCAGTGACCACACCCGTGGAATGCAGCGTGCAGTAGATTGTACGGGGTTATTATAATGTGCAAATGTAGCTCTGGACTCGGGACACCTTGCTATGGAAAGAACTAACTTTCAGATTATATATTCTTTGAATATTTTCTACCTGTGATGACTAAAGCTGGAATTTCTTATCCATACACTTGCTTGATATGGATTAGGCTACTTAATCCCTTGGTCCTAAGGCACAGGATTTCCCAAAGTTAGACGCTAAATGCATTATTCATTAGATTGTCAACTCCTTGAAAGTCTGCTCTTGATTTAGTTAAATTCCCAACCTCCTCTTCCATTTTCTGATCGAGCAGAGAGGAAAAACATTGCTGTCTCTCACCTTTACTATTCCTTGCTTACTCATTCAATGGCACGGAAAAAATGCTGCCTTCAAATACCTCTAGTTTTTCAGGAATTCAGGATAATAAATGCGTACCCTTAATCATGTATGCACCTTTCTGTTGAACAGAACATGTGTAAATTTGGGTGACAGATGTCAGCATTTCCTAGCTAGTTGTGGAAGTCTGGAAGTTACAGTCCAAAGATATAACTCGTTATATTACTAGCCTTGTAGCACAGTGGTTAAACTGCTTTACTGCAGCTACAACTGTGCTCACAACCTGAGGTTCAATTCCAGATAGTAGGCTCAAGGTTCATTCAGACTTCCATCCTTTCGAGGTGGGTAAAATGAGTACCCAACTTGCTTTTTGTGGACTTTAGCTCAGCATTTAATACCATCCTCCCTCACAGACTGGTGGTTAAATTAGGGGATTTGGGATTTCCACATTCCATATGTATGTGGATAAATAGTTTTTTGTCCGGACGTAGTCAGAGGGTTAGAGTAGGTCAATGTACATCTACAGATCTGAGTCTTAGTACTGGCTCTCCACAGGGCTGTGTGCTGAGTCCACTGCTCTTTACTCTTTATACTTATGATTGTATTCCCGCCTATCATAACAACATTATAGTTAAGTTTGCGGATGACACCACGGTAGTGGGGCTTATCTCAGCAGGAGATGAGTCTGCTTATAGGGATGAGGTGGAGCGGTTGATTGAGTGGTGCAGAGAGAATAACTTGCTTCTGAACACATTAAAAACTAAGGAGGTCATAATAGATTACAGGAAGAAGAAAACAGATCAACCACTATTCATCAGTGGGGACTGTGTAGAAAGGGTGACCGACTTCCATTTTTTGGGAGTCCATATTGAGGAGAATTTAACCTGGAGTGTAAACACCTCTGAGCTGCTGAAAAAGGCCCAACAGAGACTGTACTTTCTGAGAGTGCTCAGAAAGAATAACATCACTCAGAGACTATTGGTGTCTTTTTATCATTGTGTAGTAGAAAGTGTACTGACGTACTGCATATGTGTGTGGTATGCCAGTTGCACGGTGGCTCAGAGGATATCGCTCCAGAGGGTTATCAATATGGCACAGAAGATCATCGGATGCCCACTCCTCACACTGGAGGAATTACACAGCTCCCGCTGTCTTAAGAAAGCTCAGAATATTGTAGGAGATATTTCTCATTCTGGACACTCTCTGTTTGTACCATTACCATCAGGCAGAAGGTATAGATCTATTAGAACAAGGACAGAAAGATTCAGAAATAGTTTTTACCCAATAGCAGTAACCATGTTAAATTCTGTTAAAAATTAAGTTGACGGGTAATATTAGTGTTGAATGTGTTACACATATATTGTATGGGGGGTTGTGTATGGCTGTTATTGTTTTTTAAATTGTAGTTTTTATGGATTGGGTATGAATGTTGCCAGGTGAAAGAGTGTATGGCTGTGTGTGTATGTTTGGTTTTTATGTCAGTTTTAAATGAGTGTAAGTGATGTTCGGCATGTGAATGTTAGAGTATGTATATAGATGGCTTGTTCTTAAATTGTAGATTTTATGTCTTGGATTTTTATGCTGGGTTGTGTGAATGACTGACTGGATGGCACTTTTAATCTCGTTGTATTTATACAATGACAATAAATTGCATTCCAATTCCAATTCCAATTCCATTCCAATTCCAATGACAGGGGTAGGGGGCAATGTGTAGCCTGCATAAGTAAACTGTAAATTGCCCAGAGAGTGCTCTATGTGTTATGGGGCAGTATATAAGCAGAACACTTTGCTTTAATGCTGTCTACAACTGTGGTTTTTTGTTTGTTTTCATTTTTGCTATTTTGGAAGACTTGATTACAAATGTTTGTAATCTACCCTGGGAGAAAGATTTGACAGTTCTTATAGGTTGAAAGATTTGAAAGCTCTTATATGTTGAGAGAGATTTGAAAGCTCTTATAGGTTACTAGCCGAGATGAATCATACATCTATCTTCATATACTTCATTTATTAACTATTTTCATATATTTCTCATGCCTAACAGAACTAAAACAGAAGTCTGGTATTGTGTTACTCTTAAAATTAACATACCTATTTTAGTATGAACTTTTATACAGTAGATTACAATCTGAGTCAGTGTTCAAAGCCATTGTCTTTCAAAGGTAGTTTACAATACACTTCTCTGTTCCACAACACTAGTATTAGGGGTGGTGGACCCCTGTGTAGTTTAAAATCCATATATAACTTTTGTGCCCTCAAAACAGTTGATTGGCACACACATACACTTACAGAACAGTTCTCCCTACTGATGTCTTTTTCCATAATGCTGAAATGCATTTCCATACAGTATCATGTGTAATGAGCCTTAAAGGTCCTTACGACCCTCCAATCTAGAGGCTGACTTAAGGATGTTATTTTTGAGAGGAAATCAACCAACCAACCCACAAACAAACCAAACAACCAAATAAACAAATAAGGTGTGGTGCTTATATTGCCCCATAGCATAGCGATGGCGAACCTTTTACAGACGGAGTGCCCAAATTATGATTCAAACCCACTAATTTTTTGCAAAGTGCCAATACAGCAATTTAACCTGAATACAGGTGGGGGGTGAGGGGACGATGTCGAGTGCCCACAGAAAGGGCTCCGAGTGTCACCTTTGGCACCCGTGCCATAGGTTCACCAACACTGCCATAGCACTTCAAGTTTACAGGTTTATTACTGATGATTTACAGGTTAATTACTGATGATTGGAAATGGAGGGGAGTAAGACAAAATGTAAATGTCACCCTCAAGACCCTGAAGTAAAAACAGGAAAAAGAAGAAAAAATAAACAAGTTTTATTAAGTTTAAAATTGGACCATAGGGATACTAGGGTTGAAGGCTGAGAGAACTGATATTCATTTGTGAACTGATAGGGGAATTCCATACCTTTTGAACACTGAATCAGTTAGACTGAATAAACGGTAACCAAATTTTCCAATTCATTTCTGTAACACTAAGAAGACAAAATCAGAGAATCAAACAAACTAGGAGATACATTCAAGTCAATTGCCCAAATAATATGGTTCAGACTACATGGCTGAAATGAAGACATAAATAACTAGGAATTGGATCCAAGGCCAAGTGGAAGAATTTTCTGAACATTTAACAATCGTTAACACTTTGGAAGAAATAAAAATGTATGGGGACCACTCAAACAGAAAGCTGGTATAAAACAGAGTAAGGGAAAGTAAGCGAAAGTTGCATGGGGAGATATTACTTCTGACAAGGAATTTAAAAACAACTAGAAACTTATTTTGCACAGCTTGTTCTTTGCAGCAATTGGGTAAAAATGAAGACTTAACACTGAGTGAAGATCAGTAAGAGATGGAGACAACACGAGAGCTGAGTATTCAGCAAGGTTTTGCCTGCCACCAGAGAGCCCAGTCAAGGCTGGCAGAAATCTGGCTTTTGATTCACTCCTTTCAAAACCAAGCTCCAGGAGAACAATATCAGCTGCTAAATATTTTATATTTAGAATTGTCCATAGTAGTGTAGTTGTTATGATCACCCTAGTGTGCCATGCATGTGGAATTATAATGCATTCTTCCTGTTTGTTACCAGAGGCAGTTGGGTTGAGTCAGTAGCATGAGCTGTCTGTACAACCCAAGAACCAAGTCAGGGATCTGTAGTAGTATTTGTGGCTTAACCTCTGACAGTGCATCTGAAGGGCAGCCCCCTGCACTCTGGTGACAGGCAGCGGAATGAATTAGGTAACCCGTTGGACAGTGTGTCATTTCACTTGACACTGGGTAATACTACAGCTGCAACTGCACCTACAGATGCATGAAGGACCATTCATATATGGATGAAGTAGGTGCTGTTTTGTGCTGTTGGATAGAACTGCTGGATAGTTTAGTTAGAGCTAGATATTAGGAATTCAGTTTCTCACTGTGCCTCCATGACAGGAATGGACAGGAACGGACTTGAAGGAATGGACAGAAACGGACTCCCCAGGGTCCCTTCCAGAATTCCTTTGCTGGCATGGAGGGTTGCAAGAAACCCATGCCACAATACATGTGTCAAGCCATTCTTCTGCTCAAGACCCTGAGTGGCAGAGTATGTAATGGAAGCCCGGCTACAGAGGCAGGAAGTTACTTATGCTTCCCCCATGACAGATAAGTGAGGGGCATATTCAAATATTTAGGAGGAATGCTTTACCACCCGAACCATTTCTACTGACAAAAGAAATTATGGGATGAAGCTTGAAACGGGGTAGAATTTTCCACAAGAGAATTCTCCTTCAGCGATTTCTGTGGGAAGGATAGAAAATGGCTGACTTCACAATGATGAGCCTTCACATGCGTGCTTGCCTCCACAGGTCATAAAATATGGTATAACACTATATCAAATCACAGCATACCTCCAGTAGTGAAGCATGGTACTGTAGATGACTTATTACGCACATGATAGGTTGCACACCGTGGGAAAATCCCTCTGGCCTCATGTCCTGCATAGGTATCAGTAACAAAACAGAAATGGGGTGATGGAAAATCAAGACAAAAATGTCTGCCTTTTTAATACCATTGGGGGATTTCCTATTTGTGAGCTCTCCCTACTATCACCTGCTGATCAAGCAGTGGACCTTGCAGACATTCATGCTGCTTTATGACTGACATACCCATGGCAGGAGAATAGGGTTATTCTGCCATCTGACTTAGGCACCTCATTGTTATTTTGATAGGGAAGAGTATCTCCAAGTACATCTTTATGAGGAACATGCCAATGAAATAAATAAGGAAGAATTATTTATTCTTGAGTGAAACCTGGAGCAAATCCAGCCCTCTGAAGAATACACTGCCATTGTTCATACAAAATACGTTGACCTTCTGCCAAGCTCCAATGACCTAGAGAGGTTCGGACAGTAATGGCTTGTTTTGCTATGGAAAAATAGCTCCAAGTGTGCAAAAGAAGCAACTAGAGGTACTGGCTTTCCTTCTTTTGTTTTTCCATACTAAAAATCACGCTAGCTGTATCTTTTTCAAGGTTTCATAGGACCAATTTCAGTCAAAACCGGTTGCAGGGAGAGGGAGGGAGTTCGGTGAGTAATGGAAAGAATAAACATATCTTTGACAAAATGGCATAAGCATATATTCTGCTATTCTGCTCCAACAGGCAGGTTCTTCCAACCGTGTTTCATTTTTAAATAGCCCACTGGGAGATTGTTCATTTGTCTCTTGTGTAATGAAGGTTTGGCCCTGGCCATGGAGAGAATGGCAATAAATATTTTAGTAGTGTGGCATGTTAATGAGTGATTTGCATGTGAATTATAAACATTTAGTACATTTTTTTTCATTCTATCAAACAGTGCAAATGTTCTGAATTATTTAATCCACAAGTTCTGTCGGCATTTTCAGTTTCTTTCCGTTCTTTTTCTTTTTTTTTAAAGCCAGAGTCACAAAAGTAATTAATGTAGCCTCTTCTACGACTTGTTATAATTTCTAGAAGCTTGCAGAGCTGTCTAAATGACTTTGAAATATCAACATGTTAGCAGCCTTTTAGAAAAATATTACTGTGAAGCGTTCACTAAGAGCCAAGAGCAAAAAGCCTCAACACAACACAAAACACACATACAAACGTGAACAGCTATCTCATCAAATACTTCACATATATTTAGAGTCTGCATAAAATAGTATCCCTCAGGACACATCATCGTTTGCATGGCAAACATTTACTTTCCTAGGTGGAGTTTTATTCAATATAATTTGATAAGCAGAAGTGCTTTAACATACCCATAAACTATGTGCAATGCTCAACCATACTTCCGAAAATCTCAATTTTAAAGGTATTGTCAGCATTCTGGAAGGAAAAAAAACATGTTTAAAGGTAGGAATAAGATCCCTAATCAGGACACTTTATGTTTCCAGTAAATCAATAGGAAATCTGCTCTGGTTAAATTCGTAGCCTATAGAGCCACTACGTAGCTTCAATTTGTCTTAGTCTCCAAATCAAATGTGGAAATAAAGCAAATTTGTTAGACAAACTCAGCTTTACTACTCCAAGATGGCCCAAGACACTTTGCCAACTGAGACAGAGCTAAAAATTGCACTCTTCCCAGTCAAAGCAGATAGTTATGTTTGCCCAGGTCAGTTATTTTGTTCCCTGAGGTACAAAACTCTACAAACTCCTCTTTCTCTTCTTGCTAGTAGAAAGATGTTAACAAAGTAAATTTTGGAAATGCCACTTTAAAATGGGTTCCTTGTGTCCCATTCTGCTTAGTCCTGGGCCAGCCCTAATTGCTACACTAATGGCAGGAAAATACCTTCCATATGACACCATATCCACTTCATAGTCTAGTTTTTGAATGATTTATGTCCCATTCTATAAAGTTGACATGTGTCTGCTAAGGCTCAGGGCTCTATCCCACGTCCCTTGAAATGCAGATTAAATTTGTAGATAAACTGTGTTCAAAAATGTCATTCCCATGGCCATCAGGCTTTTTGAAAAAGAAGAAGAAGAAAACCCGGTAACACCCCCTTAAGCGAGGTTTCCAAGACCTACCGGAGAGGTAGGGAATTTTTGCCTCACTTAAAAAATCCACCCTTTAAAGAAGATCCAGGTTTTCTCCCCCCCCCATAGTGCCAAACGGCTGTTCCTGGGACTGGTTGGCACTGTTTTTTTTAACTTCCCCCAACCCTAGCGCCAGTCAGCTGGTCCTCTGGCTCGTCTGGTGCTTTTGATTTTTTAAATCCCCCCTCCTCGCGCCAGTCAGCTGGCTGATCGGTGCTATTTTTTAAAACTTCCCCCCACCCCTAGCACCCATCAGCTGGTCCTCTGGCTCGTCTGGTGCTTAAAAAATTATATCTTTTCATTCCCCCACCAGCGTTGCTCAGCCAGCCTTTTTTTAAAAAAATCCTTGGACGTGGCAACAGCTATCCCACATCTTCAGTCATGTAATGGGAGGAAGAGAAAAAGCCAGACCTTCCAAAGATGAGGATCTTCCCCAGTGAGATAGCGGCTTATGTTATAGTCAGGAAGACATTTAAAGAAACTTCATGGATACTTTCTGGTCTCACATTTGTTTTGGGCCCCACATTACATTCTAGGGTAACAAGAGTTTCTCCAACCCTGTTTAGAGTAAGTATTCAGGATCAGGACTTAAAAGTAGGGGAGGGTAGCAGAGCAATTTGGCCAAGGCTTTACCTCATCAGAGATGGGTGTTCACCTCAGCCAAGGGTGTATGACCCTTATGTATTCCATAAATAATAATAAAAATACATGTAATTCTTTACACTGATGATTTTTCACTCCTCTTCCCAAACAACAAGGGAGGCTCATCATTTGAAAGAAGCCCAGGCCTCATTTGATTGCTTTACCAACAGGACACCACAACTCTTGTAAGTGGTGTTATGTTTTAATAGGTCACACGTGGGTAGTGAGGAATGGAGAGTGAACATCTCTGAGTTCCCAAGAGGCACAAGGGTGAATCATAGAATCATAGAGTTGGAAGAGACCTCAAGGGCCATCTAGTCCAACCCCCTGCCATGCCGGAACCCCATCTACAGTCTCAGCAACTAGGGTACTGATATTTGCTTGCTGGGATGAGTAGTGCATGGGGCCCCAGCCCTGGACACTGTTCACCTAAGTACAAGAGGATTGGACCGTGGGATGTTGGGGAGGGTCTCCCAGTTTTTCTGGATGTGTATGGGCTGTCCTGGAGACAGCTCTGATCAGGTGCTTGGGGACTTTCCTGTTTGGGGACAAGGAATGGGTAAGAAATAACCCTGGTGCCTGCCTCAGAGATCCACACTTTGTTCAGATCCCTCTACGGGATGTGGAAGGTTAAAACTAAGAATGAATATAGTGTGACCCTACTTAACCCCATCACTTGCATCCATCTCTTTATCCCAGGAATGGTACAGCAATGTCTAGGCAAAGGTTATTTTAAACTACTCCTCATAGTGGTTGCATCCATGCTTCAAACCTGGCCTAGAACAAATTGTGTCAAGGAAATAATTTGATTGCACTCTTCCCTTATCATAAGTAGGATAGGGGATAGGTGAGGGTAGTCTCACTAACAATTGTTATGCTTCCCTGGTTTTCCAGCTGGAGGCTGAATCACTGGCACTGTGAACCTTCTTTCTACACAACTTCTGGGAGTGAGACCCCTGAAACTCCCAGCAGCATAAGGTCTGAAAAATTCCCCACATGTCACATGTGTTGCTGGACACATTTTGCTGTCAATTTGGACAATGTGTGATTTTACTACAATTTGTCCAGCTTGCTAAGCAAACACAGCTATGCACTGAGTCAAGGTATGATTGAGTAATCATAAAATAAAATATAGTAACACTGCAAAAGATATGACTTTGCCAGTCCTCCTCTTGTTTGTGGTTGATATGTGCCATCAAGTCAGAACCAGTGTAGCAACCCTAATAGGCTTGTGGGGTAAGTGAGATATTTAAGGAGTGGTTCTACCAGTTCTGCATCCCTAATGAACTTCCATGGTTGGGTATGGATTTGAAACCAGGCCTCCTGAATCTTAGTCTGATACTCTAGCCAATACGCCACACTGGGCATCCCTATTATCTTATAAAAAGGTAAAGTTTCCCCCCGTACATGTGTGCTAGTCATGTCCGACTTTAGGGGTGGCACTCATCTCCATTTCTAAACCAAAAAGCCAGTGTTGTGCAAGTTTGTGGCCATGTGGGCAGCATGGCCGAATGAATTTCTGCACACGGAACACCATTTACCTTCTTGCTTTTTACGGTGGTACCTATTTATCTATTTGCATATACATGCTGTCAAACTGCTAGGTTGGCAGAACCTAGAGTTAACAACAGGAGCTTACTCCACTGCATTGGACCTAGAATTTGAATAGCCGAGCTGCCAACTTTGCGGCCAACAGATTCAGCACTCTAGCCCACTGAGCCTTATAGGCTGCTTTCACACACCCACTAAAATCCGCTGCAAAGTGCTCACAGATGAGGAACATAAAAGTCTTTTCCCATTAGCAGTGGACTTTAAAAAAATATAAAGTGTGATCACGCACACTTAAATGTGACCCGATGCATTTCACAAGTACCTGGTCTTGAGGTGGTAAAATCCTTATCAGTGTTCCAATTCGGATTTTAAACCATTACTCGAGTTGTGGGAACACCGAAAATCTGCACCAAACCCTTTTCGCACCTGTTATGGTGTCTTTGCTGGGGTTCTCCGTCGTGGGATCAGAACAGTTGTCGATTTTCAAAACGCGACCATGGGAACATCAGACCCATGACATCGAACACGTGACTGCTCTGCGTATGTGTGATCCAGATCAAAGTTTGCTGCAGATTTTAGTGGTCGTGTGAAAGCAGCCATAGTCACACTCAAATATAGCTGTCTTATACATTGCAAAAAATAAATAAATAATGAATTATAGGTTTCTCCAAATAAGATGACATTCCCCAAAGGAGCCGATTAAATCTGAAGGCCAGCAGTAAAGCATGTGTGCTCAGCACAGCTGGATCTCCCAGAGTCAAGATAAAAACACCTCTCCTCTCTAATTTCTTTCAGGGTCAACGCCTCATTAATCCGGTGGAGAAAGTTGCTTTTTTGCTATTCTAAGAAAAGGCCCGGCCAGTATTTTACTGGCCATCCTGGCTGGAATGTATAGTTTGTGACTCCTAGTTTCCCATTTCTGAGCCAGAGAGAAGATGGAAAGGCATGCTCAGATATATTCCCAAAATAAATAGAGCACAGTGATCATCAAGAAAATTCCCCTCTGAGCTAGACTGCAAGTGTACAATGTGCATCTTCACTGACATGCCTATGAAGCCACCTGACAGAGCCTTGGGGAACAGAGAGTCCCCTGTGACTCCATTTGCCACGCAAATTATGCAGCTGTTACAGAATTTTCATTAAATAAGAAGTAGCTCTCATCTTGTTCTTCTCTAGGTTGTATTTTATTTCCATCTGCTACATTTCCATTTTTGGTGGCAAATATTCCTTGTTTGACTTTTCTCTGGAATTTGTTGTTTTCAAATCCTCCTTCTCTCCCCCACACCGCCTCCAGATTAGTGTTAACAGTTGTAGCACCAAACCAATAGAGAACAGAAACTTTTCTTTAAAAAGGCACTTTCTCAGCATGGGAATCCAGTTTTCAAGGTGGCATCTCAAGCCTCTGCTTTCCCAATATGAGGAGCACAAGCTATCAAAAATATTGGCAGTTCCTATACCACTTGAGGATGAGGCACTGACTGTTAGAACTGGCATAAGCAGCATATTCAAGTTACTCAAGGTACCAAGTTGATCTTGACATGAATGTATTTAAAACAAACAGGATCTGGGGGTTGAGTCATGGCAACTGGACTTCTCTTTTTGTGGGATCAGATTGTTTTGCTACTCATCCAAGTAGCTACTCATCCAAGTTGCTTGGATCCAAATGTTTCAGTCTCACAAGGAAAGAAATCCAGTTGCCATGACTCACCTGGATGACTGAGAATCTCCACAGACCTATTCTTTCTTCTTTTTCTTAGCATCTATCCCACTTGGTGGTGGACTCCACTCAAATAATTACAATATTAAAAAAAAAGAATTAAGGGTTTTTGTAAAACACCAAATTAAAAACTTAAGGGAGAAAAACAGTTTCAACCCTTCTAAAACACATTAAAATAGAATAAAATTTATGAGTAATGAGTTATTTTATAGGTAGTTATTTCCAAGCTCTGGTTGTAACTTCCCATCCAGTCTGCTTACTAGAGATGGGCACGACTTAGCAAAATTTTCGTTTCCATTTTCGGTTTTCATTTTCGTTACAAAACGAACCGAAAAATGAAAATTGGCTCCAAAATGGAATGAAAACGGAAACGAAATGACTAATTTTGAGCCAATTCTCATTTTTCGTTATGGCAAAAGCATTTAATGGCACTAAATGGGGAAAATCGAAAAAATTTTCATTTTCCTTTTCGTTTTTCATTTTTGTTACGAAACAAAACGAAAACGAAATATTTTGAAAATTAGCTCATAAAACGGAAACGAGTCAAAACGGACCCCTAAATGAAAAACAAAAAACAAAAAACCATTTTTCCTGAGTCGTGCCCATCTCTACTGCTTACATATAAGGAACAGGGGAAGAATCATTTTCTTTCTGAAGAAAGAAAATATTTTTGACAGGACGTGAGCCATTCCTAGTTCTTGAAACAGCCTTAAGATGTGAAGTATGGGCTCTCATTTAGAGCATCAGGCCCAGGTTGTCTCAGTCCCTGGCTTTAGACCTAAGGAAAAAGCTACTTGTCTTCCGACCCTGTAAACTCCTTTTTGCATCCATAAATAAATAAAAGCCTTCAAATGCTGCCTAGATAGGATTTTCCCCGTCTTTTAAAAAATCTATTTTTTTCCTCTTGTCATGTCACTGAGCAGACATACAACTTTTTCGGTGGCCTCTTTTTAGCTAAAAGTCCCGCTACCCTCCCATGATATCTCCTTGTATATGAATGAAGAGATTTCCCTTTACTTCTTTTGGCTGGAAAAAAGCTAATAAATTATTGCTCAACACGCTTAGGGAGATTGGCAGTGAGTGCTTTCGAAAATGGTACTGTAGCTGCTCTGGGGCTGAGCTGAAATATTTTGCATGGTGTGTGAAATGTGAAAACTTTTGAATGAGTCATTTTCATTGCTGATTGCAGCCCCTTTTCCTTTTTCCAATTTCCACAGAAGCATCTTCAGCTGGCATGATTTATGCAAAGGATATAGCTCTCAGAAGTCATTTAGAGATCTCCACTTCTCGGGAAAAGGTGGCTATGTTTGTCTTAAAAGAAAACCGTTCATTTATATCCCGATATGAATGAACTCTGAGTGGCTTCTGTGACAGGAATGACCCTTATTTCATCAGGATTTTTATATTTACTTATACATATAGATGTATTTTTAAAGCTGCTTTTCTCAGATCAAAGCAGCTTACTATAAATTTTGCACCATAATATAATCAAAAAGATATGTTACTGCTCTTACTGAATGCTGAAGCTCCTTGTGTTCTTATGATATACAAAGTGCCTCCACATTATCTTCTTTTGATGATTCCACTGCCTTGTTAGGGATGGGAACAAAATGGAAAAAATAATGTTTCATTTAGTTTCATTTCGTGCTCACCCTCATTTTGTTTTGTTCTGTTTCTTACAAAAAAATTTAAAAATTTCATACAAAACAAAATGAAGCAAAGCGAAATGGCTCCCTGGATCCTAGAGACACCAGATTTGGTGCCTGGGACTCCGGGAGCCATTTTAAAGGGCTCCTGTTGAGCTGTTATCGGCTGGATCCCTTTAAACCTGGCCCAGTCGGCACCAGGGGGACACCCTGGTACCCACTGGGCCAGGTTTAAAGGGTTCCAGTCATTGACAGCTGGGCAGGAACCCTTTGAAAACAGGCAGGTAGGAAGTTCCGTGGGATCACGGTCCCTACCCAACCATTTTCTGAGGGCCCCTGCCAAGCTGTCAATGGCTGGACCCCTTTAAACCTGGCCCAGTCAGTACCAGGGGGATCCTCTGGTACCGACTGGGCCAGGTTTAAAGGGGTACAGCCGTTGATAGCTTGGCAGGAGCCTGAAAACAATGGAATGAAGCAGTTCGTTTCAATGGAAAAAGGACTGTTTTGTTTTGTCTGTAATGAAATGCTGCTTCCTCGTTTTGTTTTGTTTTGTTTTGTTTTGTTATGTAATGAAACGACAAAACAGCATTTTGTTTTTCATTTCCTGCCCATCCCTACTGCCTGTTTCACTTGTTGGTTAGTAATTTCCAGAAATATGCAAGATTGCACACAGGAAGGGGAGGATTCCAGCCTTGTGTTAAATATCTAAATCTAAATGTGAAATACATGCTTGTTAGGAGCCTATGTTGTTCTAAATACAGAGCTAGAGGCTTGTGTTGTGCTTCACTGGCTAAAGTAATTATGAGTAACCTGATTCATATTGGGACCATGATAGTGAGAAAGTGGTATTCCCATAAAGTTTATGCATCATATTCCTAGTCTAGATTGCTCCCCCCCTCAGCCACATTTAATCTATGAGTTTCCATTTGGTTATTTTTATTCTTTGGTAATACCTTCCACAGCCCTTGTAGAATATTTTTACATGTCCATTCATATCTCCAGTTTGTTCCACTTGCATATTAGTTTGTGATTATTATTTTTCAGGGTCTTTGGGAGGGGGTCATCATTATACTCCATTTTAAGGCCATCATTATTTACTTAGGGATGAAAATGGAAACTGCCACAAAAAAGTGAGGGGAAGGGGTGAAGACAAAAGACAAAAGACAAAAAAAAAAGGAAAATTGTGGAGAGAATATTTAGCAAAATTGATTATATTGTGGCCCTTTTTTCTTTTTAGGCTGTTTCTACATTCAAAGGAGAAAACATTTTAAATGTTCTCAGAAAAAATGTATTCTGAGCAATTTTGGTTCTACTGTAATGCTAGCATTTGAAATTGTGTTTCATGAGATTGGACTTTGGTTTTGAAAATTTCCTTGCTTGCCAACATTGCTGAACATAAAATATCTGCTACTTTCTTTTCAGAATTCTAGGGAATAAATTATTGTGGCATAACAAAGAACAAGGCATTAAATGGATATCAGCCCTATCTTCAAAGTATTTATTTAAGAGAGAAAAAGAGACTGTTGGGATGGCAGTATTCCAAAAGCATATTAATAGTCATATTCACAGTGTGTGTCTTTTCTTCTTCAAAGGGAATAAATGAATATCAGTATTTTAAGAAATATTAAAACACTTTTCTCTTGGTGCTTGCAGACATATAAAGGTGAAGCTACAATATTATAATTACTGCTGTTATGAGCTTTCAAATAGGAAACAACTGGCTATCCTATGTATTACATCATGGATCTTTTATTACTTTTGAGACTTTGTTGTGGGCAATGGAGTTGCTTGCTGAGGCAACAATTTGAATTCAAAATATTAGGCATGCATGGATGATAATGAGCTTCTGAATTTTTTCTCACCAAACTACTTTTCCTCTGAAGAACCACCTCTTAAGCTCCATTTACCCCTCCCTCCAAGCTGCTTTTTACTTGCAATTATTTTCTGGTGAGGAGGAAGTTTGAGGGAAAGAGGAATGGCATAACAGAAGTGGTTACAAGGCCTCTCTTCCCAAATGGTGTAAGGTGAACCTCTAGTGCAGGCATGTCCAAACTTCGACCCTCCAGATGTTTTGGACTGCAACTCCCACAGTCCTTTGCCATTGGAATTCTAAGCTTAGAATTCTGGGAGTTGTAGCCCAAAACATCAGGAGGGCCGAATTTTGGACATGCCTGCTCTAGTGTTTTCCATGATGGTAACCCCCAACACCATGATGGAAAATGTATTATTTTCTTCGATTTACAGCATGTTCCCCAGGTATGAGTAGGAAGATTGACTGATATATACACTCTGCACCTTTAGTACAAGCACTAATCTCTAGGCAGTTCACAGATTAAAACTGAAAACCCCACAAGACCCCACCTGGCAATGGAAGGATGGGCTTCTATATTGCTGAGTAAGAAGGAAAAGGATGATGATGGAGGTAGTGTAATATTGCTGATGGTTGAAAAGCTGCCATCATAGCTGCTTGCAGGGCTTGATAGAGCATATAAGTTACTCTTTCAGAGTACTACTACCATAATGCCCCACTCACCACACTGGGGTGCAAAAACACAACTGCTCCAAGCTCTGATCTCATGGGAATATTGTTTCACTGTTGGGCATTGGGTTATGTGCCAATGATAGGTACCAAACACATATCAAAGAAGCCTAGAGTAGGATGGCCCTGCAGCCTTCAGCCTTGCTTATTATCTATGAAATTTTGATGAGCACTGGTTTTCTTTCCTTTTTCTCGTATTCATACTGAGAGTGCCCTGGTGTGACTTTTGGGCATGGAAAAGCTCTCCAATGGTACATTTCCATTTCCTTTTCCCCCAAGGAATTCCTTTGTTAGTAATAAAGAAGCAGAGGTATTTTGCGTTTAAAGAGCACATGAGTTCTCCTTAAGAAGCACATGGTCCTTTGACAAAATGAATAGTCAAGTCCCTTCCTCTTGACTTGGAAATAGGTCACAAATTATGAGCCTGAAGTCACTCATCATTTCCTTCCAGAGGTTACAAATGGACTGAAACTGTACATCGTTATGTCCCATTAAATGCTCATCTGTTTTTGTGTATTGTGCACTGACTGCTGCGTCAACAGACTCTAGCAAGTGCCACTCAAAGAGCATTTTGAAGACTCCAGGAAATGAAGTATAAACCCAAGAAGATGCCAGAGGCCCAAGGGAATACAGAGCAGTTGCATGCAATCTTTGAATTTGTCTGACCAAACTTTAGACCTTCAGAGGCTTTCTACGAGATATGCACTTAATAGCACCACTGGTTTGTGTTTCCCTGACCTTTTCAGTTATGGTGAGGCCAAGAAAACTTGTCTTCTCAGAAGTGAATCAAAGGCAACTATGAACATTGGTATGTAATCTGTACTGTAGTGGTACATAGTTAAGCATAGGAGGTTGTCCTGATCCTTGCACATCCTCCAGGACAGTCTACAAATACCCACAGCTGTGTTGGTCTGTTTCAACAGAGTCAAAGTTTGATGGGGCTGAGTTGCTCAGTCAAAAAGTTGCCCCCAAATATTTTGCATTACAAGAGTGATAACTCACAGTTATTACTGGAAAAATCCGCCTCTCCTAGTACTGTGAGGATCAAGGCCAAACTGAGAGGGAATGTGAAAGGTTTAGGAGATGTAATCATTAGAGATGGGCACAAAACGAAAAACAACATGCTGTTTTGTCATTTTGTAAGGCTACAAAACATTTTGAAATGAAACAACAAACATCATTTCTTCATCAAGAAATGAAACAAAATGCCATTTTTTGTTTTGGAAATAAAACAATTTGTCCTAGTGGTGAGACGCCTCTTTCTTGATCCAACTGTCTTGAGAACAGGAGGTTTATTTTAAAATTGATTGTTTTCCTTCCTACCCTCTCCACACCTCAGCTGTTGATAGCTGGCTTGCTTATCTCTGATCTTGATCTGGGGTGTAGGTAGCCAGGAGCTGAGCATTGCTGCTTGTCTCTTGTTTGTGGACATGGCAGTTTTAGGTCCATAAGGCCAACTAGATCACACTTCCCTTCCCTTCCCTTTGCTGTGCCTGTGTCTGCAAGCTGATTTAAATTTATTGTTTTCCATTCCTGATTAGGTAGGAGGTTTTTGATGTTTCCCTTCCTTCCCTCCCCACACTCAGCTGTTGAGCTTTTCTGTCTGATCTTGATCTGAAGGTGCAGCTAGCCATTAGGTTTCTTGCTTGTTTACAGAGGGTTCTTTGTTTGAAAGCAAATTGATTGGAAGCTTTAAGGAGGATCTTTGATTTAAAGCTATTTAAACTCTGGCAGTCAGTTCCCTGTTTAATAAAATAGGAAAGCTCCCCATTATTTATAGCCTTACAAATCATTTTGTTACATTTTGTTTTGTGACAAAAATTATTTTAAAATTTGTTATTAGTGAAACGAAACAAAATGAAGACTGAAACAAAATGAAATGAAACACTATATTTCCATTTTGTAACCATCTCTAGTAATAATCCTTACTCGTCATAAGGTTCTGGCACTCAGGTCTTGTGTGTCCAGTTTGAATTACACCCACTAGAGCATGTTTAATGCTCTCATGTGCAACCCATTTCAGAATTTACTGCAGAATGGGGCAGAACTGAAAAATTAAGAGACTTGCTGTGATCTGGCTGATCATTTTTATCTGTTCTCCTTGAATAGTCCCTTAAAAATTAATTCCTTCTATTTTGTGGAAGCAGAAATGTGTTTCTTTTCCCCTTGTTGCTGAAGGCACCAATGATTCCAATCATAGCTTCATTTTAGTGCGCTTTAGAGCCTCTCTAACTCAACTCATTTACCATGCCGGCACCCTCTTGGACTTAGAGGAGCTCTTCTTTCTCTGTGGTATGCACTTGTGCTGGGCCTCTGCTGCCGTTGTTTTAAACAAGCTTCATGCACTCTGGAGAGATTGGATTCTTTTTACCTTCCCTTTCAATTTCTTTCTAGCTAGTTTCCTCATCTGAGGGAAGTCTGTCCTTTGGAAATCAAGGGTTTTTGTGTTTGATTTGCTTAATACTCTCCTACCGACATGCATGGCAAAGGAGATTGCAGCATGGTCAGTGTTCCCCAGAGGCTCAGTGACATTCACATCCATGACCAAGTCCTGAGTATCACATAGATTTAGATCCAGAGCTGCCTGTTCTCGGGTGGGCTCCACGACAAGTTGCTCTAAGGCACAGTCATTCAGTATGTCGAGAAACCTGGTTTCTCTTTCTTGCCCCGACCTCACATTGGCCCAGTCAATGGCCCAATGTTGGGATAATTGAAGTCTCCCATAATTACTATCCTGTCCCCCTCAAGTTTTTGATCTGGTGGACGATAGCACCCACCCACTGTCACATAACTCCTTGGACCTGGTAGTTTAACCCACAGTGATTCTATGGTGGATTCAGACCCACCGTCAATCTCCATTCTGCTGGATTTTACCCCTTTTTTGACATACATGGCCATTCCATCTCCAACCCGCCTCTCTCTATCCCTTCTATAGAGTTTATAGCCTGGGACTGCAGTATCCCTGGGGCTCTCCGCATCCCACCAGGTTTCTATTATGGATTTTATATCAATGTTATCCCTAGCTGCCAAATGTTCAACTTCTCCCATCTTTGCTCAGAGGCTTGGAGCATTTGCGTAGAAGCACCTGTACAGTGGGTCCCCCGAGAATGGTTGCTTCTTTTTCTTTCCCCCCTGCAGCTTTTAATTACAGCAAACAAACTACCACATCCAATTATTCTCCCAGTGCTAATACCAACTATGTCATCACTTTGTGGTTCTCTACCATCACCAACATCGTTCCACGGGGATGAGGTATTCCAAACTGGATGCCACTCATCTCCTGTCATTGTTCCCCCTGTTATCTGTTTAAAAGCTGCTCTGCAGCCTTTTTGATGTTGAGTGCCAGCAATCTGGTCCCGTGATGGTTCAAGTGCAACCTGTCCCTCCTGAAGAGCTTTGGCTTGTCCCAAAATGTTCTCCAGTTCCTGACTAATCTGAAGCCTTCCTCTCAACACCATTGCCTCATCCAGACCTTGAGGCTTCAGAGCTCTGCCTTCCTTGCGGGTCCTGCACAAGGAACAGGCAGCACTTCTGAAAATGCTACCTTGGAAGTCCGGGACTTCAATCTCCTTCCTAACAACCTGAATTTGCCTTCCAGGACTTATCGATTTGCCTTGCCGACATCATTGGTACCAACGTGTACCATGACCACTGGCTCCTTCCCAGTTCTCTCTAACAAACTATCTAGATGTCTGGTTATGTCTGCAATCTTTGCACCAGGCAGGCAAGTTACCATACGGTTATCATGTGCATCACAAATCCATCCCTCTGTAGTTCTATTAATTGAATCCCCTAGTACAAGGAGCCTCTGTCCTGTCACCTGTTCATCTACATGCACCCAATCAACTATATTAAAGGAGCGGTCTTCATTTTGTTCTTGCTGTTTGTCTTCTTGTATTTCATCAAGTATAATGAGGGCAAGATCCTCCTGTGGAACCAGTTGTTCCTCTGTGTATTCCTCATGAGGTGTGCTGAGGGAAAGAGCCTCAAATTGATTGTGTAATTTGAGACTCTCAGAGTGATCCCTTGGCCTTCTTCTTCTTCAAGTCAGATTCCTCCATGCATCTACCTCCTGAATTAGAGAAGTGACTTCTTTGTCAGAAGTGTGCCCTGTCTCTTCTTTGTCCAGGATAGTCTGCTCTGCTCTGTCCAAGAACAGCTCAAGCTTGTTAATTTGTTGCTGGTTAGATATGTGGGCCTCTAGCTGCAGGACCTTCTCTTCTAGTAGCACAACCAGCTTGCACTTGCTGCAGATGTAGTTCTGCATCTGCTTTGTCAAGATGACAAACATGGCACAAGTTTTGCAGGTACCTACAGCTATTCCCTCAGACTCCATTTTAATGAGTGCAGTATTCTGGGTCTAAAAAATTTATACTTTTCCTACCTTTCTATCTAGTAAGACTATTTTCTTCCTTCGTTGTTGATTCAAAATGTAACAGTGCATGGGCCTCTAAAGCAGCTTTACTTCAACTGCAAGCACCCCAGAAACGTATCAATGCTAACTTGCTCCTGTTTGTTAGATCTCCTCAGCAGTAGCTGTGCTTGGGAATACACCAAGAACAAATTAGTATGATAGAATGTCCCTTTTAAAAAGTTTTCATACGTCGCTAGGCCTGCAAGACTCTACTCTCTCTGCTGCTCTGAAAGAAAAGAACTTGGAAGCTGCTGGGAGCAGGTTGGGAAGACGCCAGACAACAGGGACCCTACTCTGAAGCCCTGGAGCAGGTGGAGTGGGTTGAAAGCCTAGTCATGGAGGAGTAATGGCTTGGGAGGAACACTTGGAAAATGCAAAGTAAAGTGTGTTACTGCATATACCACCCCATGGCACCTAAAGTGCTCTCTGAGTGGCTCATAATTTAATTATGTTGGACCTCATGCTAGAAAGCTTTGTTTACCATCCTCAGAAGCATGGAAAGCTGAGATAACCTTGTGGGCTTTCAGACTAGATGTATTAAATGGTTGGTAGGGATGTACATCTTCCTCAACTCAAGCATTCTCTAGCCTTCTAGCATGGGCTAGTCTTGCTCTATCAGTGGACTTTGATTTTAGTTTTGGGAGACATTCAACACATCAGCTGAGATACACTTACACTTCTTTTCACATGAAGAATGAGACCAAAAAAATCCTCCTCATCTCCTTCATGGTTGGGCTCATCTGTTCTCGTAATGCTTTCAGTGCTGACAGTGCAGGGATTTTTGTGTTTTCTCTCCCGTTATATTAATTTAAACTCAGACCACTGTTGCTTTCTGGATGCCCTGGCTATTTCTTAATATCAGGTCCAAGGTTAGGACACTGTGGAGTAAAATGGCAAAGCAACACACCCCTGATCATGACCAAACAACCAAACAACCAAACGGGTACTAAATTATGTTCATAGATGTACTGTTCTCAATTAGAGATGGGCACGAAATGAACTTTTTTGTTTCTGTTATTCATTATTCGTTTCATTACGTAATGAAATAAATAACGAAAATTGTGATGAAATTGGAACGAACCGAACAGAACCACGAAAATTAGGTTCGTTACGTTTCATTTTCATTAATGGCGACGCACAATGAAATGAGCTGTTTTTAAATGTTAAAAAATGTCCTGAATATCTGTAAAAACCCAGCGATAATTATTTATTCTGCCTGATAATACCTAACAGGGGGGTTGGGGGTCCTTAAAACGTGCATTTATGTCTTTTCTCAGATCGCTGTATTTTTTTCCTTTAAGGGGAGTTAGGGGACATTGACCCAAAATGGCTCCCAGATGCCTAATATTGATTTATTGGGTATTAAAATGCCCTGGACATCCATAAAAACACAGTGATAATTATTTGAAATTATCACCTACCAGGGGGTGGGGTCCTTAAAATGTTTGCTTTTGTCTTTCTCCCATCGTGATGTATTTTTTCTTTTCCCTTTGACACAAAATGGATTCCAGCCATAAAATGGAGGCAAGCCATGTGATGGGATCATGTAAATTCTCGGACAACTTCAACCAACAGCATGCTCAGGTTGCAGACTGGACAGGTCTGGCAGCCACAGAGGGCATAAAAAGCTCTGGCAGCCCCCATCCTACTTGCAGTCTCTGGTGGGACTTGGGGTGGGATTGCTGTCTCTGCGACTCGTTATTTTCACTTTAGGCCAGCCAGGCAGGTGTGTGTTCCTGCCAGCTACAGCCTGGCTCTTAGGGGAGAGAAATAAGAGATTTCTCTCTAGCTTCAGTCTTGCAGCCTCCCTGTGTGCGTGTGTGCGTACCTCTCAGTGAGTACCCTCCCCTGCCCCACAGTGCAGTCACTCTGTGGCTGCCTTGCACCCTGGGCAATGCCTGCTGCTGCCTTTGCAGCCTCCCTGTGTACCTAGTCTATACTGTGTCTCTGCCAGCATCATTTTTTTAGTGTTTTCCCTCTGGTCTGGGGCGTTGGGGGATACCCACACATGGAAATGCTTTAAAAATCACGCAAAAAGTGGGTAAAAACAAAAAATGAAAAACCGAAAAAACAAAAACTTTTTTTTCAAAAATTCACGAAAAATGAAAACGAACCATAACGGACCCCCTCAACAAAAAATGAAAAACCGAAACATAATTTTTTTGATTCGTGCCCATCTCTATTCTCAATTTATTTTGGGAGTCCAGATCTTGCAACATGTGATGACATTTCCTGAAGCTGCTCTGAAGAAGTGCTATATGCAAAATGGTGTGCTGCTGAGCTGATCATCCTTTCAGCTTGCCACACATTAATTAGAAGGCATTTATACTGGTCATTTACTCTGCAGCTTGCATCTGATATGGAATGGACAAAATGGAATTAAATACTGGCCATAATACATAATGCAAAACTTAGTGTGTGGAAACCTGGAAGAAAACTGCCTTGTTTTAGTGGATGATCATTTTTTAAAGTTAAACTTAGAGGGGTGGTTTAATTTTGCTCAGTGCTAGCATCCCTTTCATCCACTTTCTGACCTGTCCCATAGTCTGATCTGATACAAAGGGGTACCTGTGGGTCTGTCAGTTCCCCTCAACTAAATGCCTGCTATGTTAGCTAAAGGGAACTGACAGCCCTGTAATCTTCAAACAGTTTTTTTTAAAAAGGCTTTAATGTTAGTGCTGAAACTAATTATCACTAAGCCACTTTGGAAAAACAAATTTTATAAAACAGGTGAAAATTGCCAATTAGCATCTTGTCAGATCAGAGGCAAATCAAGCACTGTCATGAAAAGAAACTTGTATCTTTCTTTAGTGAAACTTGTTGTACCTTTCCAGATGACTACTAGAATTTTATTCAGTCTGAAAAACAGTGCATCACAGTGACTTTAAGTTTATTTTCCCTGCTATGTTTTCACTAGACATGGGCACGACTCGACGAAATCCTCGTTTCCGTTCTCGTTCGTCGTTTCCGTTACGTAACGGGGAACGGTAACGACAATTACTCCGCTCCAGCTCAAACCCGACCCGATAAAGATAAATTGGGTCTGATTTGTCGTTGTCGTTCATGCCATCGCGGCGCCGGCGATCGCGCGATGCCAAGCGGCGCAGCACAGAAAAAAAGTTTTAAAGATTAAAAAAACCCGATTCCCGCCATAAAAGCAGGCGAAAATATGCCTGCCTCAGTGAGGGCACCTACCAGAGAGGGGTGGTTTCTGGGGGGGTGACCTCCCCCCCTCTCCTGTCCTGGGCTGCTGGTACCAGGCTGGGGGGGCATCCTCGCCGTCTCTCTCCATTTGCCATGCGGTGGGGGGGCATCCAAAATGGCGACCACAATTTTTATTTTGAAATTGTGCTCCAAAAACCCACCAAAGCACCACAGAAACATGTGAAAATTAGGTATTTTAAATGCCTGATTTTTATAGTAGCAGGCAGCAGTGGGTTTTTCTTGCAATAAAACATCTCCATTGATTTTATTTTATTTTATTTTTATTTTTTTACACCTGCGCAGGCGCAATGATGGGCTGGCCATGGAATGGGACCATGCAAAGTTTTGGAGCCATTCCACCAATCGCATGGCCAGGTTTTGACTGAGACTTCTGGGTGTGCCAGAGAGGGCATTAAAAGCCCACTAACCCGAACCCAAACACTAACCCGAACCCTAACCCTAACCCGAACCCATACGCCAGTACGCTGTCCTTCTTAGTGGGTCAGAGGCACCCAGAGGTGCAGCCCAATAGCCCATCCTAACCCTAAACGTAACCCTAAGCCTAGCCCTTACCCTAACACCACCAACCCTAATCCAGATCTGTACGCAGGTACACTTCCCTTCTTAGTGAGTCAAAGTGGGTGCCTCGCAGAGGCCACTTACTCTCACTATCCCATTCCCAATCCCTAACCTGTACGTCGGTACACTAGTATGCTGCCCTTCTTAGTGAGTGAGCTAGAGGCACCCAGAGAGAGAAAGGTGCCTCTGCCACTTACCCCCCACCCTAACATATGTAAAAAATAGAGAGGTGCCTCCCAGAGCCCACTTACCCCAACCCCAACACAAATGACAAACGACAAACGGAAATGATAATGTTTTGAAAATTATCGCGACAAACGGAAACGACCCGAAACGGACCTCTCCCAACAAACGACAACTCGAAACGTCATTTTTTTCTGGTCGTGCCCATCTCTAGTTTTCACACCTTTACTTGAAACAGGTCAGTTTCCCTTTTAGATAGCTGTCCAGTCAAAGTCTTTTTTTAGATGATGAGGAAGCAGAGACCTGGATGCTACCAAGGAACAGGTAACATCTCTATATCAGCCTGAATATCAGACACACAGATCCCTCTATTGTTCTATGCTTACCAGATACTGGTCAAGATACTGTAGATATTGACCAGTATCTTGTTCAAAGACATAAGGGATTCTAGCTATGGAAGCAAATTCAGTAATCTGATGAGGTACCAATTATGGGGCTGGACACAGGTGACTGCTACCTTTAAATGTCATTGCAGCAGCTTCTGTTGTTGGAGTTCTGCACATGAGTGTGAGTACTGAACAGAATACTGGCTATTATTTTCAAATCTGCATCTGCGCTTGTAAAGAAACAGATGACGCATAGCGTCCCATTGATTGTTCAGGATAGTGAGGAAGAAGTGTTGACATCTTGCTTAAATCATAGAAATAGTCTCTCTTCACAACCACATACTCTAGATGCTCATCCAAGTAAAATCACCCAGCTCCCAGTTCAGCCAGGAATGATTTGTAGTATGCTAATTCAACACAGTAACAATAAATTGATTTGATGGCTTCTAGGTTAAGGATCATGAATTTAACTGAAACAAATGATCAGAGGACATGCACAAAGCACCACTTTAGTGGGCTGTTGAGTCCAACAACACGGTGATCTGCATTCTCCCTAGCAGTATTTTATTTTCTTCGGCTGAGTCAGATTTTTGTGAGTCTCCAAGTCTGTCCCTGCTGTGTAACGGCAAAACAATCAACTGCTCGATTTACCATACCCCATCAAAGAACACTTTATTCATTTTTGCTGGTTTTTAATAGTATATTTGAAGGAAATGGACAGTAGGGTATTGATCTATTGTCTGGACTCTTCCTCATCTATCTGCAGTTTCACTCTGTTCTGAAAACATTTCCCTGCAACGATTCAACTGCTGGAGTGCTCAGTCATCTGCCTGTGGAGCCTGAGGTTGTGGATTCAATTTCCCCCCAGTTGGTCCTTGACAAGGGCGGGACTTGAGGATCCATAGGGTGCTTCCTAGCTCTGCAGTTTGAAGACAATGTCCTCTCCTGACCAAAAACCATGAGCACATCAAAATATGTGGTCATGCATCGGAAATAAGATGTTCACAAAACAATTTTTGGAGGGCACACTAGGAAGAGGTTTCACACACTGTCTCATCTTAAACATTTTCCTTTCTGGGTCCATTCACAAATCAACTCTGATTTCTGATGGCCATTTTCAGAGTTTTCTAGGTAGAGAAGACTCAGAAGTGCCTTACCTTTACTTTCTTTCAAGGGCGCCCTGGGACTTCTTGCCCCAGGCCACACAGGCTGGCTCTTCTGGGATTCACAGTGAAGGACTGAACTGGCAGCCTCTCTTGTATACACATAAATGTGTTCCATTTACATTGTACATATTTGGATGTTCTATAAATTCTGTGCCGATGTTGCCAGATCCTAGGAACTCAAGGAGGAAAATACTGACAGTGATGTAAGGCATATATAGTAGGTAGGTAAAACAAGAGCAACATGCAAAAGAGGAATCTCTTGCTCTCAACTTTTGCCAATTTAATCTTCCACTGCTCCAGAAATGAGTTCACTGGTTGCTTGATTTACAATGTACAGAAAGTGCAATAATGAGAAAGTTAATCTCTTTAAGTAGCTCTCATATTTTACTTTCTCCCTTGGCATGTGTGCTCGTTGGTGTTCCGTTTACCTGTAAATTGAGACGGTAACACAACTGGCAGCATTTCGAGTACAGGTGGGATAAGATGCAGCATCTCCTGGCAATTAAAGTTATTTGTAGCTTTGCGAAACATTAACACCCCCCCAAGAGCCCTCAAACCCAGAATGAAGTTCTGCAAACCGACAGTGGACTGTTTGTTTGGTTCAATGTGAATTTTGTACGAGGGTCCCTCCTAGGGCTTCTTCCTGGTACCTTTGGGTGGGTTCAGCACAAGAGATTTGTGTGCCGGAGACATAACAGACAAAGAGGCATATAAGGATAAAATAAGGGTCCAGATTGAAGTTTCTATCACTTGTGTTTGGATCAAAGAGCAGTTTTTTAAATTTTCCACAGCCACAGCAAGGGTGCTGTGGCTGCAGGAAATTCAAAAGCCTGGTCTTATATCCTCGCTTTCCTGAAGGGTGCTACCCTTTGGGAAAATGCACCCTTGCTGTGGCCATGGGAAATTAAAAAAGCTGCTCTTGAATCTTCGCTTTCCCAAAGAGTAGTGCCCCACCTGCCTCTCTGCTCTGGGCAGAGAGGTGGATGGGGTGCTACACCATCCGGAATGCCAGGGGGGACTGGCAGCAGATTGTAGGCTTGTTTATAGCCCGAGTTCATTGTCCAGCCATACCACTCTGGGCATCCCAAAAGCAGCATGGCTGGAGGGTAAACTGGGGCTATGAAGAAGCCCACAGACCGCTGTCCCCCCTTCACCTGGATCTCTGCATGGAAGAGAGCCAGGCAAAGGGGAGGCAGTGGTTTGTGGGTTCCTTCACAGCCCCTGTTTACTCTCCAGCCACACTGCTTTTGGAATGCCCAGAGCAGCACAGCTGGAGAGTAAACTGGGGCTATGAATGAGCCCACAAGCCATTGCCTCCCCTTCACCCAGCTGTCTGCATGGAGCACAGTGGCATGCTCCAAGCGGGGTGGAGGGAGTGCTGTGGCTGTGCGGGGGTGATGTCACGTGCCCACAGAAAGGGCTCCACATGCCACCTTTGGCACCAGTGCCATTGATTCGCCAACACTGGCCTAGAAGGTGCCTATCTCTCCCATAAAGCCTTGCCATTACCAAAGAGCACCAGGGCAACTGCCATCATTTTGAAAGAGGTAGAGACCCACATGTAGGTAAGGAAAGTTGCTATGTAAACCTGTGCTTTTTGTTGCATTTCTCAGAGTTCTACTCAGGAGAATTCTTAGTGGAGACTTGTCTATTCTGATAACTTGTCAAGTCTTCTTTGTCTAATATCCTCTTCACTTTTTAATCAACTGGTACATTGCCCTGGCCACTACCTTTATGGCTTTTGCCATGTACAAAGTGCTGTATCTGAAGAGAGATATTTGTGATTGATAGCAAGAGCCTCACAAGTAACAATTTGGATGAATACATAGAATTGAACTGAGTTCTTCTAAAGTCTTTATCCTCTACTATTATCATTACTCTGATATTACTTCAGCTGAGCTGCCCTAGCTCTGCTCCCAAAGAATGCTGAAAATCGAAGTTTGCTTGAGAATCTTCTCTATTAGAAATCCTTAGCTTTCCTTGGAGAGCTGCATTACAAATAATGTCTTGATCCATTATATACATACGCCAACAGAGATTTCCAAGGGCTTAGTGTTTAAGAGTTGATGATCCCCTAAATGTTTGGTTTAGAATGTCTGTTGATTGCAGAGTATGCATTCACAAAATATCTTTCTTCCCTTTTGAATTAAAAAAAAAATAGAATTGCATTAATTAAGCATTTCTTACAGTCCTTAACAGGCGGCTTTAGACTGTAAATGCCCAGAAGCAAGGATTATGAAGATGCTGCAGTAGAAAGCCTGAAACTCTATTTATCATTCAGAAGCTACAGATGTCAAGTAGACTGGCATTAGGTCTAAAATGATAAAGCCACTGCATTGTCATTTCCCTATTAGCATTATAATACCCTAGAGAAAGTTGAAGCTGGTAGATGCATTATGGATTTATGCAAATTACTTGTCTCAAGCTTACCACTGTGTACAGTATGTTCCAGGGGGGTTACTCTTTCCCACCCAAATTTATGAGCAGGTGCATTGAAATTCTTGAAGTCATGGGTCAAGACTTTATTTCAGAAGATATATGCATTTTTTGTCCAAGTGCAACATTTTTCATATGAGATATACAGTATGTATGATGCTACAATATACATAAGAAAGAGACTAATTGTAAAATGGCTACCACCTCTGAAGCTTTCTAAAAACATAGATCATTAGCATTGAACCTTGTGGCACAGTTATTAAATGCCTGTACTGCAGCTAAATTGTGTTTACTACCTGAGGTTCAATCCCAGGTAGCCGGCTCATGGTTGACTCAGCCTTCTATCCTTCTGAGATCGGTAAAACAAGTACCCAGCTTGCTGGGGTGGGGGCAATGTGTAGCCTGCATAATTAAATGGTAAAATGCCCAGAGAGTGCTTGAAGTGTTATGGGGCGATATATAAGCGGAACACTTTTGCTTTCTTACATGGCGGCTACTATGCTAAAAAGAGATATGAAAGACCCACAGAGTTCTACTCAAAATATGACATTTAAGTCTTTCTAGTGGACTCTTGTTCTGTGCATTAGCAGAGACTGTATAGAAAGGTTCCATTACTGAATATCAAAGGAACTTTAACAGGTATTAGCAAGAGGAGTATGATGTGGCCAAGGGCCACAGAAGCAACCAAGCTGTAGTGTGGCCATACCACTGTATGTAATTCAGATTTCTCCTCAATAGACAATTGGTGTGTTTGCATGAGAGCCTGGATTTTGATCATCAACTTAAATGAGTCACAGTTAGAATGAAGTAGAATTCTCCCCCTTCTTTTAAAGTCCCCTCATAATGGAGATCGGATAATCGTCTAATAGGGAATTCAGGTGGTGAGTGCCACCTTAAATGGGGCTAAAAGAGAGCTAATGAGAAATAAGATAATCATATCAACATGTTCAGGGAAGCCCTGGTATTTACAGATGAATCATTTAAAATCAATCAACAAACTTAAAGGACAATCTAGAGAAGTACTATGCCTCACATCAGGATGGTTCTTGCAGTGGCTGTGCTCAAAGCAAGCATCCATGGAGGCTGTGGCAGAAATCTCTTTTAGATTTCAGCTGGAAAATACACATGTGGCATGGCAAGGATGTGATGATATGGATGGGACATGAGGGAAAGGGAAGACCCAACAATCCAGGACAACCAGTCCTACAGTCTTGGTCCAAATGGCCAACCTCCTATGGAGGGAGACGCAGAGACATATAAACTATTAGGTCCATAACTGTTCCCACTGATAGCTAATAGTAAAAATTACAGGATTCTCACTTACCTCCCCCTTCCCACTCCACTGTTGTGATCCAGATTACAAGTGAGGTGGGGTTTCTCCCCTGAGAAATGAAACAGCACCACTACCTCTTGACATGAGGCATCCACATTATATTAAAGTTTTGACTGCAAGCTATATATCAGGATTCAGGAAGTCTGTAGTTGCTGTGTATGTACTTCATAGGTGACCTTGGGTCAACTCCAATGTATTTCCCTTGGCCTCTAACTGCAATGGGGGATAATAATACTGCCCTACTGTACTTTGCAGGGTTGGTGGACTGCTCTTGTGGGGAGGACTGGTATGGAGGCTTGATGTGGCTCATGGAGAGTTTGTGTCTCCCTTTTTCCATTCAAAGACTTGTGTTCTTTTTGCTGGGAGAGAAACCCTACTAGGTTGAATTATTGTGCTCAGAACTAACAGGGATTCCTTTCTTGCCAGGAACAATATGAAAGGGGTACATGAAAGCTCTCATGGTCCTTTTATAGGGCCAATGATAAACTGTCCACATCATAATTTACTTGGGCTTCTCTTCATTTTGGGTGTCTTTTCATATATTGTAATTCAGTATTTCATTGTTGTTGGCTGCTTTTGGCATTTGTGGCAAGCTACACATTTAAGCAATGAATGAATGAATGAATGAATGAATGAATGAAGAGAAAATAATAACAATGCTCACTGGCACTACTGAACATTTTCAAATTTGATGTATTGTCATCACCCAGTTCCAGCAGCAAAATACCACTATAGTCATCATGGGTCCATCCTACATAATCCTGGACTTTGGCAGAACCTAAGAATTTGCTTTGAACTGCAATGCAGAATTCCCAGGATCCCACTAAAATTTCAAATCTTGTGAGCCTTTGAATGGGACCATGATACACAAAATGATATCAAACTGCTATAACTATGTTTTGTTAGGTCTGCAACCATAAATAAATATAGTAGTAGTAGTAGTAGTAATATAACTATATGGTGTAGATCAACTCATGGTAAGTTGTAGCATGCAGACTTCATCTGTGTTACAATTTTATTTGGGATAAGATAATTTAGAAATCTCATAAATAAGCCCATGTGTTTATTTGTGTACTATTGTCCATTGTGGTATCTAATCTTGCTGGGCACAGCAGGAGGTACAATAGTAGCAACAGTTTAAAGGCAGCATCTCTCACTGTCAAACCTTTCAGAAGGTTTTACTGATCTAGCATGACCTATGGGGTATCAATTTGTAGGTGTAACTCATGTTATTTTTATGGTGTTCGTCTTTCATTATGTGGAGGACTTTTTCTCTTGTATCACTAGCATCCAGCATTGCTCTGGGCCAAGAGATGGTACTTCAGCTGTAGAGCACGCAGCCACACAAAATGTGTGACAAATTGCAATGACAGGGTTTTCTTACTTGCCAGCTCGAGATAGAGAAAAGGAAATGTTGACTAGACAACCCCGGAGGATATTTTTAGAAGAGCACCTCTTAGATGTCTCAAAATGTATTTCCTAAGAGTCTTTATTTCTCTCCATTAACCATTTGCTTATGTCAATAATATTCTGGTATATATACCAAAAAAGTCGCCTAAGTAGACAGAAATGCATGTAAAGTTTTCTCATTATTTTCATGGAAATCTCCACTCTTTTTCCCTAACATAAACCCCATAAACTTGTATTTAAACTTATAAAATATTATAACTGTTATAAGAATTCTCAGCTATCTAATTCCTTTCCTTACACTGTTCATAAAGGCATCTTACGTACTTCCATGATTGTGCTATGTGCTATCAAGTAGGTTTTTCAAGGGGAATGAGATAGTCAAAGAGTAGTTTTATCATTCCCAAATCTACATTAGTGGGTTTCCATGTCTAACTGGAGATTTGGAACTCATGTCCTTAGTTTCATTCTGACACTCTATCCACTCTATCCACCACACCACACAGGGCATAGTATATACACTGTGAATTCCTGTGGGTGACTAAAACAGAGATGGCAGGACACTGTCAATAAAGACATGCAAACCACCAGCCTGATCCCTGAAGATGCGATTCATAGGGGAAAGTGGTGTTTTAGGATCTGAATACCAAACCTCAAATCTGTGAGAAAATTCTAGGAATAATTTCTAGGGAATGCAATATTACTGTCTAATTTTGGTTTCTAAGCACTGTACTGGGATGGGAGCCCTCCAGGGAATATCAGGATCTCCCATTAGGTCAGGGGTCCTCAAACTATGCCCTGTGGGCTGGATCCTGCCTGTTAGAGTGCTGGGTCCAGCCCGCTGGCAGTGGTGGATCCTTCCGGTCCAGGCCCTGGCTGTGGTTGCCGCTTGTGGGGGAAGCGGTAGCAGTGGCAGTGGCATTCCAGCTGTAGCCACTGAGGGGAAGGGCGAGGGGGGATGACAGATGGGAGACCCACTGATCCAGGCTGAGGGCCAGCTGGTTGATATGATTTTAAAAAATTAAAAAATAAAAATAATGAAAAATGAAACAAATGAAAAATGAAATGATTTTTTTTAAAAAAGTTTCATTTTAAACAAAACAAAAACAAATTAGAAAAAGAAACGAAACACCATTTTGGCATTTTGTGCCCATATCTAGTACTGAGATAACAGTCCAACTCAGTAATAGGCAGCTTCCTATCATCATTCCTTGTTCGTTTTAGTTTGCTTGTACTTCAGCTTGTATGGCCCATCTTCCAATGTAAATATCCATAATTTTTGGTGATGTTCCTGCCTTGCAAAGGAGAATTCACCATTTTAGGTCTGCTTCTGTTTCAAGGGCTGTCCACTCCAAATATTAGATGGAATAGCAGAAAGATATACAGATGCATTGTCTTCCCCCATTATGGAAATGCAGCAATATAAACTGTGCTTTTTCTACCAGGTTTCCATCTGTGCCCAATGAAATAGATCCAGGGTTATTCCTATTTAGAGAAGACCCATTAAAATTACAGTAAATTGGGGGGTGGCTGTACATGACATGTGGGATACTGGGTTGAAATTGGGAAACACCTGAACTCTCAGAAACATAGCTGAGTTATTGAGCCCAATCTTGGATTGAGTCTTGAGGGTTTCCCATCACACAAGTACAAGTAGATTGTAGGACAGCAGTTTCAAACATGGCTCCACAGAAGTTGGAGTATCACTTCTCAATCTCTGTCTCTCTGCTATTTTGCACGGGGGTTCTGGGATATGAAGTTCAAATGAACCAAATCTGGGGGAAACTTCCAAGTACTGAATAGAAAGATACTGAGTTTTCATTGTATAAGATTTTATGTGAATTACTCAGAATTCATTCAAGTGTCCTAATATATTTAAATTTGATTGCTTTTGTGGTGGAAGAATTTTCACTCTGACATTTGCTGAGATGTTCTGTGTAATTCTTGTAAGACAGTATTATTTCAAAGAATTACATCTGGGTTATTATCTTTAATGTCAGTTGTGCAATATTGATTTTTGATCATAAAACCTAACCATAAACATAGTTTCAAAAGAGCACTGGGAAAAGAAGCAGGTTATTGCTGAATTCCTACAGTGGTGTGTGCCCTGAAGTTCCTTCTTCCCTATAATTTCTATCTTGGTACATCTGCAGGAGAAAAATGAGAGGGAAACATTTCCCTCTTCCAAATGAGGATTAATACAGTTACGGAAAGAACTCAGCACCTCTTCTTTCCTGCCTGCACAGCTTTAAATCTCTCTCTCATGGCTAAATACAGAATAGATTGAAGTCCGACATGAAGACCGATATTGCTTCTTCCTTGTCTTCCAGGACTCCATTAACGAAGAATGCACATGCTCATGTCAAACATGTTTGTCATACTTCTGTAATTGTATGTCCAACTAGCTGCATTTAGGAATTCAAAAGACCATTTACATTTGTTCCTGCTGGTCCTGGATCAGAGTGTAATGCTTCTCATAACACCTTACTAATGCATTTTCTGGCCACTGAATGCTTTTATTCCTTTTGACCTGTCTAGACTAAAATGATGCTCCTGTGGTGTTATGTGCCTGGCCTTTTCTTCTGAATGCATCCATTTACAGCCTGTCCAAGGGAACATTAAAGAAAAGAATATGATTTAATCATATTCCAACCTGATATTTGGAATGGTTGCTTTTTGTAATGCCTTGGCAATCGCAAACATTCAATTCATAATATAGTTTCTTTTGAACCCTTTTGTTTTTGCGTTTTTCCACTCCTCACTTTAAAGCTTGTGTTCTGTTTAGAAATAGGCCTGAACTGCCAGATTGTGCCAGTTTGTTTATTCGCTGAACAGGGGTTCGGTGCTTCAAAGTCCCACTTTTTGCAGCAGGTGCCCCCTCACAGGCAGCAAGTGAGTGGGTGCTGCCTCTGAGTGGGCGCTGTCCAGAGGAGATGGGGCTTTGAAGTGCAGAAGACTATTGTTTGGCAAATAGACAAACCAGTGTGAACCATCAAAATGGTGGTTTGTGCCCCTATCTAGTCCTTTTGTATTTCAACTATGTTTTAACCTTCACATATAAGGACCACATATTTCATTTATTCTTGTAGGATTCATTCTCTTTGCAATTTTGTGCCTGGTGCAGTCTGGTTTAGGTGCTGGAAATGTTTAATAAATATTAAAAGCTTGATATCATCCTGTTTTAGCTGCTGAAACTCTCTTAAGTTCCCTTTTGCCCTGGACAAGCCTTTGGTTGCCCCAGGGTGGTTGAAATGAGCATTTAAACATCAACAATTGCTAGCAGATGGGCTAAAGCAGTTCCTATAACACCAGCAGCAATCTGGTGGTGTTTTTAATTTGTTTTAAAAGGCTCCTCCCCTTCCTAACACTTCCAAAGGCTTTTCCAGGGGAAAGGGAAACCTCAGAGAGTCTCAAAACCAAAAATGGAATCTTTTAATTAGTGTGAATCATACATTCCCAGTGCCAATCCAAATAAAGCCAAGATGCATGACAGGATTGTGTCTAGTGTTTCCTGAAATAGAAGGAGCCATATCTCCTATCTCAGGGGTAGCTTCAATTTAAGTGATTTTTTGCAAAACGTTCCCCCCCCTTTTTAACAGAGAAAAAACAGTTTAGGATAAAAAAAAAAGGCATAACAAATCCATTGCCATCGAGGTACTTTTTGTCCCAGGCAATGTAATGTATTGAGATGAAATGTCCCATGCCTTTTGTTTTGCTTAGTTTGGTAAACCATGATCCTGAGAAACAGAAGAAACATATTCTGCTTGTTGGTTGGCTGCATTCAAAGCAGACAATAGACCTTCCATTTGGTTTAGGAAATGCAAGAATGCTAATGTGACTAACCATACTCTGAAACTGGGTTATTTCATTCTCAGTGGAATCAACATATCACCAGATCTTATTTTCTATGTAGAATTAGTATGACAAAATTGCTCATTATGGCCTCCTCCAGATGGAATGATTATTCTCTGAATTTTATCCAGTACAAAGGTGTACTTTGTGTTTTTCCTGCCCTCCACATGATTTTGGGCTTCTTTGGGCTCGAGTGACAAAATAAGTTACTTTCCATGTCTTTTGGTGCATTTTGAAGGCATGGATTCTTTCTTATCTTTCTTTGGTTTGTTTTGGGGTTTAGGATTTACCGCCAGTAGAAGTTTATTTCATGGCTGAAAGCCACTGGTTACCTTTCATGTAGATATAAAAAGCAAAGTTCAGAGAAGACAAAAATAATGCATTTTTGTTAGAAAAAAATATTTCTTTGGACTGACCATGCTGACTAGGAGATTTTGGAAGTTGTATATTTAAAGAAAAAGTTTCCCCACTTCTGGGAAATTTTGTAGATGTGTAAATGTTTACACCCACCCATTTCATTGTATCTAGATAGGATGTCCCAATATTCCTGTAGCCAGTCTGCATGAAAGAAACACTGGTTGCTTGGATACAGTATATGTAGTGCCATGTGTGAACCTACAACAGGATGGTAATAAGGAGAAGGCATTTTTAAAAGCTTTTATTTAGAACAGATGATGTGTGGATGCTATGAAAAAAAATGGATCTTCAACCCCCATAAGAACTGGGGGGTATTTCTTACCTGAATGGATTACCTATGGCTGGAGAGTGCAAACAGGAACACTACAACACACTAATCAGCTAGAATGAAGCATTAAATAGCAGAAGGGCAGTTGTTTCGTGTCAAGAAAACAACTTATCTATGAAGAATGGAACAAGAATGGATGTAGTAAAGGATTTAAAGAGCTCCTTTATATACAAGGCAAAGCAGAGGTTCCTTAAGGGCAGCAGGGTGCATTCTGAATGCCTCCAGCCTTCTCTGTCTTTTTCAGTGTTCAACCACACACAGTGCTCACCACTAGAGTTGGGCATGACTCAGCGAAATTTCCGTTTCAGTTTTCGTTTTTTCGTTTTCATTAGGTAACGAAACGAAAACGAAATTTTTTCAAAAACAAAACAGAAACGAAAATGAAAATGAAAAATTTTGCTGTGTTTTTTGTTTTCGTTGCGGCAAACACATTGAACTGAAAAGAATGCTAACGAAACAGAAATTTTTCATTTCCGTTTTCGTTTTTCGTTTTCGTTAGGTAATGAAACAAAAACGAAAAATTTGCGGAAAAACCCAACGAAAACGAAAATGAACCGAAACGGACCCCTAAACGACCAAACGAAAAACGAAAAACAATTGTTTTGAGTCGTGCCCATCTCTACTCACCACACTATTTTGGTGGTTGGTTACACTGAAAAGAGTGGTCCCTTGTGTAGCTATCTAAAAACAAGAGCAACATTTATGTAATTTGAAGTAGGGGAAAAAGTTATTTATTTCATATGGCATAACAGAACTCAGCATTATTGCTTTTTTTAAAAAAAAAATTGGTGTTCATGATGATTTTTCTTCCTGGGAAATCCTTGTGCGTCCCAGCAGCCAAAATGTGTAAACTATTTACACATGATGAGCCATGTTGCCTGGGATACACCAAAAGCAGGCTAGTCTACATTATACCCCAGGGGGAAAGGGGAGGGGAAACCTGTCAGTAACATGATACTATTATGTAGTTCTATGGTACATTTGCAGTTCAAGTACTGTATAGATCTCTCATAACAGCATAATTGGTTGAAAAACTCTCAGAAATACTCTCTATTATTTTCTTGAAATCTTGGGTAAAGTTCTGGCTGCCAATGTTCTCCCTGTCTTGAAAATGGGGAAAAAGGAGGACCTGGGAACTACAGACCAGTCAACCCTTAATCCCAGGGAAAATCCTTAAGCAGATGATAAAGTAGTCACTCTGAAAGCATCCAATGCTCTTTAACATCTATATGAGGCTGCTGGCTGAGGTCATCCGGAGTTTTGGAGCTTGCTGTCACCAGTACGCTGATGACACACAGCTCTATCTCTCCTTTTCCAACTGTGCAGTGGAGGCCGTCCAGACCCTTGATCGCTGTCTGGCTGCAGTATTGGACTGGACCAGGACTAACAGGCTCAGGCTCAACCCTGGGAAGACTGAGGTTCTGTTCTTCGGGGGTGGCCCGGATAGGTACTGTGGCCCTCTTCCCAGCTTGGGTGGGTCCGCCCTCCAGCTGGTGGAACGAGTGAGGAGTCTGAGTGTCATCCTGGATCCGGATCTGTCCCTGGAATCCCAGGTGGCCGGTGTGACCAGGTCGGCCTTTTACCATCTTAGGCTTATCGCCCAGATTTGCCCGTACCTCAATGGGGACTCCCTGAGGACAGTGGTGCAGGCGCTGGTCATGTCGAGGATACACTATTGTAACACTCTCTACATGGGGCTCCCCTTGAACCTTGTTCGGCGACTGCAGCGGATACAGAATGCGGCGACCAGGTTGGTGGTTGGTGCGGGCAGGTTTGACGGCATCACCCCCATTCTGGCTCGCCTGCATTGGTTGCCCGTTGCCTCCCGTATAAGATTCAAGGTATTGTTTTTGGTTTACAAAACCCTCCATGGCCTGGGTCCTGATTATCTGGCAGAGCGTATCTCCCTACGATCAGAGCTGGCCCGACCCACCCGTTCCTCTATGGCTTTCTCACTCTGGGTGGCCACCCACAGGGAGGCCCACAGGGTAGTAACTTGAAAACGGGTCTTCTCGGTGGCCGGTCCATCGCTTTGGAACAAGCTACCTGGTGAGATACGCCAGGCTCCCTCATTGGCATCCTTCAGGAAAGCCCTTAAAACCTGTCTGTTCAGGGATGCCTTTGGTGATTGCTAATGTGGTACCAAGTTGGTTCCCCCCCCTTCTCATTTTTCATGGCCGTTAAGTGTTTGCCTCTTGCCCAGCACTATTTTACTATTTTATATTGTTTTATTGTTGTCTGTTTTTAAGCCCATTGTGTGAACCACCCAGAGTTCCTTTGGGA
This sequence comes from Phrynocephalus versicolor, assembly GCA_023846285.1. Classification (NCBI taxonomy): domain Eukaryota; kingdom Metazoa; phylum Chordata; class Lepidosauria; order Squamata; family Agamidae; genus Phrynocephalus; species Phrynocephalus versicolor. Next base: position 46,346,659 of record JAHTLZ010000379.1, read on the forward strand.
AATGGGAGTGGTATACAAATGCAAAAATAAATAAATAAATAAATAATCCAGAAGGTAGTAATAATTAGACACCAACATGGATTTTTCAGGAATAAATTCGCTCTGGCTCACCTTATCTTGGTTTTTGATTGGGTAAACTCCCCAGTAGGTGATGGGAACACTATAGATGTACGGTAATATATCTTGACTTCAGCAAACTCCATGATACTCTGATCAACAAGCTAACTTTGTGTGGGTTAGAAAGAACTGCTATCAGGTAGATAGATACAAGGTTGACTATTCAAAGAATGCTTATCAATAGCTCCTTCTCAGATTGGAACGATGTAAAAAGCATGGCACCACCAGTCTCAGTCCTGGGTGATGCTTTACATTTTTTAAATGACTTGGATTAGCAGGTGCAGGGAATGCTTATCACACTTGCAGGTGACACAAATTTGAGTGGAAGACAGAAATAATGTTGAAAAAATATCCATCAGTGTTTTAAACAGCTGGAAGGGCCCCCAAAGGTCATCAGGTTCAGGCACATGCCAATGCAGAAAATACACAAGCTTAAATACTTACAGGTGAGCACCCAACCTCTGTTAAAACATATTTAAGGATGACTATCATATCACTGTTCAGCCTTGTCTTCTGAGAAGGTGTGAAGAATATTTATTTGCTCCAGTACCAGAGTATCAGTATGCCTCTCTAAATCAGCAGTTGGAGAGATAAGGTAGAATGAATCATAGGATCATAAAGTAGTGAATACGGAAGGAGCCCATAAAGCCATCAAGTCCAACATCTTTCTTGATGCAGGTATATGAATCAAACGATATCTGCCAGGTGGTTGTCTAAATTTCTCTTGAATGCATCAATTGCTGGAGAACTCCCTCAACCCAGGAACAATCATGTCAGAATGATTTCTGAAATCACAATAAACAATATCCACAGTGTTCTCCTCACCTACTAGGTCTGAGCTTCTATCAAAAAAGAGAGATAAGCTTAGGTGGCCTAACCTAATGAACCTCATCAGGCCATGGTCCACCTAAGGAGCCTATTCAGGCCATTGTCCAACTTATGGGCCTATTCAAACCAGGGTGATATGAAATCAAGGTGAACTATAAATTGGAGGCCTCACCCTTTTCTTAAAGCTGCTTGGACGAGTAGTGAAACTTTTTGATATCTCAAGAAAAGAAGTCCAGTTGCCATGATTCACCTTCCAGATAACATCACCTGGATGACTGAAAATCTCCACAGACATCGTGAAGGAGACTCATAGATTCCTGAAAGTTGAGAACTGCTTCCAATTTTCAATGAAACAGGAAGATAGCATTTCAAAGAAAGTCTGGCATAGTCTTTGGAGTGCATAAAAAGCTTGATTATCTTTAATTAAAGCAATTCATTGCAGAGGAAAAGCCAGTGAATGGATTTTACACATTTTTGGCATGAGCTAATGTCTTGCTTTGGAGGACATGAGTCAGCTTTCAGGTTATTTCTTAAAATTACATACTAAGACTAATGCTTAGCAAATATGCTTGCTTAATTAGCATGCACTTGAACTAGAAGCAAACACAGAATATAAAATAAACCGTTTTTTTTTAAAAAGGTAAGAATCCTCTTTTCCCACAATGTATTAATCCAATGAACAGTGACATTAGTGGATTTTCAATAATTATTCAGAAGCACTCATATTGTTTCATAACCTGGACCATAGTTTTCTTTCACACCATAAGTAAATGTGTTAGCAATTTTAATTTGCATATCTTCAATAGGCAGGCTATTGTTAAACAAAATATGAATCTTATTTTCTTCTCCAGTTATGTGTTCTGTGGTGTCATAGGATCCTGATAGGGCTTTCATGCTAAGTGAGATATTTAAGGAATAGTTTACCACTTCCACCAGAACAGTGAGTTTCCATGGCCAAGTGGGGAATCGGGATTCAAAGCCTGTTCTCTTGAGTCCTGGTCTGTTACTCTAATCACTAAACTATACTGCAAATCTACTTCTCTTATTAAACCTTTATAAATAGTTAGAGAAGTGTCCTAGTCATAGAAGCTGTTATATAATGGTGGATTTTTTACCCTTTGGGAAATGCTAAGCTCCATTGTCCTCTGCCAGTAGCCTTGGCCATTCCAATGTCCCTAAATGGGTGTACTATTTTGCATATTAAGACAATTGAACGTACAGTGATTCTTGTCTAGTATAATCAATACCAGTGCATAATTATTTTTTACAATACAAATCTTGATATGACTTGTTTTAAATAACCAAATATTACTGTCAATGTCAGATTCTTGGCTAGGGTAAATGGAAAATTCTTCATTCCAATCAGTAGATGTCTTGGTTCATTTTCCCCACTTCAGTCCTGTTAATTGCATTGTTTCAATGATCTGATCTCTCTTGGCCTGTTCAAGGACTCTTCATCCATTAACATTTGGAGGTGTCATGTTTGGAGCTTTGCTTAGGATTAATTATTTAGCATTTATACAGAGCACTGAGGACAGTGGAAAAGTTAATTGCTAATCAACTCCTATGGCATCTGTAGATACATTATATATTTAAAAATGTTAATATTGTAGGCATAACAAAATTACATTGGGAAAGTGAGGGAATAAATAGGAATAAAATGATTTAATAGATATACAGTAACCCCCCCCCCATGGTGAGAGTTAGGGATATGTGTTCAGGTCAAGACTGGGGGGCCTGTTCAGGGCCTCTTGTACTTACCCCGGGCCTTGCAGGCCATCAGAAGCCCCCAAAAGTGTTTCTCACTGAACCGGAAGAGAAAAGCATCTGGTTCACAGAAAAGCATTTCTGAGTCCTCCAACAGGCCTAGAAAGGCCCTCAGAGTCCCCCAAAGTGCTTTCTAGTGATCCAGAAGTCACTTCTGGTTTGGTGAGATGCACTTTTGGGGGCCCCGAAGGCCAGGGAAGGCCAACTGCAAAAGGGCGGGAGGTTACTTTTGTGAGTAACATCTTCAAGCTACTATGAAAATTACTTTTTACTGTTACTTGTGGATGTATTTTGACAGTAATTTTTCATGCAACACTTTTATATATTACCTATGTTTTCTTTAACAAAAGTAAGAAGAAACATATGGAAACAATTTTCTCAGTATTAAAATGAAAAATAACAAGGAATTGCTTTCTAAACAATTTATTTTCATTTTCTGAGAAATGGTGTGGAAATGAATTGCTTAACTTTAGAAGCTTTGCTATTTTGTTTGGACCTATAACTAGTAATGTTGACATCCAAGCAAGCAGCAGAAATGGAAGAAAATTGCTGCTCCCCTCCTGACCGAAAGGTGCTACTAAAGCACTGGCACTGCCACCTGCCACCACTACCCTCAAGCAGAAAGAAAATAAAATGCAGCAGTAGAAAGATTGGCAAACCTGATTGAAATACAATATTTTTTGTGCATAACCATGCTCCCAGAGTAAACTGGTGCAAAAGAGGAAGAAAATCCAGTTTTCTTCCTCATTTGCATGTTCTTATAGAGAAACAATAGCTTACAGATATAATTGCTCTTGGGCACCACCAGGGTGAGGATAAATAAAATTAAACAGATTTGGGTAAAGGAAAAAAATATGTGAAGAAGGAGACTTGATTTGGGTTTGGATTTGAATTTGTTCGGCTGACTATAAGATGGAGGACTTGCACTAGTTGTATTCAGACTGATGAAGCTGTTTGGATGAGCAGCGAAATGTTTCGATCTCTCAAAAAGAAGTCCAGTAGTCATGACTCAACTTCCAGATAATTTGTTCAGAAAAACTTTTTCCAAAATTTGGAGGCCAAATATCTTGATTTTGTTCTTCAACTCCAATTCGTCCTGGGACAGGACTGAGCGAACCAGCCATGACTAGCCATGACTAGAAATAATTGTGAACTGTGGGGCTTTGCGACATCTTTTGTTTAAATCTATACTTTGATATATACTTTGATAAATGCAAGTAGATAAATAGGTACCGCCATAAAAAGCAGGAAGGTAAAACAGTGTTTCCTTGGAGCCATGCTGGCTATGTGTCCATGGACTTGCAGAACACTGGTTCTTTGGCTTGAATACAGAGATGAGCACTGCCCCTAGAGTTGGATACGACTAGCACACATGTGCGGGGGGAACCTTTACCTTTACCTTTTCATACTTTGATATTAGAGATGGGCACGACTTAGCGGTATTTTCGTTTTCATTTTCGTTTTTTCGTTTTCGTTACGTAATGAAACGAAAACGAAAAACGGTTCAAAAATGGACCGAAAACGGAAACGAAACGACTAATTTTGAGCCAATTTTCGTTTTTCGTTACTGGAAAAACACATAATGGAGCTGAATGGGGAGAAACAAAAAATTTTCGTTTTCATTTTCGGTTTTTCATTTTTGTTACGTAACGAAACGAAAACGAAAAATTTTGAAATTAGCTCACGAAAACGGAAACGAAACGAAACGGACCCTAGCTGAAAACGAAAACGAAATTTTTTTTCTGAGTCGTGCCCATCTCTATTTGATATTATATGTCGGATTTTGCAATACTGAAATAGCCGTTCATTTAAGATACCGGTACTGTAGTTTCAAGACATTTTGCAGCGTGAAGTGAAGCAACAAATAGTGTTTCCTTCTTACCCATCCAAGCTAATATGAATTAATTACTCAAATTTCCCTTATTTTTTTTTTCAGGAATCTGCAGCTCCCATAAACATTTCACCTACTCCTTTGGAACAATAATCCTACCAAATTGACATCCACCACTTATGGCAGCTATTTCTCTAGTCAGGGTTGCACCCAACATTTTATGTGGGGAAACTGTGGTATATTTGGGAGAGACTGGCTGAGACACTGAGCCTGTAGCAGTCGATATGCTGACACTAGTTTCATTTATGTTACTTCCCCCAAATTATGTCATTGTGTTCACACTTTCTTTTCTGCCTTTCTTCTCTGTCACCACATTCCTAGCCCTCCAAGTGATAATGCATGTTTTTCCACTTCACATAACATTAGTCTTACTGACTTCAAGACACAGTTTCTGTAATTTTTCCATAGTCTGATCAAAGCAACTTTTTAATGTTTTCTTGGTACATTAGCACTGTGAAATTGCTGCTAACTGTATCAGCCAATTAGCAACTCTTTAATCTAGTGTATTGTTTGTCAAGTCACTGTGACAGAATGACAGGGTACCATGCTAATTAGCTGACTTTTGCACAACGGGAAAATTGCTTTTTGTTTGGGAAATATTTTAGAAGCAAAAGAAGCAGATACCAGCAAAATGGGAAGAGAAACTTGCTGGTATGAGCTTACCTGAAGAAGCTCTGAGAGCCATTATTGTACCAAATGGGTGCTGCGAGGAGGCCCCTGTCTAATGGATAACAGATCATCTTATGCACAATTCTATGCATGTCTACTTAACATTAGGCCCCAGTAAGTTCATTGGGACTTGTTCTCAGGAAAAAATGTGGTTGCCTTCTTCATGAACAATTCAGGTAAAAGCTACAGCAGTGGTTCTCAGACTGTGGGTCCCCAGATGTTCCTGGACTGTAAGTCCCAGAAGTGTTCATCACTAGCTGAGCTGGCCAGGATTTCTGGGAGTGGCAGTCCAGGATAATCTGGGGACCCACAGGTTGAGAACCACTGAGCTAGAGTCTGTTCACACAGGGGATTTTCCACACTCTTTGGTGTGCTGATGGTCTGGAGTGGTCTACTCTTTTCCCCCTGTGTCTATTTGTGGACATTGCTGGAGTAGACCAATTTGTCTGTACCTATACCTTTTTAGGAGGTTCAGCTGTTTTATTTATTTATTTATTTATCTATCTATTTATTTATTTATTTATTTATTTATTTATTTACCACCATCTGATGGGAAACCACTCTGGGTGGTTTACAAGATAAAAAAACAGACTATTAAAATGGTGCCAGTGCTTGTGGGCTGGTACCGGGGCCTGCACACTGGATCTTTATTTTATTTTATTTTATTTTATTTTATTTTATTTTACTGCCAGCCATGGCTGCCTACCAGCTGTAGTGTGGCCGGTCGGCTTTTTGTCCCCCCTGAAGCCACCTACCTGCAGCCAGGAGGACCGGACCAGGAAGAGGACCACTCCAGGGCCCAGGTAGGAGACACCGGCAAACAAAACAAAGTGAAATGAAATGGAAATTTTCATTTTGTTTCATTTTGTTTCTCTTAGAGGGGGCAGTTCGTTATTCATTTTGTTACGTAATGAAATGAATAATGAATAACAAACCAAACCAAACCAAAACACTTTATTTCTGTTTTGTGCCCATCTCTACTAGACACTGTGCTTCTGTTGATGCAACCCAGAATCACATTGACTTTCTTGGCCACCACGTCACATTGTGTCATTTGCAGATCCACAAATAGGACAGAATCCCAGAAAGACAACTAAATGTTGAAGCTGGTTCTTAAGGAAGAGCTTAACTTCTTCCAAAATACATGGATAGGTCTCCTTCCCTTCTAAAGGTGGGCCCTGTTCAGAAAATGACAAAGGTTTTGTGATTATGTAATAGAAGCCAATAAGGGATTCTTGGGTGTTGAAATATCCATATTGGAAACATTACAGTATTGTTTCAGAAGAAACATGTCAGTATATACAGCCGTGTTTGGGGAACAGCAACTAATACAAGGCCAGATGGATCAATAGTTTGATGGGTAGGAAAGAGTAAAGAGCTAAATCTATGCAGATTGGCTACTTATGTGACAGATACAAGAAATACTAGACTGTAAGACTAGATTTCTGGAAATTCATGACTAATTGGTAAATTAATATAAAGCAAACAGTTATCCAATAAGAGAACTGATAAGAGGTACTAGGTATTTTAATTCTATGGGAAGATTTTTAGAGAGCAATATATTGTTCTTATGACTGACCTGTGTGCCTTTGTTCTAATGTTTATAATGATGACCATAATTCAGTGCTTTGTATCCCCTGATACCTCGTTCTTAAAGGATCTTAGGTAGCAATGCTGAAACATGATACTTTGCACGCTTTTAAACTGCCCCTTGGAAACAGAGGGAGCAATGGTAGGAGGGATACCAATGATCTGGGGTGGTTCACATATTGTGTAGACAGATCTAGTTAAATGGAAGTAAAAGTGAGGTTTGTAAAGACAGCAGCCCGGGTGCTGATGCTGCTCCCTTTCCTCATCTCCTGTGCTCAAACAGCTTGTTGCTTGGCACAGTTTGTTAGCTTCCAGCAGCTCCTCTACCTTTCTTCCACTCCTGGTTACAGATCAAGCTTCTCAAAGACTGCTACCACACTTTAGATTTGAAACACCTTTTCCTTAAAGACAAATTGCCTTAAAATCACTGTCCTCTTTTCAAATCACTTTTTCTGAAGAGCCCCCTTAGCCACACCCATTTTTGACCACTGTGTCGGTTTTTCTTGCAACGACCACTGGGGGTGGTGTCTTTTTAAATAGGTTCCTGCATAGTATTTGTGGAACAGTTTCCCCTGTTTCTGCCATTTCCCTGTCATTGTTTAAAGCAGTTCAGCCTAGTACGAACGGGGAAGCCGATTGCTAAGCAACCGCTGAAGCGCGGACTGCCGAACCGCTGTAGCGACCACATGACCGTGGGAGGTGATAAGGCGATTCAAAAGAAAAAGCAGCTGCTCAAGGAAGTGCAGTAGTGGCCAACAAAAGGGAGGGAAAGAAAATGTTGCACTCTATCTGGGAGTGGAAGAACAGTTGACTGGCTGGAAGCTAGCAAACTGGGCCGGCTGAGTGGCTAGATTAGTGGAGGAGTTGGGGGAATGGCGCAGCAGCATCTGTGGTATTGCCTTTGCAAACTGGGACAAACCAGTTCACGCCCATCATGAGATGGAAGTCCAGGGGATTATGAGGTTTGCAATGTGAAAAGAAATTCCTCCAGCCTCAGATTCCACCGTACCTGATTGTACTTCAGCAAAATGAACCTTTCGAGACAAAGTGCTCGAAAGAGTCTTGAAAATGAAGAGCACCCTTGCTCTTTTGTAATTAAGGACGGAGTGTTTTCAGAAACAATACCATGCTGAGCTTGATGTCTTATGAGCTTTCCATTTCATAAGATGCCTCCTGAGCTCCCTCTCTCACATTGCTTCCACTCTTCATCACCTGCCATACTGGGATGGGGCATGCATGTGGGGTTTGGTGAGAACCCAGAAACAGTATTCATTTGTAATATGCAGAGCTAGGAGCTGCATCAGTTGCAGGTTGTCTTTAGCGTTGAATTTGTTTCCATTATGACTGTAAATTGCCCTGACAAGCTGGAAGTACATAAAATAATGGCACAACATAACAGATAATAGAAAAGATGAGCAGTAAATGGTCAAACACTTCACTCAGTATGCAGGCCCAGTATCTGCTTCAGCCCTTCAGACAATCATTTTCCATAATAGGCCATTTATCACTATGAACACCTATATACATAAAAGATAAGTGAATATTGAATATGTGGTTTTAACATCTTTCTAAGCACCACCAGTGATATGTTATTTTCTTTTATCTCTTCTGTATATCTGTTTATCGGGAAATGTTATTGGGTGTATCCCAGTGGAACCAAATGGATTTTAATCAATTGTTAAGAAAATGAGATACAGCAGTAGACGAAGAAGAATGTCCTGATAGCAACTCCCCTATAAATGCACCATTCTTCAGCATTCTCAGGTTTTGAGAGTGAATAAAGATAGCTTTTTAAAAGTAAGCATTGATTTTTTGAATCTAGGGCACATGGGATAACTAGAAACGCCCTGTAGAAAAAAATAATAATGCATGCTTATAGAAGCCTGTTTATGTGCTAAGACATTCAGGTCTGTTCTGTATATTTAAAGGAAACCAAAGAGAGCAGGGACAATCATGTTAGGGTTTCTGTCCGTACTCCCTGGTGTTGTCTTAAACATGCCTGGTAGCGGTAGTCAAAGGATGTGCATTTCCACTACTTCTTTTCCCTCTTCTAGAATGTCACAGTTGGAGAATGTTTTCTTAATTTTGGAACACATGTCCAAGAATCCTTCCATCAGCATAACTAGTGGCCATGCTGGATAGGGGATTATGGGAACTATTCCAAAACAGTAACTTTTCTAAGTTCTATGGAAAATAACTAGAGTTAATAGGTTACATCAGCTTTTCAAGAGGTGAATCCTAAAGTCATGAGTGTGGAGAGCACACCCTGCCCCAATTTGGGATTTTAAAAAAGTGAAGATAATAAAAACGTTGTTGTTTAATTGTCTTCACCTCTTTTCTTTCCATGAGTTTAGATATGCAACAAAGAGATAGGATTGATCAATATTTTCACAGTCTCTGTCAGTTTTACTTTGTTTCTGTCACAAGTCATATGAAGCTCTGTAGATGACATCTGGGTAAAAACTAAGACTCAGGAAGTACAGGCCTTTACAGACCACATCAATACAGTGGACCCAAATATTAAGTTCATTAGGGAAGACACCCAAGACAAGAAGATGGCTTTCCTGGGTTGGGCAGTCATCATCGGACCCGACCGGACCTTGGAACAGAAATTTACAAGAAGCTCACCCACACAGATCAGTACTTACTGTTTGATTCCCAGCATCCATTACAACACAAATTCAGAGTCATCAGGATTCTAAACCACAGAGCAGAGAGCATCCCCACCTCCACAGAAGCCAAGAAGAAGGAAGACAGACACCTGAAGACAGCGCTTAAGGTCTGTGGATATCCAAAGTGGGCCTTCAACAAAATGGTGTCCCAACCTAGAAGAACAATGGATCACCCTGAGACCCAGAGTTGACAGAAGAACTTGGTCATTCTTTACATGGCTGGAGTGTCTGAGAAGCTTATAAGGACTTTTGGCAAATACCACATCCTTGTTTACTTCAAACCCACAAACACACCAAGGCAGAGACTCATTCACCTGAAGGATCCGAGGAGGAATATAGTATATGCGATCCAATGCAGTGAGGAATGTGCAGACTTCTACACTGGAGAAACTAAACACCCGTTAAATAGGAGGATGGCCCAACATAGGAAGGGCAACAGCTCAGGAAAAGAATCAGCAGTGTACCTCCATTTGAAGGAGAAAGGGCACTCATTCAAAGATGAGGACGTACACACATTAGACAGACAAGATACAGTAGGTGGAGAAGTCAACAGAGGTGGCGGAGTAAGGCACAATATGTCTGCTTGCTACTAATCAAGCTGACCTTTCATCAGTCCCCAAACAAATCAAAAGCACTTCGCACCTCCACCAGCAAGGCCACAGCTAATGACCTACTTTATTTACAGAAATTTTAGCCTCACCCCACTTCCAAGTGGTCTTAATGGATGTCAGAAAGAGTTGCATAGGTATGACTTTCACACATCCCAGGCCATTGTCCATCTAACGAGCCTCTTAAGGCCATTGTCCAATTTATGAGTCTATTCAGACCAGGGTGATGTGAAATCAAGGTGAACTATAAATTGGAGGCCTCACCACTAATTTTCCTCAGACTGACAAAGCTGCTTGAATGAGTAGTGAAACATTTTGATCTCTCAAGAAAAGAAGTCCAGTTGTCATGTTTCAACTTCCAGAAAAAGTTAGTTCCATGAAATTTTCACTTCAGCCTTTCTTAAAAAACACAGAATAAATTCACATTTATTTTTCTGCAGTATTCCAAGCCTTATGCAGTTTTGTTCACCTCTTTCCTGGATGTATATATTCATGTACACTGTTGTTAAACTAGGAACAGCATCACACTATCTGAGAGTTCTGTGAAATCAGAAGGAAAATTGTCTACTACGTAATCTTCACTGGTGACTGAAGTGTGATTTAGATGAATTGACTTAAAAATTTCTTCAATCTCTAATACAGAATTAATTTCCTTACAGAATGTTGAACATTTTATGGACACACATGGAGGCTGATGACTGAGTCCACAGTTATCTAAGGGTGTACAACTTAATTTCCTTCCTTAAAACATGCACTTTTTGTACTGTGCCCTAGGTTCATCGCCTCATCTCTCTTATTTAAAGCAAACTTAGGTGGCCAGAAAGACCTTATAGGCAATATTATAGGTATACCATATAATCTCAGTCAGATCGAATATAGTATACCATATAATCTCATTCAGATCAAATAAGGATGAGAAGAGGGAAAAGAATGTTGAGAGTTTGCTGTTTAGTCTGGTCTGCAAATCTACTCCTCCAGTTTTCAGTATCTAGTGATGGAGCTCTATTTTCAGCAAGCTGTCACTGAGAGGAGTAAAAATGACAAAGTATCTGTTTGTATAAAACTGTTTACCTTCATCTAACTTTCCAGCCACTTTTCTTTTTGCGGGCGGAATCAGGACTGACACACCCTGGGGATACACATTTTAACAAACTGACATGCTGAAATGCCTTTGGACTTGTACCATAATATCAGCTGTGTGTAAGCGTTTGCAATGTTTTGTACTTTCTCAGGGTTGCACAGAGAAGCTTACTAGGAAATATCTGCAATTCTGAGACATACATTATAGATTAGCTTCTGTAACAATCTGCCAGGTATGGCACCTATAGGCAAACACTTATAGATCAATAATAACTGTTACATCAGATTTTAACTTTCTGCTGAACTAAAGGTTCACAATAATTGAGCTAAAGAGAATAATCCAGATCTAAGCTAGGCCTCCCTCCCTCCCTCCTTCTTTTGAAAACTGGAAAGCCATCCATCTGTCTGCCTCCTTACCTACCTTCTTTTGTATCTTTTAGAGATGGGCACGACTCAGCAAAATTTTCATTTTTGTTTTCATTTTTCATTTCCGTTACGCAACGAAAATGAAAACGAAAATTTTCCAGAAAACAAAACGAAAACGAAAATGAAATGAAAAATTTTGCCCTGTTTTTCATTTTCGTTATGGCAGACACATTCCAACGAAAAGAATGCTAACAAAAACGAAAAATTTTCGTTTTCATTTTGTTTTTTCGTTTCGTTTTGTAACAAAAACGAAAACAAAAAATGCGCAACCACCCCGAAAAACGAAAATGAACCGAAACGGATCCCAAAACGACAAACAAAAAACCAAAAATTATTTTTTTGAGTCGTGCCCATCTCTAGTATCTTTGCTCAGAAACAGAATCATAGTTTGACCTTTCTATACACTTTACTGGTAAGTCTACCACTATAAAACGGAATCACCAATATAGCCACGTATTATAACCATGTACTACAGCGTGGTTTGTGTATCTTGATATTTATTTATTTATTTATTTATTTATTTATTTATTTATTTATTTATTTATTTATTTATTGATTTGTTTGTTTGTTTGTTTGTTTGTTTGTTTGTTTGTTTGTTTGTTTGTTTGTTTGTTATATTTCTATTGCATTTGGGGTCAGATCAGGCTCAGCCCTTTTAGTTCTAGAGCAGTGGCTCCTGATCGTGGATTAGAGCTCCCAGAATCCTAGCAAGCCCAACAAGTGATGAAGGCTACTGGGAGTTATAGTTCAAGAACAACTAGAAGTTTTTTAAAAGCAGAGGCTGGATGGCCATCTGTTGGGAGTCCTGTGATGGGGGTTCCTGCATGGCAGGGTATTGGACTAGATGGCCCTTGAGGTTTCTTCCAACTCTATGATTCTAGGGATCCTCTGAATTTAGATTCGAAGATCAAGTTACAGACACAGGAAGCTGCTTTTTATGAGATCATTAGTCCATGAGCTGCCTAAATGCCCTGAGCATATTTGCTATCGCCTGATCTCAGAAGCTAAGCAGGGTTGGGCTTGGCTAGTACTTGATGGGTGACCACCAGGGAATACCAGATGCTGTAGGTGCCTGGAGTGGGAACTGCCAATCCACTCCAGTATTCCTTCCAAGAAAACTCCATGGACATGGGGTCACGAAGCGTCAGTCACGACTGTAATGACACAAGAACAAGAAGTCCATGGAGTTGTTTTGTGAATTCCGAATGGCAGCCACTTTACAGAATTTCAGGCAGAATTCCCTCGTGTGCACCCAACACAGCACTGCCAGAATATCTCTTGTATGCCTACACAAGGCCTAGAACTTGGGTGGAATAATAGCTTAATCCAAATCCAGATGAAATCCATTCTGTTCAGGATGGTGTGCTTGCAAGCTTATGCAGTCAGCAAATGACAAAAGTATTTTGGAAGAAATGCTACGAACAGCACTGATTGTCCTGCATCTTAGCAGTGTAGAGATTTCCAGAATATCTCCCCCTCTGAGAGTTAAATCCTTTGCTTGTTTGTGTGATTGGTCAGCCAGGGTAGGAGATGAAAAGAGTCAAGTTAAAGGAGTTCATCAATAGAAATGAAGATGCTTTGAACAGTAAGTTACTCAGCAGGGTTTGGGGAGGGAGGGAGCAGCTATTGATTGTGTGAATAATTTACTGGAGCAAGATATTGCCTCGGGCAATGGGCATGCTGCTACTATTATGAGGATTGCTGTTTGCTGCAATTTGATCTTTAAAGTTTGCATTGTTTTGCCTATGAACCTTGTTGGAATGCTTGAAATGTTGGTCTTCTGATTTTCTTGCAAATGGCTGGTTTGGAGGCTTCCTTAAGACATTATTTGCCTTGGGTCCCTTCAGGGAGAAAGGCAGCAGAAAAATAAAGTTTGATTATTATTATTATTATTATTATTATTATTATTATTATTATTATTATTATTATTATTCACTCTATCTACAATTCCCTCTTGCTGCTTTATATGTCTGGAATTCCCTCTCAGAATATTCACATTGAGCCACTTTCCTCTCTCTTCTCTTCATTTAAACCCATTTTTTCATGGAAAGTAGAATTGGACTTCATCTATATATCTGTACTGATACCCATCTGTCCATCTTTCTTTGAGCCAACTGTTTGCAGTGGTATATGTTTCACAAATGGTTGGCTGGTTTCCAACCTCTCAAATGAAGCAACAGCAAAAGAAATTCTGGCCAGCACCGCTAGTGATGAAGGCTTCTCGGAGTTATAGTCCAAGGACATATCCAAAGCTAACTACTACTGTATATTTTAATAGCAATGTTCTCTGCTTGGTTCTTCAGTGTCTTCTTATATTCTCAACATCTTTATCTCTGTTTCATCTCTTGATTTTATTTATTTATTTATTTTTGCTTCTGAAAATTATTTGTTGTATTCCTTGAGGGTTTCCCTTAGTATCTGGTTCTCTGTTTAAATTTCACAAATATGCTAGATTTTCAGTTGGAAATGAAACTATATTTCCATGTGAGCTTTCATGGACAAGTCACTATGACTCAGGAAGTGGACTTGTCAGTGAAAGCTCGCATGAAAATACAACAGTTAGTCTTTAAAGCGCCACTTTTTTGTCTTCTCTATTTTGTCTTCATTTTCTTTATTTTTTTTAAAAAATGTTTCATTTTTGCTTGCATAGACTAAACATTTTCTGAAACAAGCTTTCAAGGGTGCCATTAGTAATACTTCCTTGTGCAAGTGCAGAAACTGTCCAGGTGCTTATGCCAGGTGCTTATGCCGGCAAATAGAAGGAACAAAGAAGGATCTGTTCTGCAGATATACCTCAGAAGAAAAATGTGGTTCAAAAAGGAAGAGTGTGTTCCATAATCTATGGAAGATGCTCAAGTAAAGTGAAAGAATGACTGGACTGGGCACCAGTGGAGGAGGCCAAACAGGTAGGAAGCTGATGGGGGTCTTTGGAGGGGGCCTCATTATCTGAAAAAGAAAAAAACCCAATAGCCCACGAACCAATGAACCAATTTGTGTGTTTATTGTTTCATGGGAGAGGGAATCCTGACAAACTATGAATCACAACCAATCATCATTTGGGGGGTTCGTTCCCATGTCTACTTCTGGCGGGGGGGGGAATCAAATTAGTGTTTACAATGGATTTCTTATGCATATTGCTTATTATTTTGGACTTCTGATTTTGCTGCAAGAAAATGTACAGTGGTCCCCCGCCCATTCATGTTTCATATACTGTGGTCCCGCTATATCGTGGGACCGCAGTATATGAAAAAAAGCCCCCTGGGGTAAGGGGGAAAGGCCTGTTTCAGGCCTCCCTTACTTATCCAATGACTGGTGCTGCCCCAAACAGGCCTGCGAGGGCCTTCCTGAGCCTTCTGGAGGCCGCCAAAGGCCCAGGAAGGCCCTCGCAGGTCCATTTGGGGCAACGCCAGGCTCAGGGTAAGTACAAGAGCCCCCAGCTAGGCACCCCAGGCCTGACCGGACCTGCATCCGCATATTGTGGATTTTCAGTTATCATGGGTCGGGTTGGGTCCCTAACCCCATAAGTCGGGGGAGTCACTGTAACAATTTACTGTGAACATGTCTTTTAAAAACCACACCCAAGCACTTTCTCAATAAGATCTCTGAAACCTGCACATTGCCACAGTACAGTGACCTATGCCTTTAAAAATGAGGCAAACTGGGTCTCTTTCTGTTTCATGTTGGTTGGGGAGAAAAGAATGCATGGAATATTCAGGTATAGGAGAGCAGATAAGAAATTCTTTCCTAGTTTGGTTTCAAAATCCAAGCTGTGGGAGTCATTATGTTTGTCTTGTGTTTTTGATGCACCTTACAAACCCCAAAATGCATTGTTTCCAAGCACAAAACTACACGTCTCACCAGTATTAACAGAGCAAATGCTGCCCATAAGATGTATATTCCTAAACCTGGAAAGAGCAGCCTTGACAAGTTTACTAGAGCAGAAGAAAAGTTTGTATTATTAACTCTGCTGTCATGGGCATCTACTCAGATTTCCGGAGCTATTTGTACCTCTGCCTATTATGCCCATCCAGCTACCAGCCTGTTTCAAATCAAAAGTCGGTACCTTTGAATGAAGATAGGGTCAGAGTTCTTTTTCCGGTTTCTTCTTTTATTATTAGTACAGGTTTGAACATTCATGCCCTTTACTGCTGTCAGTACATCTCACCAGATTATTTAATCAGTCATCACGAAGCTCTCAGTAATGTCAAGATGGATGACTATCCTACTTTTCCCTACAGAGCAGTGAGAGATAAAGTCGCCTCCTTAAGGTCACCTAGGAAATGGCAGAAGTTTCATCTGTGCCTCTAACAGGAAAAGGTATCCTTTTTCGTAATTTTGAGAGACTATTCAACTATTAGCACATCAAACATCCATATGGCTCTTAGGCAGGATGATATTATGCCATTTCATCTCATCTTCATGTGTTTTTACACTTAGATCAGATTAATTTCTCTCCACTTCATCTGTAGTAATTTAAACAAAAAGGAACCCAAAGTTGCAGGGAACAAAGTAATGGCCATAAAAGGCTGTGCATTCGAGACATTATTCAGCATGCTTCATTAAACTATCCAGATTCCAAATATAGTCCAAACTTCTCCAGTTTGTTTGTTTATAGGGATGGGCACGAAACGGAAAAATGGTGTTTAATTTCATTCCATTTCGTCCCCACCCACGTTTGATTTCATTCCGTTCCATATTACTTTTAAAAAAATTCGTATGAAACAAAACAATAATGAAATGTTTCATTTCTCTGGGGACTTGCACTTACCCCTCCTCCTCCTCCTTCTGGACTCTGGGGGCTTCTGGGCTCTGGTGGGGCTCCAGCATCATCGCTAGGCACCAGATCGTCGGTGGCACCAGGGGCAGCGCGTGCCAAGAAGCCTCCCTGCTGCCTCACAAGGCATCCCTGCACCGGCGCTTAAACTTAAAAAATAAAATAAAATACCACAACTTCTGTGGCTATGCTCCTCATTGGGAGGAGGAGAATTGGTGGGTCTTTTAATTTATTTATTTATTTATTTATTTATTTATTTATTTATTTATTATTTATTTATTGCTGCAGAAGGAAGCACTGATGGCAGTGGCAGAGTCCATCAGGTAAGGGCCCGTTTTACAGACTAAACAAAAAGGTTCATTTTAACAGAAAAAAAAATGACCGTTTTGTTTCATCTGTAATGAAATGCTGCTTCATCATTTGATTTGATTTCGGTTTGTTACGTTATGAAATGACAAAACAGCATTTGGTTTTTCATTTTGTGCCCATCCCTATTTGTTTGTTCAGACCAGGGATGTCCAACTTTGAACAGGCCAAGGTCTATTTTTTCCAGCCCAAAGTGCCTGAGGGCTACTACACTAAAACCTCTACTTACGAATTTTATCCATTCCGAGCACATGCTCATAAGTAAAAAAAATTGTAAGTATAGCAGCAGTTTCTCATAGGAATGCATTGAAAACCAATTAATCTGTTCTGGAGGGAAAAGATTTCAATGTGCCATGGCCCTTGAACTGCCCCGCTCGGCTGAGATAGTGGGCTGGCAGACCCAGAACTTTGCTGGGGCAGTGGTGGTCCTTGGGATGGGGGAGGGAAGCATGTTTCCCCTCACTTTTTTTATTGATGGCTGGTGGGCTACTTTTGAACCCTTCACAGGCTACCAGTAGCCCATGGTCTACCTGTTGGGCAGGCCTGGTTTAGACCATTAATTATTTTTAACACAGTGTTTCTGAAGGGGAGTAACAAAAGTACACTGGAAATATACAGTACAGTGGTACCTCTACTTATGAATTTAATCCGTTCTGAATGCATGCTCTTAAATCGAACAACTCTTAGGTAGAGGTACCATATCTAAAAAATAAAAATAAAATTATATATATGTGGACAGGCTGCCATATTACTGTTTATTGTTCTGACATATGGTATGTTTCTGGGCCACCAGAATTATATTTTCAGGCACCGCTGTTCCTGATGTTCTTTTCTTTGAAGTTGTAATATTAGATTAAACAGTATATATAAATGTAAGTAGAGCAGACCGCATCTAATATTTGTAAGGCGGCAGTTAAAATGCCACTGGTTTTCCGCTCTTAAGTCAAATTGCTCTTAAGTAGAGGTCCCACTGTTTAATCTAATATTACAATGTCAAAGAAAAGAAAATCAGGAACAGCGGTGCCTGGAAATATAATTCTGGTGGCCCAGTAACATGCCATATGTCACAACAATAAACAGTAATATGGCAGCCTGTCCACATATATATAATTTTATTTTTATTTTTTAGATATAATTCTGATGGCCCAAAAACATGCCATATGCCACAACAATAAACGGTAATATGGCAACCTGTCCAATCCCAACACAGAAATTGAAAGCCATTTGAAGAAGCATGTCAAAATTCTATAGGCAGGAATTTATTTATTTATTTATTTATTTATTTATTTATTTATTTATTTATTACACTTTTATACCGCACCATTTCCCAAAGGGACTCTGGGCAGCTTACAGATTAAAAAGCATTAGATAAAACAGTAATAAAAACTGGACCTTCCTTGGGATAAGTCCTATAAGATAGGGGCCACTATTTAGAAGGCTCCCATCTCCTTCAGTGGTCGAACCAGAAGTGTGTAGTGGTTCATTGGAAAGACCTTTATTAACTCAAGGAGTTAGCTGTGCCACACTTATATCCATCTTGTGCCCAGATTATTTCCCTTTGTGCAGCACGACGCTGTTGCGGTGGGGACACTTTGCCTGCCCGTTTAACTTGGAAGGATGAGAGCAGGCTGATGATGATTCTTGGAAGGAAGGGGGAGCATCAGACAAGCCTATTTAAGCCTGTCTGCTCATTGCTTCACCCTCTTTTCATTCAGGAGCTGCAGGGGAGAGGATGCTGCAGCTCCTAGTCCTGGTTTCACTTTTCAATGTGATGTGTTGCAGCAGGGGTATCAAGTGGGCTGTGTCATCAGAGCACCTGCCTAATTTGGATAGAGGGTTTAGGGGAAGGAGCAGAGAGGGTTTTTAGTTTGGCAATTTTATTTGGCATTTAAGCCACCTCCTGGGTTAAGTCTGGGAAGTGGGCACCCTGGAATAAAGATAGCCCTAGGGCTGTTGTGGGGGGATAATCCCCTATACACTGAGCCCGTTTGATTTAAGGTGCTAAAGGGAAGTTTGCCTGGATATAATTAGAAAATAGGGGAGAATTAGAAAATAGGTGAGTGCAGGAAGGTGTGGTTATTCTGTTTAATCAGCCACCAACAAACAATTTCAATCTTCCCATTTGGACCAAAGAGGCCTTAAAGGGAATATTGTTTGATTCACCATTTGTTGTTTTAACCTGTTGATTCAGTTAACAAGATTCCCCAAGAATTGTACACCAATAGGTACATATTGTTCCATGCAATGATAAGGATGGTAAGCACATGTGGAATTGGCACAGAGTTGGCCAAAGGTGACATATAGTCAGCATTTCACCAGCTTTCTCTTTGTCTACAAGATTTTGAGTTATTAGGGTTTGTTTTTGAGGGAATTATTATATGGACTGGGGGTTGCAGGAATGGATTGTCTTTTTTTAATACAATTCACTGGATTATTTGAACATTCTGAAATACAAA
Source organism: Phrynocephalus versicolor (assembly GCA_023846285.1). Lineage (NCBI taxonomy): Eukaryota > Metazoa > Chordata > Lepidosauria > Squamata > Agamidae > Phrynocephalus > Phrynocephalus versicolor. The sequence goes on from JAHTLZ010000379.1 coordinate 46,365,903, forward strand.
CAGTCAAACCTTAACACCCTGGTCAAAAAGAAAAAGGTAAGTGTATAAGCCTGGGATACTGTTTTGGTTTTTTGAGATTCTTTTCATTATAGAAAAGAAAGTGTAGACCGCAATAAGCATGCAGAAAAGGAAATGCCAAGAATTAAAACTCTAGGAACTGGACCCATCACAAGAGTCCTTAACTGTCTGTTTCCTTCTCTGTACATATTTATGTGCAGATTTTAGGCAATTTTGATTTACATATAAATTGTCAGCAACTGTAGAACATATTTATTAATTTATAAAAAAAAATAACCCTCAGAAAATGCCAAATCTGCTGTAGGAAAGTGAATTGCTACACCATGTTCTGATCCAGCTTTAATTTATTACAGGCCAGCCTGAGCTATGAAAAAAATGAATGTGCTTGTCTTGTTGATGGCCAGACTGATTGCTAACCCTCTAAATAATTCCATTTCTCTTTGGGTGCAACCTCAAAGCATTACTGCCATTCAGTTATCCATTCATTTTAATAAACAAATTCAAAAAATAATTCACACAGAGATGTCCACCATTCTGTCTCTTGCTATTTGATTACAGAATACAGAAGGGGTGGCTAGTGCGGGGCAGACAGAAGGTTAAAGGCCCAGAGCCTTTGAATATTATGGAGAATAAAGGTCTTTTAAGAATGCTTTTGAGTATGCCAATGTTTGGTGTTTCAGGATTCATTTTTGGGCAATTCAAGAAAAGTTGGCATAAGTAGAATTGGTTACTCAGTAGCTTCTAACAGTGAGTTAGTTGGAATTGGAAACATTTCTCATAGCACTAAGTGATCAATTGTTTTTTTGTTTCCCAAGGAGAACAATAACACAGACAGCAAAAGACCCCATAAGACACAATACTAGGTGAACACAAATATAATTTATTACCTGTTTATTGGTTATAGAGTTAACAGTTGGGGTTTCATTCACACAATGCATTCAGCATTTATGTGTCCCATTCATACTCAGCATGAGAGATTCTCCGGGTTCTGAAAAGAGGGCAACTGATCTCAAAACTGTGTTCTCAGAATACAAAGTTACAATCATCTGGGTTCTCTGTATCCTTTCCAGGCAGCTTGTCAGCTGAGCATGCACACTAGGCATTTTTTTTTGTCCTTCCTGGGTTGATGGTCCCCACTACCCTTTGAATGCTCTTAGTTGCAATTATTCAATGGCAGAGACTCCTGTACCAGGAACTTCCTTCTTTGAACTCTGAAATGCTATCAGTAGATGATTTCTGCCAAGATGCTAAAGGTACAGTTCAAGAGGTCAAGGCTCAAAAGCTGAGCTCATCAGTGAAGAGTTAGAGTCTCATAGTCAGGTTCCCAAAGTCCCATCATGCCTTTGTTCTGTTGGTTCAACTTTGGCTCTCTCTCACACACATGGGTTCTTCACCTTATTCCAGGCCAAGTACGCATATACCTTACATACCTGACACATTCTGGTGACTCAGTTCATAGGTACAGTTGTTTTGAAGGGAAAAGGGGCACACAAGGTCTCACTACCTGCGGCTTTTGTGGTATATTAGGGCTCCGAGAGCTACCTAAGCATGTTGTTACTGTGCCTGCAATGATTGCTGAGGTGATTTTTTTTTTGGAATTTATGTACATCTTATGATATAAGTCTCCTACCCAATTACTCAGTGGTTGAGAATGGAGCACAAAGTATTGGTTTAACAAGGAGCATGCACCACCACCCTCTGCGTTGTCACTGCATTTTCTAATGGGGCAGCACGTGCAATTTCCTATCACCAGTGTTTTCTGTAAAACAAAGCATGCACTTGCCACAAGCCTAGTTTACAAGAGGAATTGCACTGTTGAGTCCAGATTCATCTGCATACCAGCAAATATGCCATGGTTTCCAGGGAAAACATCCCTTTCCCCACCAACACTAATATCATTGCAAGAGAAAAAGCAGTAATGTTAGCAGTGGGTAGTATTAACCCTGCTGGTTCTGAAACGCTTGAGAGCATGTGGTCCATAGAGCTTAGGTTGCTCACCCCTATTTTAATAGACACTTTTTTTACACTGAACATGCAAAGCTGCCAAATAGAATCAGACTGTTGATCCAGCTTTTGGTTTACTGCTTTCAGGAGAAGACTTTGGAGTAGAGAGACTTAGCTAGGGGTGTATCTAGGGAGGGGCAGAAAGGTACATCTGCCCCGGGCACAGCAATCTGGAAGGGGAAGAGGAGGAGGAATGCCTGCACCCTCCCACCAGCAGTCCTCAGGTTTGGCGACAGGACCCACTCCATTGCGACCACCAAGCGACCAGCAAAGCAAGCAGGCAGGCAGGTGTGCAAACATGGTGGCTACTGTGACTTCCTCCTCCTCCTCCTCCTCCAACTCTTCCTCACCTTGCTCTGGGCCACTGCAGGAGAGGTAAATCACATGCATGCACACACACACAAATGCCACACATGCGCCGATCTGCCCAACGCCCATAGGATTGCCCCCCCCCCTTGCTGGGTGGATGTGATGGGGTTGGGGAGGGCTGGAAGGGCACAAAAAAACCTCTGTCCCCAGGTGCCCCAAAGCCTTGCTACACCACTGGACTTAGCCTGTCTCCTCAGTATTAATGTCTATAAAATACAACATGGCTGCATTGTGAAATGAGTGAAGCAGGTAGCAGACATTACCTTCCTTAAAGAGGTGTCCTTGGTAAGAATGTTAAGTCCAGAATCTAAAATTGCTTAATTGTGCCAAAAGTAGCATTGCCACATTTCTGACTGGAAGTACATTTCCAAGGCCAGAGGCCTTCAGACTGGATGCATCAATCAGAACTTCAACATGCAAAATTTTTTTTGTACTTCTGAACCTCAGCCTGCCTCCACTCCCCACATAGCTGGCATCAGGAAGAAAAAGCAGCAAAAGTGTTGTGGCAAAGGCAAAAATAACACTCAGCTGAGGTAAGAGAAAGAAATGAAAACATAATATTTGGGGGGGGGGGAGCATCAGCCATGAAGAAGTCAAGTGGAGAAAGCAAGGGCCACTGGAGTATTTAGATATAAAACATTCATTTGTGCCTAATTGTAATTGGTGTGAAATAAACCGAACACTAGGTTCCTTATTAAGGTACAGAAGTTGTGTGTCATCGCCATGTCTCCATTAGCAGCACTTAGCAAAATGCAGAAACAGTTGGCACAAATGAAAGAACGTGGTAGAAGAAAAACACTTAACGTTGAAGTTAAAACACTCGTGAAGAGATGCCATGTGGTGTAGCACTTAGCTCCCATTAACATACTGCTGGGTAAGACAACTGCTGTTTCTGTCACCTGGAGCTTGTTCATTTCTCTCAGTTCTTCCCTTTCTTAATTGTCCCATATCAGGCTATTAATTTTAATAGTTAAGGAATGTATAAAGTCTACATAGAGACTGATAGAGTGGAGAGCAGCACAAATTTCCTCTCCCTCCTCCAGTTTTCACTAGATAGGGAATGTGGGGGGTAGTTGTTAAAATGGTGGACTAGGGCCTGAAAGAACGTAAGAACGTAAGAACATAAGAAGAGCTTTGCTGGAACAGGACACAGCCCATCCAGACCAGCATTCTGTCTCAAACAGTGGCTCACCATTTGCTTTAGGATATTCCCAAGCAGATGTCTTCACCTGCTTAAGCTGGAGCCTCAGCCCCATTGGATGTCCTTGGGCAGGTTCCATCTCAAATTCCAACTGTTTCACAATGTTATGGTGATGATGATGTAACACCTTCACCTTAAGCTCTGTTGGAAAAGGCAGAGAAAGGCAGGGTAAAATATTCTTCTTCTTCTTCTTCTTCTTCTTCTTCTTCTTCTTCTTCTTCTTCTTCTTCTTCTTCTTCTTCTTCATCATCATCATCATCATCATCATCATCATCATCACAATAGTGTATAGAACTATAGGATTTGTTGGAAACTTACCTTTGTGTTTGTTATCCTGGTACTTCATGGATATAGATAGGATTGATATTTCTGTGCCTGGGTAATATTGTTATAGTAGACAGAGGACATCGTAGCAAGTAGACAGTTTAACTCCTCAAACTTCCCTTGAATTTGGGCAATGGGGTGATGAATAGATTTGATTTCAGGTTAAGACAGTTGTCAGATTTCTAATTCAAAATACAGTGCACTTTTCACTGCACTGATTGTGTATGTTATACAAATAAGCGATTAATAGGAAGGAGAAGATATTTTGGGGCAGGAAAGGATATGGTCAAATTGTACATCAGGAATAAGTTGAGCAAAAGAGTAAAGAGAACTGAGCTCATGGAAGTTTATGGGTGGCCAGCAATTCTAGGATCTGGGGAGTCGCTTCCAACTCAGCAGATACTTCATGATTTCTTCCAATGGCAATGAAATGGGACTGTTCAATAGATAGGAATGGGAAAGAATTAGGTAGAAATCAATGTACCTCACGAAAGTAGCATTCTTTCACCTTTGACTTGTCATAGGAAAAATATATACTTTGCATGTTTGTGAAGCTTATGGGATGTTTTGGAGATGAGATGGATATGCACACTTAAACATGGAAATGACTGTTGCACACAGTGGAAAAATATGCATGAAGAGAAATGTGCAGATCAGTTAAAACGTGTAAATGAGTGTAGTATTTTAAAGAAAATGTATAAGTAAATGTGCAGATAAGGGAAAGTGCATAGAAATGTGAACTTCAGTTTAAGAAAGGGGGGAGGAAATCTTGTGAATTGCAATGAAAAAAAGGATGAGAAAAATGCTGATGGGATTTGGAGAAATGCAGTAAAATCAAGACACAGAGACTCCTACAGCCCTAGTAAGAGCCTCTTTGCACTTTTGCATGACCCATCCATTTATAGGATGAGTGGATGGAAGTTTCAGGACATGAATTGTTTCCAGAGCCAGAAAGAACTTTATCATTAGTTTCATCGGGAACAAAGTCAACTCCTTGGCAGAATACCACAAATAATGCTTGAAGGCATGTCCCAGGCAGATGTTTCCAACACAAATATTTTGCTACATTTGGAAGATCTTTCACCGTGTACAGAATGCAAGCTGTCACTCTGAATTAAGTCAAAAGAAATCTTCATTATGGAAGACTTTTTAGGTGTTATTGAGCGTGTTCCACAGAAAAAGTTAGTTTTATTCTCGGGAGACTACCGAAAAGGTTATTGAATCTTATGTTAGTTGGCTTATAGATGTAGTTAAGGTGTTTGAAATTATTCCATATAATTGTAAATGGGAAGCAGAGGATCCTTTGAATAAATTGGTTCAGATGAGATTGATGTTTTTATGTAAAGTGGTAGATTTTTTTAAAAAAGATTCATCCATTGTACAACAGTTGAATTTTTAAGGGCTTTGCAAATTGTGATGAGCTTTTGCCTTTTGGAAGGAGCATATAAATATTAAAAGCAGAGAAACTACACTCTTGGGCATTAACATGAGGAGGGGGGGACCTTTTTGTCTTTCAAACTTTTTTTTTTTTACATTTGAAATCTGAATAATCTGGTTTAGGTTCTTCCCTGCTGTTTATTCATTGCAGTGTGTCTTTGTATCAAGGGCACCGAGGATGACTTCTCACTTGAGAGTTTTTAAATGGTTTTTCATTCTGCAACTCAAATGATTATTGGGTCTAAGCTGGCATCTGACTGATGCTGTGTGTCTTGTAAAATAAAGGTGGCTATTTTTAATAACAGGGCAGTGGATTAGACTTAGTTCCTTTCCAAACGTTCTTCCCTAAATGTGATTAGAAGAAGTGCTTGAGGGTGAACCCCTTGGAAGTGTCCATCTGTGCCACCATTGGGTGTTTGGAGCTTCTCTGATCTTGTAATCCCTTGTTGGTCATTACTAAAGCAGGTGCACTTAACACAGGGAATGCATCAACCACCTGTCTCTTCAGTTTTTATTTTGCTGTTCTCCTACAGGTAACAAGACTAAAGAGGATAGTCTATGCTGTCTGAACTTTTTTCCATGCGAATCACAACTCCAGAAAACCAATATTCCAACCTACACAGAGAGACACTTTATATATCACCCAGCACGTTGTTAGTCTGTGGAACTCCCTGCCACAGAATGTGGTGATGGCATCTGGCCTGGATGCCTTCAAAAGGGGATTGGATAGATTCCTAGAGGAAAAGTCCATCACAGGTTACAAACCATGATGGAGATGTGTAATTTCCAGGCTTAAAACTGGGGTACTGACAGATATCTAGTCTCGTGTGCTCCCAAACGCATCTGGTGGGGCCGCTGTGAGATATAGGAAGTTGGACTAGATGGGCCTTTGGCCTGATCCAGCATGGCTCTTCTTATGTTCTTATGTTCTTATATTGGAGGCTCTTCCATTTTTTTGTCACTTGCATGGGTCAACCACTCAAGAAACAAAAAATGAAGAGGGACACAACTCACTCTCCTGTACCCATGATTAATTGTTCTGTTTTAACAATAGGTGACTGAAATCCTTCTGCCTAATGTAGTAAGTCATTACTCGGGTAGGCTCACCGAATCAATGGCACTGATGGGAGTTAATTAGCCGTATCCCCACTGATCTAATAGGTCTACTCTAGTTATGACTTGCCATACTAAGCAACAAGATTTCAGCAACTGAATACAACTGTAATCGTCCTACATGATTCAGAACCTGTGACAAATCCTGATTCTTCAGGCTCTACTGGAAGTAGCAATGAGTGAGAATTTCATTTCATCTGGTTCACATTTACAAATGTCCAAATGTCTGCAAATTTTGTCACCAAACTAATGGGGAGGGGGAAGTTAAGATGTTTCAAGACATTGAATGGGAAGACAATGAAATGGACATATTTGCCTATCATATCTGCTTTGAGTGCTTGGCTGAAGACAGGGCAAAATGTAGTCCTCCCAGTGGTATTGGAGTACAATTCCTATAAGCCCTAACAAACGTGTGTTATGTGCTGTTTAAAAAGGCAAAGGTAAAGGTTCCCCCAATACATGTGTGCTATTCGTGTCTGACTCTAGGGGCAGTGCTCGTCTCCATATTTAAGCTGAAAGAGCCAGTGTTGTGCAAGTCCATGGCCACGTGTCTGGCATGGCTGTAAGGAAACACTGTTTTACCTTCCCACTTTTTATGGCAGTACCTATTTATCTACTTGCGTTTACATGCTTTCGAACTGCTAGGTTGGCAGCAGCTGGGGTTATCAGTGGGAGCTCGCTCCGTTGCGTGGCACCTGGGATTTGAACTTTGCAGCAAAAACTTTTAGGAGCCTTAGTCCACTGAACCACCATGCCCCTTGAGCCACCACACCCCCTATGCCACCAAATCCCCGATGTGCTGTTTAGTTACAACCAAATTAGCAGCAGCTCTAATAGGGCTTTCATGGTAAATGAGATATCTAAGAAATAGGTTTACTAGTTCCAATGTTGCCGCAAGTGAATTCCTATAGATGAATACAGACTTGAACCTAGGTTCCTTAAGTCCTAGTCCACTGCAATCCATGAGATATCCATCCCGGTTTGTGATTGTAGCTGGGAGAGCCCCTTGCATGAAATTAGGGATTGGATCATTCCCTATCCCTGATATCAGCCAGGTGTGAGTTCAGTGACATTTGAAGTACCCAGAATAGGAATTTTCTTTTGTTCACAGTTTACCATGATGAATTTTTTCCCCTCCATGAGCTTTAAACTATACTTTGTGGTATGATTCCTTTCTCAAATAACATAACTTTTTAAAATATAATGTTACTTGCTGGGAGAGGTCTAGAGCCTATTAATACAGTTAGTACAATAAGTCTCAAAAACTCTATATGCATGTGAGCGGGTTCTATCTCTAAAAAACTCTCCACTTTTTAATGGGGCATATAATAATTAACAGATCCCATTGATTAAGCATGTGTGCAGTAAACAGAGTTGCTGGCGAGATGCTGACTGGGATGCTCTTATGCCCTTCTTCATGGAATACCCCTTATTTGTTTTTAAATCAATCTTTGTCAATTGGGAAAACAGAAGACTGTTAACAAAATACGCATTATTCCTTGATTCTAAGTGGAGGGTGGAAAACAGCATTTAACAGGCTATTCAGAGTAGAAAATCATCCAGATGATAAAAATGCACTTGACAGAATCCCTTTAAATGAATACAGTTTGAGAGACTATTAATGGCCCTGGCTCCAATAAACTCTCTGACAGTTCTTAACTCTCTCCAAATTAAATGCTGTTGGAAAATCGGGTCGTTTGCCTTTTGCTTTACTCTCTTGCTGTTTCAGCATTTTGTTTGCTTGTTGCTACTTGCACAGCATTCTTGGCTTTCCGATGCAGTGCTTGCCAATATCCTGACCCACTCCCCACTCCGGCCACCAAAGAGACTTTATATAAAAGTTTTCCCACTAGCAGCTGTTGTGAATTTTTTGGGCTGTTTGGCCGTGTTCTGGAAGTTTTTCTTCCTGATGTTTTGCCAGGCTCTGTGGCCAGCATCTTCAGAGGGCAAGGAGCTCAGGAAACTAGGAGTTCTCTTTGTGCTCTGGGGAACTCCTAGTTCCCTGAGCTCCATGCCGTCTGAAGTTGCGGGCCACAGAGTCTGGTGAAATGTCAGGAAGAAAAGCTTCCAGAACATGGCCAAACAGCCCCCAAAACACTCACAACAGCTATTGGATCCCAGCTGCGAAAGCCTTTGAGGATACATTTTCCCACTAGGTTTGGCCCTACCATTAGTCAGTGTGAGGCATCTGCCTCAAGCATTCAGTACTGAGCACATGAAACAGCACTGCAAGGAAACGTGGTCCCTGAAGTGAGCACCAAATGATCACTAGGCAAAGATAATCTGCCATACTCCCCAAAACACCACCCTTTGACCCCAGGCTAATTAAGATCTTGGAAGATCTGAGTGCCAGTGAGACTCTTCTAATCCTAGCCTGAATCTGTCTTTGTTTCCAAGGCAGAAGGTAAACTTGGTTGAGCACTTTGAAAAACTGCATGTCAAACTTGGAAAGGATGTCAGGACAAAATACCCCAAACCATCAATGTGGGCCTTCTGACTAAGGCACTTTCTTTAGCTACTCACCCTTTCTTCCTCAAGCACTACACCTTGGTGGAGTATTGAAAGTTTTATTAAAAATAATAGAAAGGTTAAAAATACGTGAGATTACAGTTTACAGATTAAAAGAATGCAAAGCAATTCAAAACATATTCAGCTTAATATCTGACTAGGAAAGCAATCTGGACACAATAAAACTAACTATGGATTAATAATGTCTCTAAGGTCTACAAAATACATAGCACCATATCTAGTTACTAATTCTAACAAAAACTTCATCTACTATTTTCAAATTGTATTTTCAAATGTGAAGATCCTTTGTCACCATTCATCTTCCAAGATGTTATCCAATCAGCATTCAGTCCTTTGCTCAGTACTTTTCATCTCCCAAAGAGTATCAGCCCTCAGTCCTTCCCATTAGTTCCAATGAGAAGGTCTACCACCATCAGCTCTGCTGGAATGTGTTTGGTCTTCCTTCACCTGGCTTGGTCTGGCTCTGTAGTCTGTAGCTCCACTCTCAGGGTGATAAGGTACACCTGTGTAAACCTTTGGTAGAAGTCTGAGAAAGTACTGCAGTGCATAACCCATCTAATTCCTTGACATGCATGATACGAATCGTTTCTTCATATTATTTCCATTTTCTTGCTTAGTTTGGGGAGACAAATATGATGGCTGGCTTCAGGTAACTTACACTTGCATTGTGGAGGTGCCTTTTGCCTCTCTGGCTCCGGTGGCAAAATGTCTAGGACTGGTCCTGTTTCAAACTAAAAAAGTATAGCAACAGAGTATCATTGCCACCAACTTTCACCTGATGGCATGTTTAGCATTTGGTTGACCAATGGTGGGGACAAGCGTGCTAGCCCAGATAGCTGCTTTGTTTTTCCAGGATGGGCAGTTGACATATTCACGGCTGATTAACATGAAGCTGCCATGTACGATGGTCATGTCACCTGCTTTACAAACGGCAGCCCTCTGTTTGAAGGGTTGCTCAGTTTAAGTCAACTCCATATATAAACAAAGGAGTGCATAGGCTTCATAGATGTCCATCACTGGTAGACCGAGTAGGCATACAGATCAGCTGATCATAAGAATATAAGAACAGAAGAATAAACATGCTGGATCAGGCCAAGGGCCATCTAGTCCAATTGAAATGTAGCCATCATTTTTTCAAACCAAACACCAAGGGAGGAATCAATAATATTGAACTCTGCATGGACAGGATTATGGGTCCAATGAAGGTGAAATTAAGTCTTGACAGTCCAAGAGTCTTACTGAGTAATAGAAAGTTTAGTTTGGGGGATTAGGATTCCATCTGTTCTGAAAGGGGTTCAGGTTCCTCCTGAAAAGTCAGATTCACAGTTCAGGCATGTGCTTTGACCGTTTCTGAAGTCCAAGGTATCCGTAGTGTAAAAGAACATTTTTGCACAACTCCACTCAGTGCACCAGCTGTGACCTTTCTAGTCATAGTGGCAGTTTGTCCCAATTCATCAGTTTTGTAATACATTTCCTTTTATTTTTCATAACACATGTAAGTGTCATCCTACTGCTATCTTGCATTCCTGTTCTGCTCCATCCTGTTGTATGCAACTGGGAGCAAGATGGATTTTCAGTTCTTATTCCTTGTGATGCAGTGGTTAAATGCCTGTGCTGAAGGTAAAACTGTGCTCACGGCCTGGGGTTCAATCCCAGGTAGCAGGCTCATGGTTGACTCAGACTTCCATCCTTCTGAGGTTGGTAAAATGAGTACCCAGCTTGCTGGGGGGGGGGCAATGTGTAGCCTGCATTACTGTAATTAAAACTGTTAACCACCCAGAGACTACTTGAAGATATATGGGGCAGCATATAAGCAGAACACTTTGTTTTTCCTTTGGTGTCTTCTCATTTGAGTGGTTGACTCAAACGTTACATGGAATAGCTTTTCAATTTTTCCTTCAAGCCAAAGAATACCACCTTGAACACAAAGGATCTACAGTATATGGAATTCCTGCCCCATCCTGAGATGATCAAAGTGTAACTTGCTCACCCTCATGGTTGCCATAAAGCTGCCATTATTCATTCTGAATTTGCACATTTGTGTCCCTTCCTGCAACAAACTCAGTCAAATATATTTGAAATTACAGTGGACCCTCATATAACAAAGAGTTTGTATAACATAAAATCTGTACACCATAAAAAATTCCACAGATAGGGGAAGTTTGCTTAACAGAATCATCTATGGGGCGAATCTGTACAACATAATTAGGGATTACTCTCTTTTCAATGCATTCCTATGGGAAATTTGTATAAAGGAAAATTTGCTTAACATAATTTCATTTGGAACAAATTACTTCCTTTATACAAGGTACCACTGTAGTTACACAAGGATTTGAAACTGACCTCAAAACGACAGAAGTCCTGCAGTTGTCTTTTACAGCTGTGTTTTACAGTGTTGTTTACATTGTTCAGTCTTGTACTTGTTATACGTTTTGATTGCATTGGCACTGTTTCATTGCTGTGAAAATTCTCAGTCATCCAGGTGAGGTTATCTGGAAGTTGAGTCATGGCAACTGGACTTATTTTCATGTGAGATCGAAATGTTTCGCTATTCATCTAAGCAGCTTCTTCAGTCTGGTTGTATGAGTAGTGAAACTTTTCGATCTCACAAGAATGTAAGTCCGGTTGCCATGACTCAAGTTCCAGGTATCAGAAGATGGTGAGTCCTGATGGTGTGGGATAGGTGGGATATAAACAGAAGAAATATATACATCAAACAGATATATTAATGCATAGGATGTTGTGATTAAGACTACATCCCTCTACAAACCTACTCAGAAATCAGTGAAATCAGTGGGACTCTATGCCAGCAGGTGTATAGGATTGCAGCATAAACAATTACTAATAGGAAAAATTGCACAGCTGCTATTCATTTCTAGGAGGCCATAAGATTTTTTTTGGCTCATTGTGCCACAATCATTTGAAAATAGCGAACAGTGTGAGTGTCATTTGCTCCATGAGTACAGAACATTGTGCTTCCAATATATAGATTTTTCCCCTCTTCTACAGAAAGAAAAAATGTTTTCTCCAGCTTATAGGAATAGTTGCCATCAAAAGAGATGAATGCTAAATTATACAGCTGCTTACACACCACATTTAAAGTTTATGTCAAAGTTTCTGAATTTTATAGAGTTTTCCAATGTAATCCCCTTTTCTCATCTCCTAATCCTGGTCTTTGCCCTCCAACAGAGACAGCTATAATGAATCAGGCTAGGTTTGTTGGTTCCCATCATACCTCCCACCTTTAAATAAATTAAAAATAACACACACTGCTCATCTTCTCATCCTATATGTTGGATGCTGCACTGATATTTCTCAATTTGCATCTGATCCCCCTGAGATTATCTCACAGTTTTGTCATTGGTATCTGTAATTTTATTTTCTAACTACCTGCTGATCTTTCTTTTTTATTGAGACTACACTACTGCATAGCTGAGAACTTTTGTCAGTGTAAATAACTTTTGACTGACAGATATTAGAACTTAGTAGTATGCTTGTTTTAAGAGTAGCTGCTTGGTGGTGTTGGTGGTGGTGATGAGGATGAGAATGGTAATGAGGCTGAGGATGAGTATTATAATGATGATGTTAATTCCCATTAATTGTTCTGTCAATTGCTTTTAACTTTATGTCCTTATTGCAATGCCTTGTAGCTTATGTCAGTTTTTATTGTTTGTGTGTTTTCAGTTTGTTTCACATTTTCCACTCACTCAGTCATTTCCTGCGTCTACTTTTCTGTTTACACGATGCTGTCATATCTAGGTGATGAATTGGCCAGTTGCAATAATTGGCACTGAATAAATCTTTCAGATGTGCATTATTTGTTTGGTCTCATTCTGATCTTCCCTGATTGCCAAAGGAATTCACCAGAGCAAGCACAGAAGGCTTTGCGCAGTACCTGGTTTCAAGATCTTCAGTTTTGATCACGAAGAATTGAGCTACAACAGTCAAGCTCATGCCTGCATAATATCATGGATTTGACCAGCTGTCAATTATTTATTCATATTGTAGTCTCCAGACCAGGCCCAAGGGAAGCCCCACATACTGTAGAGGGCAATGGAGTAGCTGATTCCCGGAGAGGACCAAAGTCCTGAAGGAGAACATTGTTCAGGGAGGGACATATTTGAGCTACCAGCATCTGTTGATTGAAGGCTGATCTGGACAAGGCTGTAGTCTGGGATTCCAAAGAAAGAGCTGGGTCCAGAAAAGTGCCTGGATTATGCACTTGGTTCCTATACAAGAGGACAGTGGCATCCAGCCTAGGGTCAACCCTCTGCCAAGCTTTCCAAAAGGTCCCTCAGGTGGAAAATTGATGTCTTATCTAGGTTCAGTTTGAGCCTGTTTGCGCTGGTCCATTCCAGTAGTGAAACCAGGCAACACTTAAGCATCTGGGCAGCAGAGGTGATAACAGAGAGAAAGGGCTGGGTGTCATCAGCATACCCATGACACCGTACTCCAGATCCCTTGATGACCTCCCCAAACAGCTTCACATAGATACTGAACAGCATTGGGAATAGTGCCAACCCCTGAGGAATCCCACACCTTAAGGTCCAAGTGTCCAACAGATTATCCCATAGCTGAACATAGTTCCCAAGAAAAAAACTGGAGCCAGATCAATTCTAGGGCCCCAATATCAAACTCTGAAAACCTCTCCAGGAGGAGATCATGTTCCACAGTAACAAATGTCCCTGCTCAGAAATCGCCCTTAATTGCTGTGATTTATTACAAGTGTATTCCAGCCTTTTGCTAAGAAATATCTCACTTTAATCACAAGGTGAATTCCTGGGTTCTTTTAAATTACCAAAAATGAATCCTTTAAAGACAAAGGAAATTATAATGAAGTTGCAAGCTTGGGAAGCGTTCGACTAGTGACTTGTAATACAAAATCCAGCATAGTTATCTTGTGTACTGTGTAATGATGATGATGATGATGATGATGATGATGATGATGATGATAATGATAATAATAATAATAATAATGTGGGCATGAAACAGAAAACCGATGGTTTGGGTTCTTCCGTTTCGGGCCCACCCTTGGTTTGGTTCGATTTGGGTTCATACATTTTTTTTTAAAAAATTGACAGTGGTGATCCTGGCTGCGGCGGCGGTGGCAGGGGCTTTTTGAGTTTTTGGGGTTTTTTTTAGCACTGACCGCATGGCCCCAGGGGCTGGGTCAGTGCTCATTTTATTTATTTTTTATTTATTTGTTTTAGCGTGCCAACTGCGCGGCTCCTGGGGCCAGGTTGGCGCTTCTTTTATTTTTTTCTTGATTTTAGAGTGCTGACCACGCAGCCCCTGGGGCTGGTTCAATGCTCCTTTTTTATTTTAATTAATTAATTGATTGATTGATTGATTAGGTTTTAAAAGTCCCCAGCCTGGGGTCAGCACCTCAGTATTTTTATTTTTTTTAAGTGCAGACCGCACAGCCCCAGGGGCCGGGTCGGTGCTCATTTTATTTTTTATTTATTTGTTTGTTTTAGAGCACTGACTGCATGCACCTGGGGCCAGGTCAGCGCTCCTTTTTTGTTTTGTTTTTTGTTTTTGTTTCTAACGTGCCAACCACGTGGCTCCTGGGGCTGGGTTGGCGCTCCTCTTTTTTACTTTTATTTTATAACCGGGGGCTTTTTGAGGCACTGGCTTGGGGCCAGCACCTCTACAGGCCTACCTTCCCCCACCAAGTTCCAGGACCGGGAGGACTGCGGCGAGGACAAGGTAGGAGGGTATAACGAAAAATGAAGCAAATGAAATGGCATTTTGTTTGTCGTTTGTAGTTGAGAGGTCCGTTTCGTTTCGTTTGTCGTTTGTCATGAAATTTTGAAAAAAATTCGTTTCTGTTTTCCGTTTATTCGTTTTTCGTTTCTACCTGCTTTTGCGCGATTTTTAAAGCATTTCCCTAACTCCCACTGGAGACTGCAAGGAGGACAGGGGCTACCAGAGCTTTTTATGCCCTCTGTGGCTGCCAGACCTGCCCAGTCTGTCACCTGGCATGCTATTGGTTGAAGTTGTCCAAGAATTTACATGATCCCATCACATGGCTGGCCTCCATGTTGTGGCTGGAGTGTGGCGACATCCATTTTGTCATCCTTAAAGGGAAAAGAAAAATACATCACAATGGGAGAAAACAAAAACAAACGTTTTAAGGACCCCAACCCCCTGGTAGGTAATAATTTCAAATAACTATCTCATTATCGCTGCATTTTTATGGATGTCCAGGGCGTTTTAATACCCAAGAAATCAATATTAGGCATCTGGGAGCCATTTTGGGTCGATGTCCGCTAAATCCCCTTAAAGGAAAAAAATACAGCGATCTGAGAAAAGACATAAATGCACCTTTTAAGGACCCCCCCCCGGTAGGTATTATCAGACAGTATAAATAATTATCGCTGAGTTTTTATGGATGTCCAGGGCGTTTTTTAACATTTAAAACAGCTCATTTCATTGTGTGCCGCCAGTAACGGAAATGAAACGTAACGAACACAATTTTCATGGTTCTATTCGTTTCATTTCATTTTTATCACATTTTTCAATTGTCGTTTCGTTACGTAACGGAAATGACAAACGGTAACGGAAACGAAAAATTGTTCGTTCCGTGCCCATCTCTAGTTGGAATGTAAGACAAGTTGATCTTAGGATTCTGTTCTGATAGACAGCAAGTTTCTGAACATACAAGGCTTTACAGGTCAACTAGTATCTTGAAACTGTCATGGAAGCAAACAAACAGAAGTACCCAGACTCTCCTTTTTTTTAGTTTACAATGGATATATTGCTGCTGGCTGAAGAAATTAAATCTGACTTTTTTAATTCCCCCCCCCCCCAAGTATAGCTTTGCAGAATGATTTTAGCTCAGTGGTAGAGCCACGACTTTGTGAAGATAAAGCATTGAGTTCTCTTGTCCCCCCCCCCCTTGCTAGGGCTTGAAAAAAACTGTCATTGATGCCAGGCAGAACTCCTGAGTGTTGATAATGCTGAGATAAATGCACCAGAGGCCTTCAGTCTGAGTGGGCTAAGGAGTACCATCCTGATATTTCGGTGGAAGGTGTTTCACTGTTCGGACTATGGGAGCTAAATGGCCCTGGCACAGTGGACTACAGACTGAAAGTAAGGAACATAGGTCGTGTTATATTTTTCACTTCTGCTCCTCAGTAAAACTGTATCACATTGTAACGGTATCAGCCTTCCTGAACTATTGACGCAGAAAGCTGATTCCTGAGTGCATTGTAATATGTCTACCTCCTATTGTACTTTGAACGTTCAAGTCCTAATTCCTCTATTGGAAATCTTTCTTGCAAAACATTCCTTTACTGCCATGATCCCTGCACAGCTATTGTATACTCCTCAGTGATTTTAAAACCCTCTTTGACTTCTAACAAGAGGAGACGGTTGGAAATAGGAAGGGTGTTCCTTTTTAAAAAATTGGTTGATGGGGATATAATTGAGTAGCTGAGTCATTCTGATTTTCTCCGTTTGTAGAAGGGTAGCTACTTGTAACTGTCTTTCTGTGTGCATTTCACTATTAACAATGAGATTTCACCTCCACATTTACATCTTATGTGATAGTCCTTAAGGAAAGAAATTTGACAATTAATGCTTAACTATTTGCCATTTATTTCCCAAAAGCTGCTAAAGCCCTGAAGATCAACTCTCACATAAAGTGTTCTGCTTCTGCTTAACATAGAAAGGTTAAGTAAGTTACAAAGAATAATATTTGGCCCATCTCCACTTGCACCTATATGTGTATTCCCACTGCTGTGTCTGAAATGATTGATAACATCCAGTCATTCTTTCATAGTCACCCATGGTTAAGTAAATGCTACCAAAGTAGAACAACATAATATTTAGTCTTTTTTTTTGGCATATCAAGATAATATTATTTACAATGCATTAAAATATGTCCTAGTGGACATATTTAATTCAGTTTCAGTTATCCACCTAACTAATGTTAGGAACATGGCAGACTTCTGTTCCATTGATTTCATTGGGCCTACTATAGCAATCTGAAGATATCTCTAAATGTCTTATATTTGGCAAGACAGGTCATGAAAACTGGAAATACGAGTATTTCTATAGTGATTGTGATGTGGCCACCAAAAATGCAAACTTTTATTTATTTATTTATTTATTTATTTATTTATTTATTTATTTATTTGATTGATTGATTGATTTATATACTGCAACCATCTAGCAAAAAAGCTACTCTGGGCGGTTTACATACATAAACAAAATATAAAAACAGATTAAACAACTTAAAATAGTAAATAAAAAACTAAGCAATCAGACCAACATGAGGTAAATAATCAAATCATAATAATAAAAAGAACACATACGCAAATAAGCACAAATAGGATAAATCAAAACCATTTAATAATTCAAAATAAGAACAGATGGAAAAAATAAAGAACTAATAGAAAATAAATGCAAAATAATGCTATTTAGGCTTCATTAATAGAAGTATAATTTCCAAATCCCATGCGGCATCAGTCTCCCTACATTCAGCACTGTTTAGGCTTCACCTTGAGTATTGTGTCCAGTTCTGGACACCACATGGGGTTGAGAGTTTGATTCTTCACTTGACCCCCTTGATAGAGGCTGGACTTGATGAACCCTCCAGCTCGTCATTTCAAAGGTTATTATAATTCGATTTAATATTTTTGGCTACACCTCTCTCCATTGAAGTGTACAGGTTTAAGAAGCATGGTTATTTTTCCCCCAATAAATAAATCTTCAATAAATACAGTGTTGCTATTCATTCTCCAGGAAGTGGCCTAAGAAGGGTGGATCCTGGATGTAACCCACCTGGCTGGTCCCCTTTCCTGGCATGGGAGCTCCATATAGTGGATGTGGTCCGGGGGGGGGGAGGGAGGGAATCATAGTAGCATGCTGCTACATTGGGAGGGAAGGAAGAGAGATAGCATCTTCATTTCCCCCCTCTGACAGAAGCTTTTTCTGTTCTTCAACTGCCTTTGTCTATGTGTGTGTGCCAACTATTTATGCTGTGCTGTTAGGTTTTGGGGAGCATAAGAGATTTACACGCATGGGGGTCCAGCACTTGACTCCAGTGTTGCTGAAGGTTGAATTGTACATTTTTCTTTTCCTGATTTGAGGGACACATTCTTACTGTTATTTAAATTCCATTTTTATAAATTAACCTCAATGTGCTCTGCTAAAATAATCGCTGAAGTTCTGTTGCTTAATGTAAGTTAGATCATACCTTTCAGTCCATTTCTCCCCCACAAACAAAGCATTTGCACTGCTTATCAAATAATTCACAACCTTCTGTTTCTTTATAGCTGAAACCTGCTGCCTGATATGTCTATTGCACTGTCCCTAATGGTAACTCTGGTGCTGGAGATAGGACACCCCTCTTCTGGAGATACTCATAACATTACATTAAATCTTATTTGGAAGAATATGCCACTATGGTATAGTGCTTAAATGGCTGGCTTGATATCTCCAGTTGATCGTGAAACTCATTGTGTGACTTTGTTTCCTTCCAGTTCCACGTACCTCACACAGTTATGAATAGATCCTTGTTGTAAAGGAAGATCAGCCAATTGTTAATGATTTTGATCTGTTACTGGTGCATTTTCATTGCCGATGAGAGGTACGCAGCATGCACGCACACAGGGAGGCTGCAGGACTGAAGCTAGAGTCGCAGAGACAGCAATCCCACCCTAACTCCCACCAAAGACTGCAAGGAGGACGGGGGCTGCCAGAGCTTTTTATGCCCTCTGTGGCTGCCAGACCTGCCTGCCAGTCTGCAACCTGGGCATGCTATTGGTTGAACATGATCCCATCACATGGCTTGCCTCCATTTTGTGGCTGCTGGTGACATCCATTTTAAAGGTAAAAGAAAAATACATCGCGATGGGAGAAGACAAAAACAAATGTTCTAAGGACCCCAACCCCCCTGGTAGGTATTATCAGACAATGTAAATAATTATTGCTGCATTTTTACGGATGTCCAGGGCGTTTTTTAACATTTAAAGCAGCTCATTTCATTGTGCATCGCTATTAACGGAACCGAAACGTAACGACCACAATTTTTGTGGTTCTATCCATTTCGTTTCATTTTCATCACAATTTTCGTTTGTCATTTAGTTACGTAACAGAAATGACAAATGGTAACGGAAATGAAAAAATGTTCGTTCCGTGCCCATCTCTACTCATGACCACATGGTCCATGTTACTGTCACTGCTATCACTGATCTCTTCAGTGTCACTTTTAAAGGGAAGACATTTAAAACTTACTCTAAGAACCTAAGTACAACCTCACTTGTCTGCGTTCATCATTGAGTTAAGAGTTTTCCTTGAAGTTCCTCTCCAGGCCTAAACCTGGCGGCATGTACTTGGCTTTCTTGGTGAAGCTTGGAAACATGATAAACAGCACTTTAAACATGTCATCTACATTTTCAACCCATCAGCCTTTCAGCTTCCCCAAGGTTATACAGTTCCTCTAGGGAGCTATAGAGAAGCAAGGAGGAGAGGTCCTGTTAGCAGAAACAGCCTAGCCTTGTGTTTTTTTACAGGCAGCTTTACAGATCCCTATAGGCCTCTTATGTCACTCCAGGAAGGGTCAAAGTGAGGTCTGACAACACAGGAAGAACAGCAGCCTGCCAATTGACAGCATCCCTTTGGCCAGTTTACTCTATACCCATCCACCCAGAAACACTGCTTCCACCCCTAATAGTGTCACTAAAGAGTCCCAGCTTGTGAAAGGTCCAAGGGCAGGGTGCTAGCTAACAAAGGGTGTGGCTGCTTTGCATTGGTTTGATTTACAGACTCGATTGTGTTCAAAACTGTAAGCATTGCTCAGACAGGTCCTGTGAATTGATTTGAGAGGTCACCGTTCATTCTGGATGCAATGCGAGTTGTGTTCCAGCCTACAGAGACTCTGCCTTTCCTTCTTTCCTTTCTCTGGCCCTGCCTCTGCCAACCAAAATAGAGAGCAGTCTCCTGCCCCTTCTGCTCAAAAGGAGCCCCTGAAGACTGCCAGTGGGACACTCCTTCAGTTAGTAGTTGCACTTCTTAGGATTGGTGCCAAGCCTTGTCAATGATAAACACCCAGCTGTTATATATCTTCCCATGGTATAGCAATTAAGTGCACTTGTTTGTTAAGAACATCTATGTTCAGCCAGTTTTCCACATGTTTATATTTCACTAATTGGTACAATGATAACAGTGTTACACTAATGAGCAAATGGATAATGGAACCAGACATCGAAGGATAGCGGAATCAGACATCAAAACATAAGGACCTACAGGAACCATCTAGCCTGAGCACTACTTACCACCCTCCAACATTTTAACCTACAGCATCTGGGGTAAAGATCTCATATATTCTCTAGTGTCCTCTGGCTATACAGTCAAATGAGGCTTTCCCCTCTTTTCCAGCCCTTGATGCTCTCCCCAGACAATCTCTTGTAACCTCTGGTATCAATTAGTGCTTATCAATAATTTAATCATTATGGATTAACTTAAACATATCAATGTGTACCACACTAAACTTCCTTGCCATTACAAAGGCCTTCTGCATGGATACTACACACCGTCTTCTGGATGCCAGACCTTTGGCAAGAGTCCTCTTTGCTTATACGTGTGATTCCCCCTTTTCTGGAGGCTCCCGTTTGACTCTATGATCTCCCACAGGTCACAAAACTGGGGCATAGTCAGTTGCATGACTGATCACCTGAAAGTGGAGGCAGGGGGCAGCAGGAAGGGAAAAATTCATCTCTATTGCCTTCTTCCATTTATGGTTTTCTCCAGCTGGTTTTTAGCCATTGCTGAAAGAACAGAATAGCCTTCCAAGGAGAAAACAGATATCCATCCCTTAGGTGCATGGCTGTTCATAGACATATGGGCTGGAGACATGTAGTGATACATATAGTAACTGCAGCAAGAATATTACAGTGGTCCCCCACCATTTCATGGTTCATATACTGCGGTCCTGGTATATTGTGGGACTTCAGTAAATGAAAGGCAAGGGTCCCTGGGGTAAGCTGCTTGGGCCTACTTGAGACCTACTGCACTTAACCCAGGCCTGACAGGCTGCCCTAAAGGGGCCTCTGATGGGCTTCCCGGGCCTGTCAAAGGCCCCAGAAGTGGTTTCTGACAAACCGGAAGTGAGTTCTGAAAAACCAGAAGTGACTTCCGCATTGCAAGAAACCACTTCTGGGGCCTCTGATGGGCCTGGGAAGCCCATTGGAGGCCCATTCAGGGCAGCGCCAGTCCTCAGGTAAGTGTAGGAGGCCCCAGAGAGCCCCTCCGAGTCCTGAACTGACTCAGCTTCCCCATATTGTGGATTTTCAATTATTGTGGGTCGGGTTGGGTCCCTAAACCCCACGATGGGTGGGGGATTACTGTATATGCAAGAAACTGGGAGAAGGCAGGTACCCTGAAGAAAGAAGAGGAGCTGGAAAATATCTTAGAATTGGCGGAAATGGACTTCTTATCAGAGATTTTAAATAACAAATAATCCAAAAAAAGCAAAAGATATAAATAGATCCAAAATAAGCCAGAAAATCCACTTTGAAATGTAAAAAACTGAATGAGATATGAGGTCCTTGTGGAAACAGCAACACTTTTTAATCAATAGGGTAGAAGACATAACAATCGTAAAGTGATTATAGTAATATGGATGTATTATTGTGTCTCCCCTCTTTTTAACCCTATTTCTCCTTCCAGTTACCACACCCTTGCCCCTTACTATAAAAATAAAAATCATATAAAGAGACATCTGGGCTGGTTCTCTTGGTTTTATGAAAGGATCATGTAGAAACCCATTTTCATATCAATTGACTTATGCAAGTAACGTACCTAAATGCAATATGGCTTGCAATGGATTATAAATATTGACTAAACATTTGAACAGGCACTGAGTAGTTGTTAGACATTCAGATCCAAGGAAAAGTTTGTTAAAATGATGTACTTGCAGTACAACCCCATCACTTGGGGGGGGGGGGAACAGTCAACTGATTATGCAAATATGCTATATATAAATTCAGTGTGGTTTACAATGGATTATAAATAGTGGTAGAATATTTGAACAGACACAAAGCACTCGGTAGACATTCAGATCCAAAGAAAAGTTTATTAAAATGATGTACTTGTGGCACAGACCTATAACTCGAAAAGAAGTCAATGAATAAAATTGGAATGGATTTGCTAATTAAAACTATAGAGGAGAAAAATGCAGAGTTTAGTGCTCTTTGGTGATTCTATTTCATGTTCATGCAACTATGCCATAACTTGCTGGACATTTATAATGTAATCTATATACATTTCCTGAAAAACAGCTTTGTTGAATTCAGTGAAGTTTAATCCCAAACGAATGTATATTGGAATGCAGCTTTACTGGTGTGTGGACTTTTCCCCCCATTAGGAGTTTTCAAGTAATCTATAATATCACTATCAATATTTAGCAAACTAAAAAAAAAGATTAGCGGAAAAATATTGTACAAAATGCTATTGGCAATGGTCTCCCAAATGCCCCATGAAAGAAGAAAGTCTATGATATACTAGACCAGTGGTGACGATTCCTTCGGCACCCAGATGTTTTAGACCACAACTCCCACAGTCATTTGTCTTTGGCAATCTACACTCAGAATTCTGAGAGTTGTGGTCCAAAACATCTGGAGTGCTGAAGGTTCACCACCACTGTACTAGACCATCATCACAAAACATTTTGTGCCGTGTTGGTTGCTGGCATCACAGATGGTCACTTTCCCCACCCATGCCTTGCTGGCTCCCCCCCTCTCCTGAGCCCCTCTGCACAGCACCCCCAAAACTGGTGCTGGATAGTTTTCAGCTTTCCAGAGCCAGGGATTTGTTGTTTTTGTTTGTGTGTTTTTAGTGTGGCACACTGAGGGGTCTATACAGTAGTAGATACCATGAGATTATCCGTTTCTGGTTCCACCAGATTCTGTCATGTATACTGCAGAAGTCATGTGTTCGATCCTGCCCTTTTCAAATCAGACACTTTACATTCAAGGACAGTTGAAACATTTTTTGCTTTACTGGAACAAATAAAATCATAAGGTATTCTCAAAGGCTTTCACAGCCAGGATCTGATAGGTGTTGAGTTTTTCGGGCTGTTTGGCCGTGTTTTGGAAGTTTTCTTCCTGACGTTTTGCCAGACTCTGTGGCCAGCATCTTCAAAGGGCAAGGAGCACAGAGATGACTCCTAGTTCCCTGAGCTCCTTGCCCTCTGAAGATGCCAGCCACAGAGTCTGGTGAAACGTCAGGAAGAAAAACTTCCAGAACTTATAAGAAAAACTGAAAAAAGATATCTTAAATATGGTATAACTGTTAATTGGAAGAATGCAGAGTGACTCCTGATTTTCCTAGTCACAACACTGGTGGGCTGTAGCTTTAGGACTCCCCCCCCCCCGCCCCAGCTAATTTTCCTGGTGACCATGATGTTACTTCAGAGCCAATTATATTTAGCAACATCAGCCACTTCTGGTACAAATGTTCGGGGAATAAAAGGAGTATTAATGCTACCTGACAGGAAAGGTTTTCCATGATAATGAAAATCCAGAAAAGTTATCATGTAGCTCTGTTTCTAAGATTTAATGTGGATCCTTAAACTAGCCCTTCATTCATTCTACCAGCATAAGTAAATGGATCTTAAGATTCAGAAAATGCTTTGAGGAAAAAATAGTCCTCACAAATCTAATAATATAGATCTCCCTACCCCACGCTGCAATTGGAATACATATTGGCAGGCTGGCCACAGCCAATTCAATTCAGAAGACTGCAACCAGTTTTCTGCTCTGAGATATTCTGTGTCAGCTAGTAGGTATTATGTTTAGTTCATTATTTAAATATCATAAAAGGGGGCGAGATCATCTCTGCATTTCATTTTTAAAAAATCAATGCTTTTGAGTTATCCAAGTACAAAACACCTCTTAAACAGTAGGGTCTGTTAACTTAAAAACTCTCTTGAATTATATTTCTTGACAAATGCTTCTAGGCTTGAGAGTCTCTTATAAGATTTGGCTGGAGAAAAATTTTATGGGTGAGTTATAACACCTCTCCCTAAGAAAGAAGAACCTATAAAAGATGGAATTGCTGCAGCAAAAGGGGAAATAATTCTAAGATAGAAGTAAGATGATGTCATCAGAGGTGAAGTACAAGGGGAGTATGGATATTTTGTATTCAGGATAAACTGTGATTGAAATACAGTCATCTTAATAGTAATTAATTGCAGTATACACACAGCCTCTGATCCTTTCAGAGCAACAGGTCTTTCTAGAAATAACTTAATTTTTTATCTTTCCACCTCTTTTTATAACTGAGGGCAATTCTACTCCAGTGAATCTTTTGTGGCTCACCCACAAGAATTCTGAAGCAGATTATTACCTCAAACACTCCATGTAATTCAGACACAAAGATCGGATTGGTATATAAGTGAATATGATGTTGGGGGACTTATGTGCACCCTCCTTCCACCACCATACCTAGTTAAAACTTTGCTTGCTTTGAGGCTGTTAACAACTGAAGAAGCCTTGTGTTTATCCTAGAATGAGAGATCAAGACTTACTATGGTTAGGTTGTTCAGGGTGGTTCAGAGAACTGGAGCCACAGGTGTTGTCTTGGTGCCATGAATTCCATGCTTCATGTTCTCTCATTCAGAGGAGGAGGGGAAGGGAAGCCTGTGGCACTGCTTTTGATCAGATGCCCATGGAAAGAGGCATCCAAGCAACACCTGTGGGCCCAATCCTCCAAACCATACTAAACTGCAGTAGTTCTCTACCTAGAACAATAGACACAAAAGTCTTATTCTTGTCAAATTGTTGTTCCGTGTATCTCTACGATGGGCAGCCCTCCAGATTAGAGTTGTAATTCAAGATACTTTTTGGTGCAATAGTTCTTTACAGGATTTTCAGTCACCCCCCACCCCCCACTTTCTTTCCATTTTTTCTTGTGCCATTCTGATATTTCTTTGGATACTGTGTAGGAAATTGTACATTCACTACAGGATTCTTTAGCAGTACTGGGATAAAACCTCATCTACTGCTTCCTGTGCAGTATTAAATTTGACATTAACAGTGGTTAAACTGCAGTACTGGAGCCAAAACTCTGCTGACAACTTGGGTTCAATCCCAGATATCTGGCTCTCTCGGCCTTCCATCCTTCCAAGGTTGGTTAATTGAATTCCCAGCTTGGTCGGAGTGTAGGAAGACTGAAAGCTGTAACCTGCATAATAAACATGTAAACTGCCCAGAGAGTGCTTTCAAGTGCTATGGAGTGCTATGGATTTCCCATTAAATTGGTAAGAAGAAAAACCAACTAACCAGCCACCTTGTGCTAACTGTTTTTTCCTCTGTGACTTTGGAAAATCTGTCCTGGTCATTATGGGGTGGTGGTGGTGGTCTGTTAGCATGTATGCAGTCAGGGCACATGTATGAATTTGGCAAGCACCTTTTACATACTTCTGCAACTTCCAAAGGCCCTGGCCAAGCATAGATAGTGATAAGTAATGTGTCCAGTGTCATCTGGAGGTTCACAATGCGTCTATAGATCTAGTGCAGGCATGTCCAAACTTCGGCCCTCCTGATGTTTTGGACCACAACTCCCAGAATTCTAAGCTTAGATTGCCAGTGACAAAGGACTATGGGAGTTGTGGTCCAAAACATCTGGAGGGCCAAAGTTTGGACATGCCTGATGTAGTGCAATATTTCCTGCATTGAATGGTAGTGGACTTCAAATACAGCACTTATGGTTTTCAGCCCTACCTGAATAAATCAAGGTTTGAACCTGAGACTCCATTGCCCAGAGTATATTCTCTACCACTGAGAGAAGGAAAGAGCCCTCTCAGCTTTACTTGGATCTAGGACTGACAATCAAGGCCATTCAGGTCTTGCTGAATCAAGGATCCATGTTAGGACTCAGAACGCAATTCAGTTATCCTCTTCCCTCCAGGACTGACATAGCTTTCCATCAGCCCAGCGAAAGTACACCGACAATCTAGAGGAGAGCTGGGCTCTGAAGGATCCACTCAGTGTCAGCAGTACCAGTGCCAGCTTTTGTATAATATAAGTGAGAATGTATAACGTCTCCCCAGTCTACTTCCGCCATGTCAGAATCTGCCTTCTGCATTTGTATGGAACTGGAAAATGACACCCAGAGGACAGTGTGTCTGTTTGCACAGGTGGCAAAAATTTAAATCCAAAAGATATAAAGAGCTGGCCCCAGCCATTTGAAGTTACAGCTGTGGTTCTTTCTCCTAACTTCTGACCAACACTTGGATTAATCTCAACCCGTCAGGTAAGGTAAAAGGTCCCTCAGGCAACTTTAACTTGCATGACCAGCCTTTTCTGACCTTGGCAGTATTATAAGGATCACAGATGAATTGTGGGACAATGTCTGATATCCATCAGCACTGAAAGGGAGTCTCCAGTGCATTTGTCTTGCAGGTTTTATCTTTTCACCCATTGGGGAGGGAGGTGCGCATACTGCAGAGGACATTCACCGTCTGCTTAAAAAAAGGACTCCCTTCTCCAATATCAAGTAAGAAACTTGATATGTGAGTTACACGTATCTCCACAACAACCCAGTGATAGGTTTGTAAAGTAAAAAGTAGGCCAATAAAGTGAAAAGTAAAGGCTCTGGATGTACTGGCAAAGGAGCAGACTGAAACTTGGACATTTGCTCACGCGGCACAATAGGATTTCAGCAATGACTATTAAAATCTCTCTATAAAGGCTACATCATCATCATAAACCTGAAATCGACTAATGGCTCCTGGAGTTATTACAAAGGAAAGTGATACAGATAGAAAATAACTAGAAGAGGGCCTGCTGGCAGTGAATAAAGAATCACGGCAGGTCTTCAGTCTGCATTGCTGGAAAGATGTTTGTGTGGAGGTTTAGAAATGAGACAGGTTTCTTTAAAGAGAGTTCTTTGTGTCATTTCATTGCACATTCCCTCTATTTTAAATAAAGTTACACAATAAATTGCTGTTTAATGCCAGAGAGGTTACTCCTACCTGTTTGCTTCAGATCTGCAAGTGGGGATAATGCTTTTCACTTTCTGGGAAAGGGAAGCAGGAGAGACGTGTTTATATATACATTTGCTTAACAGAATCGTCTATGGGGCGAATCCATCCAACATAAAAGTGGTCACAATTAGGGATTACTGTTTTCAATGCATTCGTATCAGAAATTTGTATAAAGGAAAATTTGCTTAACATAATTTCATTTGGAACGAATTCATTCCTTTATGCAAGGTACCACTGCATATCTTTTTGTGCCATGTCCCTTAAAAATACTTTTTTGTGATAGACATGACAGGTTTCAGGGCAGAGGAACTTGCTGTGCTTCTCCAGGCTTCCATGTCGGAAGATACATCTCACAGCTATGGTCAATGACGGACACGGTCTGGGTTTTGTGTATGAGATGGCTTTAAAGACTGAGTATACACCTTCACCCATTTCCAACTGGCTGTAAGGATCATCCACTCAACTCAAACCTACAGTAGTACCTTGTATAATGTAATTAATTCATTCCAAATGAAATTACATTATACAAAATTTCCTTTATACAAATTGCGATTTCCCATAGGAATGCATAGGAAAAGGAGTTAATCCGTCCATAGCCAAGGCTAATGAGGTGGTCCCGGCTATGGTGCTTGGGAGGGAGGGAGGAGGTAAGGAGTTGTGGTGGCTGTAAAAACAGGAGGCTGCGGCGGCGGCAGCGGGTGCTCGGCGTTCAACTGCAGCACCGTGCCCAGCTTGGCCACCACCACTGCTGCTGCTGTTGTTGGGAGGAAGGCTGCCCCTCCTCATCCTCCTCCCCTCCTCCTCCTCTGCACATCCATGTGTGTGTGTGTGTGTGTGTGTGTGTGCGCGCGCGCGCACGCGCGCACACATCACCTACAGTGCATTTTGCACCTCCCTCCCCTTCTTCCTCTTTCACTCTTCTTCTCGCTCATTCGTGCTGTTGGGCTGCTTCTCAGGCTTCTCCCCCTCCTCCTCCTCCTCCCCCTCCCCTCCCCCTCCTCCTCCTCTGCATGTCCATGTGTGTGTGTGTGCGTGCGCACACAGCACCTGCCAGTCGGGCTGCTTCTAGGGCTGCTTCTCGCGTGTGGTGAGCGGCTGTGCAACTGGGCTGGGCAGTTAAAGCAGGAAGGAAAAGAAAGCCAGTGTATGTGGGGGAGAAGGAGGGAAGGAGAGAGAGGAGAAAGAGAGAGAGAGAATGTGGAGGTGGAGCGAGTGCGGAGGTGACAAAAGCACGTCTCTTACTGCTCTGAAAAGATTCCCTATATCCGGATTTTTTATGTTGTACAGATTTTACGTTAAACAAACCCTCCGTTATACGAGGTACTACTGTATTTGCATGTATATTGAGCTTTCTTCCCAGCTTTCACCTGCCCTGCCTCTATGACATCCAGGAGGTATTGTCCTATGCAGCTGCAACGACCTATTCCCAATTTTCAGGTTCTTCCCCCAAAATCTTAGGGATGGGATACTGCAGATGTGGCAAGGCTAAGTTGTGATGGCTTGTTTTACTGAAGGTTGAAGTCCTGCACCTTGAGGGTCACTTTGACACAAAAAAGTATGGTCTATCAATCTAGGTTTCTAGAGTGGTATACTGGGTAAAGTGATGGATTCTGGCACTGGAGAACAGCATTTGAGCTCCCATTTACCCATAGAAACTCTTTGGGGAAGTGGAACTAATAAAACCACTCCTTACATATTTCATTTACTTTGAAAACCCTGTTACGGTTTCCATAAGTCAATTTACTCTTGCCAGAAAGCAACAACAGACTTTTTTTTAACAAACATGAAAACAAATATGCAGCTTATGAGAAACTTTTATATACATGTCTGTTCAGCAAGTGCTATAGTGCTCATGTCACCAGTATCTGGAAATCAGTTATCTAAGGGCAGAAGCAGACATTAGAGATAGGCTGTGATTAGAGTTGAAAATGCATCAGTAAGTATAGAAGAGATGTGATTCAATCAGACTTTTGTGTTGCACAAAAATCAGACTTCAAAGGAATGCTGAAGAGCAATTACAAAATAAAGCAAGTTAATTTGCAAATTACACCAGATGCGAAAGGCCCCTGCTGTGCACCCAGACACCCTCAACAGTTTAGGAATTCCTTCATCTACTGACAGGTTATTTATAAGGCCCGTCTGTGCCCTAAATTCAGATAACTAGTACGGCTGTCAGAGGTGGGTTTCCTTTAAAAATAACTTTTGTCAGCTCATTGCAGATAGTGCCTATATGGCCAAGGACAAGTCTGAAGGGACTGAATCACCTCTGAGTCTGTTAGTCATGTGTAATCCCCATTGGTCTGCTATGAACCCCATGGCCAATCAACTCAGTGACTCTGACCTACCCCACAGTGTTGTTTTGAGGAGATCCTGGGAAGGAGGGAACAGCATGCACAGCATAACTGTAAGGAAACTGAGGGAAAGATGGAATAACCGGTATATGTAGCCAGATCTTTCAAAAATTAATTATTGGACTGCAGCTCCCAGAATCCCCAATTAAACATGGCTGTGTCCTTGCTAGCAGGGAGATTTTGAAGTATTTCAAGAAAGAACCTCCCCCCCCCCAATAATTTGGATGTAATTAATCAATAAATAATAGTCAACATGAATAACAATTTTCATAAAAGAGTGGCAGTATCATTATTGCTGCAGTTGCTAGGGATCATTAAAGGTAATTATAATAATTGCAAAGGTGACATATTAAAATCTTCCTGGTTCTGAACATGCCTGCTGCTTTGTCTTTCTTTATGCCAAGAATTCTATTAAAAGGCAACCACATATTCCCATCATTAGGTGCTTTGCTGACAACACCTGCCACTCTGTCACTTGGAGCAAGCGACAGGTACTGCGGAGCTCCACGTCAACTTGATTTGGACTCAAAATAGAAGGCAGCTTAGGTGGAGCACCTGTTCTCCCAGGCAGAAAAAAAAAACATTATTACCCCAAATGTGCATTGCTGAAAAGGGGTCGCGGCAGAGGGAATCTAAGGATACCAGCGAGCAGCAAGGTTCTTCCCTTGAAATTTCATCATTTGCCTGAAAGCGTTCACCTCCCTTGCATAGACATACCAAAGTTTTTGCGTTGTTAAGTCCCTGTATCTTTGAATTTAGGGGCAAGGAAGTTGAGATCTTCCCACTGTGGCACTGTGTGTTGTTATATTGTTTGAAGCCACCGAATACACAGGTGGTTTGGTATGAGGAAGGCTTGGGGGAATGGAGAAGAAAGAAAGTAGTGTTGTTTTCTTAAAAGAATCTGAAAGTTGCTTTTGTGAGTATAGGAA
Organism: Phrynocephalus versicolor; assembly: GCA_023846285.1. NCBI lineage: Eukaryota > Metazoa > Chordata > Lepidosauria > Squamata > Agamidae > Phrynocephalus > Phrynocephalus versicolor. The sequence goes on from JAHTLZ010000379.1 coordinate 46,396,176, forward strand.
GATAGGAGCACCACATGTGTCTTTATATGAGATTTCTCCTCTATTGATATTTTATTGTATCAACCAGAATGCTTGACCTGTTGAAGAAATAAAGGCTTTCAGCTGTCACACATACGCTCGGCTATGTTGCCGCAGGGACTCTGGGAAAACCTACTGAGACTGCTTAGGATCCAAAGCCCCTTGAAATTGATGTGAGAGGTTTTATTAACTTCAATGAGCTTGGAATCCCGCTCTGTATGGGCCGCTGGAATGCAAGTGTGTTCAGTGCAAGTACAGGACTGCTCGGACTGCAGGCTCCATCTGTGTAGATAAAGCATGTCAATAAAAATCAATAAAAACAGCAGCTTTTACTCAAAAGAAAAGGATGCCTGGAGATTAGCCTTGAATTACAAGCCATGCTCTTTGTGACAAGTCAGCCCGATTGCTGGGCACTGGAAAAATAAGAAGCAGTCTTTCAAGTGGGAGCCTGGCTCAGGCTGAGAACATTTGAACTTACACATCCAAAGAAAAGTGCATCTACCTCTAGGTTAGAGGTAGATTTAACATTGTTTGATACCACTTCAGCTGGAACGGCTCCATCCTATGGAATCCTGTGATTTGTACTTTGATGAAGAACTTTTCTCTGTAATTCAAGAACATGTGTTCAAGCTGTTTAGCAGAGACCTGATCTTAGAATCTTAGAAATGAAGAGCTGGAAGAGCTTATGATCATTGGCTGCATCCCCTGTCAAAGAAACACAGTGGGGAATCAAAGTCCCAGCCTCTGGCTCCACAGCCAGATATATCTAAGCCACTAAGGGCACTTTTACACGACCCCTAAGATCTGCTGGCAACTTAAATTTGGACCAGAAATCTTAGGGTTTTGCTCCTCTTGCTGTGTTCCCACCCCTCTGCACTCCCTTGCTCCTGTCTGCGTGAGGGGAGGGAGAAAAAAGGGAGAAAAGAATGCAGACTCACCTCCGCTCTGGTTGGGAGCTGCCCCGGGAAGCATTCCAGTCTCTTAAAGGGGCGGGGGCAAAAAAACACAAACAAACAGAAGGCGAGGACAACCCGGCACTCACTGCTTTGCAATCAGCATCAGAAATTTTTCACCTTCGGAGACCAGGTACTTGGAAAATGCGCTGGGATGCACTTAGGTGGGTGTGGTCGTACTTAATTTTTTTTTAAAGTCCGGAGCTGGTGGGAAAACAATTTTATGCTCTGCATCTGGGACTCCTTTGCCTCAGATTTTAGGGGTTGTGTAAAAGGGCCCCATGCTATCCAGCATATTCTGACCTCCTTATAAAGGACCCAAGGTGGCTTACATAGTTAAAAAGCAGAATTTGATGCTAAAAACATTGAGTATACAAACAACTGAAACATTTACCTTATTTAAAAAGGGTAAACAAAAGCAACACCAAAATCGCATTCAAAGCAGTAAGGCACAACAATCCATTTAAGAATTCCACTCAGACAGCTGGTCACTAAGGGAATGCTTGCCTGAAGAGAAAGGTTTTTATCTGCCAGTGGAAAGACGGCAATGATGGGCCCAGCCTGGCCTCCTTTAGAATGGAGATCCAACATCTGGGAGCAGTGACAGAGAAGGTCCTACCTCCTGTTTTCACCAAAGGCACCTGCTTGTAACCTGCAATGAACTTTTCCTCTAGAAATCTGTCCAATCCCCCTTTAAATGCATTTAGGCTGGATGCAGTTAGGAGTTCCATAGACTAACAACACACTGGGTAAAGAAATATTTTATTTTGTATATTCATAGTCTCCCAACCCTCAGTTTGAGCGGACGATCCCTGGTTCTGGTATTGTATGAGAGGGAAAAAAAGTTTCCCTCTATCCACTCAATCCATCCCCTGCATAATTTTGTACATCTCAATCATGCCCCCAGATACCTTTTTTCTACAATGAAAAGCCCCAAACACTGCAGCTTTTTCTTATAAGGATAATGCCCCAACCCAGTAATCTTCTTGGTCACTCTCTGATGCACGTTTTCCAGTTTCACTATCTATTTTCTGATATGTGCTGAACAGATCTGTACTGTATTGCTACTCTATGTGTAGCCTTACCAATGTTTTGTACAATGGCATTATAATATGTTTAGCTTCAATCCCCTTTTTAAATAAAATGAAGAGTTTCACGATAGGAAAGAAAAAGGTGACAAAGAAAAAAACGAAGTGTCTTCTGTCAGAAAAGGGCCAACAAGTTTATGAACCTGAGGTGAAAAAACAAAAACTGGAGAAAAAGCGGAAGAACCACCCTTAGGAGAAGGAAACTCTTTCAAACCTCCACTGCCTTGTGGTTATATCCATCATTAGAAAAGCTTCAGGAGTCAACCTCGAGGGAAAAAAATGGAGCCGGAGTCCCGGAGACAATTCATGACTGTATACAATCATGTTCTGGCAACTCCTGCGACACAGCTGGAACTAATCGTATTGGCTTTGCCATTCCATTGGACCACTCCAGCTACGTGGAGAGGGGGGTTTCACTGCCTGGGTAACAGCCTAATCTCCATATTGAATTACCCAGGATTTGTGCCCTGGAGAGGACCATTTGCAGCAAATAGTGGGGGAACAACACAGGAAGCGGCAGCTACCTCGATGTAGGCGGATCAGGATGGAAACCAGTAAACAAATTGTTGACTCCGTGCCATGCAATAAACATAAAAAAATCTCGAGCCTAAAGTTGGACACATGGAATGTTAGGACAATAAATCCTGGCTGTTCAGGCTATCTCCAAGAAATGGACACTATACGAAAGACAGCTGTCATCGACAGGGAACTGTGCAGACTGCGGATGGACATTGTTGCTCTCCAAGAGACAAGGCTACCTGACTCTGGATCTATCAAGGAGAGGGACTTTACATTCTTCTGGCAGGGAAAACCATCAAACGAGACCAGGGAATGTGGGGCTGGCTTTGCTGTTAGAAATACTTTACTAGGTCTCATTATCCCACCTGCTGTAGGAAGTGAGAGAATCCTGTCCATGCAACTACACTCTACAGCAGGGTTGGTTACACTTAGCATACGCACCAACATTATCATCTCCAGCAGAACTTAAAGAGAAATTCTATGATGATCTAGCTGCCACTATCAAGAAAATCCCCGAGGAAAGACCAATAGCTATCCTCAGTGACTTTAATGCCAGGGTTGGAGCTGATTATAACTCCTGGCCCACCTGCCTAGGTAAGTTCGGCATTGGAAAGATGAATGAAAATGGCCAACGCCTGCTGGAGTTTTGCTGCTATTATGGTCTCTGTGTCAGCAATACATTCTTTAACCCAAAGTCCCAGCACAAAGTCTCTTGGAGACATCCAAGATCGAAGCACTGGCATCAGCTCAACCTGATTCTCGTCAGGCGCTCCAGCATTTCTAGCGTTACAATCACATGCAGTTATCAGAGTGCCGACTGTGACACAGACCACCCCCTGGTGTACAGCAAAGTAAAACTGAAAACAAAGAGATTGCACCACCTGAAGAAGGAAAGAAGATCAAAAATTGATACCAGTAAGAACTATAACCAAGGAAAAGTGGAGGAATTCTCCCATGTACTCAAGGAAGCTCTTCCTGGCCCTGCTGAAGATAATGCATCTAAACGTTGGGAACATTTTATGAATGTTGTTTATAACACTGCTTTATCAGTATTCGGCAAGGAGAGTCGAAAGACAGCAGATTGGTTTGAAGCCCACTTAGAAAAGCTGTTGCCAGCTATTGAGGAAAAGAGGAGAGCCTTGACTGCATATAAAGCTTGTCCCAGCAAGCACAACCTACAGGCCCTGCGAGCTGTTCGTAATAAAGTCTAGCAGACTGCCAGGAAATGTGCTAATGATTACTGGCTGCAACTGTGTTCTCAGACTCAGATGGCAGCTGATACAGGTAACATCAAGGGGATGTATGATGGAATTAAACAGGCCTTAGGGCCAATACATGAGAAAACTGCACCCTTAAAGACTGTTTCAGGTGAGATCATCCAGGATCGTGAGCAGCAGATGGCACGCTGGGTGCAGCACTACTCTGAACTATATTCCAGAGAAAACACAATAACCGAAGAAGTCTTAAATAATATTGAGTGCTTGTCTGTCTTGGAAGAGCTTGACAATGAACCAACACTAAAAGAACTAAATGCAGCTCTGGATTCACTTGCCTCTGGCAAGGCACCTGGAAAAGATAACATCCCTGCTGAAGTTCTGAAGTGCTGCAAAGAGATCATTGCCACTGAACTGTATGAAATCCTCTGCCTCTGCTGGAAGGAAGGGGGAGTACCACAGGATATGAAGGACGCTAATATTGTTACGCTTTATAAGAACAAAGGTGACAGGAGCGACTGTAACAACTATCATGGTATCTCTCTTCTTAGGGTTGTCGGGAAGCTGTTTGCATGTGTTATACTGAAGAGGCTCCAGATACTTGCAGAGAAAGTCTACCCAGAATCACAGTGTGGCTTTCGAACCAACAGGTCCACTACTGATATGGTATTTTCCCTCAGGCAGTTGCAGGAGAAATGCAGGGAACAAGGACAGCCACTTTTTGTAACCTTCATAGATCTTACAAAGGCATTTGATATGGTTAGTAGGGACAGACTCTTTAAAATACTCCTCTGGGTTGGATGCCCACCCAAGCTCCTTAGCATCATTAGGTCTTTTCATGAGGATATAAAGGGCAATGTAGTTTTTGATGGCCTGGTGTCAGATCCCTTTGACATCCGAAGGGGAGTGAAGCAGGGCTGTGTCCTTGCGCCAACCTTGTTTGGGATCGTCTTTGCTACCATGCTGAAGTATGCTTTTGGAACTTCAACAGAGGGTATCTATCTCCAGACCTGATCAGATGGAAAACTCTTCAACCTCTCTAGACTGAGAGCAAAGTCTATGGTACAGGTGAAGTGTTTGCGGGATCTCCTCTTCGCTGATGATGCCGCCATTACTGCTCACTCTGCCGAAGATCTCCAACAACTCATGGACCATTTTAGTAAAGCTTGCAAAGATTTTGGGCTAGAAGTCAGCCTGAAAAAAAAACAACAAATAATGGGCCAGAATGTGGACTCTCCTCCTCGCATTACAATTTCTGCAAAAGAATTGGAAGTTGTCCATGACTTTGTGTATCTTGGCTCAACTATCTCAGATACACTCTAACTAGAGTCTGAGCTGAATAAACGTATAGGTAAAGCAGCAACTATGTTTTCCAGACTAACAGAGTATGGCTCAATAAGGAGCTGACAGAACATACAAAGATACAGTTCTATAAAGCTTGTGTACTGAGCACACATTTGTATTGCAGGGAGTCTTGGACTATCCATGCCCGACAGGAAAGAAAGCTTAATACATTCCACATGCTCTGTCTTAGGTGAATATTCAACATTACCTGGCACGACAAAGTTCCAAATAGCATAGTCCTGAATCGAGCTGGAATCCCTAGCATGTACACTTTATTGAAACAGCGACGCCTACGCTGGCTTGGACACGTTGTGAGAATGGATGACGGTCAGATCCCAAAAGATCTTCTATATGGAGAACTAATGCAGGGAAAGTGCCCCAGAGGGAGACCGCAGCTGCGGTATAAGGATATCTGTAAGAGGGACCTGAAGGCCTTGGGAATGGACCTCAACAGATGGGAAATCCTGACCTCCGATCACACTGTCTGGAAGCAAGAGATACAGCATGGTCTACATAAATTTGAAGAGGCATTTGTCCAACAGGCAGAGGAAAAGAGGCAGGCACGGAAAGAACGAAACCGGGCAAGAAACAGAATACATCTGCCCCCAGTGCGGTAGAGACTGCCATTCCCGAATTGGTCTATTTAGTCACACTAGGTGTTGTTTTTAGGATCTCTGCTTCAGGCACGATACCATAGTCTTTCAAGACTGGAAGATGCCAATTAATGATATTTTAGATTCAACCCCCTTTTTAATGATCCCTAGCATGGAATTGGCCTTCTTTACAACTGGGTTGGCACTTTTATCAAGCTGTCCACCAGCACACCACAATCTCTTTCCTGCCATAAATCCCGATGCCAACTCTGCCCACACATCTACTCTGGCAACATAATCACAGGACCTAACCATGTCATATATAATATGAATTGCTATTCAACCAATGTGATCTATGCCATCTCTTGCCAACAATGCTCATCTGCACTATACATTGGACAAAGGACACTCTCTAAGAAATGGACACAAGTTTGACATAAGAAACCACAATACCCAGAAACTTGTCTCAAACCATTTCAGTCTACCAGGACACTCCTTGAAAGATTTGAAGGTCACCGATTTGGAACAGAATAATTACAAATCCAGAATACAAAGAGAAACAGCTGAGATAAAATTCATATGCGTGATGGACACACACAATAATGGATTAAACATAAGTCTGGGTTTCTTGAGTTATTATCAAATTTAATATTGCTATATTGCCACTTTTTTCTTGGAAGTTCATCTCCCACCTTTACCCTAAGGTAAAAACTCCCACTCTCTCACCCTTCTCTTCCATCCCCCTCACCCCACTCTACATGGATCTGGTTTCTGATTCTTGAGGAATTTACCTTAAAACCACACTTAACATTTCTACAGACCCTGGCCACAGAGCTATTAGCAATAGTTTACATATCTATGACCCCTAGTCAAATTTTCCTTCCCACCATTTGTACAACTAATCACCTCTCCCTTCTCCAGAGACCCATTAACAATGCTTAACATGTCTATGACCCCTTCTACAACTAATCATCTCTCTCTCCTCTTCTCCCACTCCTATCCACCAATGAGCATCTGGTATGAAATGTATATCTCATCACATATTATATACACCTCATCCTGCTGCTATATGTCTGAAGAGGTGGACGTGTCCACAAAACTTTACATTAAAACATGAAAGTTAGTCTGTAAAGTGCCACATGTTTTGTTTTGTTTTTAATTTTATTTTTGCCTGATCCATCATGGACAGCTCAGTCAGAACCCATTAGCTGATAACTAAAATTTTGATTTCTTTTGTCCCAAAGTGCATTTCTTTACATTTTCTTACATTGAAATGCATTTGCCATTTTGCTAGCCATTCTCTGACTTTGGAGAGATTCTTCTGGAGCTCTTCACAATCCTTTCTGGTCTCCATCGCCTAGAAGAGTTTTGTGTCATCTGCAAACATGGCCACCTCACTGCTTATACTGGTCTTCAGGTCATTTATGAACAGGTGGAAAAGCACCGGGCCCAAGATAGATCCCTGGTGCACTCTGCTTTTCATCTTTCGGCTTTGTGAAAACTGCCTATGGACATCTACTCTCTGTTTCTTAGTCCTCAACCAATTCTCAATCCATAGGAGGACCTGCCCTCTTATCCCCTGACTATTTAGTTTTCTTAGCAGCCTTTGGTGAGGGACTGTGTCAAAAGACTTCTGAAAATCAAGATAGACAATATCTATTTGTTTCCCTACATCCACATGCCTGTTGGCCTTTTCAAAGAATTCTGAAAATTTGTGAGTCAAAACTTACCCTTACAGAATCCGTGATGATTTTCCATGTACGTGTTTTAAAATGTTATCTTGAATGAGGCTGTCCACCATTTTCCCTGGAACAGATATTAGGCTAACAGGCCTGCATTTTCCCAGGTATCTCCTCACTCCTTTTTTAAAGATTGACATAGCAAATGCTATCCTCCAGTCCTCTGGACCTGTAGCCATTTTAGGGACAACTTGCAAATTTTAGTTAATTGATCTGCAATATCTAGAACATCTTCAACTGAGACTGGATGGTTATTTGTTTGTGACATTCTATTTGTTGAGTTCCCTGAACTGTCAGGAGTTTGGAGTAGTTATAGTAACTAATTGCCCCAAGAGATGGCGAGTGCTCCAACAGTGGAGGCATTCAAGAGAAATTTAGACAACCATGTGTTAAATTTGCTTTGATTTGTATACCTGCATGGAGCAGAGGGTTGGACTTGATGCCATTATAGGATCCTGCCAACTTAACTATTCTATGATTCTATGATTCTGTGATTCTACAATTCTTTGATAGTAGCTTGGAGAATCCTTCCATTACCTTGATTCCATTTTAAATATGTGCCAGATTTATGAGACTCTGGGAATGGCTCAGCTGTAGTTTCTGTTTTTATTCCTGCTCCTTTCTTTTTTGGAGAGTCTGAATTATGCCTGCCTCCAAGTTCACTATCCTAATGGCAGGTGGAACAAAAAGAAAAAGGCATGCTGGTTAATTTTCAGGGGCAAAATTTGGAGGTGGAGACAAACTCACCAGCTACTCTTGAGTTGTTTCCAGGGATAATTGTTTGAAGGTCTATCAAATGTTACCTCATAGTGTTTGGGAGATGGTAAAAAAAGGGCTGGCACCAAAAGACCCACTAAAATATGAGGTGAGTTCCCATTGTATTCCATTACTTCCCCACAACTTGCCCAGAGAACTTTTTTTATACTGTATTGAAGGAATCTGGCATAGACAGGAGCCCCGTGGCACAGTGGCTAAATGCCTGTACTGGGGGTAAAATTGTGCTCACGACCTAGGGTTCCATTCCAGGTAGAAGGTTCATGGTTGACTCAGCCTTCCATCTTTCTGAGGTTGGTAAAATGAGTACCCAGCTTGCTGGGGAGCAATGTGCAGCTTGCATACTGTAATTAAAAACTGTAAACTGCTCAGAGACTACTTTAAGTGGTATTGACACTTTGCTTTAGGTGTTTCCCAGTAAGTATCCAGGACAGAAAATAAATTATTGGGTCTGCCACTTTTTATCTGCAATACGAATCCTTGTGCTGCAGCAGTGCAAGAGCCTACAGTGACAAAATGGAATATGAATGCAAAACTGGGAATATGTGTGATGGACACACACAATAATGGATTAAACATAAGTAACATCAATATCGCAAGCATTTAGAATGACATTGAGTACTAAGACTTGGCCCAGTGTGGCTTTATCTATTACTTGTGCTACTTTCAACTATGTTAAAACATGGAGCTCTAGCTCCAGTATCCCTGAAGAAGAATATATAGAGCAGTAAAGTCATACAGCTTTTTTATATGGGTGACATACATTTTTTTTATTTTTTCCGGAATCTCCATCTGGTCTCACTTGACAGCTAGACTTGCATAACAACCATAAATATTTTTAGCAAACATGTAAATGTGACTTCAGGCCATGCAAAAATAGCTTCTTTCTAGATAATTAAAAGCAAAAGGGAAGATCTTCTGCATTGCAACATGATAAACGCTAATATACTGTGTTAGGGTATAACAGTATAGTAACTAACAATTGTATGTAAGTTGCTTAAGAGTTTGTAGTACGCCAGTCAGGGATCAGCTGACTGTAATGTGTAATTAACTGTGTATATAGTGGTTAGCAAGTGAGGGTAACACTCAATCACTTCATCCCAACCTCCTGATGATGATCCATGCTGCTACATGTGTCTGCTGAAGGACTCTGTGACTGAAGATGGAATGATGAAGAAAGCTGTTTATGTTATGTTGTTATTTTGCCAAGTTATTCTTTTGTAAATAAAACCGCAACACACTGCCTCGTGGCACAGTGGTTAAATGCCTCTACTGCAGGTAAAACTGTGCTAACGACCTGGAGTTCAATCCCAGGTAGCAGGCTCAAGGTTGACCCAGCCTTCCATCCTTCTGAGGTTGGTAAAATGAGTACCCAGCTTGCTGGGGGGGGGCAATGTGTAGCCTGCATACTGTAATTAGACTGCAAACCACCCAGAGACTACTTGAAGTGGTATGGGGTGGTATATAAGCAGAACACTTTTTTTGCTTTTACATTCTGAGTATTAGTTCAGCAGAAAATTCTTTGAATGGAGTCTGAACAACCAAAATGTTCAGGAAACTTGAAAATCTTTTTATGCACATCTCTATAGACACAGATTCCTTAAAATATTGAAAATTAGATATACAGCTTAGAATAAAATGCACACAATTAATATTTAGACAGTTCTCAAGTTCTTTGATGGGTTTATTATTTCAAGTACCAGGTGCAAATCTCAATGTCATTGACTAATTAACATGTATGTTGATGTCAAAGTTCACAATTCAGTAACCAAATATTTCAGTGGCAAGACCAATCATCCTGAGATATGAGGGAGGTGGTGGACTACTACAGACTCAAGCTTTGTACATATCAAATTATTTCCGTACCTCTGATTTCATGGTTCTCCAAACAGTGTCACAGAACTGAGCTATGGATGCCTCATTCGCAGATTTCGAGGAATCAGTCTGAAGATTTATTTTTCCCAGGGGGAAATATAATTATTTAGAGTTTCAAAGTTCAAGGTGTGATCTATAAATCTCTTTCATATTATAACTTTTGTGGACTTCAACATTCAGAATTCCTGTGTGCCTCAAGCTGCAATGGCCTTCTCTCACCAACAATGTTCCTTGACCACCATTTATCCTCTCTAAACATTGCCTTACATAAGGACACTACATCCTTATGTAGCAGAGTGGTTGTTTGAGTGTTGCAGGAATGAGAGCTACCTCAAGCTAGCCACTGATGGCAGGGTTTGGAGCCATGACAATAATGACGTGACAGAGTGGTAATTTTTAGTCATGGCACTAATCACTTATTTGGTTAATCAAAACAGCAAGACTTTAGCTTGTGGTTGTTGCTGTTGCTAAGAAAATGAATGAAAGACTGAAGATGTGCAAAATATCTGTACATGAATAGTTTTGGCATGAAATAGTTTCTTTCTTGAAATATCCATATCTTGCAAGTGCTCTTTTTCTTTTCCAATCACTCTCCCTCTTTTAATAGCATTCCATGATCTTTGTAATATGTTTGTGAACATTCTCAGTCATCCAGGTGAGTTTATCTGGAAGTTGAATCATGACTACTGGACTTCTTTTTCTTAAAAGATTGAAACGTTTCGCTGCTTCTCCAAACAGGAGCAGTGAAACATTTCAGTCTCTCAAGAAAAAGAAGTCCAGTTGCCATGACTCAACTTTCAATTGATCTTTGGAACAGAATGCCACTTAATCAGGGATCATCTTGTCAGCATACTTTTAAACTATACATTTATATTGGGTCTACTATTTTGATTATATTATTTTGATTCTTATTGCTAACTGCCCAAAATAGGCACTAGCAGGAGTAATAAGCTAAAGTAATAAATAATAGGCTCAGAATGAGGTGCGCAGCTTGGGCATTCTCTTGGATCTGGCACTCTCTATGGAATGTCAGGTAGCATTGGTGGTCCATTCTGCCCAATACCATCTGTGGCAGATTGCTCAGCTGCGCCCCTATCTGGACACGGGGGCTCTCACCACACTGGTCCATGCATTGGTAGTCTCAAGGCTGGACTATTACAATGCTCTCTACATGGGTCTGCTCTGCAGAACCAAACTGGAAGTCACTGTAAGGCGGCCAGATTGCTGACTGGGACTATAAAATATGATCATATATCGCCAGTGCTGGCCACCCTGCACTGGTTTCCAGTTCGGTTCCGCATCGACTTCGAAGTTTTAACTATTGCATACAAAGCCCGAAATGGTTTAGGACCTCGCTACTTGTCAGAGCGCCTTCTCCCAATGGAAACTGCCCATAATACCCAATCTTCCCAGGCTAGGCATTTGAGGCAATTAACACAACAAGAGGCCTGAAAGGAAAAAACTCGAAATAGGGCATTTTCTGCCATTGCCCCTCGCCTATGGAATAAACTTCCACCAGACATCTGCATGGCCCCCTCTTTGGCTGCCTTTAAAAAACTATTTAAAACTTGGCTTATTTAGGGAGGCATTCCCTCAAATATAATGTAATTTCAGTCTTCACCAAATAAAACATGATTTTAACTGATTTGCCCACCGGTAACAATGCATACACACTATTTTACATCACTTTAATGTTAATTTTTTATTATATCACTGTATTTTATGTTTATTGTATTATATCAATTATTTGAGTTTATTTGCACTGTATTGTATTCATCAATTGCTGTTAACTGTCCTGAGTGACCTTGTTGCCAGATGTGTGGTACAAAAATTTAACAAACAAACAAACAAACAAACAAACAAACAAACAAACAAACAAAC
>JAHTLZ010000379.1:46408183-46433157 GCA_023846285.1 Phrynocephalus versicolor
ACAAACAAACAAACAAACAAACAAACAAACAAACAAACAAACAAACAGTTTATTATTGTGACATCTCCCAAACAGAACTTGGCAAAGTTAATTTTGGGGATTATAGGAAGAATGGATTTAATAGTACTCTAAAGATACATTTCTCAACTCTGCTGATCAACCAAATGTAGGTAGTTCAGAATAACTGGAATGTTTTCTGCATTGCCTGTTGCTTTTGACCCTATGTGTTTGGTGAGAAAAGGTGGTGGATAATATGGCTGACTTTATGTGGTAACATAAAGTAACATAAAGTAACTCTAAAAAGACAAAGTGGGAAACAGAACGCAGCTGTCTTCACTGCTCCCTCTAAACCTACCAGAAAGGTGGGCTTTTGTCATCTTCCACAAAGTCCAGAATCCTATTTCTGAAGAAGACCGATGGACTCATATAATTATAGAATCATAAAGTCATTGTAGGGTTAGAAGGGACCTTGGAGGTCTTCTAGTCCAACACCCTGCCCAAGGCAGGAGACCTTACAGCATCCGAGACAGATGGCTGTCTTGAAAACCTCCAGTAATGGGGCATCAACAACATTGAGAAACAAGCTCTTCCACTGTTTAATGGCTCTCATTGTCAGGAAATTTCTCCTTATTTCCAGGTTTGTTCTCCCTCTGATGAGTTTCCACCCATTGGTTCTTGTCATCCCCTCAGTGCAATTCGTAGAATCATAGAATCATAGAGTTGGAAGAGACCTCAAGGGCCCTCCAGTCCAACCCCCTGCCATGCAGGAACCCCCATCACAATATATTTAAGCCTCTGCTTAAAAACCTCCAAAGAAGGAGACTCCCCCTTTGTGGCAGCATATTCCACTGCCGAACAGCTCTAACTGTCATGAAGTTCTTCCTAATGTTCAAGTGGAATCTCTTTTCCTGTAGTTTGAAACCATTGCCCCAAGTCCTAGTCTGTGAAGCCATGGAAAACAAACCTCTTCCCTCTTCAATATGACATCCTTTCAAATATTTAAACATAGCTATCATATCCCCCTCAGCCTTCTTTTTCAAAGGCTAAACATTCCCAGTTCCCTAAGAATAAATCAATTGAGAATAAATCAATCCCCTCTTCCTTGTAGCAACCCTTTAGGTATTGGAAGACTGCTATTATGTCTCCCTTCATTCTTCTCTTTGTCAGGCTAAACATGCCTAGTTGTTTTAGTCATTCTTCATTTAGCCTCCAGACCTCTTATCATCTTTATTGCTCTTCTCTGCACTTTTTCTAGGGCCTCTGTATTGTGGTGACCAGAACTGGACACATGTTGAATGACGAGTCAAAAATTGCATAACTCTTAGGATGAGCCAGCCACCTAAACCTGAGGTTCACAGATGCAGATAACCTGATTGCACCATTCAGTGGGATAGACTGCCTAATCATACTGGGAAAGGATAAAAACCTGTCTGTTTATGAAAGAGAGTAAGATAAACACATTTTTAAAACATGCTGGCTGGTGACAATGAAGAACAAGGCATCATGACAGAAAGCATTAAGGATTGGGAAAAAGAGCTGTGTTACTGCAGTGACAGCTGTAGTTTAGGAAATGTCTAAACTAATAATATTAAAGTCCCATGTAGAAACCTATTTCAGGTAGTTTATGCTATAAGTCACTAAAGGCCTTAAACTGTAATGGAATTGTACCATTGTATTGTGATGAGGCACAATTATTTTTAATTCTTTGAGAGTACGGGCTTCTGCATCCTGAAGCAGCCTCCTACAACAGGGATCTCCATCTTTGTTACTGTGGCTTTACTCATTATTTACACTAGACATCCCATCTGGCTTTTGCTCTGAAGTACTATTACTGAGGAGGACTGCACAGGTCTGGCATTATGCTCTGGGGAATTTCACAAGTTTTTAAAATTATTTTTTCTGTAAGAAAAACAGATATGTGGCATGTCACTTTGCTGCCACAACCTACTGGTTTTACCACCATTGGGGGATTTCACATGGTCAGACATAAGCCATGAAATTAGGATTTTGCCTTTTGTTACAAGTTATTGCATGATGAAAATGAACATTGACAACACGAGGCTTGCAGTCACTTCAGAAGAAGGACAAACAGATTAAAGCATGTAAATATTTTAAAATGTAAACATCTAAACATGTGAATAATTAAAAACATGTACAAATGGATACATGTAAACATGAACAGGTTTGGAGCCGTGCAGCCATTAAAACAAACAAAATCAAAACGAGACTATGGGTGATACCTTCATAGGCTGCTAGTAGAAAAATAAAAAAGTTGCTGAGCTTTCGAGAGCACAAGCCCTCTTTTTCAAAGCAGGTATAAAAGTTCAAACATGGCAAGGGATGTAATTTGCCAGGAGAGAGTTCTTAAAAGTTCACATGGCAAGATGGATGCCAGGCTTCTTCTTGGAAGGCACAGAGCAGCATGAAACTTTCTTCCTCACCCCCTAATGTAGAGCATGTGTTTTTGCATTAACCTCCCACTTCTAACCCATCTCTGTCCAACCAGGAGCTTTGCTTCACAAGAGCCAATAGAGAGGTGATGTTTTTAAGCAAGAGGGAGGTGCCCATACCATGCAGCATTTCATTTTACAACTGCATTTCATTTTACGATTTTTTTTAATTGGAAGCATTGAATGGGTTGTTTTCATCTTAGCAAGTCCTTCCATGTGCCTACCTTTCTTTTTGTACTCTGCTTTTTAAAGGGAATGGACGTATGAATATAACATCTCCAAGGAATTTTTTTGTTAATTGCATAAGCCTTGACATGGAAATTAGATTCATATCATTTTTGTCCTTCAGATGATGACTTTTGAAGGGCTTGAGAATCTCTTGTGTCTCATAATATCAAAAAAGATTATTTAGTAAGTATTATCTCCATCCCTAATAAAGACGGTCAGAAAACACAGAAGGTCTGGCAGATCATTATGAAAGATGCAAACAGCCCACCCGCAGTTTACAATTGGCAGTCATCCACAGAACACACCAACAGTTATGCTGGTGGTCTTGACTTTATTGCACTGTTGCTCTATTGTACACACATCCATACACACCATTCAAGAATGCAAGGATCAATCTAAGAGTGCAATGAAATATCTGGAATGGTACAATGGTACAAATGAATTGTTCTTATCTGTGAGGAGGACAAGACAAGCAAGGATTTTCCTACTGACAATAGCTCTGAAAAATGCTAGAAAACTTACCAGTGATTTCATGAAAAAAAAAGTGAGGAGCCATTAGTTTTCACTGATTTCAGCAGTGGTGATGGTGCCTTGATGGTACCTGGGAGACTCTACATTCACTGCAAATGTATAGTGTGTTGAGTCCAGTGCCTTGTACCTCATCTCCATATGCAGAGAAACGCAAGTGAAGTATACAGAAAAATGCATTTAGGGAACTGCTTTATGAAGCATCCACAAGATGGCACTTTAACTTCATAGATGGCAGTATTTGATGGCAGCTCAAACCACAGATGTTCACTTGAACTCTTAGAGGGTTTGGATTTTAAAAGTTTTTTTTTAAAAAAGAAAACCATTGCTATATTAGAAATGAGAAAAACCATCTTTACCCAGAAGATATCCTTGGGCCAATTCGTACCATGTACGTTCATGACTTAAATGGTGCGCCTTGTGCCTTTTCAATTGAGTGTTGGTCTGAAGGTCAAATGTGTGTGTGTGTGTGTCTGTGTGCGTGTGTATGCATGCATGCACACGTGTGTGTGTTGCAATCCAAATTCCAGTGTGTTAAGCTGCAATTGTCTTCAATCTTTGTCTGCAATCAGTTGTCACTCTTCTGCGATTTGTAAAGCCTTCTGTTCTGCATTCAATTAGTTTTACCGTTGCTGAAAACTCTCAGCTGGACAGCTAGGAGTATCTGCTATACAGATGATGAGCTGTTTTACTTTGTGCTCTGATCCTTTGGGAGGCCATTCTTCCTTTCTTTACATGCAGCGTAATACAGTACGTCTGAAAGGCTGAATCTTATTATGCTCCCCTCCAATCTGACTTTGCATTGTCAGATTCTGGCTTGGCATTCGGCTGGTAGACACATTTGACTTTGTTAAAGGGTGCTGTATGAGGCAATTCATCAAAGGCACCTTGCCCGGCTCTCTTGGAATGCTCCACATGAAGTACAACTCCTATAGCCTGTGTCATAGCTTCTGTTTCATTGGCCAGATGTTTCTGTAAGCTATGCTGTCAAATTAGCCAAACACAGGAAAAGGAATGGTTTAGTTTTTCTGCCAGATGGAAGGACTCCTGGCTTTACCTGACAGTCAAAGGAAAGGAAAACATAAAGTTCTTTAAATGTCCTCCTGTTCTTTCTCCAGCTATAATAATAACAGGCAATGATGACTATGTAGATGTCTGGAGGGATCGTATAAAATGTCCCCAGTGTTGAGAATCTAATCTTCAGATGCTGCTGGCAGTTGGTTCTCCAGATGTTGTTCTTTAAATGTTTGGCCTATATTCAAAAGGTTGGGCTAAATGAAGGAAGAACCACCTCCCATTTATATACAGGTTGGGTAAGGATGCCAGAAACGTATTCAAGAGTTTTGCTGACATGTAAGGAAATACCCGTGATGTTCTCCATTCTTTGACACTGTCTCTTGGAGTGGCATCCAGAAACATCAAATATACTGGTCACCAAGACAACAGTGCTCCAGAAGATCCAGTATGTCACACACTCTCAGCAAGTTAATCCCATACTTTTAATCATCAGTAATATATATTTATACAGATCACAACAACAAAGTACTACTGGGAACATTTAAGAGTTGACGCCTTTCCTAAACTAGGGAATTGAGCAGCAAATTGAGCCCTGATCATCCTTGGCTTGACCCAATATTTTTGGCCAATATGACTGTGTAAACTGCAAAGTGATTTTCCCTTTATCACATCGGAAAGAGCACACACTACCCTTGTAAGCACCATGTACAAAAGGGATGGTGAACGTAAGAACATAAGATCAGCCTTGCTGGAACAGGCCACAGCCCATACAGTCCAGCATCGGCTCACCATTTGCTTCAGGGTATTCCCAAGTAGATGTCTTCACCTGCTTACGATTACCTGTAAATGGCATTGCCTATCTCTCCAACCCAGAGGTTTTCCTTAGGCATCCATAATGGTAGCCACTGATACTGCTGTTCTCCATGAAGCCTATGGTTGGAGCATCATGAGGACTGTAGTTCAAGAATCTTGAAGACCCAGATGCTCTTCACCTCTGTTGTCAAGCAAATGCTACTAGCATAGAAGCCTAATACTGTATCTGTTACCAATGACCCCACCCCCGGGAAACGGCAGGCTTCCCAGAAGCTGAACTACTACCCATATCATCCTTCACAACCTGCTCTCCTGGCAGATGAATTGTAACTGAGCAACATATGGAGGGCCATGGGTTCTGTCTCATAATATCTCCTGCATATGCAAATCATCCAGTCCTGGTTCATAATATCTCCGGAACACACATAAACACAATTAACACCAGTGCCCTGAGATGAGCAGGGTTTATGGATATCTTAGTAGGAAGCAAGTTGAACCATGCCAGTTTTCCTTAGAATAAATCAAACAGCTGATCTTAAGCAATCTTCAATGTCATTTTCTGAAGTAAAACACAATTAGATCATTATTATTCTCCACTGATCTTTTATTAGGTGTGAGATGGCTGCAGTGGCAACCTAGGAGGTTCCCCCCCCCCATCAGTGTCACATACCAATTTCTGCCATTTTATAAGATGCTGTCTCACTTTTTTGAACCCTTATTTATTTATTTATTTATTTATTTATTTATTTATTTATTTATTTATTTAAGTTTGATTACTGCCTATCTGGCAGCACAGCCATTCTGGGCACTTGTCAACAACTGTAACAAGCCGAACATGGGTGTAAAAGTAGTAGAAGAAAAATCAATTTATACTAGTAGCAATAATCCTAATAAACAACTACATAGACAATCAAGTTACACAAGGCTACATTACAAATTAAAAAAATCAAAACTGAGAATAAGATGGCAGAATTGTTGGCTTTAACTGAACATCCACTATGCTGTGTTGTTAAAAGCTCTGGAAATTGCTGCCTATAGAGCCATATTGTTAGTGACTACTTAGAAGCATCCAGTGATGATACTTTAACAAAAGATGATTTACCAATGTTGTTGCTACCATTTTATATGCATTTCCAGATGGAAGCTTGGGGTGCAGTACAACAGTAGTGAAGAATGTTAGGCCCTCAAGATGTTTTTGGCTTCAGCTCTCAGAGGTTCTGGCATAACCAATGGTGAAGAATAGTGCCATACCTTCAGATAACTTCATATTTTCTAACCCTGGGTTAACTCACTTAGAGCTTTATGCAGTGTTTTGGTTTCTCATTTTCATGTCACGAAAGTTAGTGGATATGCCAGAACTATTTAAATGACAACTAAGACAACCCATTGTTTTTCATGAATATTTTGACCAGCATCTAAACTATTATTACTAAAGCAAAGTGTTCTGCTTAATATACGGCCCCATACTATAGTTTTTAATTACAGTATGCAGACTACGCATCCCCACCCCCAAGGAAGCTGGGAACTCATTTTACCAACCTCGGAAGGATTTATTTATTTATTTATTTATTATTGCATTTATACCCCGCCCATCTTCCCGTAGGAACTCTGGGCGGCTTACAGAGTGGCGACTAAGCACGGCAATATACAACAATCCAACAGTACAGCAATAAGCAAGAGCAAACAATTAAAACAAAAATAATCTAGCGTCCCAGCATCGCCAACTGAGACCAAGGCGAAATACCTAAAGAATAAAATGTGGATGGCGGGGGGGGGGAATTACTGCTCGCCAAAGGCCTCGTGGAAGAGAAGCATTTTCAAGGCTTTGCAAAAGGCCAGCAGGGACTCTGCAGAGCACACTTCGCTTGGAAGGGTGTTCCAAAGTGAGGGGGCAGCCACCGAGAAGGCCCGGTTATGTGTGAGCGTCTTCCGGGCCTCTCGTGGGGTGGCGACCCGAAGTGAGTGCGCTCGCAACTGCCGAACAGGTCAGGCTGAGGTTGATCGCTGGACGATACGCTCTGACAGGGAGTCCGGGCCCAGGCCATGGAGGGTTTTATAAACTAAAACCAGGAACTTGAATCTAATCTGGGATGCAATGGGTAACCAATGCAGGCGAGCCAGGACTGGGCTGATGTGGTCATAGCGATGCACACCCGCCACCAGCCTGGCCGTCACATTTTGTACCCACTGCAAACACCAGAGGAGAGTCAAGGGCAACCCCATGTAGAGGGTGTTGCAGTAGTCCAGCATCGAGATCACCAGCGCTTGGACCACCGTTCTCAGAGAATCGCCATCCAGGTACAGGTGGATCTGGCGAAGATGGTAATAAGCGGATCTGGTCACAGCCGCCACCTGGGCTTCCAGGGTGAGCGCCAGATCCAGAACCACGCCCAGATTCCGCACCCTCTCCGCGAGTTGGAGGGAAACTCCCTCCAAGCAGGGGAGAGGGCCTCCGTACCCAGATGGCGAGTTCCCAAAGAACATAACCTCAGGATGGAAGGCTGAGTGAACCTTGAGCCTGCTACCTGGGATTGAACCCCAGGCCATGAGCACAGTTTTACCTGCAGGACAGGCATTTAGCCACTGTGCCACAGGGCTACTACTATTCAACAATACCAGGCACTAGAGATGGGCACGAAACGAACAATTTTTCGTTTCTGTTTCTGTTTTTTCATTTTGTTATGCAACAAAATGACAAATAAGGTTTGTCTCGAAAATGAAACGAAACGAACAGAAACACCAGAAATTTTGTTGTCCGTTTCGTTTTCGTTAAGGCAATACATTGAACTGCTTTAAATGCTTAAAAAAATCTCAAAAAAATTAAATAAATGGTAACAAAACGGTAATGAAACAAATGAAAATGAAAATGATTTTTTTGCAAAAATTCGCAAAAACCGGAAACGAACCAAAACGGACCCCCAAACGACAAGCGACAAACGAAACACCATTTTTTTGATTTGTGCCCATCTCTACCAGGCACAGACAAACAAGATTATAAAAACTGACTAGTCTTGTATAACAAATACAAGTTTTGACCCAAAAGCTATGCATCTGTTAAATATCTGTATAGAATGTATTCTGTTCCTAATATTGCTGGATTTTTAAAGCTCTGATGGTGTTATTTCTGAGATCTGAAACTGCTTGCAATATTATGTGAAATTTCTTGACATTGTTCCCAGTTTGTTTCATCCACTACCGAGATGTTTTGATTGCCAAGTCTCTTTATTTTGTTAGTTTTTCCTGTTCTTTAGCATCAACTCTGGCATCCCATGCGATTGCAATATCAATGATCCAGACATTTCTTTGTCCTATTACAATTATACCTTGTGTTATATTCAAGGTGTCTATAGATTTGGGTGCAGAAAACTCACAGTATCTTCCCTTTGTCCATTTCTGACACCTCTACTGGTCATTTCCATGGGTCTTTAAAGGCTGGCAAATTATATGTTTTGCATACTTCGTATTGTCTGTGGAGATTCTCAGTCACCCAAGTGAGGTTATCTGGGAGTCATGACAGCTGAATTTTTTTCCTTGTGGGATTGAAGTATTTTGCTACTTATCCAAGTAGCTTTTTCAGTCTGAGAGAAACTTGGTGGGAGGTTTCCAGTTTATAATTAACCTTGGTTTCATTCCGCCCTGCTCTGAATAGGTTTGTTAGATGGACTATGGCCCAAATAAGCTCATTAGATGGTCAATGGCTTGGGGTGTGTGAAAGTCACACCTATGCAACCCTTCATGAAAGTCACACCTATGCAACCCTTCATGACATCTTCATGGCATCTATTATGTATGGGTTGTTAGCAGTGGCCACCTGGTGGTGTTAAGTGGTTTATGTGGGGATTGATGAAAGGGCAACATGATGTGGGAGATTGTGCCTAAGTCCCCCACTCCCTTTGTTGTGTTTTGCCTACCGACTGAAGAGGCAGGGAGATAAAATGCACCCTCATCTAACTCCTTTGCCTATAGAAAATTATGTTGTCTTTCTCGTGGCGCAGTGGTTAAATGCCTGTATTGCAGGTAAAACTGTGCTCACGACCTGGGGTTCAATCCCAGGTAGCAGGCTTAGGGTTGACTCAGCCTTCCATCCTTCCGAGGTTGGTAAAATGAGTACCCAGCTTGCTGGTGGGCAATGTGTAGCCAGCATACTGTAATGAAACTGTAAACCACCCAGAAACTACTTGAAGTGACATGGGCCGGTATATAAGCAGAACACTTTGCTTTGCTTTGCTTTATTCTGTCCTAACACTATCTTCATGTGCACAACACAGGTTACACATCAGAATAATCAAGCGCAGAGGCACACCTATTTCTTTCAGAACAATCCATAGTCTCTCAAGTTCCGCAAAGTCAAAAGGTTTGCTGTACTCTATAAAGCACTGGCAGATACTCCTTTGAAATTCTTTGGTGTTCTTCAGTAGCCAGTGAGTATTTGTAGTATGATCTTGAGTCCCTCGTCCTTTTTGGAAACCAGAATGTACTGAAACAAAATTCTGACACATTCTGGCTTTGGCAGAGAAAACATTTTTCTTCCCATGTGAACACTCCGTATGTTTAAAACCTTGACGTCTCTGGATTCTAACTACTGCTGTAGAACAGTCTCATGGCACAGTGGTTAAACTGCTATACTGCAGCTATAACTATGCTCAGGGCCTGGATTTCAGTCCCAGGTAGCTGGCTCATGGCTGACTCAGCCTTTTATCCTTCTGAGATCAGAATGAGTACCCAACTTGTTTGTGTGTGTGGGGGGGAGGGGATGTGTAGCTTGCATAAATAAATTGTACCATGGGATGGTATATAAGCAGAACACTTTTTTTTTTTTTGCTTTGCTGTGGACCAATGTGGGCACAAAAGCACTGGAGAAGCTTAATTGGCAGTGTCAGTGGAAAACAGGTTAAAACCAACCATCTGAGGGGGTATCCTTAATGCCTGTGCCTGTATGTTCTTTAGTGAAACTCATCCTTAAAGGGAAAAGACAGCAATCCCACCCTAACTCCCACCGGAGACTGCAAGGAGGACGGGGGCTGCCAGAGCTTTTTATGCCCTCTGTGGCTGCCAGACCTGCCCAGTCAGCAACCTAGGCATGCTATTGGTTGAAGTTGTCCAAGAATTTACATGAACCCATCACATGGCTTGCCTCCATGTTGTGGCTGGAGTGGCGACATCCATTTTGTCATCCTTAAAGGGAAAAGAAAAATATATCGTGATGGGAGAAGACAAAAACAAATGTTTTAAGGACCCCAACCCCCTGGTAGGTAATAATTTTAAATAATTATTGCATTATCGCTGCATTTTTATGGATGTCCAGGGCATTTTAATACCCAAGAAATCAATATGGCCCTCCTGCTGTTTAGCATCCATTACTTCCTTGAATTTTTTTTAAATTGCAGTTTGCGCTATTTTTCCTGCCCAGAACATATTGTGATGGTTCTTAAAGAACTTCATTGAATTCCAGTTTGCTTCTCAGTGCTATTCAGTGCTGGCACTGATTTTCAGAGTTAATCCATAGTGGTCCTCCTCTTATTAACACTGACAAATCTCAGGGAAGTAGTGGGAGGCATAAATTAGTATCCCATTTTGAGTGCACAGAAGTCAATAAAATGGAACTTAATGTGGACAAGAGTACTGTTAGTCAAGAACTCCACTGACCTAGCTAGATTTAGTCTCTCTTTTTACTTTTTTGTGTGCTCTTTGTACATGTAATGTTACATTTTAAAGTTCTAAGATGCCTCTTCTAATTCCCTGTTCTTCATTTGAATATGTCTTAAATGTTCTGGACTGTATATTGTCCCTCATTATTGTAAGAGACTTTGGGTCCTTTTCCAAGGAGAAAGTCGGGGTAAAAACATTCAAACACAAAATAAATAAATAAATAAAATAAACATTATATAAGCTTCAGCTGATAGAATGGTTTCCTAGGAAAAAGGAAAAAGCTGATTGGGTGGGAAATTAGGCTGCTGCCACTTCCCATATTATTCCAATTAGTTTTTTCCTAGGGGCACCCCCTTTGGAGTTTCATACCTCATCCCCTTCCCCCCAAATGTTTCCAAATTTCAGGGGTTTCCCTAAAATCACTTTCAGGAGTTATCCCTGCTACTTTGGTGCCCCCAAGATAAGTAAAATTTTAGTGCATTTTTAAATTAAAAATATGTACTCAAAATTATTTTTTAAAAATATGCAATCTAAATTTACTTACCTTGGGGCTCCAAAGTAGCAGCTTCAGAAAGCAATTTTAGGGAACTCCCTGCAATCTGGAAAGATTTAGGGGCAAGGGGATTTAGTTATGAAGCTCTAACTGTGCGGGGACCGTGGAGGCAATCAAGGAGTTTATGGTATTAACTCCCTAATTGCCTCCACACTCCCAGCACTCAGTGCCAGTTACTACCCCCAGCCCCTCTAGAGTTCGGCTGGTATACCATATATACCAGAGTATAACGGGGAAAAATGCTCTTGGCTTATACTTGAGTCAATTTTTTCCGGGTTTTTTTGGGGTAAAATTACCCCCCCGACTCATACTTGGGTTGGCTTATGCTCGATTATATATGGTATATTTCATATAGATCCATAAATTTAAATTATACAACACTCTGATATGAAGATTATTGTAATACCACCACCAGCAGCAATAACATTACTACTATAGCTGCCACTACATTTATTTATTTATTTATTTATTGAGCTTATATCCTGGCCATCTTCCCGGGAGGGACCTCTGGGTGGCTTACAGTAAAACAATAAAAACAATACAAGCAAAACAATAGTGAAACACAGAAGGTGGCTTAGAAAAGGCGAAGATGGCGGCGGGCAAAAAAAAAATTAAAAAGAAAGGTTGCCAAATGCCTCCCTAAACAGATGGGTCTTTAGGGCCTTCTTAAAGGTGGGCAGGGACTCTGCTAGGCGCAGCTCACTGGGGAGACGTTTCCAAAGCATGGGGTCCACCACAGAGAAGGTGCGGTCACGCGTACGCAATTTCCACACCTCTCTTGGTGTGGCCACCCTCAGTGAGCGCGTTTGCACCAATCTCGTGTGTCTGGCCCCAGTTGATCTTTAAGAGATACACTCTGCCAGATACTCAGGTCCCAGGCTGTGGAGGGCTTTGAAAGTCAAAACCAGGACCTTGAACCTAATCCGGAGGACAACGGGCAGCCAGTGCAAGCGGGCCAGGACTGGGGTGATGTGTTCATATCTACGAGCACCCACCACCAGCCTGGCTGCCGCATTCTGCACCCGCTGTAGCCTCCGGACCAGGGTCAAGGGCAACCCCACGTAGAGGGCATTGCAGTAGTCGATCCTCGATATCACCAGAGCCTGCACAACTGTCCTCAGGGAGGACTCATTGTAGGGATGGACACCTTACAAAAAATGACATGCTGTTTTGACATTTTGTAAGCTTACAAAACCTTAGAAAACAAACCAAAACAGCAAACAGCATGTTGTCAAGGAACAAAACACCATTTTTTGTTTCTGAAATGAAATGATTAGTCCTAACCTCTTTATCCAGCCGTCTTGAGAATAGGAGGTTTATTTTTAAACTGATTGATTTGTTTTCCTTTCTTCCTATACCTGAGCTCTCTTTGATCTTCATCTGCCTGAAACTAGCCAGGAGCTGAGCTGTTCCCTTGGCTGTCTGTGTCTGCAAGTTGATTTAAACTGATTGTTTTCCTTTCCTTTTTAAGTAGGACTGTGGAGGTTATTTTTAAAATATTTTCTTTCCTTCCCTTACCATGCTTATCAGCTGTTGAGTTTATCTCTGAGATCTCCATGCAGCAGCTAGCTATTAGGGTTTTAGCTTGTTTACAGAAGGTTCTTTGCTTGAAAGCATATTGATTGGAAGTTTTGAGGGTCCTTGGTTTAGCGCAGTGGGCTTCCTGTTAAATAAAAATGGAAAGCTCCCCATTATATACAGGCTTACAAAGCATTTCATTTCATGACAAAAATTCTTTTTAAAAATCCATTATTAGTGAAACGAAACAAAATGAAGACTGAAACAAACCAAACCAAAATACTATAGCTCCTTTTTGTGCCCACCCCTACTATATCCCTACTATATGTTTCTCTTCATTTTTGTATGGTCTTCCTTTTTTGTGTTTTCTGTTTGCTTTTAATTTATTGTAAACCCCCCAGAGTTTCTTAGGGAGACGGGTGGTATAAAAATATAATAAATACTTAATAATAAATATAAATAAATAAATATTGAACTTATTATTTCTCAGCATTGATTATGCATCATGGGACAAGTGGGTGGCCAGAGACCGAATCAAGTCTCAAAATGAGGAGAGGAAGCCATAAGAATACGTGGCTGTGATGGTTTTGGGATTTCAAGAAGAAAATTAGCAACTATTGGCAAACTTTCTAAAGTTGCAACCAACGATTTTGGAACAATTTCAGCAGTGGACATTTGTATGGGGAGGAGATTGACCTCATCTTTATTGATTCAATTTATTCATATAAAATATTTTTACCCCATCTTTTTGTCCAAAAGGACTCAGAGCTTCCTCACAGATTTTAAAAATTGGGTGAAAGGATGTTTAACACTTTCTTCATAGGCAAGGTTGCTATTTTAATGAAACTACCCTGATTTGGAAGATGGACTTTGTCCTAAAGCTGGCAATATCAAGACAGATTGGGAATGACATCAGAAAGTTTTTAAAAATAAAAACATTAACCTTTGCTTCCTTCATTTGTATAGATCTCCCTCATTATTACTCTAATAAATCACTTGTTTGCATCTTAAGTCATTCCTGGCTGCATTAGTTTTACAGGGAAATTTGGAGCTGAGGGCTAGTATTCCTGTATGAAATATCTGCGAAATGTTTGGTGAGGCTTTGGCTAAAATGTTGAAGTAATCAAGAAAAATAATCCAAACCATCACTAGGTCCCTCCACTCAGTTCATTGACTATATTGAAAACTGCTTTCAAAATTGGCTTTTGGGATGGTTTTTAATATCTCAATCTATTTTACTGAACATCACTCAGAGAGAGTACTATTGATCTAGAATTTAATCATTTAATTCCTGAAACAAACGGACAAAGCAAAGCAAAGCAAAGCAAAGTGTTCTGCTTATATACTGTCCCATACCACTTCAAGTAGTCTCTGGGTGGTTTTACAGTTTTTAATTACAGTATGCAGGCTACACATTGCCCCCCAGGCAAGCTGGGTACACATTTTACCGACCTCGGAAGGATGGAAGGCTGAGTGTACCTTGAGCCTGCTACCTGGAATCAGGGCCGGCGCTAGGTTTTTTTGTGCCCTAGGCGAGGGGCGGGGTGGGGTGGGGCAGGGGGCAGGGGGCAGGGGGCGGCAGATGGCGGGGGACTGCGATGGGCATGGGGGCAGGCAGCGACAGGCACGGGGGGTGTGTGCAGCGATGGGCACGGGGGGCGGAGGGGGATGGACGGTGGTGGCCAGTGGCGGGGGGCAGCGGGGGTGTCAGCAGGCTGGCCAGCACCCTCTGTCCATTTTGGCGCCCTAGGCAACTGCCTAGTTCGCCTTAATGGACGCGCCGGCCCTGCCTGGAATTGAACCCCAGGTCATGAACGCAGTTTTGCCTGCAGTACAGGCATTTAACCACTGCACCACAGGACAAATGTCAATATTTCTACTCTGTATATGTTTTGATTCAGTTCCTGGCCAATGATTTCCTTGCAGTTCATGGCTCCCAAATGGCCTCCATTTGGGAGGGCAGAACATCCCCTTGCACACCAGATGAAGCAGATGTCCCCTCCTCTCTGTTAGACCTTGGCCTGCTTTTTTGTTTGTTTGTTCCCTCCCTTTCAGCGCTGACCACGCAGCCCCTGGGGCCCGGTCAGCACTGTTTTTTTTAATTATTTTTTAATTTATTTTAGGGTGCCAACCAGGAGAGAACACCTTCTGCTCCCTCACTCGCCCCTGCGCCGCATCAGCCCGGTGGCAGGATCCCTCCTCCTCACTTCTCCACACACGCATACGCCGCCAGAAGCACCCAGGTGAGCAGCTCATTGGCCACGTGTGTGCCTCCCCTGCCAGGAAGGACCTGAGCCTCCCCCAGTGTGACACGGGCATTCAGGCAGGAGAGCCACCGGCAAGTGGGCGGGCTCGGGATTTCACCTTGCAGGTGGCGGCGCCCCAGTCAGGGAGGCTGGAGGCAGGCGCGGTGGCAGCGGTGTTCCCCCCCACTTCCGGGTTCAGGCCCCGTGCTACAGCTGTAGCGCAGGGCTTTTTTGTTTTTTGTTTTCCTTTCAGCATCGACCACATGGCTCCTGGGGCCCAGTCGGTGCTGTTTTTTGGGGGGGAGGGGTGCCAACCAGGCCACCCTTAGGGCCTGGTCAGTGCTCCATTTTTTTAAACTGTGCTGAGCCAACCACATGGCCGCACTACAGCTGTAGCACGGCCCTCGCCCCCCGGTCACCGTCCCTGAAGCCAGGAAGCCAGGACCTCTGGACCAGCACCAGGTAGGAGACATCTCCACCCCTCCATTAACGAAATGAACCTAACTGAACCAATTTTACTCAGTTCGGTTCAGTTCGTGTTAAATTTGCCCCTAAGGTTGTATTTGTTTCGTTACATAATGAAATGAGTAATGAAAAATGAAACAATTTTTTTGTTTCGTGTCCATCTCTATTGAAAACATAGTGTCAAGGCAATCACTCAATGTTATAAGTGGTTATAAACACAATGTCTATATGATAATGTATGGTAGCTTCATATAAAAGACACATAATAGGTATTCCAGCATTCAGGGACAGTTTGCCTGAAGAGAAAGGTCTTTGCCTTCTTCTGGAAAGACAACAGAGATGGGGCAGTCCTGTCCTGTAGTGACAGGGAGTTCCAGAGTCTGGGCGGAGCAGCCATGAAGGCCTGGTCACTAAGGTCTTCTGAAGAGGTGCCTTTGTTCTTCCATGTGAATCTGACATTGATTTGTCAGCCATTAGAAAGGACAGGGTCTTGAGAGTATTGTCGTCCATCCTACAGGGATGCCCAACACACTGTCAAAACCAAGTCCTGGAACAAGTCTAATTCCTTCACATTAACCACAGAAGTGTATTTGTGTGGTGCCCAGGGAAGAAAGAGTAACAAGAAAAGAACAACCTCCTTTCCCAGTGAGAAAGTGGTTAACAGCTTAGTCGGCAAATAGCTTTTCAACCAAAATGCCTTCAACATAATTTTAACCTGCCAACAGAAGAACCAGACCCACCACCTCTATCCTAGCTTGGGCACTAAACGACAGCAACCTTTACATGAGAAATATGTCCACATGATAGCAAACCCTAAATTTTCAGGTCTTCTGTTCACATAAAGAGACCACACAAATAAAAGCTGTTCTTCTCTTCAGATTTACCTAGTTCTCCACAGATGAGAGCTAGGCCAGAGGGCGTGGGGTTTGCTCTTCTGTCTATGGATTAAGAAGACTAATCCTTTTAATGAATTCACAAATAGGGCTAGCAATTGCAGCGTTGTAGATATGCTAAAGTTACATGGTCACTTTACTTAATATCAATGTATTCTCCGGTCCCTTATCCACTCCAGAGCTCCCAACTGTTTCTAGTTCACTGTTAGTGTGAAAGCTCTCTTTAGACCACTGTGTCATGTTCCATGGGAAAAAAGTGATAGCAATGGGTAGGATTAGGAGCCCCTCCTGCTTATATATTGGCTAAAGGAAGGGGAATAATGCAATCTTATCTTATCTTATCTTATCTAGAACTGTTGAGATGAAGGGGACTCTATTGAGTCCAGGCACTGTCATGGAGACACAGTGCAGAACAGAATGCTCAACCTTTGACTTTGCAGCCACTGGGATAAAATTCTGGAAAATGACTTTTTAAATATAGGAGTCTTGACAGTCTATTTATTGCTCAAGATAACCCCCTTCACTGTAATAAGAGCTTAGCATGCTCCCTTTCCCAATTTCTAAATTCTTCAGATCACTTTCTAAGAATGATTAAGATGTGTGCTAAAAATGTGCAAAGCCCTGGCTAATTATGATGTTCTGATTAATTTTGCTAGACAGCTATGGCAGTTCTAATGAATATTAATTTTTTTTTCTAGGACAGAAGCTGTTGGCAAGAGGAACAACTTTTCTGCATGGGTAACAAGTGTGGCAGAACAGTGTGAGGTTGATCAACATACCCTTGATTCCTCCTGCTGCAGCTTTCAAGTCTTGTTTGCAGCAAAGACCTACAAATTGTCAAATATACATTGTGAATAGCTGCAATTTATGTACCCATGTTTTTCTTATTAATTACAATTACCTTTTCCAGTCTTCTCATATTGACTCTGCAAAAATTGCAATAACAAAACGAACAAGGAGATTTGATTATTATCCTTTCCTGTTTTGTGTTAAAAAAGGCCAAAAAGTTAAGAAATAATATGCCACTTACTGGAAGCTGAGTAATGACAAGATTTGCAACTCAACGAGTTTCTGAAAACAACAGATTTATATGGTAATGTGTAACTCATTTGCCCTCCCAAAATGCATACACATGGGCTTCTCTGGTGTTTGCTAAAAGCTTACTTGGCAGCTCAGGTAAATATATCCAACAAAGGAAAATGAAGAAAATATCAGGTCCGGATCAAGCTGAAATGAACATTTACTGAGATTCTACATATGTAAGGTTTTTCCAGTTTCATATTCCAACATTTCCAAAAAGAAAGGGTGACAAAAGTTGCATTTGAATATTTGATGCAGTCTTTTAAAATTCAGGATTCCAAATCTGATCCCATGAACATTTAAATACATTGAAGGTTAGCAGAAGGGTAATGTTTAGGGCTAGGGCTAGGGTTAGGGCTATCTTGTTTTTTCAGAATCCACTGAGCAAATACGAAATCCTTATACTTGTGAGACACTGAAAATTTGGCGCAAGTATATGAACATTTTTGCTCCACCTATTTCTCCTTTGTGCCCTATGCTGGATTATCCTAAATTTAAATCAAGAGAGAAATATGCACAATTTAAAAATTGGAAACAAATTGGAATTTATAGAATAAGAGATTTATTTGAGGCTGGGAAACCAATAACAATTAGACAGTTGGAAGATAAAACAAAGGAAATAAAAGCAAATTGGCTACAATTGATACAAGTAAGAAATTTGGCAAATCAATTATATCAAAGATACGGACCCATGAGAACACTTACAGTATTCGAACAATACTGTATAGAAAAGGATCGAAATAAAAGAAAGGGTATAACTTCAATCATATATAAACAGTTGATTGAAAAAGCATTTGTTAGGGGCATGGGATCCAAAGTAGCCTGGGAAACAAATTTAAATATTAGTATATCTGAGAAAGAATGGATGGGAATATGGAACACATATCCTTACAAATCAATATCAACCAAAGCGAAAGAACTGGTGTTAAAAGTAGCTCACAGATGGTATTGGTATCCCACATAGTTACATAAAATCAATCAAGAAATTCCAGATAATTGTTGGAGGAATTGTGGAAGTAAAGGCACCCTAGAACATATGTGGATCTCTTGCCCCAAAGTAGGAGCATATTGGCAGGAAATAATTAAATGGATAGAAACCCTGTTAAAACAAAGAATAATTATAAATGAAGCTTTACTATTATTTTCAATATTTAAGGATGGAAATGAAAAATTATCATATAAAGACTTAATAGCAAATCTGATTGGTGTAGCAAGAGCTGAAATTGCAAAAAATTGGAGAAATGCTCAAGATCTTTCACTACAAAAATTTCTGAACAGAATCTGGCAAATGGCTCTTATGGAAAAGTTGACCTATCAAATTAAAATATATAGAGGGGAAATAAAACATGATACATTTATGAAAACCTGGAAGCCCTTATTAACGTATGGAATTAACACAAAAAATGAAGAATCTGTTATGGGGAATAATTTTGACTGCTGGAATGTAAAATTTTAAAAGAATCAATTTACTTGTGTGTGTGTCACAATTAACTGTGTTGGAAGATGAATTAGTGGGTGGATTCTGAAAAGGATATTGGTCCTATAGAATGTATAAATAATGAGACGCTATTGTACTGTTGTCTTAACTTGTCTTGTGAAATATTAAAAAAAAAAAAAAGAATCCACTGATAATTATCACACAAGCTGCTTCCTCCTCCTCCTCCTCCTCCTCCTCCTCCTCCTCCTCTCTCTTTATCTCATATAAACCAATAATCAAATCAAATCAAATCAAAATACCTGCCTACCAAAGCAAAAACAACAACAAAAACAGCATTTACTTTATAGCATTTGTTGTGTGCTCTTTCATTTCTGTCTACTTCTCAAACCACGAAAGCTAAATCTTGTTCCTAATCTCAAGTAAAAAAAGAAGACTTGATTGTTCACTGGGAAAATCAACACACACTAGAGATGGACATGAAACGAAAATATAGTTTTTCATTTCATTTCATTTCTTTTCTTTAGTAGTTTTGTTTTGTTTCATTAGTAAGGATTTTTCTTTTTGGAAATGAATATACTTGAAGTTTAACCTGGAAAGTATGACACGGTGGAAGCAGTAGCACAGTAAGCTATTAATTCTCCTATCTGATAAACATAGCAAAACATTATGTATGCTGAAATAGTGATCACAGGCATGTATCAGCACTAAAATCTAAGGGTAGCTTCTTTGGACTCTTCCCTGTATGCCCCCGAATTTGGAGAGGTTTTGCATTCTGGGGGCCAAGTTATTCAACTGCAAAGAGGATCCCCACAGCTAATTGCAAAAGTGTGTACGGTGGTTACCACTACGAAGGAGGAAGCAATTAATTCTCCAATTCAAGCAGGTTGGTGGAGCAATTGCTTCCTTCAACCGCCACCTTTCCTCTTACTGTCCAACTGAAACCTCTATTTTAAAGGGGGAAGTCCCGCCCACGAAACCATGCCGGCCGCTTGATCATGGAGCTCCGTACCGAGATGAGAAAAAGCTTTAAAATTTACTGTCTAAAGCCCTCAGAGCTGTGAGTAATGTACCGTTAAACCCCCAGGGGTCGACAGGGAAAGCAATATATCTTCCTCGAGAGTTAGATAAGCCTGATTTATTAAGACTTAGTTACTTTCGGTCTTGGCTGTCTGAACAGCATGCACGGAGAGAGAGAGAGACTAAATTTACAGGCTCCGGTAGGAGACTTCTTCTGTGTGTTTTCTCCATTTTTTATGCCTGCCAAAAAGAAAAAGTCTTGTTTTCTAAAAACCTGGGCCAGAAAACCCTCTGACGCCTCATTCCGACATGCAGCACTGCAACGTATTGACCCTGCAGTCGTGTAAAAAGCTGAGGCAGATATGGCAACGGGTGGGAAGGAGGTAGAAACTACTCCCCCCCCCGCAGATCTAGATTTAATGAGGGAAATGCGTCAAATTAAAACAGAACTGGCGGGTCTAATGAGCCTGGGTTTGAAAGATGTGACATGAAGGATTGATGAAGTCTCACGTAAAGTTGATGATACAAAACAAGATTTATCCCATCAGATCAAACAAACACAAGCCGCTGTGGACAGCAACGGCCAGAAATTGGAAAATATGGCAGTGGAGATTAAGAGTCTGGATCTACGTGTTACTAAAAATGAAAGTGAAATCAACTCCCAAAAACAACAATTACTGACAGCCAAAAAGAAGTTAACCTATATGGAAGACTACTCTCGCAGACAGAATGTAAAACTGATTAATTTTGTAGTTCAGAAGAGAGGAGAATTAAAATAGGAAGTGATGACATGGCTTAACTCATTTTTACCTAGACGACTTGTAGAAGAAGACATAAAGAGGATTCATTATCTGGGCAACTCAAGAGAAGGAAGTCCAAGACCAATAATACTCAGATTTGCCTCCTATGTAAACAAAGAATGTCTCATGTCTACTATAAGGGCAAATCCGGATTTTTTGAAGAGGGGAGACAAAATTGTGCAAGTCTATCAAGACCTTTCCAAAGAAACTACTGAATGGTGAAGATCAATGAAACCAGTAACAACACTACTGAAGCATAACTTTCGCTACTCTTGGGGTCATCCCCTTTTCCTGAAAGTCCGGAAAGGTTCTATTCAGCACAAAATTTACTCCCTGGAGGAAGGCCAGCATCTTCTGAAAGCATGGAACATTCAGGCTGATTCGACTTCTTCTAGTCTGGCTCCTGGGACATCTGCTAC
Source organism: Phrynocephalus versicolor (assembly GCA_023846285.1). Lineage (NCBI taxonomy): Eukaryota > Metazoa > Chordata > Lepidosauria > Squamata > Agamidae > Phrynocephalus > Phrynocephalus versicolor. Next base: position 46,429,298 of record JAHTLZ010000379.1, read on the forward strand.
AACATAAGCATGATGAACAACAGCTGAAGCCCGCCAGTCCATCTCTCTCTCTCTCTCCCTCTCCCCCTCTCTCTCCTCCTTTGCTTCCCCTTTCCCTCCCTGCCTTTTCCCTTTCCCCCCTTTCCCCCCTTTATCCTATTCCCCCCTTTTTTCCCTCAGGGGGGAATGGGGGAGATGGTGGTTTGGAGGGGGATGGAATAGTTTTCTGGAAAAATTGATATACAGTATTAAGATGACTAAAGAGCTTGTGGGATCTTGACTGGTCACTGTCCGTGGACGGATTTCCTCCCTCCCACCCCTTGAGGGCACATGCAAAAATGTATGGTAGCTAGTGGGGTGGGAGAAAAGAATATAAGTTTAGGGTGGAGGGTTTGGATTGTTTTAGTTGTTTTTTATTAATTGTAGGTGTTAAGTTTTCTTTTTGCACAATGGGACCATTCCAGAATATTAAAAGAAAAAAGGTTAAGTTATGGGAAAGTCTATGAAATTCGCAACATTGAATGTGAAAGGTCTGAGATCAATTTTGAAGAGGAAGAGAATTGAAGCAATGATTAAAAATCATAAAATTGATATTGCTTTTTTGCAAGAAACTCATCAAATAAAAGATGGTGTTAATGAATTAAAAATTCCAAACACTGATATTTATGAGAAAAGTTTTGGCACATCTAAAGCAAGGGGGGTAGCCATCTTAATTTCAAAGAATTGTGAATGCATTGTTGAAAATGTGGTGAAAGAGTCAGAAGGCAGATATATAATACTGCAAGTTGTAATGGGTAAAGAGCAACATTCTCTGGTAAATGTATATGCACCAAATGCTAACCAAAGCTGCTTTTATAATGTCCTCTGGGATCAGATTGAAACTGTTAAAAAGGGGTATTTAATAATGGCTGGAGACTTCAACATGGTGTTAGATAAAATTAAAGACAAATCAGCTTATAAGAAGGAAGACTGGAGGGTTAGACACACAACGTTAACAAAATTTATAAATAATACAGGATTGAAGGATGTCTGGAGAGAACTTAAAGGAGATGAAAGAAAATATACTTTCTACTCACCAGTTCACAAGAGCTATTGTAGGATAGACTTTGTATTTGCTTCACAAAGTCTAATACCTAAAGTAAATAATACTGAGATTGAAATTATAGAAACATCTGATCACGCTATAATGCCAATTGATACAGCAATAAATAAAAACTATAGAGAAGCCAGAAAATGGAGAATGAATGCAAAAAAAGTTTATTACCCAGAAGTGCTGGAAAGAGTTAAAAAAGACTGGTTGGAAACTTGGGACATTAATGAAAAGGCTGGAGGAAAAATGGGAATTATATGAGACACTTTAAAAGCTGTAGCCAGAGGCTTTATTATAAGAGAAAACTCTAGAATAAAAAATGCAAGAGTTTAACAAAAGAAATCTAGAAAATATAATAGCAGATTTAGAATCCCAATTTTTTTCCTAACAATAAGAAGATATCGAGGAATTAGAACTAATTAGAGGAATTAGAACTACAACAAGTAGTAGAAGGGAAGGGGAAAGAACCGACGAATATTTCAAGACAGTTCTGGAGAAGAGGACTTTGAGAAGATTATTAGAACAACAGACGCTGGAGTAATAAAGAAGAACTCACGGAAGAACTGGATGGTCTCGGGGGGTGGGGTGGGGATGCACTAGTATTGTTATTTGTCTGTTTGTCTTTAATTTTTTTTAAAAAAAATTAAAAAAGGGGGGAAACACTTAAAAAAATTCTTAGGGGGACCCACTTTGGGACTTAACAACTCAGCCCCCTGAACCCCAGTCCCCTCCAAATTTGAGAAGCTTACAGGGAAGATTCTAAGGAAGCTCCCCTGGTTTAGTTTCTGAGCCGAAAATAAGCAGTTTGATTCATTTTGGACAAAAACTGTTTCTTTCATTTCATTTCATAATGAAAAACAATTGGTTTCATAACAAAATGATGAAACAGCATTTTGTTTTTGCTTCATGCCCATCTCTAATACACACGTAAATCCTGTCTGCTGAAATCCTGTTGCATAATGTAAGCAAAGTTGTAAGTTTAGGTTCATTCCTTGTGAGGACATAAAACAAATGAAGAGCTCCCATGGGACATGCCACCTATTTATCAGCAAGGGATGGGCCAAATTTACAATTTTGCTAATACTATACAAGAGGAATTCAGCCATTTTGTCTTCTTTAGCTTGGTGCAACAATAAGATAATGGCTTAAGACACTTAGGCTCAGATATCAAAGGGTATCTTTGCAACTAAGTGTTAAGTACAGGGTATATCTATAATTTTGCTTGCATTAAACTAAGCTTTTGTAGTTTCATATTCCATCAACAAGACAAAGAGTACAATCTTACATGCTAACTAAGGCATGGATGAAATATCAGATTTTTCTGGTTAGCATTTCTCCAATCTTCACAGCATTGTTCTTGATTTAAAAAAAACCAGGGTGCATAGTTTTAGAGTAAAATGTGCAATTTAGATGTAATTTATATATAATTTAATTGAGTTAATATATGTATTAGGGCAGAATATGTGCAAAACAACCAAAGAATGAAAACTATTGATATAAACATCTTTATACTGCATACTGTAATTAAACTGTAAACCATCCAGATACTACTTGAGGTGGTATATAAGCAGAACATCTTAATGTTCATGTATCTATGTATGTCAGAATGTCATGTATTACTGTGTTTTAAAATATACTTCTATAATGTCTCTCTGAAGCAAGGACTATTGAACTGCAATTGGGCATTTATCCAGGTGTGTACAGAACTGAAGCTTTACACAACTCTTTCCCATTAGCCTTGAAACATGCTATATTGACAGAGTTCTGTAAAAGAAATGTAACTGCTCAGAAAACTGACAAGAAGATATTAGATAAATTTGAATTAAAATCAAGATGGTACTCATACAACATTCCAGTCATACTTTCCCTTTCCCTTTCCCTTTTAAAGACAAAAAAGAGACAAGAAAGATAACACCATCTATAAATCTCTACAGTAGACAATTCTGTAATTTCTCAGAGGCAAAATGAAAAGGGAGAAATGGCAAAATATATTATCTTCTTCACTTGTTGCAAGAAACGGGTAATGAATATGTTGATTTCATTAACTCTTCTTTGCGTTCTGCAGTAGACACAAAATACTGGAAAAGTAAAGACTTTCCCGTAAAGCGATCAAAGTTTTGGAATGGCAATAATCTGATTTCCATTTTATGAAACACAATGATCCACAGATTACATTATGTCTTACAACTGAGAATTGGAGATGACATTAATGATGTCGGCATGTAGCCGGAGGGATGAATTAATCTGTCCAGAACATATCATTTCTTGGGTATAATCAATTAGTTTCCTAGCAATTAGAGCAGCCCAAGTTGGGTATGTTCTGTTCTTTTTAGTGTTAATTGAATTATAGCTTCAGAATAAGTGGGAGAACTGCCTAGAATTGCCAATAACTGCCTGCATACTTGTCGTCTTGGTGGAAGACACATAACATTGCAAATTTTGTTTGTCATAGATGTGGGCTGCACAGGACATAACGAGAGAACATTATCAAACTTTGAGGAAGGGGTTCTTTGAAAGAGCTGCAAGAGTCATGATCCAGTACTGCACAGTAATCCATCTTTTTTTTAAAGAATAATAAAAGGAAAATAGACTAAAGAGGAATAATTCCCAAAATGTTCAGTGAGAAATGAGCATATTTAGTGGGCATGTACACACAGAGAGAGAAAAAGAGAGAGAGAGAGAGAAGGAGGAGGAGGAGGAGGAGGAGGAAGAAGAAGAAGAAGAAGAAGAAGAAGAAGAAGAAGAAGAAGAAGAAGAAGAAGAAGAAGAAGAAGAAGAAGAAGAAGAAGAA
>JAHTLZ010000379.1:46433167-46446526 GCA_023846285.1 Phrynocephalus versicolor
AAGAAGAAGAAGAAGAAGAAGAAGAAGAAGAAGAAGAAGAAGAAGAAATGGCTGCAACATATTGATAGCAGATCCTCATGCAATTATATGATTACTTGTTCTGCCCAATCTTTCCTCAAGGGGCTCAGGGTAACAGCCTTTCTTGCATTCCCCAAGGGCCGGCCTTGCCATGAGGCCTTGTGAGACAGCCACCTCAGGCAGTGGAGCACTGAGGGGAGACAGCAGGACTGTTACTGAAGCTGACAAACTTCTCATCCTCTTGTCTTCCACTGACATTTGTGTCTCTGCCCCAACATGTGTAGAAAAAAGAGCAGTGGCCCCCTCCACAGCAGCCCACTGCTTCTCTCTGAATTTCTTCTCACTTTCCAAATGCCCTTGCGACATGGCACACTCTTCTGAGGATCTGAGGCTAATACAAGGAAAGGAAGGGAAGACGAAGAAGAAACGGGAGCCAGACCATCCTCGAATCGTCTGCCCTGTTTTTCTTGTTTCTTATCATTAGCCACGGAGAAGGTTTAAAAATGAAATGTCTTCTCATTCCAGTCTTCCTCTGACAGACCACTTTTTAACAATTGCTCACTGTGCTTGTGAGTCATAGATCAGAGCGTGAGAACCAGACAATTGCACTGCATGAGCTGCAACTTCTGCTGAGGTGGTGTCTCTCCCAGAAGCAAAAATGAAGCATTCAGAATTACACGGCGTGTGTGTGTGTGTGAGACAGCCACCCACCCCCACACCTGTTGAATCATGGTTTGCTCCTTTTCAGTTCCACAAGGGAATGGAGTCATCCTTTGGATCATCATCTTGCTAGCTCCGAAAAGGATGATCAATGGTTCCCCTTTCAACTGAATTAAAACTAGAATGGCAACATCCGTGCTTTGAAGGATAAGCATAAAATATCAAGTTAAGTGTTGAGATCTGAACAATAATGACACAAGTTCTGACTAGATCTGAACAGCAATGATACATTACTTAGCTTTTCCAATTTCTTATGAAAGGGCATCAAAGCAAGCATGATTTAGGCATCCTGTTTCAATTGGAATGCAATGAAAGCCTTTGCTCAGCCCTCCCATTGTGTTAAATATATCCTAGGTTTAAATCTGGTTTAATTGTCTCTCTCCAATAACATTTTAATTGGCTTCCATCAAAGAACCTCTGGACCATATTTTGAAAGAGAAAAGCCAATAGATTTCCCTGCTGCTCAGGCTTGTTTGCTAGTGATTGACATTTGCCTGTTGTCCCTTCTGTTAAGGATACTCTCTGTAGTCCTAGGCTGTTGACTGGCTTCCCCACCTTCCCTGTTCTGCCTAGTGCTGTGTGGAAAGTGTGCCCTATGAATCACAGCCACTCAAATCTGCCAGGAAAAAAAATCCCTCCAAAAAGAATGGAGAGACAGAGACACATTTTGGAGATATTTTCAGGGTAAACTTCAGAATACTAGGATACACGAGGTGATCTTCCTTACCTGGTGAAAGTACGTGTACACATCGAATATTTCATTGCACAGCCATATCTCAGGGAACTGGCAATGCCCCCACCCCCCCGACAAGCTTTTCACACCACTCAGTGGAAGTAATAGAATCATAGAACTATAGAGCTGGAAGTGAGCCTCTGAGTCAAATCTGCAGCCCAAGCACAAAATCCACAGCTTATTTATTAAAGGTTGCCACCTAACCTTTGTTTTAGAACCCTCCAAATGAAGCCCAACACCTCCTGAGGTGTCCCATTACACTGTTAGACAGCTCTTGTTGACAAGAAATTCTTAATATTTAGGGGGGGAAATCTCTAGTTCACTTTTTACCAGCTTGGCTGCAAGCATATCATGAGGGACTGTGGGAACATGCACTGCTATAGGGTCTACGTTCCCCCACAATCCTAAAGACTGTTGCCAATTGGGGAGCACCAATGAAAGCTATGGAAAGGTAGGTTTGAGAGAGAGCAAGGACGGCAAACATCCTGATCATTCTGCCAGCATTTCCAACACCAATAGGGCCATTCCAGCCAGCAGCCATCCTCTCACTGCAAAAGAGGAAACTGGGACAATTGGGCAAGGAAGCTGCTAGCCCTCCTGAAAGAGCCATCCCTCTAGGAGGTGAAAGGGATGGCTTGCAGGTATAGGGCTTTTTCAGCAACTGCCCCCAGACTATGGAATGCCCTCCCGAGTGAGACCCGCCTGGTGCCGACGTTGATAAGATTTCAGTGCCAGGTAAAAACCTTCCTGTTTCAGAATTTTTTAAACTGATGATTGTGAGTCCTGATGGCAATTTTAGTGTTGTGTTTTAATGTATTTTATTTATTGTAAATATATGCTTTTATTGTTCTAATGTTATTGTAATTTTGATGTTTTAATTGTTTATTTTGATTGTGAGCCGCCCAGAGACCTTTGGGTAGTGGGCGACATACAAGCTAAACAAACAAACAAACAAATAGTTCAGGTCTGAGTCCTGTGCCCTCAGTAAAGGAGTGCTGGGTTGTCTCTGATGAGAGAAGGCTGAGAAAGATCTTCAGCAGCAGCCATAACTTGTCTCTCCCTAATAAGGGCATGGGCAAGGCTACAAAGCTCATGAAATCATAGAATCATGAAGTTGGAAGGGGCCTATAAGGCTGTCAAGCCCAACCACCTGCTGGATGTACAAATACAAATCAAAGTACATCTGTCAGGTGGTTGTCCGAAATGCCTCCAGTGCTGGGGCATTCACTCACCTCAAAACCACTAATGGTAAAATTGTTTCTGAAATGAAGACAAACTATATCCACAGTAGACATGGGCACGACCATAAAAAAAGACGTTTTGAGTTTTCGTTTGTCAGAATGGTTCCGTTTCGGGTTGTTTCCGTTTGTTGTGAAATTTTTCAAAAATTTGTCATTTCGTCGTTTCATTTGTCATTTGTCGTTTCCACCACGATTTAGCGCGATTTGACTTCCCAGAGCATAGGGGCGTCCCGCAATCAGGGCCGGCGCTAGGTGTTTTTGCGCCCTGGGCGGTGGGCGGGGCAGAGGGGCAGGCGGCGGGGGGAGGGGCAGGCGGGCGGCGGTGGCGGGGGGCGGTCACGGGCGGGCGAGTGGGCAGTTAGGATATCACTTAGGATAGAGGTTCTGTTCTTGGCTTGCACCCCAAATGTGTGTGTGTGTGCAAGCAAATTGAAGTTGGGAAAATAGAAAATAAATGGTAGTATATAATATATTTTTTAAAATAAATCCACACCTCCCACTCCCAGTTGAACCTCCCCCTTTATCCAATATCAGAAAAAAATCCTCACAAACTGCCAGAGAAGAAATAAAGAATAAACTGCTATTCGCTTCAGCAGACAAAGCTGCAAGGAATCAAAGAAATTATTTTCTAAATTCAATTCCCTCCCTGCCTGCCTAACTTAAATCCTAAAGCCTCCAGCCTCCCTCCTCAATCTCGATCGGATCACACCAGCACCAGCAGCCAGCCCTCCTCCCTCAACCACATCCATACACCCGACTGCGATTTCTGGAAGGTGCCTCGGCTTTTTATGCCCTCCGAGACATCCAGAAGTGTCAATCAAAAACCTGGCGATGCCATTGGTGGAATGGTCCAAAACATTTGCATGGTCCCATCCCATGCCCAGCCCAAATGGGCAGGTCTAAAAAAATAAAAAATAAAATAAAATAAAATAAAATCAATACGACATTTTATTGCTCTAAAAAAACCCCACTGCTGCTACTATTAAAAATCAGGCATTTAAAATAAATAAATTTCACATGTTTCTGTGGTGATTTGATGTGTTTTTTGACCACGATTTCAAAAGAAAAATTGCGGTCGCCATTTTGGATCCCCCCCCACCGCATGGCATGGCGAGACGACGAGGATGACCCCCCCCCAGCCTGGTGCAAGCAGCCCAGGACAGGAGAAGAGGGGGGGAAAGGCCGGGGACCCCCCAGAAACCACCCCTCTGGTAGGTGGCAAAGCCTCAGGCAGGCTTATTTTTGCCTGCTTTTTTGGCTGGGAGTCGGTTTTTTTAAAAAAAACTTTTAAAAACTTTTTCTGTGCTTCGCATTGCACGATCGCCGCGATGCCACAAACAAAAATGAAAAACCCGACCAAATTTTTCTTTTTTCGGTTCGAGTTCGAGTTCTGACAGCTTAGTTATCGTTACCGTTTCCGTTACATAATGGAAATGAAAAACGGAAACGGAAATGAAAATTTCGCTGATTTGTGCCCATGTCTAATCCACAGTATTCTCCTCACCTACTAGGTTTGAGCTTCTATCAACAGAGAGAGATGTGATTAGCATGAGGGGCACCACCCACCCGCTTTCGAGAAAGCTGTGCTGGGTCTGAGAATATCAGGGTTCTTTTCTAAGTGCATACAGGTTGACAGTTTTAATAATGTCTTCTAGAACTTATCCTAGTATCAGTGTCAATCTGACCAGTTGTTATTTGCCCAAATCTTCTTTCCCCCAGCTTTTTGAAAATGGGAATGACTTTTGCTTGCCTGCAGTCTTCAGGGACCTTATCTGGTCTCCAACCATGCTAAAAGATTATAGACAGAGGCGGCATGATTACAAGATTGCAAGTGCCCTTAATACAATTGCAAGGTATCAGTTCTCACAGGGCTTTTACTGGTCAGGAAATGTGGGCAACCAGGGAAGTTGCAGAAAGATGCTGAGGGGTGTAATTAAAACAGTACATGGAGCACTTTGGCTACCTTGTAGTCTTATGGCAAATTCAATAATATAACTGAAATAAACTGCAATGCCATGAGGATAGGGCAGAAAAATTGAAGCAAAGTTAACAGGGAGAAATAAACCTTATGAGAGATCGGGGGGGGGGGACAAATTATAGCACAGCACTAGCATCACCTTTTCTTGTGGAGCTGAACACAAAAATTCACTTCCCACTAAACAGGTTAGAGGGCAGGAGATGTACTGTGTGAATTAGAGGCAAAATCTGTCTGCCCCGATCATCTGAAATGTTACTTTCAGAAGCCTTGGAGAAAATGCTGAAGAACAATATGTTTAGAGCCAAAAGTTCTTGGGATGCAACTCTCTTGCAAGACAATTTCCAAACTTTCTCCATTTACGTGCACTTACTTCACTGCCATAGTCACCACTAGGGCATATTGTGATACTATGTACAGAATATTGCGGAGGATGGAAGATAATGTTCATCCATGCAATTTCTGTCTTTGTTATGTGCTGCAGTAGTATAATGTGGTGGTGGTAAAATTCTTTTGGGGAAAATAATGAGAAAGTTGTGTTATAATAACCAGCTGTTGGATGGGTTTTGCTTCTGAGAAATTGTTGGAAAATTGTTTCTTCAAGAGATTACCTCCTCCTCTTATTTCTGTTCCCACAAATAGGGCACGGAGAGATGGTAGGCCCATTGTGGACACCGTTCATTACTCATTATTGGACAGTATTATATTTATGGTGCCTCCTTGATGGGTTGGACTTGAGGATTCATAAGGTTCCTTCTAGCTCTGCAGCTCTAAGATGATGATGATGATGATGATGATGATGATGATGATGATGATGATGATGATGATGATGATGATCATCATCATCATCATCATCATCATCATCATCATGCTCCCTCTTTAGACACCACCATTGTTGTTTTCTTAAATAAACTATTTCTGTAACTGAAGTACAGTATTGATAGCTGTCTAACATAGGGACGTGGGGCATGGTAGCTCAGCATGCCAGAATCCTGAAATGTCTACTGCAAAGTCAGCAGCTCCTGCCAACTTAGCAGTTCAAAAGCATGTAAATGCAAATAGATAAATATGTAACGCCATAAAAAGTGGGAAGAGAAAACAGTGATCTGTGTGCAGAAATGCATTCAGCCATTCTGGCTACATGGCCACGGACTTGCACAACACTGTCTCTTTGGCTTGGAAATAGAGGTGAGCACCACCCCTAGTATGCATGTGCAGGGGGGACCTTTACCTAACAGCCCAGTGAGAGGGGAAAAACCCAAAGAGACTCAGATATAAGTACGTGACTTGACAAAAATCTGTATTTTGAACACAGGTTACATTGTGAAATAGAGTTATCTGGGCTGCTTCATTTCCAGCTTCTGCTTCGTGATCTGGCCCTTTGTCACCATGCTCAATCTGTGTTAAAGGATCAATATCTGTGAAGTCATTTACACACTCATTGGCTGAAATTCTGTTGCTTAGTGAGTCGATTCCACTAGAGTGTGCCCTTGGATCATATGGGACTTGGTGAGTCAACGCTTCCATAAGTTCCATTGATTCAAATTATGTTATTTTAATATAAGCCCCAACTAGACTAGATCTTCTCGAATCAATGGCACAGAGGATCTGATTTACCAAATCCCCACTTATCCAATGGACATATGCTAGTGGAACCTAATACATTAAACAGCATGGTTTTAGCCACTATTTTCTCTTTTCACTGTTTTATAACATTACACACAAAAGATGCGGGCTAGATTTCTGGATTCCATTCAGAATCTGAGTGTGTCCCTAAAGATAACGTGCCTTTGTTTAAAGCTGGGACAAACATTTATATTTTATTCATTCTCTCTATTGCCTTGTTTGTTTCATGGATTGTTTATTATATACTTTAAGAAGCACACTTTATTGCATCTGAGCTAATTGGTTCCTTTTCAAAATCCATACAATTATGTATGTAATTAGATACCTGTAACAAATTGCACCAATTTCCAATGTGCTCATTCTGTACTTTGAAACAAGACTGAATGCAAAAATTAAAACAACTCAGGAAAAAAAACACTTATGTGTTAACTAAAAAATCTCCCCAGGAAGCAAAATCTGTATAAATGGCTACTGGGATGAATGTGGAAAAAGCCATTGGTGCCAATGCAACACATGGGATACTTTCATTTTTGACTATCAATCATAGAATCCCCCAACCATCACGCCTACTAGAAACAGTGGCCAAATCATCTGGGGTGGGGGAAGAGGGCAAAATTTACAGTTTAAAACTGTATACATTCTGTATACATATGTATCATAATGCCCATATGCTTACATACAGATCTGAGCACCCATTTAACAATCTGGGGGTGCTGGACCTTAGTAGAACCTGTACCTTCTGCCCTCCAAGGAATACGGTAGAATAACAGTACATGATTCATGAAAGGGATAAACACAACTATAAGTACAAATATTGGAATAAATACAAATATTAGTTTCAGTGTGTACAAAAGTTCATCTGTCTGAGGGAATGCATACACAATTCCTACACTTGGGGAAATGCTCATAAGTGAGAATGTGTATGAACTTTTATGTGTATCCCATGGCTTGGGACCAGAATATCTGATGGAGCATATCATTCAAAGATCAACATCGGCCCGCCCCACCAGGACATCTCAGTCCTATGCCCTCCAGATTGCCACCCCCAGGAGGCACGTAAAACCTCCACCAGGAACTGCACCTTCTCAGTGGCTGGTCCCACTTTGTGGAACCATCTTCTGAGCAATATCAGGACTGCGGAGCCCCTCCCAGCATTCAAGAAGTTATTAAAAACTTGGCTGTATATGGATGCATTTGGTGACCAAGAGGGTTGAGTTATGATTCTTTTTGAGTAGGGATTTGAGTTTTCATGTCTGCCTGCTTTTCTTTCACCATCTTGCTTTAGTATTTTTATTATTAATATTACTTTATTGTTGTTTAGTTTTCCTTTTTTAATTTTGGGTTCCACTGTAGGTTTGTTTATTATTTTTGGTGCATTTTTATGGAACTGAGCACTATTTCTTTGTGCTTTTGTTTTTGATTTTTATACCTGTTAACCACCTTGAGTTCCCTTATGGGAAAATCTGGCGGGATATAAAATAAAAATAAAATAAAATAAATAAATAAATAAATATGTGAACTCAGAAGTTCACAGTTTAAAAATCAGAAATGAGGCAACACAAGCAAAAGAGGAAAAGACTCTGCCTTCAAATGAGTCTGAGACCATTCCACAACTAGTCCTGTATTATCATCTCTGGGCTTTTAGCCGTGCTTCTTTGTTAGCCACATCTGGGATGTCTAGCATTACCGTACAGACAGAGATAGACAAAGAGTTTTTTGAGGGGTAGATTAGAGCATTCCCTTTTCTGCTCACAGGTTATCCTTGCCTGGCATTCTACCATCTAAGTACTGAACACAGCTGACCCTGCTTTGTTTCAGATAAAGCCAGGAGAGTTCAAGATGGTGTGGTGATGCAAAAAAACCCTTATTATTTCAAGATCTTTCAGAGTTGTTGAAGGAGAAAAATAACGGATTATCCTCTCCACCGTTACGACACATTCCTTGGATATAGATATATCCACCTGCATTTTAAAAATTCCACCTGGAGCTGGCAATGGCTCTTCTTCCCTCTTCAAATCCTTGTTTGCTCCACTGTTTCCATGGGATCTCCCTAGAGCAGGATACTATCACGAGAAATGGCTGCTCTGCCTTTCGTGAAGGCTTTTGGGGAATTCAGTCACGGTTGCCCTTGTGTACCCATGTTTGTTGGAAATGGGAATAGGCCAGTCAGCGAGCTGATTTCTTTCTCTTAACAATCCTATCACATGGAGTACCTAAAAATATGTGTCATTTGCATAAGAATGAAGCCTTTGACAGGGAGCCAAAACAGCATTCTCTGCATGGTGAAGCTCTCATTCTGGGCTATGCCACTTCTAATGTTGCTACGAAGGATTTATCGAAATAGCTTGACAGTTTGGCATCTTTTGCTGACATTAATATAGTCAGCATAATTCAAAAGCGATGCGGTATTGTCTCCCAATGCTTTTATGCAGTAAGAATAACTTTACTGATGGATAGCCATCAACGCAAAGGAGAGAAAGAGAAAAACTAAACCAAGAACATTGTCACGGTTTTAACGACTTCCAGAAAATTTGCCTTGTTAATTGAGAGGAAACAAAACGCAACTAGAATAAAACCAGAAATGTTCAGAGGATGTCAGCAGAGAATTCATCCTATAACATGCAGCTTTTAAGGTGAAAAATATGTCCATTACTCCTTCATACTTTTAAATAGGAGGGCATTGCACACACAGAGTGCTTGTGTCGATTTTTGGCTGTGGAAACAATGCAGCTTCCAAGAAATGTCAAAATAGGATGTATTGAGTAAGTACATATGAAAAAAAACATGATGGTGGTGAGGTTAACTGATTAACAGAGGGTATCAATAAATGAACACTTCTCCAAGTGGAGGGAGGTAGAGTGGGGTCCTTCAAGGTTCGGTACTGGGATCCCTGCTTTTCAACCTCTTCATAAATGATCTAGAAGTAGGAGTAAATAGCAAGGTAGCCAAATTTGCCGACGACACTAAATTATGCAAGGTAGTAAAACCTGAGAGAGATTGTGAGCAGCTCCAGAGGGAGCTCTTGACCCTGGGAGAGTGGCCAAACCAGTGGCAAATGAGCTTCAACATTAGTAAGTGCAGAGTGATGCACGTTGGGGCAAAAAACCCAATTACGTTTATAAACTGCTGGGGTCAGAAATTTCTGCAACAAACCAGGAAAGGTACCTTGGTGTTCTGGTGGACAGCTCAATGAAGGTGTCAATCCAGTGTGCCACAGCAGTGAAAAAAAAGCAAACTCAATGCTAGGGATTATTAGGAATGGTATAGAAAAAAAGTCAGCATGTGACATTTTGCCTTTTTATAAATCTATGGTGAGGTCCCATCTGGAGTATTTTGTCTAGTTCTTGTCACCATACTTCCAGAAGGATATTATGGAAATGGAAAAAGTGCAGAAGAGGGCAAGCAGAATGATTAGGGGATTGGAACACCTTCCTTACCATCTGAGGCTGCAACGGCTGGTCCTCTTCACTCTTGAACGATGGTGCCTAAGAGGTGACCTGATTGAAGTTTATAAAATCAGACAGGGTGTGGACAGAGTAGGAAAAATTGTTTTCCTTATCACACAACACTAGAACTACGGGGCACTCCATGAAACTTTTGGGTGCTAGATCTCAAACAAATAAGCGAAAGTACTTTTTCACCCAGAGGATCACTGGTCTGTGGAACTCCCTACCAGAAGAAGTGGTGAAAGCTACCAGCCTTTACAGCTTTAAGAAAGGATTGGACAAGTTCATGGCGAACAAGGGTATCAGTGGCTATCATTATGGATGCCTAAGGAGAACCTCCAGGTTGGAGAGATAGGTAGGATATCTCTCAATGCTGTTTACAGGGAATCATAAGCAGGTGAAGACATCTACTTGGGAATACTCTGAAGTAAATGGTGAGCCACTGTGTAAGACAGAATGCTGGACTGGATGGGCTGTGGCCTGTTCCGGTAAGTCTGTTCTTATGTTCTTATATTCTTAACCTGTGGTATACTTAATTATGGAGGCATACGAATGGATTCTTCCAACAAAACATTAAATACACAAAGCACTGTGTTCAATGACTGTCATCAGCCTGCCTCAGGAAGAACCTTTTGTACTACAAACTGGTGTTAAGGATTCTAATTGTTTCTGGCCAAATGTAACTTGCACATTAAAGGAAATTTATTGCAGCTTTGATAAGAACATAATTGTGTTCTATAGCAACTAGAGATGGGCACGAACCAAAAAAATTCTGTTTCGTTCCATTTCTTTGTTCGTCTGGGGAGGGGGGTTCATTTCGTACAAAATGACTCATTTCGGACTTCGTTTGGGTTCGGGTTCATTATGTGTGTGGTGCTTGTGTTGGGTGGGTGACTTAACGTTTAACTCCTGCCTTTTCCCCGTCTCGCCAATTGGTGTGGGCGGGGAAGGTGGGAGTTCTAAACTTTTTTGCCTCCCTCAGCCCACGCGCCAGCTGCTGGGTGCTGGTGGAGGCAAAGGAAAAAAGAAAAGAAAAAGAAAAAAACCTCCCATTCGGGTGGGGGGAAAGCATGAGTTTTTTTTTAAAAGCTTTGAAATGGTGAGGGCAGCCTCAGATCCCTAACTTTTCTGTTCTTACCCCATAAAGGTTCTTCTTCTTTATTTTACCCTCTCATGCAGCCTTTCCAGCTCTCTCTTGAAAATGCTTCCAACTCCAAGCAAGTTCTGGCTGGAGCTACTCACAGGTTGCTTGTACTCAAAGGTCTCTAGTTGTTAGAGATGGGCACAAAATGAGCAATTTTTCATTTTCGTTTTTGTTTTTTGTTTCGTTACATAACGAAACGAAAAACAAATTTTGACTCCAAAATGAAACGAAATGACACGAAAAATTTTGTCGACCGCTTCGTTTTCATTACGGCAAATACATTGAATTGTGCTAAATGGTAATGAAACAGCAATTTTTCATTTTTGTTTTCATTTTTTCAGGTCATTACGTAACGAAACGAAAATGAATTTTTTTGCAAAAAACCTCACGAAAACGGAAACGAACCAAAACGGACCCCTAAACGACCAAATGACAAATGAAACACCATTTTTTTGAGTCGTGCCCATCTCTACTAGTTGTAGCAACCCAGGTTTATTTACAATTATTTTACACTATTGCTCCCCATGAAGTTCTTTCAGTTGGCCTAAAACTGCAATACCTATACATATATTGTGCTTACACAGTGGTGCCTTTTCTGGTCTACAACTTCTAGCTTAAAATGTATATTGCTGAGAGTGCAACCATGTCACTATTGGCCTCACCAGTAGCACAACCCCTGCATCATGGCTCCCAGTTAATGAACCATGAATTTTGGTCCTGACAACCAAAGAATCGTGAATGGGTTCATTGGTTCACCAAGGCTTTGTTAAAAGGAAAAAAAACACACACAAAACTGAGCTCCCTACCACAGCCTACCATGCACTCCTGCCCCATTCCCTCCCTCTACTTTGTCTGCTGGCATTGTGGGCTCTGTTGCTGCTGTGGACAATGTCGCCATGGCCCAAAAAGGGACAAAGAGACAAATAAAAACAAGGAAATATTAATCCCTTTATTCCCAGGGTCTCTGTGCCCAACTAATATGAAGGGATGAATATTTAATGAATCAGCAATATTTATTTTTAAAGTCAACCCTATCTCTACTCCCAATACATGGAATTGCTTCTTGAAACAAAACAAGAACTGGCACTCACTAAGGCAAACAAAATAGTATCAGGTGTTAGATGGACTTGATTATTTCCCAATCACCTCAGTTAATCCAAGTTTTTTTGTGCTGAACTCTCTCAAATTTCTGTTTTCATAAATGGCCAGAGCTGAATTATAAACAACAGCGCTCTTGCTAGTTATTGCTATAATAGATGAGGCCAATTGGGCATCATAATATCCTCCCCCTCTTCTTAACACATTTTTGTTATAATGATGATTAATCACATTTTATGGCATATTTTGTATATTTCCTCAAATCCTATGGGGTACCAAAAACAGAGCTGTTCCATCTCCTGCAAAAGGCCAAATTGGCATCCTCTAGTTTTGCGGATTTTTAAAACAAATGTTGCTCGGAACACATTCTTATGCTGTTGTGCAGACAGGCAAAAGCATAAACACTGCAGGTGTGTTGGAAGCCATGCCAGATCATGTTGCAATACTATTAATTTTTCACCTTTGGCTTCTCTGTCTGGCTTCAAAACTGTCTGGACTCCTTGGCAGCAGATGACTGCAGTTTGCGAACTAGAACAAATAGAGAATTGTTTTGGTTTTTATTGGGCTTGCCTATAGTGTTTGATATCCCTGGTCTTCCGTAATGATGCCATTTCAACAAACTCTGACAGTCAGAAAGAAGGGAAAGAAAATCTTTGTGTTGTGTGATTCATGCACTTGGCTCATCATTAAATAGATCATGAAGCAATACAGAATGAGTAAAGCTTACATATGATCCATCCAAGAACTAGTAGTGAGCCAATTCTGAGCAGAATGGATAGTATGTGATCACACAGTTGTTTTTGCAGGACCTTTTCAGTTCTACCTGGAACAGATTGTGTGCTGTGGACTTTTGGAAAGCAGAGGTCCCTCTATTTTTCAAACAGAGGGCCAGGCTTTTTCTTTTTAATCAACAGGACTTGCATTGATTCAGTCCTTTGAAGACCGGATTATCCCGCTTGCTACACATCAAGTGAGATGCTGTGATCTCTGAATCCAGAGACTGGTTCTCTGGCTCTTTGTGTGTTGCTAGCATAATAATAGATTCTGGCTCTTCAAATAGAGGAATGGCACTCTTTGGGGTCTTTGGAGAAACCTTTTGATGCAATTCTGCTTTATTTTCTCTGCTTTGTGCTCTGCCCTTCTATATGGAGGCATTACGCCATCTTGGCTGGAAGGCTGAGTTAATTTTTTTCCTGTTTGATTTGTTTTGTTTTATGATTTTATTTCTGTTTGCTTATGGATAGTTTCTTTCATTCCACTATGTTGAAAACCACCCCAAATAGTGCTTTGTGCAAATGGCAAGGTAAAGTAAATAAATAAATAAATAAATAAATAAATAAATAAATAAATAAATAAAT
>JAHTLZ010000379.1:46446536-46460060 GCA_023846285.1 Phrynocephalus versicolor
AATAAATAAATAAATAAATAAATAAATAAATAAATAAATAAATAAATGGCTTTTAGGTTATTGTTATTAGGGAAGTGCACCTTATGAACATTTATTTGTTTCTTTATTTGACTTTTATATCACCAATCTATCCCTAGGGCTACTCTGGACGGTTTACAACATGGAATCACATGACAAGCTAACAGAGGAATACCTTTAAAAAACTGAAATATAAGGAGGATAATAAAACAAAATACACATAAATCAACAACAATAAACTAAAATTAAGCTAAAAAGAAGATAAAAATAGCAGAAGATTGATAAAACGGGGGGGGGAGAGAAGATGAGTGATAAGAAGAATAGTGTCTTACTAGATGTTTGAGAAATCAGGAAAAGCCATTCTATACAACCAACTTTCCAGGTCTCTCTTGGTGTTGGGACTCCCAGGTGTCCTGGCTGGCTAGCAAGGGTGATCCTGGCAGTTCTTCTTGGGAGGAGCCGCTCTGTCAGATACTGAATAATGACAGACTGTTTCATCATTTTGTAAGCATATGAAATGTAATGAAACAAAACAAAACAGCAAATAGTATGTCGTCAAGAAATGAAATGAAACACCATTCCCCACCCTCAGGAATGAAATGATTGATCCCAGTGGTGAGAACCCTCTTGATTCAACCGTCCTGAGAACAGGAGGTTTATTTTTAAACTGATTGATTTGTTTTCTTCCCTCCACTCCCATGCCTCAGCTGTTACTTATTTCTGATCTTGATCTGCCTGCCTGAAGCTAGCCAGGAGCTGAGCTCTTCCCTTCCCTTCCCTGTGCTGGCTGTCCATGTATCTGCAAGTTGATTTAAACTGACTGTTTTTCTTTCCCAATTAAGTAGGACTGTGGAGGTTAATTTTTAAAATATTTTCTTTCCTCCCCATACCGATCAGCTGTTAACCTACGCTCTCCAATTTCTCTGTGCAGCAGCTATCCCTTGCCCCCCCAGAGCCGGAATAAACACGCGAGACAACCATATTGGGATACACATCGGGCCAGGTTTAATGCAACACAACCAGCAAGCAATAACGATCCATCATACAGCCATTTCTTGACGTCACCGGAAGGAGGGGGCTGACGTAGTACGGATATGACGTATGATCCGATTGCAGGTTTGGGCGAGTTTCTAGACCCCGCCCAGGGGTCTCCTGGTGTTAGCTGGCTCCCCCTGGGTTGAGGTCATTAAATAACACCCGCGAGGCAGGGGGTGCCATCACGTGACTTGTCCCCCGCTCAGCGGCTGTACGTCTAACGCCTCCCCCGCCCGCTGACCTCTAGGTCCGCCGCGGCCGGGCTCGGGGTTAAAGGTTATCATTACAGTTACATACTCACCTCCTGCTAACCCAATCCGCACTACCCGCCATGGCCGGTGCAAGCTTGCTATGCACCGAGCCCACCCAACAAGCTGCTCACCTCAGCTTGCAGCCCCCTCCTAAGCTCCTGGATAAAGATATCCAGCCCTTTGCCGTTAAGGTGTACTCCGTCCTCCCTAAAAAGGGACTCGTCCTTTAAACCAATGCCAGGGTGGCCGATCACTGCTCCACCATTCTGCATTACGAAGTGTGACACTTCCCTATTCACGCTCCGCCTGGCCCGATTCAAGCCCCCACCTGCACTTCCGGGGGCCCAGCACCTCCTTGGGATGATCGTTGACCACACGATCTTCATGGCAGGGAAGGTACTTTGTAACCATTCGTAGTCTTTAGCGATTTCCAATATGAGGGACTTGCCCGTCTGCTTCCCGATATCATTTCCCCCCGCGTGTATCACCAATATGTCGGGTGATCTTCCTTCCGCCAGCCGGTAGGCTTCTGGCAGGATCTCCGCCCACCGCATTCCCCGCCTTCTGTGCCATTCGATCGTTGCATATGCTCCCAGGCCCAAATGGCCTCCCCAAGGTGATCTGCTGGCGTGTCTCGCTGCCCAGAATATGAAACTGTGTCCCAGGATCAAGACCCTCAACCTTCCCCCACCATGCCCGTTACCTGAAACGAGAGATAGGCACACGGGTTACCACCTTACAGCGCCGGCAAGGGGCGTACATACGTCCTATAACGTTCCGACTTCCACCGTCCAATCCGTTTAATGCTCTCAGGTGTGTAACCCAGCGCCGCCGCTGTAGAAGCAGCGCCAATGCGGAAGGAGTGCGTAGCGAACCTGATTCCCTTGATTCCTGCCCGCTCCAGTGCCTCAGACGTGACCTTCCAAAACTGGTATCTCGTGAGGGGCACCCCATCCATATGGCAGAACAGATAACCTATCTGGTCCCCCCTTAGCTGCAAGAATTGCTCCGTTAGTGCCACCGGGCATAAGCTCCTATGTGTACATGCCCCCAGGACCAGCTCCGTCCCCCTGCCCTTCTGATCCGTCTTGGATCTTCTCACCCGCAATTTCAGAGTGTTATCCCGGATGGTTGCATCTGTTACCTGGAGGGCCCTCCCCGATGTGTCCTTTTTGCCTGATGCCACTAACTCCCCCACCCTGAGCGCCGCAAAAAAGGCAACCGCTACTGCAGCCCTAAAGAGTGCCAACTCGTGTCTGTTCGCACAAACCTCTGAGAGCTTGTCAATCATCCGGTCCAGGATATCCAGTGTGATTGGAGACCTGGTATCCCGTTGGGGGCCCCTCTCCCTGCCGTATCCCTCCACCATCTTCCGCACTCTGAAGTCCCCCGTGTTATCCAGGCAACCCAATGTTTTGGCATGATATGCAAGCCCCGCTAGCTTGCCCTGCATTGACCCCGGGGCCAGGCCCTTCCTGTACATGTGGACCACGTAGCACTGTATGTGTTCGACCGGGGCTGGCCAAAGCGTGGTAAACCCTTGTTGGTCCCTGAAGCCTTCAAAGTCCTGTACTGCCGCGCCGTATGCTCGGCATGTCCTGGGTGCTAATGCTAGTCCGATGGCGCGCTGTGCCTCGCCTCGCCAATCGCCCATACCTCGTCCGGCAGGTCCACTGGTTGCGGGTGGCATCCCGGTGCCAGTTCCCTGAACCTGTCGACCTGCTGGCGGGAAAGAGCATCGGCTAGGCTGTTGTCAAGGCCCGGTACATGCTTGGCCGTAAATAGAATGTTAAACTGCAAGGTCCGTAGGACAAAGGCCCTTACCAACCGCATCACCCTCTCTGATTTTGTTGACAAATTATTGATCACATGCACCACAGCCATGTTATCACACCAGAAGTGAACCGAGGAGTTTGACCATTCCTCGGCCCACAGCCAGAGAGCGCCCACGATTGGGAAGAACTCCAGGAATGTTAGGTCCCTGGTGATCCCCTCATTGTGCCATCTGAGTGGCCATTTCCCGTAACACCACCGGCCACGGCAGTATATGCCGTAGCCCAGGGCTCCCGCTGCATCAGTTTGGACCTGAAACTCGGCCTGGAGTCTTAGCTCCGTCCGCCAAAAGGATATGCCATTGAAGTCCCGTAGGAAGTGAAGCCATACCTGAATGTCCTCCCGCATGCCCCGGGTCACCCGGGCCCTATGAAAGGGTTTTGTTAGTCCTTGCATGGCCGTGCACAGTCGCCTAATAAAGGCCCTGCCAGGAGCTACCACCCTACAGGCGAAGTTGAGGTGTCCCACAATCTCCTGTAGTTCGCTAAGCGTAACCTTCTTCTTTCCCAGCATGGCCTCTAGGCGCTGCCTGAGATTACACAGCTTATCCCCGGGTAACCTGGATGACTGCTGCCATGTATCTAGTTCGATGCCTAAGAATGTTAACCTCGTGGCCGGGCCCTCCGTCTTCTCCTCCACTAGGGGCATTCCCAGTGCGGACGCCAGCTTGCGGAAAGATTCTAACAAGAGCTGGCACCTCCCTGAGCCTTTTTTACCACAAAAAATGAAATCGTCCAGATAGTGGGCAACTGTTTTTAACCCCATTACCTGCCTCAGTTTCCATTCAATGAAGGTGCTAAAACGCTCAAATGCCGCACAAGACACTGAGCAACCGAAGGGGAGTGCCCGGTCCATATAGTAAGACCCTTTGAAGCAGAAGCCAAGCAGCTCAAAGTCATCAGGGTGGACCGGGAGGAGTCTAAAGGCCGACTTGATGTCAGACTTAGCCAACTCCGCGCCCACCCCGCAGGCCCTGATCATCTGCACCGCTGAGTCAAAAGAAGTGTATCTGACCGTGCATAGCTCATGAGGGATTGCATCATTAATAGACTGACCCTCGGGGTATGACAGATGGTGAATTAATCTGAACTCCCCTGGGGACTTCTTAGGCACCAGGCCAATTGGTGATACCCTGAGGTTTGGGACTGGTGGTTGTCTGAACGGGCCGATTATCCTACCCTCCTTGAGTTCCTTCTGTATCTTCTCTCTTGCAATCCCTTCCCTCCCCCTGAGTGACTTTAGATTTTTAGCCATGCTCGCCCGCCTTTCCCCTACTACCGGGATTCTAAAACCCACCCTGAAACCCTCTAACAGTATAGCGGCCGACTCCCTATCTTGATAACCCTCCAGCCAGCGCTTAAGAACCGGTACCCTGATTGGGCTGGGGCCCCTTTGAAAACCCTGCGCCCGCCTGATTTGGTCTACCTTGGGCTCCTGCCTCTCTCCCCCCTGTTGTCTGGTGTCTGCCGCGGTTACAGTTAACCGCAGCGTGGGTACCCCCGCAGTGAGTGCATTCATGCTTAAATTTGCACATCTTCCTGGCGCAGCCCCCTTGCCCATTGAAATCCCAACAAAGCATGCGGGGTTGAACCGCCTGCCCTGCGTTACCCCTGGGCGTATTGGCCTGCGCTGGTTTGGTGATGAGGTGACCGCTATCAAACCTGTCGCCTGCTGTAGGCCTGGCGGGCGTCATTATTTGCAGCCAGAGCGAAGCCAGGGGTTCGTCCCATCTAAGGGTAGGGTCAAGTGCTGCGCGCTTGCGGAACTGTTAATCAT
This sequence comes from Phrynocephalus versicolor, assembly GCA_023846285.1. Taxonomy (NCBI): domain Eukaryota; kingdom Metazoa; phylum Chordata; class Lepidosauria; order Squamata; family Agamidae; genus Phrynocephalus; species Phrynocephalus versicolor. Next base: position 46,451,450 of record JAHTLZ010000379.1, read on the forward strand.
ACTGGAGCCACGTGTACCCCGGGAAATCCGTATAGGCTTTATATATCAAGTCCTGGTATTGAACTAGTGCTTGCACCCGCCAGGGCTGCGCCCTTATAATAACCGACATGTAAATCGAATAGGCCGGAAGCCAATTCTTCCAGTTCCTATCCGGCTTTCTCTTAAGCCACCTCTCCTTGTCCTTCTCGTCCTCCTTGTCCCCTTCCTTGTGCTCGACCTCGGTGTTCAACAGACTGAACAGGTCCACGAATTCCCCTCTGAGGATCCTATCCCTTGTTGCTGCTGTCAGGTGTCCCCCCAAGGGCAATGCCTGGTCCCCGTATGGGATAGCATGAGCCGGCAAACTGGCCGTGTATGTCCCCAGCACCCCTGGGGTAATCCACTGCCCTGGGGCTGGCGTTCCCATGCCTTGCATCGGCCAAACGGGCTGCTGAGGCAATGTCGGGCTTCCCGTGTACAGTGGCCGCTGTCCCAAACTGACTGCTGGCTGGGGCACCGCATACCCCGCCCCTTGCACCTGCGGCGTTCCGCCTGAACAGCCCACCATTAGCTGCTGAACCACTGGCCCCCCCGTCGTTACCCATCCCGTGTGTGAGGGGGAGGGACTGGCTGCCGTCGTGGCCGCCGGCCAGGAGCTCCTCGGTGGCCAGTGTTGTTCTCCCTGGGAGACATTGTCCCATGGCCAAGGGCCCATCTCGACCCTGGACCCCCTTGCGGCCCCTGTGTCGTCCCTCGCTCCCACCGGGCCCCTTTCACTAACCCCAGTGAGGGGCTGCTCACCATCGCTGCGGCCCGCCTCCGCCTCGTCACGTCCGCTGCGTCCGCCATTCACCTCCGGTGTGGGATGTAGCACCTCTCGCTCCCCTTGGGTCGCCGTGGCTTGCTCCGCCCCCCCGCTCGCAGACGTCTCCCCTGGTGGCTCCGTTTGGGTCCCGTCGCCCTCCAGTGCTGCCAACCTAGAGGACATGTTATTGAGTACCGCCATAATCCTGGCACGCTTTCGTGCCCTTTCCCCTTCCTGGGAGTTCCCGGGCTCCTGCTGGGGTGCTGGCCCGTGTCCGCCCTCTGCCCCGCGTTGCCTCTCTAAAGCCTCGAGCCTGGCCATACAATTCTCCAACAGGGCTAGTTGGGCATCCTCATGGTCAACCCCCTCAGCTTGAGTCTGCAGCCCGGGCAGGGCCGTCTCATCCACTTGGGCCTGCGCCCCCTGGCCCTCGGTAACGCCTCCCGACTGCTGGGCCCGCTTTGCAGGGCGCTTGCCTTTCCCCCTGCGGGTCCCTGGCGCCATGCTGCCTCTCACCCCTTGTGCCTCTTATCTAATGTGGGGAAGGCTAGGGTCGACCCACGTGGCCGCTTTGTTCCCCTCTGTTCGCCCGCCGGGTGTCCCACCCCTAAAAGGGGGCGCTACCTCACCGCCCCCGAAGGGTGCTACCTCGCCGCCCCCGCGTTCCGCTCCAAACCTCGGCGGGGTTTCTGGGGCCCGCCTGCCGCTGCTATCGCCGGCTCTTGCTTGGTTGGCGCCCACGTGGCTCCGGGGCTGCTTCCGCCGGTCCGCCGGAGGAACTCCGGGGCGCCCACTCGTCGGCCTTCCTCGGCGTGCCCTTGAAGGCCCGCCGCCCGACCACCTCCGGCCGCTCCTCGCGGCTCGCGGTCGTCATCGTTTGCCGCCGGCAGCTCCGTTCTCCGGCTCTCCTTGTCGGCGCTGCCGCCTCCGCCTCCGCTGTTCCCGGCTCCGGCTGTTCGCTCCGCCACCGCCGCTGGTCGAGCCGCGTCCGCCGCCGCTGATGCGCCACCTTCTCGGCCTTCTCCGCCGCTGCTCACGCTGCCGCTTCCGCTGCCGTCGCTCTCGCCGTCGCCGCTGCTGCTCGCCGCCGTCCTGGTCCTCCAACCGCTGCGCCGACGAACGAAAGAGGCCGGGCAGCAGGCGCCTCCCCGCTTTATAGGCAGGGAGGTCTCGCGCGCCTGCCCGGCCTCGCGAGAGCTGCCGCTCTCGTCTCGCGGCGTTTTCCGGCTCGGGGGGGGCAAAGAAGCCCCGCTGCGCATGCGCACCGCGGAGCCGGGCCTTAGGTTTCCTGCTTGTTTACAGAGGATTCTTTGTTTGAAAGCAAATTGATTTGAAGGTTTAAGGAGGATCTTTGATTTAGGACGCTGGGCTCCCTGTTAAATAAAGAAAAGGAAAGCTCCCCACTACTTATAGATTTACGAATCATTTTGTTTGGTGATGAAAATTCTTTTTAAAAAGCTGTTATTAATGAAACAAAAGGAAATGAAGACTGAAACGAAACAAAATGAAACACTATATTTCTGGTTTGTGACCATCTCTAATTGTTATTAATTAGTAACCAAGTGCTGTGATGGTGGCTACTCTTCATAGAGAAACCAAGTTTATAAAAAGGTTTACCAGTCACTCCTTCTAGCACTCAGGCTACATAAGTGGCAGGACACTTTATGCCATCAGGCATACAAATGGCTGGATGATCTCACCTCTGTCCTGGGAGGCAAGATGGGGATTTGAACTCCCAGCTCTTGTCTCCATAAAGTAGCTCCCTCTGGCATTAGGTGACTGTACATGATTGAAAAGGAGAGAGCAAAGCAAATGCCTTCTTAGTTACATCAGTTTCAGTGGGACAAATTACTCTCCTTACCATTCTCGTCAGGAGGTTGTAAAATCAAAGCTACACTGCAGCCACATTTCTTTAACATTAAATTGCTGGAGCTGGTGTAAGCAAACATTGCAAAGTGCTTTGGCATTTTCTGTCTCAGGAAGTGCTCCAGATAGGAAATATCAAACACTGCAGCCACTCTCCTGGAAGTGTTGACAGTGCCTTTCCCCTGGGATGTGTCGCAAAGGGACATGTAGCAAAGCAAGCCAGCCTTAACTGATTTCCGATGCATAGCTCTGAGCTGTGCCAAAGCAGCTTGATTTTGCTAAGGCTTGCTAAGACTCCATCAGTCCTTGCCAGAAACAGAGTTCTACCAGATGCTTATCTACCAATCTATGTGTGCAAATGATTAATTTTATAAATCCATCCACTGGGCTGTGCCTAGAAACTGGGGGCTTCTTGTTGTTGTTCAGTCGTGTCCGACTCTTCGTGACCCCATGGACCAGAGCTCGCCAGGCCTTCCTATCTTCCACTGCCTCCCGGGGTTTTGTCAAATCCATATTGGTTGCATCGATGACACCATCCAACCATCTCATTCTCTGCCGTCCTCTTTTCCTTTTGCCTTCAATCTTTCCCAACATCACAGACTTTTCCAAGGAGTCCTCTCTCCTCATGAGGTGGCCAAAGTACTGGAGCCTCAGCTTCAGAATCTGTCCTTCCAGTGAACAGTGCAACATTGCAAGCCGATTTGCAAAGCATCTTTTAGGCATACATGTGGCCTATTGAAAATAATCAGTAAAAGAGTTTTGCTAGTGTGATCCTGATGCTCCAGGATCTGGGGTAAATCTGGGAAGCAGCTTATTCCAGTTTATAAGAAATGCCCCACCACCTTTCTAGCATGAAGAAAATAATCAGTTTAAATAGCTGGGAGAGATCATGTGTAGACATGGGCACGACTCGGCGAAATCCTCGTTTCCGTTTTCGGTCGTCGTTCTCGTTACGTAACGAGAACGGTAACGGAAATTACTCTGCTCCAGCTTGAACCCGACCCGATAAAAGACAAATTTGGTCGGGTTTGTCGTTGTCATTCATGGCATCGTGGCGATCGCGCAATGCCAAGCAGCACAGAAAAACAGTTTTAAAAATTAAAAAAAAAACAGATTCCCTGGCCATAAAAGCAGGCGAAAATATGCCTGCCTCAGTGAGGGCACCTACCAGAGAGGGGTGGTTTCTGGGGGGGTCCCCAGCCTCCCCCCTCTCCTGTCCTGGGCTGCTGGACTGGTACCAGGTTGGGGGGGCATCCTCGTCGTCTCCATTTGCCATGCAGTGGGAGGGAGATCCAAAATGGCGGGCACAATATTTATTTTTAAATCGTGGTCCAAAAACCCACCAAAGCACCACAGAAACATTTGAAAATTAGGTATTTTAAATGCCTGATTTTTTATAGTAGCAGCAGTGGGATTTTCTTGCAATAAAACATCTCCATTGATTTTATTTTATTTTATTTTTATTTTTATTTTTTTACACCTGTGCATGCGCAATGATGGACTGGCCATGGGATGGGACCATGCAAATTTTTGGAGCCATTCCACCAATCGCATGGCCAGGTTTTGACTGAGACTTCTGGATGTGCCAGAGAGGGCATTAAAAGCCCACAAACCCTAACCCTAACCCTAACCCTAACCCTAACCCTAACCCTAACCCATACGCCAGTACGCTGTCCTTCTTAGTGGGTCAGAGGCACCCAAAGGTGCAGCCCACTAACCCACCCTAACCCTAACTGTAACCCTAACTCTAGCCCTTACCCTAACCTCAACCCTAACCCAGATCCGTACGCAAGTACACTTCCCTTCTTAGTGGGTCAAAGTGAGGCACCCAGAGAGGTGCCTCGCAGAGCCCACTATCCCCTACCCCTACCCCATTCCCTAACCTGTATGCCAGTATGCTAGTACGCTCCCCTTCTTAGTGAGTCAGAGGCACCCAGAGAGAGAGGTGCCTCTGCCACTTACCCCCCACCCTAACATAATGTATGGTAAGCGGCAGCTCCGCGAAACGCTTCCCTTCCCTTCTTAGTGGGTCAGACGTCAGAGGCACCCAGAGAGTGCCTCCCAGAGCTCACTTACCCCAACCCCAACCCCAACCCCAACCCAAATGACAAACGACAAATGGAAACGAAATTTTTTTGAAAATTATCGTGACAAACAGCAACGACCGAAAACGGACCTGTCCCGACAAACGACAACTCGAAACGTCATTTTGTCTGGTCATGCCCATCTCTACTTGGAGCCCTTTCTGTGGGCACCTGACATTGCCCCTTCATAGCCACCTGTATACAGATTAAATTACTATATTGGCACTTTGCAAAAAAATTTAGTGGGTTTTGAATTGCAGTTTGGGCACTCAGTCTCTAAAAGTTTCACCATCACTGTTATAGGACATTATCTCAGGAGGCACAGGAAAAGGCAGAAATATTTCTGTCAAGTGGAGCGTTGATTTAGGCTAAAACTTGATAAGTACTAGCGATGGGGATTTGGTCAAGAGAAAAATTTCAAAAAGAGACTCTTTTGCCTTTTTTTCTATTCTTTCTGTAATTCTCAAAAAAGAGGATCTTGAATGATCTGTGTCAATCAGAGGTAGATGAAAGTTAGCTTTACTGAGTTTTCTCTTTTGTTTAACCTTTCTCTCACTCCTTGTTTGTTAAGGCACCTAGGAAGTTTTTTTTTTATCCAATAGAACCATGGAGGTTGCTGTCAACAGAAATTCTCAGTCCGTAAAAGGGCCTGGATTGTTTGAAGCCCGTAAGTGTACTCTTTCTTTATCTCATTGCATATGTTCCTTGTTGGTATGTCAGCACCATGCTGCTGCCCTCCATCTTGTCTTTCTGCCTTGCTATGTTTCTGGTTCCTTTCCCCTTTTATTTATTTCCTTGATATTTGTGGGATAATTCACCATTTATTTGGGATTTATTTTTGTTGCCTGCCTGCTGCAGTGCTGGACTCAAAGAAGAAAAGAGATGGAACACATCAAGTCATAGGAGAAGAGAAAACTCTACTCATATTCTAGTAAATTTGGTTTCGGGGAGGCTTTATAATATTTGGGCTGTATACACCCACCCACCCACCCGACCACCCACCCACCCAATCAATTCTTGCCTTTGCTTACTTTTCTGGAGTTGGTGAAGGGGCCATGTTTTGTTTTGCTATTTTCTTTGCTGGGTTGGAGGTTGGATTGCTTTCCCTGTTTGATTGATTTTTAAAAATTGTTATTTGGTTTGTGGTTGTTTGATAGTTGTTGATGGTTACACTGTTGCCTGCCTTTTGAGTAGAATATTTTCTTACTTTGCCTCTCCTTAGTTCTTTTTAGAGCTTTGGAGTTTTGCTGTGGAAGTGAGAGAAAACAAAACTGGATAAAAACAAAATGAGATGACCCTAAAATAGGGAGTTCTTTCATGTTCATCAAAAGGACTTGTGCACACAAACATGAAAATGAAATACTGTAGCACCCTCCTAAAAGAACCTGAAATGAAACAGAAAGGTACCTTTGTGCCATGAGCTTTCCTACTAGGCATCTTGATGAAGAATCTGAAACCCTGTAGGCCTCCAGCAGAGAGCAAGGCAAGGAGCAGCCAGTTGCTTCAGGTCCCCATAGTTTGTGCAAAAATATACCTGCAAAATTAATATAATTTCCACCTGGGAAGCAAAGTATGCAGACACAAAAGTGTACATATATGGACACACAGACTCAGCATTCAGTCCTGTGCTTGCTTTGTGTTTACATACAGTATTTTTCCATTTATAAGACTATATTTTTGTCTCAAATTGTTAGACCAAAACTGAGGGTCATCTTGTACACTGAAGTAAGCCAAGGAGAGAACTGCATAGTTGCAAAATTGTAATTTTGGGTTGGAAATATGGGAGTCATCTTTTACATGGAAGAGTCTTATAGATGGAAAAATGTGGTGCATGCTTTGCTTGGACATGGAAGGATCTGAAGCACTCAATGGGTTGCTTCTATCTTTTCTGATCTATCAAATTCTTTGAATTTTAGATTATGATGAAACCAGCAGTCACCCCAGTTTGTGCAAAGTGTCCAGTTCCATGGGAAAAAATACTGGATGATTTGTGCATAAGTTTGTTCTTATCCATCAAGAATGCTTGCACAGCACATTCCTCACTGTCATTTTTGGCAAGGAGAAGACTGTAGGAATTCCTTTTCTCACTTTCGGGGTATTTATCTAATTTATAAAACAGTGGTCTTGGAGGGAAGCATCCAGTCTTTGATATCTTCCAACCTTTCTAGCCACCACTGAGTTTTCTACACCAGAACTACAACCTTGGAGACAAGAAGGAGAAAAGAGATGTGGCAATGCTTGGGCAGGAGCAAATGTTCAGTCACAAGGTCTTCTCCCCTTACAAGGTCTTACCCCTAGCATAGAGGGGAAAGTGCTGATCAACCTTAAATATGGCCTGTTTATTGCTGTTTCTTCCATTATTGTCAATGGAAAGGAAATTTGCTCCGAGGCTAAGAAAAAACAATCTGAAAAGAAAAAAAATCTGAAACTATTTCAGAGTGAAAAACACCCAAACAAAATACATGACTCCACATTTATGTCCCACCAGAAAGCTAGGCATGGCTTTTGAATAAACTGCAGCCCTCAAACGTTCTGCCTCTTTTCCCTTAGGGTTTCTTCCTAGTAGAGATGGGCATGAAATAAAATTTTAATTCTTTTTGTTGTTCGTTATTCATTTCATTAACTAACGAAACAAATAATGAACCAACCCATCAAAGGAAAACAAAATGAAATGAAACAGAAATTTCAGTTTCTTTTCATTTCATTTCAAACCAAAATAAAAACAGTCCGTCTGGCCTGTGGACCAGCCGGTCCAACCTGCGGGCCAGCCATTTTGGCCACGAGCCTGCAGGCCAGGAGAAAAATGAAATAAAATCGGGGTGCACGGCAGCTAGTGCCTCTCAGCTGTGGGGGAAAAAGCCACCGGTGTTGGGGACTTTTAAAAATAAAATAAAAATTAAAAAGGGTTGCATGGGGCTGCATGGTTGGCACTGTAAAAATAAAATAAAAAACAAAAACCTAAAAAAAGCGCTGACCCGCCCCCTGGGGCTGCATGGTTGGCACTGTAGATAAATAAATAAATAAATAAATAAATAAAGTGTGCCAACCTGGCCCATGAAGCTGTGTGGGCGGTGCTGTAAAAATAAAAATTAAAAATAAATTTAAAAAGCACCAACCTGGCACCTGGGGCCACGTGGTTAGCATCGGCAGTCCCCGAGTGTCAGTGGCATCGGGGTTGGCAGTCCTCTGGCATCGTTGCTGTCATTGCCGGTGTTCCCCTGGCGTCAGGGTTGGTGTTCCCCCTGTTTTGGCGGTCCCCCAGTGTCAGTGGCATCGGGGTTGGCATTCCTCTGGCATCGTTGCTGTCATCGCTGGTGTTCCCCTGGCGTCAGGGTTGGTGTTCCCCCTGTGTTGGTGGTCCCCCAGTGTCAGTGGCATCAGTGGTCCCCAGCATCGGTGGCAGCCCCCCCCGGCATCGGGGTCGGCAGCAGCGGTCCCCCTGCATCAGCATCGGCACTCAAGATAAGCCGAACCAGTTCTTTTTGGTTCAGTCCATATGAATTTTTGTTTAAAATTAGTATGAAATGAAACAAACTTAACTGGGGGGGGGGAGAGAAAACAGAATGAACTGAAGCATTGGTTTTTTGTTTCGTGCCCACCTCTACTTCCTAGGTATGAAATATAGGTATGAAATATAAAATATACTAGGTATGAAATATAAAATATACTTGGACTTAAGATATACTTGGAAGACCCATTGCACAGTGAGTTCTTTTAATTTGTGTGTAATGGCATTCTAAGAGACATATATCAATTCAGGGTATTTTCCAGGTCTGATTAGTCTCTCAATAGAAGCCTATTTTCTTTCTTTCTTTCTTTCTTTCTTTCTTTCTTTCTTTCTTTCTTTCTTTCTTTCTTTCTTTCTTTCTTTCTTTCT
>JAHTLZ010000379.1:46466081-46521017 GCA_023846285.1 Phrynocephalus versicolor
ACAACAACAACAACAACAACAACAACAACAACAACAACAACAACAACAACAACAACAGGTTTCCCAGCATAGGTGAGTGGGAAGCTGGCCATATAAATTTACAAAACAATTCTAATGTAAAACACAGATTGAATTGGAAGGATCTCAAATGACTGGCTCAAATCACAACCCATCCAAACTGACCTCTAAAATAAATTGGGTGACCCACATGAAGTGGGTCTATTTTGTACTAGTTTAAATGTTTGGACCATTTTTCAAATACAGCCCCCACATACAAGGCTCTTGAAGAATACAAATGGAAGAGAAGTGATTGAAGCTTGGATTATTGTAAGAAGAACTAGATAGGATCACAAATGATGTACAGTATCAGCTTCAGCTGATAAAGGGTGCCATAAATCATTAAAGCATGCTCCATAGGCTCTGAGGCAGTGATCAATCTATGAGGAACCCCAAGTGATGAGCCTGATCCATGAAGGAGCTCAAGAAACTATCTGAAAAAGCTAACAATTGATAAGCAATCACACTGCTAATTTAATCCCATGATTGCTTCCCCTCCTCCTTTTGGCTCTCAGGTGCCTGAAAAGGAGGGATCCACTGTGGGGTTCTCCAACCATGTTAGAACTGGGATCACCTTCCTTCCTCTTTGACTAGGACTCAGCTGCCTCATCTTCCCAGACAAAGAGCAGGAGAGGGGACTTGACATAACTGGGGAACCCCAGACTGGGGGTTGGGGTAGAGAGGGTCACCAAGTTGAGGTGTCTGTCCCAACTCAGCAAAGCAGGGGAAAAGCCTCCCCGCTGCTGGCTTGTGTAACAGCCAGGGCATGAGCAGTAACAAGGCTATCAGCAGAAGGCCAGGACCAAGGTATTTTCAGGAGTGTGGTTAAACAGGCCAAGGTTGAGAGAAACAGAGCAGGTCCTCAGCCAGTCCAATTGCAAAACACAGAAAACATAAACAAGAAGTAGAGATCCAAACAGATTTACAGAAAAGCAGGGTTCAAGGCCAGAGCTTCAGGAGTCCAAGGTCTCACATTGCTGAGGCAAAGATCAGGGAGTGCCAACTGCTATTTTTATGCTAGCAACAAGCCCCACCAGCTGTACTCCCTGATTGCCTCAGCCTGAGAAGATGCTGTTTCTGCGAAGAATCAGAGTCAAATGACCCTGATCCTGACATCTTGGGGGGGGGGGAATCCCCCACAATCAAACAGCAGCAAAGGCTGCGAAGCTGTCAAAATCAGCTGCTTTTAGAGGTGCACCAACAGCCAGCTGATTTTGACAGCTCAGCAGCCTTGGATGCCAGTTTATTGAGCTAAATGAGGTAGCTCTTCCCCTGCTTTGCTGGGTCAGGGAAGGCTTGGTATTTGGTATTTACTCAATTTACCCACTTACATTAATAAACTGATGGTGTCTGAACTCTCTGAAACCAATCAGGAAAAGGACCTTGGTGCCCTTATGGACATCTCAATGGAGGTTGAGGGTGCTTTTACATGACCCCTAGATCCACTGGCCACTTAAATTCAGACCAGAGATCTTGGGGGTTTGTCGCTCTTCCTGTGTTCCCACCCCTCCGCACGTCATTGCTCCTGTCTGCGTGAGGGGAGGGAGAAAAAAGGGAGGAAAAAATGCAGGCTCACCTCCGTCTGCTGGGTCGCAGCCCTGGAAGCAAGCATTCCAGTCTCTTAAGGTCTCTTAAAGGGGTGGGGGTGGGGGCAAAACAAACAAACACAAGGCGAGGAGAGCCCGGCACTCACTGCTTTACATCTGCATCAGAAATTTTTCACCTTTGAGACCAGGTACTTGGAAAATGCGCTGGGACGCGCTTAGGTGGGCGTGGTCACACTTAATTTTCTTTAAAGTCTGGAGTTGGTGGGAAAACAATTTTAATCTCCGCATCTGGGAGCCCTTTGCCTCGGATTTTAGGGGTCTTGTAAAAGCACCCCCAGTGTGCTGCAGCAGTGAAAGAAAGCAAACTCAATGCTAGGGATCATTAGAAAGCGTATAGAAAATAAGTCAGCAACTGTCATTTTGCCTCTTTAGTCTTATAAATCTATGGTGAGGCTCCATCTGGGAGTATATTGTACAGTTCTGGTCACCATACCTCCAGAAAGATATTATGGAAATGGAAAAAGTGCAGAGGAAAGCAACTAGAATGATTAGGGGACAGGAACACCTTCCTTACCACCTGATGCTACAACAGCTGGGCCTCTTCACTCTTGAATGACAGCATTTAAGAGGTGAACAGATGAAGTTTCTAAAATCATACACAGTGTGGACAAAGTAGATAAGGAAAAACTGTTTTCCCTGTTGTACAACACTAGAACTTGGGGGCACTCCATGCAACTTTTGGGTGCTAGATCTCCAACAAATAAGTGCAGATATTTTTTCACCCAGAGGATCATTGGTCTGTGGAACCCCCTGCCAGAAGAAGTGGTGAGAGCTATCAGCCTTGACAGCTTTAAGAAAGGATTAGACAAGTTCATGAAGAACGTGGGTATTAATGGCTATCATTATGGATGCCTAAGGAGAACCTCTGGGTTGGAGAAACAGGCAGGATATCTCTCAATGACATTTGCAGGGAATTGTAAGCAGGTGAAGACATCTGCTTCGGAATACCATAAAGCAAATGGTGAGCCACTGTGTAAGACAGAATGCTGGACTGGATGGGATATGGCCTGTTCCAGCAAGGCTGTTTTTATGTTCTTATGAAAACCAATTAATCAGATCCCTCTTTTTGCCTTTTTTCAGACTTCTGGAACAGATTAATTTGTTTTCTATTCATTCCTATGGGAAATTGCAATTTGAATTACAAAAATTAGAGTTATAAAATTCCGTTGGAATGAATTAATTATTTAATTCAAGGCATTACTGTATTTGATTGACATGGATGATTAGCACTATCTATACATCCATGTGAGAGCTGGACCATAGCTGTTCGCCACAGATTCGACACTTTTGAGCTATGGTGCTGGAGGAGACTCTTGAGAGTCCTCTGGACTGGAAGGAAATCAGACCTAACCATCCTGAAAGAAATCAACCATGAATGTTCAATAGAAGGGCAGATTTTGAAGATGAGGATCTAATATACAGTATTGGCCATCTCATGAACAGAGAGAACTCCTTGGAAAAATTCCTGGTGTTGGGAAAGATTGAAGGCAAAAGGAAAATGGGACAGCTGAGAATGAGATGGTGGGACAGCGTCATTGATGTAACCAACATGGATTTGACTCATCTTCAGGAGGCAGTGGAAGACAGGAGGGTCTGGTGTGCTCTGGTCCATGGGGTCACAAAGAGTCAGACACAAATAACAACTGAACAACAACATACATCCAAGTTAACACTAGCAAATTTTATGCAGATCGGTGTCCTCTTTTGCTCTCTTATTTGCCACCACAGAAGTGACCATCTTAACTCTAAAATAGCTATGGAATCAGCAGATGGATCAATGTTGAAGTAAAAAGTCTCTTACGCAAACATTTTCTTCCAAGAAGCATGTTTTTAAGAAGGTCCATCTCTGATTAGCTAAATGGATGATTTAGCTAATTAGAGATGGGCACGAACTGGCAGTTCATCAGTTTATGTCAGTTCATTTGGCCTATACAAAACCCCAGTGGTTCTTCCCACTCAGAGACAGCAGCTTGTCTGCTTTTTGCTTGGCTTCACTGCCCCACTTCCTCTGGTACTTGCTCTGAGTGAACACATGCTGGAGAAGGTGGTGCTTTAAAGCACTGAACATCTGTTTAGTTGCTACATGAACTAGCATGAATCACTGCACCAGTGTTTTATGCCCATCACTAGTAAGGATATTAACAACTCGCAGGGCTATTTATTTCTAAAGACAAATTTATATACCTATATGCCTATACATAAATTACCCCTATATGTAAATCAAGTCTTTTTGTTAAAAAAAAAAAAGCTGAAGGCTAAACATACATCTTGTCCACACTTTGAAATTTGCTGTGGTCCAGCTGGTGCTTAAGCAATTCTTATCTTCAATGCAATCAATTTTAGAAAGAGCTATTTAGTACCTCAATGAACCATCCAAAAGTACTGCAAGTCTGACACTGTGTCAGAAAGATTGCCCTCTTAGAGGGGTATCATTTTAAGTAGAAACAGAAACATACAGGATGTCCCCTCCACCTGTGATCGTGGGACCACTCTATATGAAAAAAGCCCCCCTGGGGTAAGAGGGAAAGGCCTGTTTCAGGCCTCCTGTACTAACCTCAGGACTGTCGCTGCCCCGAATGGGCCTGCGAGGGCCTTCCCAGGCCTGTCGGAGGCCTCAAAAGGGTTTCTGTGGAAGCTCTTTTGGGGCATCTGACAGGCCTGGGAAGGCCCTTGCAGGCCTGTTCAAGGCAGTGCCAGGTTGGGGGTGAGTACAATTTGTTCAGGGCAGCACCAGGCTGGAGGTAAGTACAAGAGTCCCCAGCTAGGCCCCCCCAGGCCTGACCCAACCTGCATTATTGCGGGTCGGGTCGGGTCACTAATTTCCTTGATAGGTGGAGCGGTGACAGTACAGTAATATCTTGGATTAGGAGTACCTTGGTTTACACTTGTTTTGCAAGATGAGCAAACATTTCTGATCAATTTTGCCTTGGTCAATAGCAATGTCTTACAATGACAGGAGTAGGTCACATGATCGCAAGTGAGCCAATGGTCTCTCTCCCCTCCCGCCTGCTGGATTGTGGGTGGACTTTCCATTTCAGGCAAGTCTCAAAAGCAGAGAGAGGAGAGAGTAACAGGTCTCCCTTGCACCAGCCACAAATGTTTTCAAAGATGTGTGCAGGTTAGGATTTTTAAATATATGTATTTAGATTTTTATTTAATTTCTCAGCATCCTTTCTTAGTTTTCAAACACCATTCTAGTCATGGGGCAGCTGGTTAAGATTGAGTGCCCAAACTGCGATTCTAAAACCACTAATTTTTCACAAAGTGCCAATAGAGCAACTTAACCTGAATACAGGTGGCTGTGAAGGGGCGATGTTGGGTGTCCATAGAAAGGGCTCCGAGTGCCACCTTGGGCACCCGTGCCATAGGTTGGCTAAGCAGAATCTGCAGCCAGGTACCAAAACTATTGTGTGGACATGGAATTCTAGCTAACTTCTTTTGTGAGTTCTGACATTTTGTGTATAAAGTATGTGGTCTATGGGACCCCAGAATGAATCATCTGAGTTTACTATATTTCTTATAGGGAAATTTTTATGGGGATATGAGTGCCTTGGTTTATAAGCATGTTTTTGGAATGAATTACAGTATGCTAAAAAACCCCAAGGTATTACTGTACTATAACTATATGCCAGTGCGGATAGGTTCATATTTTCAGTTTAAAGGTGTTTACAAGGTGTGCAGTGCCTTTTAAAATTCTGCTCGGTACATGCTGTGTGTGCTAAGCATTCTTTTTGCATGAAACTACTATTTTGATAACATACATGCAGTTTAGAAGCGTAACACACAATCTCTAAGTATTTCAATATTTATTCAAAGTTTGACATGGCTTTCATCCACCAGACTGTGCTGTTGTAATAGTTTCGTTCTAGTGTACTCCCAACCTGCTGTTGAACAATCTGACAAGTATAAAAGCTGGCAAGGAGAACAGGCAGGGAATATAAGAAGATTTTAAAACTTCATCTGTGGAAGAAAATAATGATGCAGAAATCTCATTACTCAGTAATAGGCAGAGCCAAAAAACAAAAACAAAACATTCATAGTGAACACAAAAACAACTAATTAAAATCAGTTGTATAATTATCAAATTATCAAATGCTAGCAAGGTAAACATCTTTGCTAATCCATACAGATTTATTTAAACTTTGCTGAAGGAACCGATCAAAATTAACATTTCCTCCCCACTTTGATATTAGATATATTTGATAGAATAGATTACCCTCTACCCACTTTTCCATGTATTACCCCCACCTGTTTCCTAACCAAGATCCTGTAGTATAAAATTCAAGCTTGTTTAAGACTCTCAGATTTGTATCTTAAAATTTTCTTCCACTGGAGTTTGGGTTGTTTGTGCACAACAATGCATGGTTGTACACAAACATGCATTCTTCTTGATGCATAACAAATCTTTGTTTGTGCAAGCTTTGTGCAGAAGAATGCATCCTATGTCATCATCATCACCAGCACCATCATATTAGTACAGCAGGGCTGGAAGGGACCCAATGGATCATCCAGCCCATGTCAAAGATGTACAGTGGGCAATTGAACTCTTAACCTCTGTCCCTGTAGCCAGATACCTAATCTGCTAAATTATCCAGTTTCTGTGTGATTTTCTTGTACAGTGGTACCCCGACTTAAGAGCGGCTCGACTTAAGAGCAATTCGACTTAAGAACGGAAAACTGTTGGCATTTTAACTGCTGCCTTACAAATTTTAGATATGGTCTTCTCAACTTACAAATATTTGTTTTTCATTTTTTCATTTTTAACTAATTTTTTTAATTTTTTAGATTGGTACCCTGACTTAAGAGTAGTTCGACTTAAGAGCACGCATTTGGAACGGATTAAATTCATAAGTTGAGGTACCACTGTGCTTATTATTTTAATATGAGAATGGAATCCACAAAAATAATGGACTGCTTTTCCATTATGGCTCCTGGGAAGTATACCAGATACTGCATGAATTCAAGGACTCTCTCCCTCCAAGGAAAAGCTGAGCTGGATCTATGTCTAGTTCTCATTTGAAAACTTACTACACCAGTGGGGTATTATGTTCAACCAATGTTTAATAGGATCAAGTGGGGCTTACAAGTGAATAAGTTACCATAATATTGGTTTGTGCTATGTGATTTGTAGGTATCTTTTAAAATCTGTTGCTTTTCCTTAATCCTCTCTCTTTGAAAACATCATACATCTTTCCCCAAAGTCACTAACGTGTTGTGGTCTTGTGCTGTCACAATTTATTGCACCTTTTTATGTTGTGGAACAATATATTGTAAGGTACTTATGAAAGCTCTTAGCAACTTTGCATATTCATCTAATAGTGATGTCTAAGAGATAAATCCCTGATGAGTATTTGTTGCTTTCTGTTTGTAATCTCAGTGCCATAATGGAGACACATTACGAAGATGTCAGTAGAATAGCCCTATATGTGAATGAATTTTCATGATTTTTAAATGACAAATATGGTGTCCACTATGGATCCTGTACTATTTCCCACATTGTTAAGGATCTCACATTTGATGTTCTAATTCAAAAATAACACTTTTGAGCAAAAGATTAGCAATGACATTGTCTGGTTTGGAAAGCAAAATACTTATCTAAAACACAGAAAATACCTAATATACTCTGGTGAACAGCAAGCTATATTTGAAAACGTCAGACTGATATTCAGTTCTCTATCTGTAGGCGTTTATACACGACCCCTAAACTCCGCAGCAAATGGCTGCAAGGTCTGGAGCTTAAAAATGTTTCCCCACCAGCTCCGGACCTTACAGAAAATTAAGTGCGACCACGCCCCCATAAGCGCGTCCCAGCGCACTTTTCTTGTACCTGCTCTTCCCCGGTGAAAATTGCTTGATGCGGTGTAAGGATAGTGAGTGCGGGGCTCTCCTCGCTTCTGTTTGCTGTTTTTTGGCTCCTGCCCCTTTAAGAGCTACTGGAATGTTGAACCGGCAAGAGCCGGCAAGAGCAAGAGGGAGAACGAGGCAAAACGCGAGGTGAGCCATGCTCTTTTCTTCCTTTTTTTTCTCCCTCCCCCCAGGCAACCAGCAGCCAGGGTGGAGACGCACGAAGAGCGACAAGCCCCTAAGATATCTGGTCCGAATTTAAGGGACCAGCGGATCTTAGGGGTCGTGTAAAAGCACCCTGTGTAACACACACAAGAAAAATACTCCATGACTAATGCTCATTTGAAATGTCAGTAAGGACTTGGTTGTCTATAACTAGTTACATTATTTAATTCCTAATTTTAAAATATAACAAATAATAACTAAAGATATTTTAAAAATAATTTTAGAGGCAATGTGATTTAAATTTTTTAGGTTTCGTGCTATTTTCTTATCATACCTAAGAAGCATTTTAATTTCTGCTGACCAGCTGGTGCGTGGCCCTGTGTGCCAGCTGATCGGCACTTAGTTTTATTATTTATTTTGAAAAGTGTTGAGACTGGTCCTTGTGAAAATAAAACAAAAATTGAAACGGGACACAATGAAAATTTCTGTTTAGTTTGGTTTCATTTTTAAAAGGCATTTCATTTTTTTTTGTTTCACTAGGAAATTAAATGAAAAATAAAAACAAAACAAAAAATTCATTTCATGCCCATCTATACTTCATTGTTTTAAGCTACCTTGTGTCCTTTCCAAGGAGAAAGGTTGCATAAGCATAGATAGATAGATAGATAGATAGATAGATAGATAGATAGATAGATTGATAGATTGATAGATTGATTGATTGATTGATTGATTGAGCATTTTGCTTTTGAGTTCTCTGCTGTTTCTTCCTGTTAATAAAATGCATCAAAATATGAGTACAATGAGTGCATTCATTTCACTGTTTATTATTTGCTGTATTTGTGGATAGTATTTTGTTTTTTGTATTAGTTTTTTATTTGCTCTAGTGCTGTTTTTAATTCCGTTGTAAACCTCCCAGAGTTCCGCTAGAAAATAGGTGGTATAGAAATAAAACTAATAAATAAATAATAAATAAATGAATAGATCTTGACATATCTGATTTTCCTGTTGCAAACTGATGGATCATAGCAGAATGATCTCCTGTATGTCTACGTGCATCAGATGGGCTAAGAAACCAAGTTCTGTTTGTTTGTTTCTAATAATACCTGTATTGGATCACAAAAACCTTATGAATGAGACAAAGTTAGCTTTTGAGTTATTTGGAATTCTTCACTTTGCAAAGGTGGTGTGAAATTTGATGTTAAATTTGCATTGCTTTGTTTGTAATTTTTTAGTTATCTAATAAAATACTACTCAGTTCAGAACTTTGTTTCTATGTAGGGACCACACAGCTACTTTAGATATGCTGAGAGCTAGCTTTTCACCCTTGTAGTGCATTTCACTAGTAGTTGATATCAACTGTCAAAGGCCTGTAAGGTTGTTTTGTACTCTCTTCTAAAAGACAACACTTTAGTTGGTGGAAGTTCAGAACAATTCTTCTTTGAAATGCAACTGGTGGGTGGTAAATCTTTAATGGGCTGTGCCTTTGGAAATGATCAGTGACCAATCAGTCTTAAGTGTCAAACCATTGTTGTTAAGATGGCACAGACAAACTCCTGCTGGGTAGAAAGCAGCACCTATTCCAGACGTGGTGGTAGAGCTGATTAATGACCCATGGACTTCTTTCCTTTCATATTCATTCTCACAGAGGAAACCACTCTAAATGGTAATCCCCTTTGCCCTTGTGGGTGGCATGCTTACACCCCTGCTGTGTGGGTATAGCAGGCCTCAGATGGATTTACTACTGCCATAAAGGTTGCAGATGGAGATCTTCCTAAAGAGTTCATGTCCCCTTGTATCTTACTAAATTTGGCTCCCTGTTTTCAGTTCTATTTGTTAAGCTTGTGGATTACTCTGGCCACAGGCACCAGCCTTAGAGTGTTGGGAGGGAAGACAGTCAGAGTAAGAGGGCTTTGTATACAGATTCCATTGAAAGGATTAGCTTCTAGGTAATAGTATAGGTTACACTTGATGCAGTAGACTTGTAGGAGGGAAGGAAATCATTGATCCCTTCCCCCAGATGTTTTAGATTCCTTAAATTCCTTATTATTGGGTATTCTCAGCTTGGCTCATGGGACCTGAAGTCAGGGCTTTGCCTAGTGCAATGTATGTATGTATGTATGTATGTATGTATGTATGTATGTATGTATGTATGTATGTATGTATGTATGTATGTATGTATGTATGTATGTATGTATGTATGTATTAGAGATGGGCACGACTTAGCGGTATTCCCATTTCCGTTTCCGTTACTCTACGGAAACGGTAACGGGAATTACTCCGCCAGACTTTGAGCTCCAACCGACGAACGAACAATTTTGGTCTGATTTGTCGTGCTCGTTACTTGCGTCGCGCGATCGCGAGATGCCACGCGGCACAGAATTTTTTTTTTTAAAGTTTAAAAAACCCGGTTCCCGGCCAAAAAGCAGGCGGAAAATGCCTGCTAGTTGACTAAGGGCGCAGGGCACCTACCGGAGGGGTGGTTTCTGGTCTGGAGGGGGGGTCCCGGCCTCCCCCCATCCCCCGTCCTGGCTGGGCTGCTCTGGTGGGACTCGCCGCAGGCTCGCAGCCAGCAAAAAGCCTAGTCTCGCCGCCGGCCGCCGCAATTAAAGCGCAAGCAAGCGGCACGGACGGCACAGGAAAAAACTTTTTAAACTCTCCCCCCCACCCATTCCCGGGCCAAAAAGCAGGCGGAAAAATGCCTGCTAGTTGACTAAGGGCGCAGGGCACCTTCTGGAGGGGGGGGTCCCGCCTCCCCCCCGTCCTGGGCAGCCGGACTCGCCATGCCATGCAGTGCGGGCAGGGGATCCAAAATGGGGCGGCGAACGCAATATTGTTTTTGAAATCGTGGTCCAAAAACACACAAGCACAACAGAAACACGTGAAAATTTATAAACTGCCAGATTTTTCACAGTCGCAGTGGGTTTTTTTCTTGCAAGTTGCAACAAAATGTCTCTCCTCTCCTCCTCTGTCCTCCATTGATTTTATTTCATTTTATTTTTTTTACACCTGCGCAATGATGGGCTGGCCGAGTGGCCATGTGGGAGTGGACGACCATGCAAATTTTTGGAGCCATCCCACCAATCGCATGGCCACTTGGCCACTGAGACTTCTGGGATGTGCCAAAAAGCCCCCTAAAACCTGCCCTAGCCCCCTAACCCCTAACCCTAATCCTTGACTCCTTACCCATACATCACAGACTGTCTTCTTAGTGGGTCAGAGAGGTACCCAGAGGTGCAACCCACTAGCCCACCGTAACCTTACCCGTCACTAGACTAACCCTAGCCCTTGCACTCACCCACCTTAACCCTAAGCCAGATCGACTTGCATTGCACTACACGCAAGTACGATTCCCTTCTTTGTGAGACATGGCAGGTGCGACCCAGTCCTCGGAGGGTCGTACCAGTGGACCAGTCTCACTGTCTGCAACTGGTATGCATATCCATATATGGTTATGCATGCCATTTTGCAGCAGCAGCAGGTGAGGAGGGGAGACCCCCATGTTGAGGGGTCTCTTGGAGCCTGCTGCTGCCCCTTCCTAGTGGGTGAGGATAGGAGGCACCCATGGGTGCCTCCAGGAGCCCACTTTCCCTTTATAGCGGGCCAGAGGAGGCACCCACCCCACAGAGGTGCCTCCAGGAGCCCGCTACCCCCCCCAAAACCAGTACTAACGACAACAAAAAAACGAAAAAACGAACCGACTAATTTTTGCGGTTTTTCGTGAAAAACGTAAACGAGCCGAAACGGACTGCCTCCGACACACGACAACTTGAAAACATCATTTTCCCTAGTCGTGCCCATCTCTAGTATGTATGTATGCATATACACGTTTATGTATGTATGTATGTATGCATGCATGCATATACATGTATGTATGCATATACACGTTTATTTATTTATTTTAGAGTATTTTTACCCTGCCTTTCTCCTTGGAAAAGGTCTCAGGGCGGCTTACAGTAATGAGGGACAATATACAGTCCAGTGCAATTAAGACATATTTAAGTATTTAGGACAGGGAATTGAAGGACATCTTACATCATTAAAATACATTACATTACAGCTACAAGAGAATGCGAGCAGTTAAAGAGAGAGTAAAAATTCCATCTAAAAGTTATGAGTGATTGAAATTAATATTTTGAGTTTAAAGGAGTTCTTACACTACTCTCAGAAATCCTGGCCAACACAGCTAGTGGTGAAGGCTTCTGAGAGTTCTAGTCCAAAAACATCTAGGAACCCAAGTTTGTGAACCATTACCCCACCATATAGATTGCTATATCCCTGTGGTCAAACGTAGTGGCTGAATCTGCATCAGGAAAACTTTTTTAATAATAATACTAAATGACGTTGTTGTTTTTTATCTATCTGCAGAAAATTAATTGGCTACATTCTTGGTGAGAACACCTTTCCAACTTAAGTGTATTTGAATCCCTTTCTTAGTTTTATTATGCAATAAACATTTATTATACAATAAATCATGTCAACCCTGGAAGATTTTAGTGGGTTTTCAAAGAGGACTTGTTTTAATTTTAAACCAGACTTTCAGGTTAGACTTTCATGCCAGCCCTGGAATTGCTTTGGCTTTAAGATTCCTTAAGTGTTTTTGCATTTGAAGTTTAAATAAATAGAAGCCAGTGGTAAGGAATTGAAACTATCAGTGAGTTCACGAATTTATTTTCTCATTGATCTTTTCAAAGTGATATTTTGCTGTGTTGGATTATAAATGAAATAATTTCTTTATTAACTCCCTAAAATTTATTTTCAGTTGTCTTTTTTAAAAACAGGGTTGTTTAGAACTCTGCAATAAGAGTAGAAGATCTGGTGATTTTGTTTTTCATTATTTTTTAAAAACAAATCCAAGGTATTAGTCATGGGGATTTTATAAATGTTAAGGAATTTCAGTAAAAATTATAATTCAGGCATGGAATTTATTTTTTTAAAAAACCCCAAACCCAAATGATAATTGCTTTATGCTTGGCTGAAAAATGGTTAACAGATGAAAAGGGAGGCAGGTTCTGTGATTTTCCCTTGCTTGGTGTCTCTTTGTGAATTATAGTGAGCACAAGAAGGGATCCTGTTAACCATCTTGACTGCTAACATTAGTGTTGTCAATATTCAGACTGGCCTATGCTGTGTAACACTTGGGTTTTCTTTGCCACTTCGCAATGAAGGCACAATATTGCAATGCAATGTGTCCAGGAGAGGTCTTGGACTTTATGGGGAATCAACTATGTGCCTTCTGCTTGAGTGCCAGCAAAGTCTACTGTATTGCTGCTGACTTCTCATTCCATTTCAACTTTTTTAACCTTACCAAAGATGGATGAGATATGAAGGATCTGTTGTGGTGTTGCTGTGACCTGGGGTGAAAAGCACCTCCTTGCTCTATTCTATAGTCCTTTTATGAAAATTCCACAAATAATCCTGTTTTAGTCCTGTTCTGCATGTCTACCAGAAGACAGCATGCCTGCCAAACATTTAGCATTAAAGGTAGTATGGCACAATCTGTTGAGAGCAAATATGTAACCTCATTTTAATGGTGCGCATATGGTTGAAATACCTACTCTGTCATGTTCCCAGAGCAATTATTCACACCAGTGCAAGATGGAATCTCAAATGAAACATATTGTGGATCTACCATATGTCAGTGGGTCACTCCTTTTTGTTCTTCTACTGTTCTTCTATCTGTGGCAATCAGTGCCTTTGGAACTTTTGAGAATGTTCGTGTCTCCTTATTGGGTGATCTACTACATACTAAACAGTTTATTATAAAATTTGCTCTGTTTTAGAGACATACATAAGACTTCAGAACAAAAGCATAAGGCACGGAGAGAGGTAAAGGAAGTAGTATATGTTATACTTTAACATATTCCTTTGTGTTTAACTATAATTGGTTGGTGTGTTTTAAAAGTGTGTGGGAGTACTGAATGCTTAATAAGGTTGTTTTGAAGTATAGTAGATGGACTTTAGAGCTCACTATTTTAGACAAAAGTAAAACATTATAACCTGCAGCTTGTGATAAGTAGTGGTGGCCAGATTGTGTTCAACTATGATCTCAACATTGGGTTCCCACATGCTCAGAAAACCGATATGGATATATATGCATAGGACTCATTTTACACAGGTGTGGAGTGTATGGGATATAGCAGCATATAGCCACCAAGCACAGCCCTTCTTGCCTCTCACATAATCTGATTTTATTACCGTAGTACCACCTTAAAAACAGTGATGCATGGAGGAATGTGACTTGAAAAAACTGAAGGCCGAGGCATCACTCTGAGAGTCTCAAATTATAGAATCAATTTGAGGCTCTTTTCCTCATCACACCTCATGAGGAATGCACAGAGGAACAACTGGTTCCACCTGAGGATCTCTCCCTCATCACACTTGATGAGATACAGGAAGACTAACAACAGGAACAAGCTGAAGACCTCTCCTTTAATATAGTTGATCAGGTGCACATTGTCTTGTACAATGGCATTATAATGTTGGCTGTTTTATTTTCAATCCCCTTTTTGATAATCCCTACCCTGGAATTGGCCTTCTTCACCACTGCCACACATTGGCTAGACACCTTCATTGAGCTGTCCACCAGCACACCAAGATCTTTTTCCTGATCCATCACGGATAGCTCAGAGTTTGGTACTGATTTTACCAACAACAGAACAATGGAAGGCTGAGTGAACCTTGAGCTTGCTACCTGGGATTGAGCTGCAGGTCATGAGCACAGTTATGGCTGAAGTATAGCAGTTTAACCACTGTGGCACAAGAAGCAAATAATAATAATTTTTTTTTTAGGTGACACTCATTCACAGTCTGCAAATATTTTAATTTCTTCCAATGTTCAAGATACTTTTTGCCATTCTGTCTTCAGTTTAAAGTCAGCACCAGTGCACCTATGAATTCATCTAGGCAGAGGGCTACAAGCAATAACCATGTGGCCACTTTTGTGGAAGTGGGGAGGAGATAGGGTGGGAAAATATGAAAGGTTCAAAGCTGTCATCATCTGGATCTCCTACAAAATTCAGTCAATAAAGTAGAACTTTCCTGATTGCTGGAAAGGCTTGTCTGTGAGCTCTAGAAAGCTGTTGCATATTATTGTGTTATCTGGTAGTCATATTGTTCAATGCCAAGGTTATTTGAAATTATCAGAAATCAAAAGGAGAAGGCAGGCCCCTAAAAATGGGCAGGAAATCAGTTCACATGAATTATACAATTGCAGAAATAATTTTTCATCAAATACAAAATGTCCTGAGAAATAGCCCCCAAAAATATGCTGTATAGGCTCACAGATCTTTAATCACCACAAGACCATAACTGGCTGTTAACAACCTCATCAAGAAGTGATGGAGTTGCTGGAAGACAGAATAGATCATTCCAAGATGACTTAGTAAAGATAATGGATTAATGATCAGTCCAGCATGCCTGGTATTTTTGGACTGCTTAAGTTCATTCCTAAGATTTCATGATAAAGGCCCCTTCCATGATGTGTAAAAACAAAATCAGACAGGGTCCTTGTAGGCAGTGTTGTGTTCAGAAGCTGATGTGATGTGGTGATGGCATCTGGCCTGGATGCCTTCAAAAGGGGATTGGACAGATTCCTGGGAGAAAATTCCATCACAGAAACCATGAGGGAGATGTGTAATCTCCAGGCTTAAAACCGGGGTACTTCAAGGGCCAGATGCAGGGGAGTGGTATCAGGAGACAGATATCTAGTCTCATGTGCTCCCAAATGCATCTGGTGGGGCCATTGTGAGATACAGGAAGCTGGACTAGATAGGCCATTGGCCTGATCCAGCATGGCTCTTCTTATGTTCTTATGTTCTTATGATATCTTGCAGGTTTTGGCAAACTATAAGTGGTTATGTGGAGAATAGTTCTCATTGTCAAAATATTATTCAGAGGAGAACCTGTGGAAGTACATGCATGCATTTAATGGCAATTTCAGTCACAGTGGTTACAAAGTCAGTGGGCGCCGTATAACAATAACCAACATGACATTATAGCTGACATTATAAGATTGGCAGCATGTAGCAGCTGTGGCGTATGATCTAAATAAGTTTACCACAGATAGTAAGATAGGCTTTGGTACTTTGACTAATCAAAAACTATTTGAACACAGAGGGCAGTAGGGGGAAGCTGTTTCAGGGCTTGGCAACTAATCATCATAAGAAGATCATTTACAGCAGCTGGTAATTAAAGATCCTATCTACAGGAGCAGAAAATGATTTTTGGGGGGATAGAAGCAGCCTTTTGTTTCTAACCAAAGCAGAGCAACTCATCATTCTGGAAAAGGAAATTTCATTTTCATAATGGCTTGGAAACAGGAGTGGAAACGGAACTTTCCAGGAGTGATTATTTCCACTTTATCTCACTAATCTGAGCTAATCACAATGGGATTGGAAGGTATCAAAGACCTGGATGCAAAACATGTGGTTCACCTTTGGGCCATGGCTATCCTCAGTAATGACAAGCAGTCTTTCCCAAATGGGTTTATGAAGTAATAACCTGCCTCGAAATATGGATGGTGGATCTTAGGTTGCTTTCCTAGAAAAACAATAGCACTTATCCATTGTACTGTAGGACTGTTCTGGGGTGATAGTATTGCAATATATGGGGAACAATGCCAGGGGAAACTTCAAGTGAATGGCTTTAGGTTATGGTCCAAAATATTTTAGCCTGAAATGTCTAAGGGATCCTGTGTGTGGTTAGAATGTTAGACTAGAAGGTGGATTCGGTGTCTCCTTTGTGAATATAGTCAAAGGGTTAATTTCCTTCAGTCAGCCAAACAGGAGTCAGCAGAGATAGGGCTGTAAATTAGCCAATCCTTGGGCCTTGTTAACCCTTTTTATATTTTCTCCTCCACATTTCGCACCTTAGTATGCTTGTTTCCCTCTTCCCTTCCTCTTCTGTTTCATTTCTTTCCTGTTCTTTTAAAGGTTTGCTGTCTTAGTGCTAGGACAGATAGATGACTAGAGAGAGAGAGAGAGAGAGAGAGAGAGAGAGAGAGAGAGAAACTAGGAATCAATAATCAGCCTTGTTTCCAGGTTAATAAGGTAACTCTGCTTTAAAAGTACCTCCTCCAAATATGGATGGGTATAGCAGAGCTACCTTAACAAATTGGAAACAAGGCTAACTGAAAAACATTATCCTCTCTCTGTTAATCCTCTCTCTATTTTCTAAAAGAGCAATACCTTATAACTAGAGATGGGCACGAAACAAAAAAATGTTCCGTTATTCGTTATTCGTTTCATTACGTAACAAAACAAATAACGAAAATTGTGATGAAATTGGACTGAACTGAACAGAACCATGAAAATTAGGTTCGTTACATTTTGTTTTCATTAATGGCGATGCACAATGAAATGAGCTATTTTTAAATGTTAAAAAATGTCCTGAATATCTGTAAAAACCCAGCGATAATTATTTATTCTGCCTGATAATGCCTACCAGGGGGGTTGGTGTCCTTACAACGTGCATTTATGTCTTTTCTCAGATCGCTGTATTTTTTCCTTTAAGGGGAGTTAGGGGACATTGACTCAAAATGGCTCCCAGATGCCTAAAATTGATTTCTTGGGTATTAAAATGCCCTGGACATCCGTAAAAACACAGCAATAATTATTTGAAATTATTACCTACCAGGGGGTTGGGGTCCTTAAGATGTTTGTTTTTGTATTTCTCCCATCGCGATGTATTTTTTCTTTTCCCTTTAAGGATGACAAAAAATGGATCCCAGCCACAAGATGGATGCAAGCCATGTGATGGGATCATGTAAATTTTTGGACAATTTCAACCAATAGCACGCCCAGGTTGCAAACTGGGTAGGTGTTGCAGCCACAGAGGACATAAAAAGTGCTGGCAGCCCCCGTCGTCCTTGCAGTCGGTGGTGGGAGGTAGGGTGGGATTGCTGTGACTCATTACTTTTGGCCAGCCAGGCAGGTGTGTGTCTCTGTGTTCCTGCTGGCTGCAGCCTGGCTCTTAGGGGAGAGAAAGAAGAGATTTCTCTTGCAGCCTCCCTGTGTGCATGCATACCTCTTGGTGAGTACCCTCCCCTGCCCGACAGTGCAATCACTCTGTGGCTGCCTTACGCCCTGGACAACGCCCGCCGCTGCCTTTGCAGCCTCCGTGCATACCTAGTCTATACTGTCTCTCTGCCAGCATCATTTTTTAGTGTTTTCTGGGGCATTGGGGGACGCCCGCACACGAAAATGCTTTGAATTGTGCAAAAAGTGGGTAAAAAGAAAAAAGAAAAAACGAAAAAACAAAACAATTTTTTTTCAAAAAATTCACAGAAAACAAAAATGAACCAAAATGGGACCCACACCGAAAAATGAAAAACTGAAACATCATTTTTTCGATTCGTGCCCATCTCTACTTATAACACAAGTTCCAAAAAGGTCATTGCAGTTATATCCATACTTGTTGAAAAGTCTCTCTTTACCTTTGTGGTTCTTAAATGTGACCAACATTTCAATTACTTTAGAAAGAACATCTGAATGACATAATACCACTTGCTGATGATATGAATACACTCTCATTTCATCCCTTGTATGAATAGCAATGACAGAACACATTGGACCCATGTGATATTCTACTTGTGTATCTATAGAAGTGTTATAAAGGGTATAGCTGCACCTTAGTAAGTTGCAATTGCAATACAGCATATCTCTTTTCTTGCTGAAAAAGAATTAATTAGACATAGTGAGTTATTCCCAACCAAGTTCTGAAAATGACAATCTGTGTTCTGAATCAAACAAATGGTAATTGACATTTCAGGCACATTTACTTGGAGACATCAATGCTGGGGATTCCAAACAAATTGCTCCGAAGTTCTGTGTAAAAGTTAAGTCCTATAGAGTGCAATAAGGACATTTCCTCCCTCTCTAGGAATCTTGCTGAGCTCAACTGCTTTTAACCCTCTCAGAGCCAAGCGCCCGGAGCCTCCTCCTGCCTTGCCACCAGGAGGCAAAGGGAAAGGATCACAGTGTTGCTCCACTGTAATCCAGTATTTCTGACCCTTCCTTGCAAGCTGCCACTGGCCCCCCTCTTTCAATTTTCCCTGGGCTTTGAGGGCCTTTGGGGACTGCATGTGTGTGTTTTTCCTTCCCTTGCAGGCTCCGGGGAAGTGATGTGGGGCAAAAGAGGAGGTGACTGGATGGATGGATAGGTTCCCAGAGGAAGGTCTCCTCAGGTGTAAGGCACCTGAGGATCAAGGGGCTATCCTCACGGGGAGATTTAGGTTTGAGGTAGGCAGCATTAGTTCTTAAGCAATAAAATAAAATAAAAGTGTGGCATCCTCGTGTCTCCCATGGCTTCGAGAGGGGTAAGCGTTGGCTCACCCCCCAAGGCCTAGCACAGCCTGCCTGTCCTGACAGGCCCACGAGGTGGCTTTGGTGGCCCGTGCCCTGCACCCTGCAGCTCCCCGGTGCAGCTCCAAGGGAGAGAAGGAAGGCCCAACTTGCATTTCCCCCAGCCCATGTTGATCACCTCACCTGCTGGTGACTTTTTGGCTTAAGAGGGGGTGGTTAGGGTTAGGGTTAGGGTAAGGACAGGCCAGATCCAGCCCCCTGGCCATAGTTTGAGGCCCCCTGTTTTATACCTTTCCTTTCTCTTAACCACAGTTGGGGACTTTTCAGAGAAGGAATAATAAAAAGGAGTGGATAATCTGCAGAATATTAGGAATATACTGTGCATTCCTCCCTCTTTTTAAATATTTCTATAGTTTATGGAATTCAAGAAGTTATCATAGGCTGATACTTCATGTCCCTCTCACTGCAGTTCACGGCCCTGCTGGAGACCGGTTCGAAGGAACGTAACCTCACGTCCTTGTGGGGTCAATCCGAGTTTGAAGGAACGTAGCCTCACGTCCTTGTGGGGTCAATCCGAGTTCAAAGCAATGGAACCTCACATCCTTGTGGAGTCAATCCGAGTTCACCCCGACCATGCCCCCTGAACTGCGCTCCAAGCGGGGTGAGAGATTCCCATCCTGGAGCTCGGGAATCTTTTCAATCAACTTCTCGATCCGTGTTGAAAACCGATTTCAACACGGAGGCAAGTTCACCTCGGCTTGAGGAAGGACGTGAAGTAACTACCCTAGTCTTTAAATTATTGAACCAGAAGAGACTTGGTTAAAACGTTTGAGAGCAAAACCAGCTCCTGCTGCTGAATATATGAATGCTGAAAAGTGCCACCAAGAAAAGGTTCTAACTAGACCATTTGGAAGTCACTTAATAGACTTCAAAGCAACATACGAAGATCAAAGAGTAATCAAGTAGAATGAGGCTAATGGAAGCCTGTGGAAACTCTAGCAGTTGGAAACACTAGCAAGGCAAGTGGCCTCTTGAGGGAATGCTCACATGTGGGGAAGAAAAGGACTGTGACGATTAAAGCCGTCCTCATGAAGAAGACCCATATGCCTACAGAGGAAGCTCTTAAGTGGAATTCTTGGAACTAAGGTTTATAAGTCTCACTTCTAGACAAGGAAGTCCACTGGAAATAAGAATCAGTATATGGATCAACCTTGTATCAAACCCTTCCTGAGGGTTTAATTTTTAAAACAAATCATGGCAGAGTTACTAATGAAAATAATTCTCATTTTAATTGGAAAGGAGACTGAGGAACAAATTGGCATGCTACCATTTTCTCCTGAGGAAAATTGGACAGATAACATTACTGAGGCAATTGTAGAATGGAAGTGTGCCCTAAAGTATCAGAGGACACAGTACATGGCAACTGTTAATGTGCTGCAGATTGCACTTGATCAGAATAGTGCCCTTTCCCTTTATTTCCATGACATACTGTAAATATCTGGTGATTTCTATTGAGAAACTCAATAGCTTATTATAATGGTTCACAACTAGCGATTAACGCAAATGAAGGAAATTGTGGTTCTGGTTGTCAAGTTTGGATGAACCTAGAAATGTTGAAGGTTGGGGGGGACATTTCTTCTGGGTTTTTTTGGGGGGGGAATGGAAATTTTCAGAAAATTTTAAAAAAATGCTGCATTAGCATCCCCCCTTTAACAGTTATTCTGTTACTTTAGGAACAAAAAATATGACTATGGATAATTTGACTTGGCATAAAATTATCACAACCAACATATTAAAATATAGTGTATCCAAATAATTATTACAAACAGAATTTACTTTTTATAAACTAATGTAGCTAAATGATTTGATTTTCTGGAATGAGATACATATAAATTCTTACCTTTTAAAATTAAGTTAATTAAATTCATTTAAGTCTATACTTTCAGGTTCTTTTTCTTGCTCTGTATTTTCTTCCAGTGCTTTGAGGCTTAGTGAAGAGGACAGAATGGAACCAAACATACCCACCCACATGCAAAAATAAAAGTGAAAACTTTTTATTTTTCTTGTGACAATAGCAGCACCTCCTAAAGCAGGCATGTCCAAACTTCGGCTCTCCAGATGTTTTGGACCACAACTCCCACAGTCCTTTGCCATTGGAGATACAGGCTTGGAATTCCGGAAGTTGTGGTCCAAAACATCAGGAGGGCCGAAGTTTGGACATGCCTGTCCTAAAGGAAGAAATGCATCTTGTTCTTGCATTGGAGGGTTCAGTTTATAACCTAGAACTTGCTTGTTCTCAATGCATAGAAATTAGAATAATCTGATATGATGCAGAATTTTTAGAAATGATTTGGAAAATATTTGAACATCCTGTCTTACAATATTTTATTTATCATGTTAGAATAAAACATTCCATACTCATTTCTTTCCTTTTTTTAAAAAAAAAATTATCCAATTTTTCTGAAAAATTCCAAAAAGGCTTCAGGAAAACACACACAGAAAAAAAAACAGTTTCCCCCTCAATTTTTTCTTGTTTTTTTTCCGGGCCTTCACATCTCTAGATGAAGCACAGCAGACCGAAACCAATGGACCAGTGATTTTCCACAAACTTCCTGGTTCTTCCTTCCTTCCTTCCTCCTCCTCCTTGGTTTATGCACATCCCTATTCCCAACTTTGGGTCCCCAGATGGTTTTGGACTAGAACTCCCAGAAATACTGGCCAGCACAGCTAGTGGTGAAGGCTACTGGGAATTTTAGTTCAAAACTGTCAGGGGTCCTGAGATTAGGAATCATCAGTTCATCACATAAATTCTAATGTTTTCTTCCGTAGTGCACTCTCCCCCTATAGACAAGAATTGACGGCTTTACAGGTAGGATACAAGAGAAAGTTACTCAATTGCCCAGCAGATATGACTTCTTTATTACTAACTTCAGGGGACACAACTGAGCTAGATGTCCCTCAAAAATTTGTCACTGTTAACCCAAATATTTATATCCATCAGCATTCATTGGTATTAATATTCATGATGTCATTTGGTTGATGAGTCACAAAGCGTCAAATGTTTTCTACATCTGCACTGTGTGACTTGAATAACTATCTGTTTTTCACTGATAGGATAGGCTTTTGCAGTGGGATGCATGTAGCCATTACTATGAAGAGATGACAGTCTTCACTGACCTTCCTTTGCACTCCGTGAGACACATTTTGCTGAAGATGTGAAAAGAACATATTCCCCCTCCATCATTTAGCATCCAAATACTCCTCTTTTTTTGCATTATAATGAGGAAATGAGGCACCTTCATGGAGACTATAGTTGATGATTAGTTGTTCTCATTACCTGCATGGCAAAGCAAGTATAGGTAAGCAGTATCCAGGGGATCTTTTTTTCTTAAAAGAGAAAATAATATTTCCCCATCTTTATTTACGGCAATTTCACAGGGGTGCTGTCTCCCTCTGGGCCTATTAGCTATCCTGAAAAGGTGTAACTTTTTATCTATTAATTAAATGTACAGTTTAAAAAAAATAAAAAAAATATGAAAAGAAATATTCCTTGTGGTCATGCAGAAAGCTATCTTCTCTCCCATTAAAAACTACCTTGAAATATTTTTCCCAGTGGATTGTAATTACTCTGATGATAGGATGATAGTACCCTTCCTATGGTAACAGACTGAGCAAGTCAAAAGTACTGAGAATGGCAGGAAAATTGCATAATAAAGCACAAAAGATTATGATTTATAGATTGCTTAATGGAGCAGAAGTCTACTGTTATATAAAATTCATCTTACAGGCCAGTGGCTGATAACATAATTCAGTGCATCCAATTCACTAAATTATATTTGACCCACAAGCATGGAGGAAACTGGCTAATGCATGTAATCGCACAAATGTGTCTGCCACGTTGCTACGTTTTGAACTGTGATGCTTACGGGGGTGGCATGATAGAAGGAGGCATCAGCATAAGTAAACCTTAACATAACATCAGGCTAGCAATTAAGATGTCCATAGTATAACATCTCCCCTTCCAAGAAATAAATGTCTGACTAGATTGTTTACTAGGGGGCACAGTGAGTTCACTGCAAGGGCAATAGAGCTACAGAGGTTACAATTTCACATGGACCAGCCCTGCTATTAGGTATCCCAGACTACATATTGAATTATGCAGCATGTGGCCCTGGGCGAAACATAGTTAATAATTAGGGATTTGCTTGTTTATAGCTCCCCCTCTGTTGTAAAGCAACAGAGGATATGGCATAAGGTAGTGTTTGGTCTGATGTGGCAGGACAGTTCTCGTGTTCTTAGGAAGAGACTAGACTTGACTTTGAAACTAACTCATGTTTAGTTCAAGAAGGGTCATTGCTAATGAGCTGTATCCTCACATCAAGATTTGGAGGGACTTTCAGATAGTGTATCTTCAGTTGATCTCTTCGAGATGGAAGAGATGAAGGGTTCAAACCAGGAAGCTTAAATTTCAGTGCTCTTAGATCTGTTCTGCCCCTATGTGGGCATTGCATTCCTCTCCCTCTGGCATCATTCATTGTATGAAACTTGCCACAATCTGATGTCAAAGGGAAAAAAAATGAGAAAAAGGCTGGAGGACTGAGCAGGTGAACCATCCAGAAATATTAGTAAGCTCATCTGAATGTTGTTCGTACCAGGCATCTGAAGCAAACCTTGAATGTCACGATGGCTTCCGAGGTTCATGTGGAAAATGCAATTCTCTTCAGTTCATTGACTCTGTGGCTTGCAAAGAGAGCAGCCAGTGCTGAAGTCACCAACCACGGCTCTCTCATGTCAACAACCCTTACTGAACAACTTGTACAGCTAATCTGCTGATGCTGTTATTCTCTTTTGGCCACAAGAGAGAGTTTTCATCATCCCCCAAATTAGAACAAAATAGAACAGAGGTTAAGCTGGCTGGAATGGTAAGATTTAGCGTCTTGACTGCATGTGGGTTTGTATGCTGTAAATTGCAGGTTGTTTCAATGCATTGGTAAAAACAAAGTGAAAGGAGGCCTTGAAGTTGACTTGCCTGCTTTGTGGCTGGTTTCTGTCTATTCATTAGTTGTATTTATATTGTTGTCCTTATTCTTGTTCCTGCTGCTGATACTGTCGGCCTATGGTTGAACATATCTGGTCCCCCAGAAATAACCAACACAACATACTGATTGGAAGAAAAACACCACAACTTTATTGATTACAGTATCAGCTTCCCTGGCCTAGCATCGGGATTCGGTTTATTGGGAGACCTGAATGCCACCGAGTGCAAACTACAATATCCCCAGACACCAGCTAGGGATGAAGTGGGGATTACAAATCTGGAAGGACAGTCCATTGAAGACCAAATGGGTGTATAATTTTTATCTTTGCCTTGTCTTAATGGGTCATTTGAGAAATTGCCCACAGTCAAATCCATAGCTTGACGACATAGAACAGGATTAGAGATGGGCATGAACCGAAAAAATGGCAATTTGTTTCATTTCATTTCATTTCGTTTTGTTTTAAGGTTCAGTTCATTTCAGTTCATTTTTAACAATGTTTTTTCCAAAATATTCATTTCATTGGTTCATTTTGATTTGTTATTGGTTTTTTCTTTTCAAGTGCCAACCGCACGACTCCTGGGGTCAGCACTTCTTTTATTATATTTAGTTTTTCTTTATTTCGTTCATCTATCTATTTTTTTCCATTTTAGAGGGACAACCTGTTTCCTTAAAAAATTATTTGATTGCTTTTTGATTGCTTTTTGATTGCCGGTCTGCTTTTTAAAAGTTTTGCTGGCCCGTGGACCAGGTCCAGTGCTCACGGGCCAGTACCTGGCTTGTGCACTGGGTCAGATTGTTTGTTTTTTGTTGGCCCACGGGCTAGTTCTGCAACGTGTGGGCTGGGTCTGGTGCTCACCTACCTGCAGCCAGGATGACCAGACCAGGAAGGACCGTTCCAGGACCCAGGTAGGAGACACCAGCAAATGAAACAAATCAAAACAAAATGGAAATTTCTGTTTCGTTTTGTTTCATTTCTCTTAGAGGGGGCAGTTCTAATCATTTCGTTAGGCAATGAAATGAATAACGAATAATGAAACGAACCAAAAGTTCATTTTGTGCCTATGTCTAAACAGGATTAATGGCTGAATGAGAATTTTAACCTGGCATTCCAAAATTTGACATCATCACTTTAACGGCTATACAGTGCTGCTTGTTGCTTGTTGCTTGTTGCTTGTGTGCTTTGTTTGTTTATACTGTGGTTCCTCAATCTTGAAACTTTGATTGGTTTAGAACATACAGTAGCACCTATTAACTGCGATGAGCAGAAGCAAACATATAGTATCAGAGAAGCATGCAAAGTGATTTGGCTCAGTTCATTTGTGGACATTGTCTACAGGTTCCAGATGCTCCCTAGAGATATAAAATTTCCAGAAATTTTGAAGCTCAGAGCCCCTCCTTTTTTCTGGGTTTTTCCCTCAGAAAAAAATATGGATTTTTTTTTGGGGGGGGGGAATTGAAAAAAAAAATGCTATATTAGCACTCCCCCCCCCGGCCCCTTTTACAGCTTGAAAGTCATTCTGTTACTTTAGGAACATAAAACATGACTATGGACTATCTGACTTGGCATAAAACTATCCCATTTAGCATATTACAATATAGTATACCGAAACAATTATTACAAATAGAATTAACTTTAAAAATAATATTTGTTTGTAATTGTAAGTAACAAATGGAGTAACATTCTCCTGAACTGCAGTGCATACTAATGAATGGGCATGAAATTTAATCAGAATCATTTTTATTGCTCTGTATTTTCTTCTAGTGCTTTGAGGCCTCATGAAAAGAACAGAACAGAACCAAACATACTCACCCACATGCAAAAACAAAAGAGAAACATTTTTATTTATTTTGTAACAATATCAGCAGCTCCTAAAGGAAGGAATGCTTCTTCCTTTCCAGGACATTTTATGGTTTGGTTGGGACATTGAGTCTTAAGCTACCCATGCATGCTTTCCGTGTTAGTCTTTGCAGATCAATTTCCACATGAAACATAGAGGTGTAAATATGCTTTGTTACTGATAATTTGGATACATAGGTATATAGTATTCTCTACTATTACTTTATTGTTTAAATTTGTGTCATTTCTGGCCAAACGATCTCAAGGCAAATTGCCTGGCTCTCTCTCTCCCCCCCCCAATTTGTTTTCATAACAGCTGTGTGAAGTGTGTGTGTGTGTGTGTGTTGTGTTGTGTTGTTACAGTCGTGACTGACTCTTCGTGACTCCATATCCATGGAGTAGGTCAAACTGAGAGAGAAAAGAGAGAGATAGAGATTGTCCCAAGTAATCCAGTTTATCTATAAAATTTCAAGCTTATGCTTGATAAAGTGCCCCTGTCCATGAAAGTACACATTAATATATATACATGTTAGTCATTAAGGTGCCACCACATTAAGATGCCACTACATTTTTCTTCTTTTGCTTTTTAATTCTGTTTTTTCTTCACCTGTAATTAGAGATGGGCATGAAACGCCAAAATGGTGTTTCGATTCGTAATCCGTTTTCTTTCCTCCCGTTTCATTTCTTTAAATAAGAAATGAATTATTTTTTTAAAAAATGATTTTTTTAAAAAAAATCATTTTGTATTTCATTTGCTTCAGCTTATTTTTTATTTTTTTATTTTTACAGCTGGCTGGACCAGGGCCGGAGGGTCTTTTTTTAATTTTATTTTTTAATAAGTCCCTCTTGTGTGGTGGGGCAGTGCTTCCCAGCTGAAAGGCTCTAGTGCCTCGTTTGTTTGTTTTTTCATCCCCCCCCCCAGCCCACGAGCTGAACTCGCTGGAGGGATGTGGGTGTTTTTGTTTTTCTAAAAAATTATTTTAAAAAGTTCCTGTTGCGGGCTTATTTTATTTTATTTTTTATTTTTACAGCTGAGAAGTGCTGGCTTGGGGCCACCGCTTCCCAGCTGAGAGGCACCAGTGCCTCTTTTTAAATCTCTTCCCCCCCCCCCCCCCCCCCGTAGGCCGAACGGGCTGGCCCGTGGGCTGGGCATGGGCTGGAGGGACATTTATTTTATTTTAATTTTTTGGTTTTTTTTTTTTAATTATTTTTAAAAGTCCCTATTGCAGGCTTTTTTTTTTTTAGCTGAGAGGAGCTAGTGCCTTTTTTTAAAATCTGCCCCCAGCCCCCTGGATGTACCCGCTGGCCCGCAGGCTGGACATGGGCTGAGGGATTTTTATTTTATGTTTTTTTTAAGTCTGCCGGGCTGGCACTTTTTTTTTAAATTTAAAAAAAAAAATTTACAGCACCGACCACGCAACCCCAGGAGACAGGGTGTTGCTTTCAACCATGTGGCTCCCGGGCCAGGTCAGCACTTTATTTTTATTTATTTATTGTTTTTAAGTCCCCGTATGCCAGCTTTCCCCCACCTCTCAGCTGTAGGGCGGGCTTTTCCCCACCTTGGCTGCTGGAGTTCCAGGCAAGGACGAGGCTGGCGCTACAGGAGAACAAGGTAAATGACACAGGGAATGAAAAACAAAATGGAATGAAACGGAAATTTCTGTTTTGTTTTGTTTTGTTTTTCTTTGATGGGTCCCTTCGTTATTCATTTTGTTCCCTAATGAAATGAATAATGAATAACAAAACAAATTAAAAATTCATTCCGTTACCATCTCTACCTGTAAAGCTTGCCCAGATTAATGTGGCTACCCTTTCTACAACTCCATCAGTGCCTTTAAAGATATTTTGTTGGACTCCTTTTCCATTTTTTTGAAGAAAAGACTTTTCTCCAAGTTTTTGTGTCATATCAGGTTTGTTCATCAGACTGTATCATGTTACATCACATAATGAAACATGACAGAGTCAGCCTAGTCTGATGTGTGTGAACACATAACCCATTTGGGGAATACAGAGAATACATTTTGTCCATAAAAATGTAATTGAAGAAGTTAAGGATGAAAGGAAGTAAACAGTTCTGTACTGACTAAAAATACTCTGAATTAAGATTTAGGGACTTAAGAACTGCAAGTTCCTTGTTTTCCTCCTCTTCTGCACCTTCCACCTTCCATTTTTTAAGGACAGGTGAGTTCCTGAGACTATGAGGACACAAGCCACTGCTGAAATGAACAAACTTTCCCAATTTTCTTTTCTTTTTTCTTTCTTTCTTTTTCTTTTTCTCTTTTTTTTCGTTCTTTTGGCTTGGCCTGAGTTTTGCATACTATCACCTACCTTTCCTTACCTTTCATTTGAAGATATAAGTCCTGAAGTCATTCTTGACATTTGCAAGATCAGATCTGATATCTGTTTACATGCTGGGGATGCATCATCTAGCAGAAGAAGCCTAGAAGCATGAAATCAGATCTGAGATACTAATGCATGGCAAACGGATGCATGTAAGGAAAATAAAACTCATGAGTCTTCTGCCTTCTCATATATTTTAGGGTCTGCTGCTTCTTTTGAGGGCCATGAATGTTTTTTATAACTTTTTCACTAAGCAATTGAGAATGAGATTTTGGCCATCATTTACAGGGAATCTCTTTTTGTCAGCAGATCCGTGGTGTTGGTGTGTCCTGAGTTAGAATGCCTTCTCCTCTTGGTGGGTCAACGGGACAGGTCTGGAATTATGCTGAGATACCATGCTCCCTGCAACCCTGCACAATCCCTACCAGAGCTCACTGAGTTCATCTCGGTGGCTTTGTTGAGTCCCCACCCCCCACCTTTTGGTGGTAGGTGACTTCAATGTGCATGCTGAGGATGGGATTTTAGACTCAAGAGAAGATGGAGCATCCAACCAGGCTGCTGTTTGGTTACTGAGCAGGTGCTATGTTTGGGCAATCAGGGAGGCCAAAAGATTTTATGCCTCCCTGGGAATTGGTGCAGCCTTGAACTGCCAGGTGGAGTTCTGGGTGCTTTGAGACATCACCAATCCTGGTCAGTCTGAGACTCCTCCTAGTGATTTCACTAGTGAGTCTTTTGCAGCCTTTTTTAGATCCAAAATTGAGGCCATCCGATCCGGTCTAGACTCCGGTTGTTTTAACCTCCCCTTGATTATCCCGAGCACCGCACCCCCTTGGTCTTCTTGTATGGTTGAGTTTGGGTATGTATATTATTAGCTGAGGCTTCCAGGGCGCTGGCCCATTGCAGGCCGGTGGCTTCCTCCTTCAACCCTTGCCCATTTTGGCTTATTAAATCTGCTGGTGGGAGCATGCCAAACTGGGCTTCTGTTATTTCCACTGCATACTTCAGGGAAGGAAATTTTCCTTCTCACCTGAAGGAGACAGTGGTGAAGCCCACATTAAAGAAACCTGGCTTGGCATTGGACGATTTGTCTAATTCTCGTCTGATTGCCAGTGTTCCTTTCCTGGAAAAGGTGATCGAGATGGTGGCTGCCATCCAGCTCCAGCCATTCCTGGAGGAGAATCGCATCCTGGACCCATTCCAGTCCAGGTTCAGGCTGCATCGGGGAGGGGATGAGACCACCCTGGTTATGCTGCAACATAACCTCCTTAGGGGGGCTGACAGGGGTTGCTCTACCTTGTTGGTCCTCCTTGATCTGTCAGCGGTCTTTGATACCATTGACCACGTTATCTTGCTGGGCTGGCTTTCTGAGGTGCGGATTGGAGGCACAGCTTAGAGCTGGCTCCGGTCATTCCTTAGTGGCCATTCCTAGTGTGTTCAGATGGGGGAGAGTTGTGGTCCCCTTGGACTCTCCCTTGTGGGGTGCCCCAGGGGTCGTCAATCTCCCCATGCTGTTTAACATCTATATGAGGCCACTGGCTGATTTAGAGTCTGCTGTCGTCAATATCCTGATGACACACAGCTCTATCTTTCCTTTACCACCACTGCAGTGGAGGCGGTTCAGACCCTCAACTCCTGCCCAGATGTGGTCAGTTTGTTCTGTTCTTTGGGGCATCTTCTGGTGGGCAAAGTGGCCCCCTCTCTAGTCTGGAGGGTATTACCCTTCAGATGGTGGATAGAGAAAGGAATCTGGGCATGTTCTTGAATCATCCCCAGATCCCTTACTATCCCTAGAAGCCCAAGTGATAGCCGTCTCCAAGTCTTCCTTTTTCCATCTTTGGCAGATCACCCAGATCCGCCCATACCTGGATGAGGCCTCCTTGAGAACAGTTTTGCAGGTGCTTGTGATCTCGAGGATAGATTTCTGCAACACTCTCTACATGGGGTTGCCCTTGACCCTTGTTCAGAGACTACGGTGGATACAACATGCAGTGGCCAGACTGGTGGTTGGTGTGGGCCTGATATGACCACATCACCCCAGTTCTGGCTTGTTTGCATTGGTTGCCTGTTGTGTCCCAAATAAGGTTCAAGGTACAGTATTGGTTTTGACTTACAAAACCCTCCACTGCTTAGGACCTGAGTATCTGCAGATCTTCCAGAAGTCAACTGATGCCCTTCCCAGCAGAATGTCACAGGTGCTCTCACTCTGGGTGGCCAACTCCCAGGGAAGCCCAGAA
Organism: Phrynocephalus versicolor; assembly: GCA_023846285.1. NCBI lineage: Eukaryota > Metazoa > Chordata > Lepidosauria > Squamata > Agamidae > Phrynocephalus > Phrynocephalus versicolor. Next base: position 46,496,505 of record JAHTLZ010000379.1, read on the forward strand.
ATTGATCACTCGAAACCAGTCATTCTCATTGGCTGCCCCTATACTTTGGAACAAACTGCTAAGTGAGATTTGCCTTGCACAGTCCCTACCAGCCTTCAAAACAACCACTTAAGACCATGCTTTTTGGAGAGGCATTTGGTGACCATTAGTGGGGGGTTTTTTATGTTCTGTTTCATTTTGTTCTTATTATTTCTTTTGTTTTGGTGTTTTTGTTATTATTTTTAATTGGTTTCCATGTTTTTTGTGTTTTAAAAAATTCTTATATGCAATTGTTGTACACCGCCTGGAGATTCTTTGTGAAGATGGGCGGTATAGAAATAAATAAATAAATAAATAAATAAATAAATAAATAAATAAAAATCACCCACTCAGCCAAACTTTAAAGCCTTTAATTAATACATTTACCACGAGTAAACCCTTAATATTCTGCACTATTCTGCTAATTCACCATAATACTTCTAGGTGTTTGAGTCCTGCAAGCCCTGTATCAATAAAATGTAGCGTGGATCTTCCAATTCACTGTACAATTACTCCCTGTTCCAATACTTGAGAATTTATTTTCAGTAAAATCTTTTCACTCCTGTTCCAACAGAATCAATTAATTTTAATTCCCCCCCAATACTAAATGTGTACAGATTCTTTGTCACAGCATTCCAGTAAAGTTGTCTGGATAAAGGTTAAAGGTACTCTCTCTGTCTCTCTCTCTCTCTCTCTCTCTCTGTGTGTGTGTGTGTGTGTGTGTGTGTGTGGAGAGAGAGAGAGAGAGAGAGAGAGAGAGAGAGAGAGATCAAGGGTACTACATATATCTGCTGAACACTTCCTCCTAACTTTGTGCATTTACACATGAATAGGTCCTTGGTTCTAAATGGCATGAAGATCACACCAAATTACAGTCACTTTAACGTCAATGTGTCAAACTCAATCCAGTATAAGCTTCTAAGCACAGGATCGTCATTACAGCTATATGATAGTACAACTGTTATTATGCAGCAGAACAAATCAACACCGTACAAAGCAATTCTAAATCTGGGAGTATCTCAAACAAAAATTTATAACTTTGAGACTGGACTTTGGATCAGCTTCAAATTTATCATCAGTGTAGCAGGCAGTTAGCTCTTGCGCTGTGCCATCTTAGGAATATTTGGGAAAACAATTTTCTAATTAGAAGTCTTCAAATTAAAACTATTTCCCCTTCATAAATAGGAGGCCCTATTTTTTTTAATTTGGAAAGATTCCTGGCTGCAGAGGGTGATATAATGATCCTCAAAAGAGACCTTTCAACTGAGAAAAACAGTGACTTTGGTATAAACTGACAATGTGCATGGTACAGGCTTTCTAGGCAGATGAAACAATGTATTTTGCAGGGAAGAGAGAATTACAGGATAACAAAGCTATTACAGAAGGAGTAAAATAAAACATGAGTTTTCTTTAAAGAAAATAAGAATTCAGAATTTCCTTAGCCTTCCCCTGTAATAATTATAAAAATGAGGCTTTCCCTAACTCCATGAGCCCCCTCCAGGACAAGGATGAAGAAATGCACAGAACATGGACAAATTAATGTCTCAGCCATGAAATTTGAGGGGATTTTGATAGTTGCAGTGCAAGAAATTTAACTTTTTCATTCTCTTTGCTCTAACAAATATTTGTGCATGCAGATGATTATAACATCCACATTTGCAAGCTATAATGGATTATACAAAGGCTTAATAAACGGCAAGCAGCACTACTTATAAACAACACAGGCCACACCTGTAAAGTATTATAATGAAGAAAGATGGAGAACCTTTTAGAGGCTGAGTGCCCAAACTGCTATTCAAAACCCATTTATTTTTCACAAAGTGCCAATACGGCAATTTAATCTGAATACAGTGCTACCCCAGATTACACATGCTTCGGGTGCTACCCTTTGGGAAAGCAAGGATTGAAGAGCAGGGTTTTGAATTTCCAGTGGCCAAAGCCCCCTCGCTGTGGCCACAGGAAATTTAAAAAACTTGTCTTTGATCCTCGCTTTCCTGAAGAGTAGCATACCCATCTGTCTCTCTGCCTAGGTCAAAGAGATGGATGGGGTGCTACACCATGGGGAAAGCAGCTTGTAAACTTCTTCATAGCCCCAGTTTACTCTCCAGCCACGCCGCTCTGGGCATCCCAAAAGTGGCGTCGTTGGAAAGAAAACTGTGGCTATGAATGAGCCCACAAACCGCTCTCTATCCTTCTTCTGGCTCTCTGCATGGAACACAGTGATGTGCTCCGAGCAGAGGGGGAAGTGCTGTAGCTGTGAGGGGGCGATGTCACGTGCCCACAAAAAGGGCTACACATGCCACCTTTGGGCACCCGTGCCATAGATTCGCCAACACTGCCCTAGACTCTTTCTTTTGGTCTGTGGAACGTGTGGGTGGATATTGAGAAATAACATAAATAAAACAAATGATGCATGTCTCCCCAAATGATGGTGGCAGCTGTATTGCTATGCTGTCATTTAGGGGTCCATAGCAATCAGGGCTGTTTGCATATTTTCCAACAATCACCCAGTTCTCTGGTGTTTGCTGTGTATTCATGTGCTTTGCTTCTCACACTCGTTTTGCACAACCCCTATTTGCCCAAATGACAGAGAATCTGACAAAGAAAAAAACATATGTTCTTGTCTCTCTTCCACCTGGACATGAAAATTTCTACTGGAAATGTTGCATTGAGTTGAGAGAGACTAAATTAAGGGAAAGCAGGAATTTACCTTCATGGCTTATTTTATTTTATCTATAGACCACCCATCTACTAATGGCCAGTCTGGGTGGTTTATAACTGTGCAAATAAGCTATTTAAAACAAACGGTAACCACACTACACTCCAATCAAAATCAAACACAAACAATGTAGAAATAGCCAAAAATTACCAATTAATTGACAGGTTTATGAACAGGTGATGGAACCGATGTCTTTTACTAGAACAGTTCTGCAATAAGATGTCACAGGCTCTGGGAAAGCCTGCCTTAAAACCCATGATAGGACAGCTTTTGAAAAAACAACAATAAATGTCTAACCAGAAGGATTTCACCAACTGGACATAAGTGCACAATATTGTGCTCACAATGTAGGCTTAATTGGTTGACTTGTGCATGATGCATTGAGGGGGAGGAGACTGCAAAGTAATCACTGCCTGTTGCATTCCTACATAGTTGTGGGTCATTGCAGACCTGGCTATAAAAGTAAACATAGCTGTACCATTAGTTTATCTAATACATGCACCTCACAACTTTCCTCTAGCCTGGGAGACAATTTCCTGGTGTCTCTTCCTTTGACAAATGCTTCCAAAGCAGATACAATATAAAAGATATATATATATAAAAACTTCATCTTCGCTGTCAGTTTTGATCCCACCACTCAGCAGTCTTCATCTCCTATAAAAGTTGTGCAGAACTGATACCTTCTGAGTGGGTAGCTATCTCAGATCAAGATACTGCCACTTCAATCCAATTTTTTTGTGATTTCGGGTTCCGGCTATACCATTGTGAGACAACTTGATAAGTGCTCCAGCTTATCAAGTTGAATTCCTCCAGATAAAGGGACCCTAATAAGGGTAAAGTTTCCTTGGAGGGGAAACAAAGAAGAGGCAGCAACTGTAGACCATGAAGGGTGTGGTGGCAAACTTTGTGGAAGCAGGAAAATGCTTCATCTCCTACTGGAGGAAGACCTTTGCTATGGCGAAGGTGGAGCTGTTGGTGCCAGACATTAAAGCTGTAAATGTTTGGCATGTTGGAATGCTTCTATCTCTTTCTATGCGAAGCTTCTCCTTGGTATCTGGAAAATCTTTCCTTCATACAAGCACTTAACTCCCCTTCTGAGGAAGCGACTTTTAGCAAAGAAAGGGTGAATGTTTTCGAAAGTCAAACAGAGAAGTGATTGTTTTCACATTATTTCATGAACTTACCTTTCACCTATTGTTCTCTTCTTGTGGAAAAATATTTTATGCCTTTCCTGCTCTTTATATGTGGTGGATTTAAAGATAAAATTTAAAGGAAACTACCTTATGCCTCTGTGCTTTCTATATGTTGAATTTAAAGACACAATTGTAGGAGCAGCATTGGGAAAGTTGTTTTTTTTCAAAAAACATCAGCTGACCTTGGAGTAACTGTATGTTTTAAAACATAAGAACATAAGAACATAAGAAGAGCCATGGTGGATCAGGCCAAAGGTCCATCTAGTCCAGCTTCCTGTATCTCACAGCGGCCCCACCAGATGTGTTTGGGAGTGCATGAGACTAGATATCTCTCTCCTGATACCACTCTTCAAGGCTATTCCTCACTGCTTTGGCTTCAATAGTCTAGTTACAATCCTCTGTATCTCCCTTTTTGGAAACTATGTGGCAGAAACTATTACAAGCAGTATTAACCCTTTCTTGTGAGCTATAAAAATAAAATGGATTGGGAGAACATTTCAGAAGAAAATTTTGCTAACATAATTCTATCTGACTTGCAAAAAATTATAGCTATCTTCACAGATACAACCTCTGAAGATACAGAGATTTTCAATGCTGATAAAGTCATAGAGGCAAAACAGATAACTTAAGATGGAGTAACACTGAGTCTCTAGAAAAAAAAATTGAAATTAGTTCTGATTAGGATATTGATCTAAAACAAACAGCTGATCTTAATCTACCAAAAAAAAAAAACCCCACACAACTGTCCAGTGGCTGAAGCCTCAAGGACGTGCTTTGCTTCCCCAGTTTCTCCCAGGAAACAAACCATATATCAAGTGGTGCTAGAGGAGAAGATTTGTGAGATGGCTATAAAATCTGGGCATCCATTCCCATCTAACACCAGAGCTTAAAACAATATCTGGCTATCCATTCCCATCTGGTACCAGCCTGCACAAATACATTTGTATGTGTGTTGAGCTTGCACAAGGTCAGTCCATCAAAAAGCCAGGAAGAACAGAGACTTTGGCGGTGTGTGTGGGGGAGGAACGAATCGATAATCATGATTTTTGGTGGATAAGGACTCAAGTTTCAGGACTCTGTGTCAAGTTGGACTTAAGTCACACTAGTGATTTGACTTGGACTCAACTCCCCCCCCCCATTACTTGGACTCACAACTCACACCTTGGAACCCACCTACTCTCTCATGGCACAGTGGTTAAACTGCTGTACTGCAGCTGTAACTAGTCACGACCTGGGGTTCAATCTCAGGTTGCTGGCTCATGGTTGATTCAGCTTTCTATCCTTCCAAGGTAGGTAAAATGAGTATCCCATCTTGCTGGCGTGGTAGCGGCAATGTGTAGCCAGCATAATTAAATTGTAAACTTCCCAGAGAGTGCTTTAAGCACGATGTGGTGGTACATAAGCAGAACACTTTTGGTTTTTTTGCTTTGCTTTTTTTGGAGAGGAAAAAGCTTACAGTATTTATTAGGGACTCAGACTTGAGGTTTGGGACCAAAAAATCAGACTCAAACTTGGTTCTTGATACCAAAGACTCAGACCCAAAGAGTTGTCAATGTGTGTGGTGATTTGAAAGCCTTCTTATTGCACAGGCTGTAACAACTGTGGCACAGATCCCACTTGCTAGTGTATGGACTAGTGGTGAGCCTTCTTTAAATCCCAGCGTCAGTACTGGATCTACACAGAGAGGTTCTTCATCCCATTCATATGACACCTCATCATTGATCTAGATTCAGATGTGTACTTTCAACCAACACCATAAAAATGGAGATTTACATCACTAACTAAGGCAGTTACTTCATGTCCGTTTTGTCTCTGTTAGTGTTGCACTTAGGAGCAGTACAAAAAAAATTGTTGCTTCACGTCCGTCACACAACTACTGAAATTTGTCTCGACCACACCCCCGGAATGGGTGCTAAGCACGACAATACTGTACCTGGTGCTGGGGTAGGGTTTTCCCTTGTCACTCTTTGTTCCTGCTTTCTGTTCCGAGACAAGACACCATGTAGTAATGACTGTCACACAATAAAACATTCATTTTACTCAGAAAACTGTTTTTTTAATTTCGACTTTTCAGAAGTGAAATATCAAAAAAGAATTTTAAGCACCCCCCCCCCCAAAAAAAAAAGGAAAAAGGAAGCTAGACAAATTTAGTGCTTCTCATGGTACAAGACTGTGAGGTAACAGTTGTTACAAGACAAGCTATCACAACCATGGGAATACTGAAACACGAACAAAACGATGTCATCGTGACCAATGCTGTCACAGTACAAAACTAGTCACAGAACAAAGAAGTACGTGAAGTAACTGCCTAAGATGTGATGTGATGTCTGAGTCCACCACATGATTAGCTGTACTTCAGAAAAGATATATCTGAAAGTAACATGAAGGTATCTATGAAGTTCATAGCACTGTGCCCATAGCGCTCAGCTGTCATGTTAAAGTTTGTATGATATTTTCTTCATGTTGAGAAGATAATGACTGTAGACATTATAGTACATTATAATGCAATTATATTATAAATTTATAAAGCTACAGGACATCCTAACTTTCAATTTGGGAACAGAGGTGTGGCCTAAACAATTTAATCTCTTTTCCATTTTCTCTCTACATAATTGTTGTCAAGCTAAGCCAGAAATTCATCAGCTTTATTACTCTGAACATATCTCAGGAATTCAAGTTCTGACTAACTTGTAAACATCTATTAAACTTTGTGTTTGGCAATAATGATAATTAGTTGCCAAAATAATTTGATGCACTGCCACAGCAGAGTCTAATGCTTTGATTCAGCTGATTACTTGTCTTCATTTGTAGTGAACCATATGTATTTAAAATTATATCAGTAGTAGGTTCCAACATAATATTAGAAGTTGTCTTGCACTTAAAAGAGATAGACTCTTTTTTTGGATAATGGGGATTAAAGGACTAGAATACTAAAGCTGATATTCTAATTTCTTTAAATGTGCATTGTACTTATTTTATACCTATGGATTTTGTCCGGAATCTCAAGCAGGGCTAGGAAACCTCTGACCTTTTAGGTGGAGGTAGTTTGCACAGTAAGTGAGGATGGGATATGATTTCACATGAAGCATTTCTGCAGATAAACTGATGCATGCATGGAATGAGTTCTTTTCAGTAAAAAATACTTTGCATTATATATAAGGCTGGATTTTTTACAGTCTTGCATGCTGCCTGTGGTTTGATCAAGTGGGAGGTATTTTCTGGCCTGGGGTGACTTTCAATCTTATCTATCCCCAGCCAATCATTGCCTCCTGTCTCTGAATTCAAGGAGAGTCCTGCCTCTCTGCTGAGTGTTCCTTTCCTTCTCGTTAACCGATTATCTATCTGGAGAAATTGAAGCTATTCTCCTCTATGGATCTCTGTACTTCTACTGCATAGCACAAAGAAATTTCAACAGAAAATCAAAACACTACAACATAAAATGTCCAGATTGGTAAGAATTTTACCCAACTAAAGTAGTCTACTTGCTTTGATATGGCCTTCCCAATTCTGCCCTTATCAATGCTCTATGTCTTAGCTATGTGCACTGATAGGAAGAATATAGCCCTCACTGCCAGTCCTAAATTAATATTTGACAACTAGTTTGTAGAAGACTGTCTAGGGAGCCAATGATCCACTACAGTATTTTTTTTTTCATATTAATTACAACTCCTTGAAGCCTATGGCCACCTTATGAGGGGAATAGGGAACATTACTTGCATAATCCCATATCCATCACACACCAAGATAGCTTGGGGATTCCGGGATTTGTTGCCTAAAAGATTATCTTTGTTCTTTTTCTGAGGTCCTCCTATGGGGTGCCTCATGAGATGAGGCAAAGAAAGGGCCTCTTCGCTCATGACAGTCTGTTTACAAATCGTCATAAGAACATAAGAAGAGCCATGCTGGATCAGGCCAAAGGCCCGTCTAGTCCAGCTTCCTGTATCTCACAGTGCCCCCACCGGATGCATCCAGGAGTGCACAAGACTAGATATCTGTCTCCTGATACCACTCCCCTGCATCTGGCCCTTGAAGTACCCTGGTTTAAAGCCTGGAGATTACACATCTCCATCATGGTTTGTAACCTGTGATGGACTTCTCCTCCAGGAGTCTGTCCAATCCCCTTTTGAAGGCATCCAGGCCAGATGCATTCACCACATCCTGTGGCAGGGAGCTCCACAGACTAACAACATGCTGGATAAAAAACATTTCCATTTGTCTGTTCTCAGTCTCCCAACCCTCAGTTTGAGCATATGTCCCCTAGTTCTGCTATTATGTGAGAGGGAGAAGAGCGTCCCTCTATCCAATTTACTCATGCCCTGCATTATTTTGTATGTCTCAGTCAGATCTCCCCTCAGGAGCCTTTTTTCCAGACTAAAGAGCCCCACAATTTTAGCCTGTCCTCACAAGGGAGGTGCCCCAGCCCAGTAATCATTTTAGTCACTCTCTTCTGCACCTTTTCCAGTTCCACTATGTCTTTTTTGAGATGCAGTGACCAGAATTGTACACAATACTCCAGGTGCGGCCTTACTATCATTTTGTACAATGGCATTATAATGTTGGCTGTTTTATTTTCAATCCCCTTTTTGATCATCCCTAGCATGGAATTGGCATTCTTCATCGCTGCCACACACTGAGTAGACACCTTCCTTGAGCTGTCCCCCAGCACACCAAGATCTCTTTCCTGATCTGTCACGGATAGCTCAGAGCCCATGCATTGACAGATAAGGTTTTGATTTTTCTCCTTTGAGATCCTCATCGGGTACCTACATACTTATGGTTCATCTTTGCACTACTCTTTGGTGTTGCCGCCAACAGAATAAAATCAATTGGCAAGGATCTTTTGATGCTGTCCGTTGACACAGGGTTTTTGATCTGATTGCCATGCACAAAATATTACTGTCCTTCACATTCTCTACTACAGAATGTAATCTCGTTGCACTCAAACTGGAAACCTGGGAGCTCCATCCTATGCCCCCAGGGGCTCTTTCTCTTTGCTTCCTGGGCCTCACTTTCCCCCTGCAGTGAGCTTTCTTCTCCCTCATACAGCCTTTCCTGGGATCATTGAGCATTTTAGACTGCACAATAACCATCCATTGTTTGAAGTCCCATATTTTAAAATATGGCTTGTTTCTCTGCATGCTAGTCACCACTCGTGGCGCAGAGGTTAAATGCCTGTACTGCAGGTAAAACTGTGCTCACGACCTGGGTTCAATCCCCGGTAGCAGGCTCAAGGTTCACTCAGCCTTCCATCCTTCCGAGGTCGGTAAAATGAGTACCCAGCTTGCTGGGGGGGCAATGTGTAGCCTGCACACTGTAATTAAAAAATTGTAAACCGCCCAGAGACCACTTGTAGTGGTATGGGGCGGTATATAAGCAGAACACTTTTTGCTTTTGGTTTGCTAGACTACCAGTTCAAGTAGCTTTCCCTCAGTATCTGTCTAATATAACTAATTCCCAATGGATAAATGCTTTCACAGCAGTATGATGTCAATCTATGCGTTCTGCAGTGGTTAAGGGAAGATACCAATGGATACCCTTGGAAGACCAAGTTTGCCATTGCAAAACCAATGCAGATGATCTAACCCATTACTTACTTGTCTGCCCAATTTATAAGGAACTAAGAGCAATTCTGTTCAATGAAGTAGGTGCTGCATCAAATAGGTCTGATGTATATCTGATAAATTTCCTACTGAGGAATAGTATACCATGTATGTCTGGAAAGGCAGTCTGTTTTGCTCTTAGGGCCGCAGTTTTAAGGAGGACATTTTGTGGTGACTAGATTTTCATTTCTAAGCTGGCTCAAATTGGTTCTATTTTTAGGGGTGCATTGTGTCTTTGATTGGTTCATATTATTTGAATATTGTTTGTAATGAGTATGGCCACACAACAAAGTTATTTTACTTACTTACCCTCTGTCCCTGAACCCAGCCCAGGAGTCACCCATTTATGGACTTGCAATCACCTGGAAATTGAGTTCACTCTTTAGAAGTTTGAGAATGTTGTCCATCAGTCACTATTGCTAGACAAATAGTATTTTCAGCTGATTACTAGTAAATTGGTGTCATACTCTGCCATCACCCAAGCCATTCTTGGAATAATACTCATTACACAAAACACATGGGTGTGTGATAAAATAAAAGACTGAAAGTAGACAGAATCATAGTGGGCAACAGATAAAAGTAATCAGTTCATTGCTAGAAGGAACAGGGTCTTGTAGTTGAGATATATATTAGTCAAGCATTAGAGAAGAGCTTCAAATGTGTGCAGCTGGGCATTACTAAAATGTCATTATTGCAATTTTGATGTTTTAATTGTCTGAATTGTTTATTTTGATTGTGAGCCACCCAGAGACCTTTGGGTAGTGTGCGGCATACAAGCTATAAATAAATAAATAAATAAATAAATAAATAAATAAATAAATAAATGTTAAACTTGTTAATTTTAATTAATTAATTATAATTTCTTAAAATATTGATCATTATAAGTTGGGTCAAGAGGGGTCTGCAGAACATATTGTAAGTTTAACCAACCCATTTTTTTAAATCTGGGAATTGGTAGTACACTATACACACAAGGTTCCATATGTCTAGTTCTTATTGTTTCCAAGATCTTTTGGAAGAAAGAAATAAGCTTTCAAAAATATTTAAAAGAATACAGTTTGTGGGATTTGCAGACAACAAAACTCAGATTTCTTATGACTATGACAGTTCAGTTTTTATTGCAGGAACAATGTTCCTCTGATGCTTGCAAATTAAATTGAATTATTTACATGGGATTAGATTTTTTTGTGGGATGTTCAAATATGCTCAATTGATCTACAGTGGAAAAAATTGGTAGGTCTCTTCACTTTTAATTATCTTTATTTTATCTTCAATTAAATATCAAGTTTTTCTTATTTATCTTGGAAAAAGCACATTTCAGCATTAAAGTGGTGCTGCCTTGCGATATCCCTAAAGCTGTACATCAAAACAAACTCGACAAATATGAAATCTACTTTAGCACCTCTTATCTCATTCATAGGAAGTGAGTGAGGGGTAAGGCATTAAGAAAAAAACACCACCTTGTATGCTCTTAACAACTAAAACCAATTTACTTTCTAATTGTATGTCTTCTGCTTACGGGATGGCTCTTCCTTGATGTTACTCTGAAGCACTCTGGATGAGCACTGTAATAGAAGCTTATCTTATAATCTTTGATCTCTTTACTTCCTTTTTTTACGTCAAGTTTATTACTTTTGTACTTTATAATTATACAGAACCTGGAAGACTGCAACTCGAGCAAACATTTACATCTACAGCCTCATGTCAGCATGTATTAAATGTACTTGCCTAGATTACAAGACTGGCTAGGAACCAGAGTTCTTGAAGTTTGCAGTTCTCCGTCTTGAAATTTTAACTAGGCTTCTTGCAGATTCATAAAGAGACTTTTTACTTTTTTCTTTTATACGTATATTTTAAAAAAATACTTATTTATTGGCATGTCTGAGATGTATGAAAAATATTAAAAGGATTTTAAAAAAACAAACACATTCATCTTTGCCATAGAGAAAGCACTGAAATAAAAGCCAGCGGCTGAAATTCTGTTGGTGTAAATTTATGCGTGTTGTTCAAACCCATGCAATTCAAGGCTTTTGATTATGCAAGGATTCATTTTTCAATCAATTAATAAAATATAAACAAACAAAATCAAGCATCTGTTTCAATAAATAAATGCTGAATGTTCTGCTATTAGTCTCCACGATCCAAGCTCCCTGTTGATGGTTAAGTGGCCCCAGTCTGATTGCATCAGCCTCACTAGCCACCTCTCTTGGCATGACGGCGTCACATGGTGGCTGAAGGGTTGCTGGAATTTGCTGCACAGGTAATGCAATCAACTCATCTGTTCTCTTTCAAGTGAAAGAGATCTCAATCAAGTGTTGATATTTTGTGGTTATGTTTTGGGGTCCTTAAGAGTCATACAAGGATTTTGAAGTGCATGCGGGTATGGCGCATCTAGCCCTAGCACTGTTGAAGGGAGTAGTGTTACTGTTGTAAAGAGAAATATGTGATCGTAGCCAGTCAAAGAAGGAGGGAAGCAGGGATGAGGAACTCATGAGTCATGAGTTGCAGTTGAGTCTGACTCAAGCAGCACCTGCAACCTGACGAATTCAAGTTGGTATTTAAAAAAAAAACAGAACAAAAGAACACTTGCACTGGACTTGCAACTTGGACCCACTGAGTCTGAGTCATCCCTGGGATTTTAATGGAGACCTACAGGGGTGCATGGGCTTCTAGATTATGTTTCATATTGTCCCCAAAGAGAGCTGAAGACTTTCATCTTCATTAAGCACCTTTGATGAATCTTATGCACATTTCTGGGTAGCTGAATTGTTTCATAAAACCATAGAGTTGGGAGAGACTTCAAGGGCCATCCAGTCCAACCCCCTGCTATGTAGGAACACCCATCACAGTATTTCCGACAGATGGCCATCCAGCCTCTGCTTAAAAACCTCCACAGAAGGAGACTCCGCCACCCTCCGTGGCAGTGTATTCCACTGCTGAACAGCTCTAACCATCAGGAAGTTCTTCTTAATGTTCAAATGGAATCTCTTTTCCTGTAGTTTGAGACCATTGCTCCGCATCCTAGTCTCTGAAGCCATGGAAAACAAACCAGTCCCTTCTTCAATGAGACATCCTTTCAAATATGTAAACATAGCTCTCATATCCCCTCTCAGCCTTCTTTTTGTAAGGCTAAACATTCCCAGCTCCCTAAGCCGCTCCTCGTAAGACATCTCTTCCAAATCTGGCTGCTGAGCCAAAGGTTGGGAGTTCGATTCCCCACTGAGCCTCCTTGACAGGAGATCGACTCTTCAGTTCAAAGGTTCTTCTTCTTATATTATTATAAGCATTTTACAGATCATAGAAGCAGTTTCTTCATTAAAAGTAAACATCCATCCCAATTATATAAGAGATTGTTCATTGAACTTTAAGTGCTATAGACCTTTAGCTCATGAACCATGTTGGGTGACTGGCTCCATTAGTGCATTCAGCCTCTTCAGAAAGTCTCCTTGGTGAACTGGAAGACAATTTCTTGATCCGAACGCGAGGCATTTGGCAGGTTTTCTAGGGGTTTGCCTGCAAGAGTGGCAGTCTTTCCCTTATGCACCAGGCCCTGGATTGTTACCCCCAAGGATTCCAAACCATTCTTCTGAAATGAGTGAAAGCCATTAAGCCCCTGTTTTAAAATGCAGCAATTATACAAGGCAGGGTGGATGAATAATGCATGAAAATAAGTATACTAAATTAAAACACTCCAGATAAGATGCAATCCCATTTGCGGTATGTGTGCTGGAGCGTTCCTTGATTCGGTGAGCATTGATGAATGTTGGTGATCCACATCTGTCATAAACAGTGCAGTCTGTTACATTTTAAAGGCTCTCACTTTGAATCTCTGGGTTTGCCATTTTTACATGCTGCAGAGCTATCCCCATTCCCTCATGTTTGAACAGGTTTGTGAGCCATCTATAAACACTGCAAAAATTTAATTATACAATATTAGGCTTTCCCAGAGTAAACAAACCTGGTTTCTGATTGCACCGTTTTATTGATCTCTTTAGCATTTCTGTCATACAGCTTTGCTTACTTTGTTGAGTTTATTGCTAAGAAGTGGAGGACAGAGTGATTCATTCCATCAGATAGCTTTCTTAGTAGAAGACCTCAAATCATATCTCATAGGTGTGATCCTGAGAGAGAAGGAAAGAAGTTGTATTGGAAGTTGAAAATATTAATTAGTATAAGACAAAAGTCAGGTTCACTGAAATACAAGCATACCAAAAAGACTTGCCACTGTGTTCAACATATAATAGACTAACTTTAATCAATATGTTTGAGATTAGTTTGTAGAGCTGAATGTTTGGAATAAATTTGATTATACTCCTAATCAAATTTATTCTAAATATTCAAATAGATATCAAACATATCCCAGGAACGGAAAAAAGAACAAAAGGTTGTGTAAAGTATTTGTTTAGGGATCAAAGACTTTGACTCAAAATATCAGACTTTGGGTCAAACTAGTTGTTAAGGGATTCCACCACCCCCCAGTGAAATTGTTTCCCTCCCACAGCAGTTTCTTCAGTAGGTAAAAGCCTCAGCAATCAAAAAATTGTAGATGAAGACTATGTATCCATACCAACAACTGAAATTTACATTTAAGGCATGTTGCTGAGGAAAGTCATCTTGAGGTAGACAGATGTTTTTCACCACGCGAGAGAGCACCTCTTCTATAAACGTTGTATCATGTAATTTGACCCATGGCATAAGCTGCAATGTATTGTGCATGCTTAGGCATTCATTTGTGAAAAGGACAAGTTATGTGTACAGTGTTAGCCATTCTGACTAGGAAGCAGTATAATCCCTCTAGATTGGTCATGTCTCATATACAAATCAGGCACCCAACCCTCTACTTTGTGTTTGTCAGTATAGCTGCACCTACCACAAGCTCTACAGTGGTACCTTTTATAAAGGAATTGATTCATTCCAAATGAAATTATGTTAAGCAAATTTTCCTTTATACAAATTTCCCATAGGAATGCATTGAAAATGGAGTAATCCCATTTTTATGTTGTATATAATCGCCCCAAGGCGATTATGTTAAGCAAATTTCCCCTGTCTCTGGAATTTTTTATGTTGTACAGATTTTAAGGTATACAAACTGTTTGTTATACAAGGGTCCAATGTATTTATGTTTGCCATTCAGGTTTCAACCACTCCATTGTTATTCAAGCAGACAATGTAGCCTGTACCTCTTCAGTTACTTCTTTAAGCAGTTTCTTGTCCTATTCAAAGAGAGTAAAAACTGGGAATATCATCTAGTCCCTTGCTATATGTAAAAAAAAAAAATACATTATTAATCTGTGAAGGTACCAAATGAGTGAGCAAAAGAGAAGAAAATGTCCTTCAATTCTATGTCTTTTTAAGCTGAAATCACATCGCCCCAATGGAACTTGATCAAAATATCAATTAATAAGTGGCGGGAAGTGTAGTGAATACAGAATTTCAAGTGTGCTTAAGGTAACTGAGAAAGATTAAAAAAAAAGCCTGAATGTCCCAATACAGATATGATCATAGGTTATTATAACTCACCAAAAGGATCAAAGCAGCATATTGGAAGGAAAGGGACCAGCTTTGAGTATTTGTATAAGTCAGCAGGTTTAATATTACATTTTTAAGCTAGAGGGAAGGCAGGTTTTAGAATTCTTTCTATACTTGTTGAAGATAGGGCCTTTCAAGGTTCCTGCTTACATGCATTAAGGGAATCTGAAACCAGACCTCCTGCATCCTAAGCCCAGGTCTCTCTCCACTAAACCACAATGGGTATTCAACACTGGTCTTACTCTTCTGCTATTTCTGAATGAACATTAGACTGAAGCCTAGCTTTTAAACCTATTGCCTCTTCTGCACAGTTGAGTTTTTGATCTTTGTATATCACCTAGGTCACTGCTGGTGAACCTATGGCACGGGTGCCAAAGGTGGCACTTGGAGCCCTTTCTGTGGGCACCTGACATTGCCCCTTCACAGCCACCTGTATTCAGGTTAAATTGCTGTATTGGCACTTTGCGAAAAAATAGTGGGTTTTGAATCGCAGTTTGGGCAAGCGGTCTCTAAAAGGTTTGCCATCACTGACCTAGGTATTCTGTAAAGCAGTATGTATCAAAAGTAGAGGTGGGCCTGAAGTGCTACAAAGTGCTTTATGCCAAATCAGAAGCACAGCACCTGTTTAACCTCCCCTCTCCCACTCACCCAACAGGTACACTTACCTTCATCAGCATAACACTGGGGTCCTCCTGCACCAGTAGTGAGTCAATTGGTGAAGGAACTTGAGCTGCACTTCCCTGCCTCCTCCAGGAAGCAGTCAGTTACTGGCTGGTGGGGGATTCTTCCTGTCCTGTATCTTGTTCAGACTGACCAGCTGCTTGAGGAGGCATGGAAGGGTAACCCAAGCAACTTCTGTGACTGGCTTGTCACTAGTGTAGGAGGACCCTGGCATTGTGCTAAGGTGAGAGGGCCTACTAGGGGAGGACGAGGTTGTAAGATGATTGTGCCCATCTCTAACTGAAAGTGATGATAATATTGCATTGAATTCATCAGAAATGGAAAAAAATGTCCCAGTTTACTGAAGGTCTTGTTCGTTGAATTCTGTCATATAACCCAATCATATGTATGCCTAGTTTGAAGTATGCATGCCTATTGTGTATGCCTATTGTGTTACACAATGCTTACTCAAAAGCATGTTGCTTATACACCGCTCCATAATGCCTAAAGCACTCTCTGGGCAGTTTACAAAGTAATTATGCAGGCTACACATTGTTCACAGGCAGGTATGAATGGGAATGCATTCAGAAACGTCGCAAACAGGCTGTGTTATGTCTTATGGGGTGTAAATGGAGGAAATATTAATACAGAGGACCCAGCAATAACTTGATAGGGTAATCTAGTGCTAATTTAATATGTGTAAGATTTTTTTAAAAAATAAAATAAAATAAAAAATGGAGGACAATTGAGGGAGAGGAAAGCTTTTTTTTCAAGTGCTGTGTTTAAAGTGCTGCTAGAGCATCACTGATATACTATATCTATTATAAACCATTAAAAACCAATGGGATTTGCTTTGGTCTCCCTTCCCCTCCAAAGGCAAGATGGAGCTTAAAGGAAAGCTTCTCTTTCTTCCCATTCATGGTGCCTGACGGGGTTGTGGCCAGGCACACAACCAACACTTGATCTTTATCTTGTCGGTCAGCCACAGCTGCTTCTGCAATTTTCTAATGGGAAATCTTTCATGTCTTCAGGGTGAAGCAAATCAGCAATGCCTTGATAGCACTTACAAAAAAAAGAAAAGAAAAAGAATTTCAAAGCATTGCTCATACAAAAGCAACAATTAAAAAGAAAGAAAAAACCCTCTCCCATCACCTCCAATGCTCTGCTCCACAGCACGGCTGTGCCCAGCGGAGCCTCCTTGCCTCCCCTGTGCCGGAACCCGCATGAGACTTACCAGAGTCTCGCAAGAGGCAACGAGACCAGAGACCTTATAAGAGCTCGCCACTAGAGATGGGCACAACTCAGCGAAATTTTTGTTTTTGTTTTTGTTTTTTGTTTTCATTACGCAACGAAAACGAAAACAAAAATTTTCCAGAAAACAAAATGAAAGCGAAAACGAAATGAAAAATTTTGCCGTGTTTTTCGTTTTCGTTATGGCAGACACATCACAATGAAAAGAATGCTAACGAAAATGAAAATTTTTTGTTTTCGTTTTGTTTTTCGTTTAATTTCGTAACGAAAATGAAAACAAAAAATGTGCAAAAACCCCCGAAAAATGAAAACGAACTGAAATGGACCCCTTAACGAAAAACGAAAAATGAAAAATTATTTTTTTGAGTCGATGCCCATCTCTACTCGCCACGTGGTCCTCGGCCTCTTCAGCAACCGGCTTTCAACACCTACCTGCCACGTTCATGCAGTAGTATGAGCTTAGCTGGTCGCTTTAGAGCCGGATAGGAATTTTTGACCTGGGTGCGCAATTGGCACTAAGCGCCCGGGGATTTTTCACCTATCACATACTGGTGCGGCGTGGTGGGTTCTCCTTGCAGGGAATCGTATTTGGCCACATGGGGCGGTAGTGCGGAGCACGGATAGGCAGTAGGTGAGTCAAGTCTCAAATTCCCTGTAGGTCCGTCCAACCCTACGGCGTTGCGGATCTGAGATCACAACGCCAGGGGGAAGGATGTACCTGGAGGGCCCACTGGGCTGGCAGGCACAAATGGTGCACCTGGGCAGCCCAGTTGGGGAAAGGAGACTTGCTGGCTGAGGTCGCCCTGTCCAGGGACAGGGCACCCTCGGGGCTATTGACTTGCCCAAACAGGCTGCCAGTTGGTGGGGTCCCAGGAGACCCCAAAGTAACAACTGTCAATCCGCACTACAGCGGGCCCCTGTTTGAAGTTGTGTTTAATGTTCAAGTTATCAATAAAGTGTGGCCTGGAGTTCGTACCCAACACCTTGTCTCGCATGGTTATTCCGGCGTTGTGGGGCAAGGATTATGGAGAGGAAGTTTCAAATCTCCAAAGGGGGGCAGCCTTGGCAAGAAATATTTCATTTTTAAAAGGAAACCTTATCAGGAAAACCTTTTAAAACTGAAAGATCTTCCTAGTTCACCCTATTGCTCTCAAGATTATGGGAGCTGCTCTTCCCTGAGTTGTGATCATCTCCCATTCTCACTGTTTCAAGAAGAAATCAGATTTTTACAACCACAGAGTGGATTGTTTTGGCCCCAATCTCCAATAATATCCTTACATTTAAGGATCATTACTATTTCTTTCATATCTGCCTCTCCAAGTCTCGGTTATCTTCTGATTACTTGGATAGAGTTTCCATTTGGATTGATGACTTAAGCAAGGTCTAGAAAGCTTTCAACAATTTTTGAGTTGTTTTATTGTCAACATTAAATAAATTCTATAGACACTCTCTATTTCAGTGTTCATGTAATCCTGACTTTTTGCACTTTCTTCTTTAACCATGCAAGGTTTTTGTTTCAGAAATGTTGAACTAGTGGGACTTGAGGATTTCAAGCTTGTTGTATTTATTAACTGATTTGATCCACATCTGCCAAATAGTACAGAAATGTGGCTATCCAAATTCTGCTACCAAAACATACCTATATATTACTTGGATCGAATTGTTGTTTTTCCAACCTCACATCCTACCTCTGTTATGCATGGCTAATAGGGAGCTTTCTGGGCAGGAAGGAATGCCAATTTGTCAAGAGTTAACACATCATTTCTTCCTTGCCTCTGAATTGCTAGAGAGTCCCGCCTCTGCATTAAGAGTCCCCCCTTCTCTTTTGCCCTTTGGAAGAGAGAGTCTGTTGAGGCCTGTTTAGGAGAGCAATCATGTTTGTTAGCTTGCTGTTTTGATCTGTACAATTGTAGGTAATGAAACCGTTTTATTCTTTCTACTGCTGACGAGCCTCTAACTGCCAGTTAATGAAAAAGGAGTGGACTACTCTGGGGAACCTGATGCTCTTCTGTTCTGTGAATCCCTGTACTTTGTAGTGCAGCTAAAATAATTTAACCAAAATCCAAAACTCTGCACAACCAACAGCATATTGTATGATGTGTGTGTGTGTGTGTGTGTGTGTGTGTGTGTGTGTGTGTGTATACATATATAAAGAAAATAATTTTTAATACTTGTTTAATGCCCTAAGCACATCCGTTCTCGCTTGATTTCGGAAGCTAAGCAGGGTCGGCCCTGGTTAGTACTTGGATGGGAGACCACCAGGGAATACCAAGTGCTGTATGCGCCTGGAGTAGGAACTGGCAAGCCACTCCAGTACTCCTGCCAAGAAAACTCCATGGACATGGAGTCACGTAGAGTCGGTCATGACTGTAACGACACAACACACACACACAATGCCCAGTACCTAAATATGAAAACTTATGCAGATTTTTTTCTGGTTTTTTTAATGCTAAAATAATGCTAGAAAAGAGGATGAAATGAGCCTATAGAAAAATCACATGCACAAGTGGTGTGGACTTCAAATAAATTTATCCTACCAATCCCTTGTTTAAACATATAAACAAGAAGGACATGGAAAGGTTACTATTCAAACTGCATCACAATCGCATGTCAGTTATTCAGAAGATGGCAGCAAAATCTCATAAACTGTTTTTTTTTTAAATTATTTTCTTCTCAGCTAAGCAATCATATGAGCTGAGAATATATACAGAGAATAGATGGTGATGTGGCTTAATGACCATGTTAGAATGAGGTTGGGATGCCCTTCTTTGAATGTCATCGCAAATAAGCCTCAGCAAAATGTTTTCATACCACACCAGAAGGCATTCTTTGTCATTCCTCACATTTACAGACAGGGCTCATAAGGCTTCAGTCCTCTGCATAGTTGTGTTTTTACCACAGCCCTGGACACAGAAAGCTCCAACTAGATTTCCTACACAAAATGCTCAGCCATACTGAGTTCAACAGAGCTCTGGAAAATTACTTTTCTGGACAAATAAGCCCACGAACCCCCTAACCAGCATGGTCACTATGTCTGTGGGATACTTGGAGTTGACAAATTTGATTGCAATTTCCTGATCCCTAGATTCCAGTTCCAGTGGATACAGAATATACAGTGTTATAGCATGGATGACTCACTCTCTCTCTCTCTCTCTCTCCTCTCTCTCTCTCTCTCTCTCTCTCTCTCTGTCTCTGTATACACAGAAAAGGATGGCAGATTCCTTTGAGGAGGAAGCCTATGATGAAGAACCTGCAGTCCTAGAAAATGAAGTGAAAGCTACTTAGAAAGCGCTGAGAAGAAATAAATCACAAAGTGTAAGTGGAATAGGAAGAGAAGTGTGACTTACAGAGAAGAGATCTGTCAAATTCCTAAAAGGAGAACATTAACAAATATGGAAACAAAAGAATGGCCCAACAATGGCCCAACACTCAATATTAGAGATGGGCACGACTCAGAAAAAAAACTTCGTTTTCGGTTTCGGTTTCGGCTAGGGTCCGATTCGTTTCGTTTCCGTTTTTCGCAAAAAATCGAAAAAATTAGTCGTTTCGTTTTTCGTTTTTTTCGTTTTCGTTTCTGCCGCGATTTCGCGCATTTTGACGTCCGACCGAGACTTGCGGCTTGCGGGCGTAGCGCGGGCGGCGGGGGCGCGGGGGTACATGCGTGGGCGGCGGCAGCGGCAAGCAAGGGGATTGGCTGGCGGGCGCACGGGCGGGCGCGCGGGCGCGGGTCCCGCAAACGAGCAGGCGAAATACAGTTGCCTGGGTGATGGACTTGCTGCTGCACAACAAGGCTAGAGTGCTAAGCAAACCAAGTGGGGTAGAAACAAATTTGCATTTCTTTTTTTCCCCTCTTGGTCTGCTGTGCTGAATCTGCTGATGCTGAACCAGCCAGCAGCCACCCTACTTGGTCTGGCTGACGTGCCTGTTTGTTGTACTTTTTTGTTGTTTGGTTTTTTGATACCATCCCATCTCCCCTCCACCTCTCAGAGGCAGCAGGAGAAAGACATGCCGTTCCTCCCCAAATCTGGATGAGGGGTCTACAACTCTACTCCTCTCAAATTGCCCCCCCCCATCTCCAAGGTCCTTCTGCCTTCACTTCACTTCACATTCACAGTCAAAGTCACACAGTAGGACAAGCAATACAGCCAATGAGCCAAAGCCAATGCAACCCTGCTTTTGGTCATGGATTGGTCTGGTGGTCACTGGTCAGCATTCAGCAATGCATTAGACTACAGTTAGAGCCTGAGGTGGTTAAAGCTACGTTTTACGTTCGTACCTAGCTACTAGTAGCTAGTACAGCCGGAATAGCTTTGGTAGGGATGGGAATGGGATAGGGCTCTGGGTTGCTCTGACTTAAGTTTTACAGCCCACAGCCCAGCCCACTAGGCTATACAAGGAGGACTATCTATGGGCGACGCGTCCACTCCACAAGGCCAGAGTAAGGGCGGCCACTCCTGCCAGGCCACAAGGCAGAGTAGGAGACCACAGCACAGAGCCTGAGTACGGGAGGCTCACTGCCAGCTCCAGTATAAAAAGGAGCTGAATTGCCTGACTGGAAGTAAAATGCCATTGTCCTTGGGTCACAGTGTCTTGCAGCCCAGAGGAAAGAGTTGCGGAGGAGGCCAATCACCTTGAGTCTGGTCTGGCACCACACTGCCTGCGATGCAAACACTGTTCAAATCATTACCCCCCTTCTGTGTGAAACACGGCATCTCGCAGCCCAGAGGAAAGACTGGAGGAGGAGGAGGCCAATCACCTTGGGTTTGGCCTGGCACCACACTGCCTGCGATGCACCACCACATGTCACTTTTGGACTAAGTCTTGGTGGTGCACTGCTGTACGTACTCGAATGCTGTTCAAATTCAGGAACCCCCTTCAGTGTGAGACACAGCGTCTTTTAGCCCAGAGGAAAGAGTGGCGGAGGCCACATAGCCTGAGTCTGAGGCCACAGGGCCGGACCGTAGGGGAGGATTATTGCCAGGAAGCTCCAGCTGCCTAGCGTGGCTGAATGGCCTGAGGAGGACGCCAGGAAAATGCCCTTCTGTGAACCACAGTGGGTTGCAGGACATTGAAAGGAAACAACACTTCATTTATTTGGGTGGGTGGGTGGCCACAAAGACTAGTGGCCTTACCCTAAAGTATAATCGTTCTGCAAGGGAAACCCTTTGTTTCAATGGCCAGGAAAATGCCCTTCCTTGTGAGACACAGTGGGTTGCAGGAGATGGAAAGGAAACAGAACCCCAAAACCTACACCTTCCACTCCACAAGGATAACACTTTCTTGTCAACAGCAGCAGTGCCAATTGCCAAGCTGCCTCCAAACTCAGTCCTTCTCCGAGGCAAACACTTCATTTATTTGGGTGGGTGGGTGGGTGGCCACAAAGACTAGTGGCCTTACCCTAAAGTATAATCCTTCTGCAAGGGAAACCCTTTGTTTCAACGGCCAGGAAAATGCCCTTCCTTGTGAGACACAGTTGGCAGCCAAGTGAGAGTGGGGGAGGAAACTCACACCGTCCGTGTGCATCAAGAGAGTCTCCAAACATGGAGTGCATTGCAGCCCAGCCCAGTGGCATGCCCTTCGTGGTGGTGGTGAATCACAGCTTCCACAATTCGAACAGGCAAGCCTGCAACTGTGTGATAAGCTGTTCTATTTATAATGGTGACAGAGGGCCACCATCACAACAGTAAGTTGTCCTTCTTAGTGAGCCAGAGTGTATGGCAGCCCAGTGAAGACTAAATAGCGGTCCGGAGGCTGACAACACTCCCACACAGCGGCACTACTTCCTGCAGAGGCCTGTCACTGTCCCAGGCAGAGTCCAAGGGTGCTTTCGCATGAGGTGGCTGCGCAAGCCACTTGAGGAGAGCAATCACGGGCCCATGGCTGTTTTCTAGCACACAAGCCAGCACCAAGCCCTTCCCTGTGAGGCACAGTGGGTGCAGCCCGGAGTGAAGGTTAGTGGAGGCCAGAAGGCCAGACTAGAGGGGGTAGAAGGAGAGGCACCGAATCTTCCCTCCTTCTGTCAAGGGATTTCCCAACCTAGACTGCGTAAAGAACCCCTTCTGCCTAGAGGCGGAAGCAGCCGTGGTTGCTGCATGGGCAACTTGAGGGGAGTAGCGACAGGGCTGAACTTGAAGCACTAACTGGACCGTGCTGTTAGGGTGAAGAAGAAGCGGCTGGAAGGCCTCTCCGCTAAGCCAGAAGTGGGGGGGGGGGCTGACAGGCAGGCAGCGAGAAGACACAGAGCTAGAGCCACACAGGCTTCCAAAAGGACATCAAGCCAAGCTTTCTGACTTTCTTTCCCAGCTGTGTGCTGGTAGACTTGCTCCTAACTGCCGGCATTCCATCTCCATGCCCTTCGTTGTGAAACACAGCGTTGTGCAGCCCAGTGGGCAGAGTAGCGGAGGCCGAAACATACCCCCTAACCCTAACCCTAAGCCCACCACCACTGCTGTTCCTGATGAGTGTTCCCGTAACTCAATCACAACCTAGATTTGCAGCCGGTATTTTTTCTTTTCCGGTTACACAGCATCAGCATCAGCAGCACAGCATCAAGAACCCACACATGGTTCTTTCTGAATGGAGTACGCACACAACAAGTACGTTTCCCTTCTTTGTGAGGCACCGCTGGCAGCCCAGTGGAAAGAGTGGCGGCGGAGGAAACGGAATCACACATTCGGGTCAGAGTATCCACGAGGAACCAAGTCTGGAAGGTTCCTGGTCCCTCCTAGTGGGTCAGAGTATCCACCAAGAACCAAGGCTGGAAGGTTCCTGGTCCCTCCATTCATGCAATGCAGCTGTGAGTGAAGAGGAGCAGCAGAGGAGGAGGACAAAAAAACACAAACACCGGCAGCACTTCCTGCAGAGAGACATGTATCATCCAAAAAACTCCCAATCCCAAATTCCAATAGAAGCGGAACAGCTGTATTTCCCTTTCCACAGCCGTTCTTTGTGGATCACGTGAATCACAGACCAGCCCAGATGACAAAGTATGGGACTTGGAAGCCAGAAGTGCAGATTGGAGGAGGTTGAATGATAAGCAACTGGAAGGCATGCTCAGTGCCGGGACTGGTGGAGTCTGACAGGCAGGCATGTGGGCAGAGGGCACGGCAGGCAGGGAAGCATCTAGTCTGGCTTACAGGTAAGGGTTGCCTAGACGCAGGCTTAGAGGATACCAGCCAACAAGGCAAGGGATTGGGAAGGCACTAAGGCACAGTGCCCGTAGGGAGGATTGATTGTGCTTTGGGAGGCAGAGTTTCTATTGCCACCCCAGGAGAACGGGAGTTGCCAAACAGGGAGACAGAGTTGAAGCAGGAGAACTGGGTGGGTCTATTTCTCTAAGGCTGTAAGGAGGAGAGCTAGCCCCCTGATAATCAGTCTTTGAGGTAGGTTGTTGTAAAGTGCTTCCTCACCACTTTGTTAGCAGTTTGGCGCCGAAACCCCAGGAAACTGTGTGAAGCACCAAGGAAGGCAGGTATTAGGGTCTCACTCAGACCAGCCATGGCCAACGGGGAAACATTGGGCCAATACGGACCCTTTCCAAGGA
>JAHTLZ010000379.1:46544652-46610449 GCA_023846285.1 Phrynocephalus versicolor
CTGCTTTGCCTGCAGCTCATGGCTGCCGGCCCTCCTGATTCTCCACAACTGGCTTGAACAGATTTCTTTTGCCCAAGTCCATTCACACTGTGTTTTCCTTTACAGAAATAGAGCTCAGTTCTGCAACTTCAATCATGTTGAGCAAAACCTATTGATTTTTCTCCTTTCTAAATGTGTCAAGACGAATGTCAGTAAAGTCTTAGTAAAATAAAGCCAGCCATTCTGATCTTTACCCCTTTTCAATAATGCAAAATGCAGTAGAAATCAAAATCTAATCACTTGAAATCAGTCACACGGTAGGCTTGATAAGGTTCCACTGTAGCTGCAGCAGAAGATGAAGCCAAAGTGATGTTTGTGGGCATAATCACTCCAATAATTTGAACATGTAGCCTCTCTTTATGTTTGTTTCTCAAAAAGGACAGATGCATGCAGTGGTGTAGTGCAACGGAATAATGAAGAAAGATGCATGAAAAGGTTTGCTCATGTTTTTAAATGTTGTTAGAGCCTATTGATACATTTTAAAGGCTTTGAATCTGTAAGAGCCTCGTGGTGCAGTGGTTAAATGCCTGTACTGCAGGTGCTCATGACCTGGGGTTCAATCCCAGGTGGTAGGCTCATGGTTGACTCATCCTTCCATCCTTCCAAGGTTGGAAAAATGAGTACCCAGCTTGCTGGGGGGGAGAGCAAAGTGCAGCCTGCCTACTGTAAGTAAAACTGTAAACCACCGAGTGACTACTTGAAGTAGTATGGGGCGGTATATAAGCAGACCCCTTTGCTTTCTCTTGCTCCAAGCAGGAAAGAGCTTCCTGACAAGACATGCATTTTTTCTTACACTGTTAAGTGACTAGTTTGTATAAACAGGGGACAAATTCTCCAATGCCTTAGGAAAAAGACAAAAAACATCCTAACTGTTAGAGCAGTACAGCAATGGAACCAATTACCTCAAGAGGTGTTGTTGAGCGCTCCAGTGCTGGAGGCATTCAAGATAAATACGGACAAGCACCTAGTAGATATCCCTTGATTTGTATTCTTGCATTGAGCAGGGAGTTGAGCTCAATGGCCTTATAGGCATCTTACAACTTCAGGATTCTATGTTTCTGAAGTTCTAAATGAAGATTTTTCCCACCCGTTAGACTTCTTTGATCTAATTTAAAAAAAAAACAACTCCAGATTTTTTTTTATAAAAGGAAAACCTGGAAAAGAAGAATACACCCTATCCCCCACCCAATTTGGCAGATAGATTGTTTGCAAGTGTTGTGAGCACTTTGCATATTCCCTTGGTATACAGCCTGAGAAATTCAAATTTGTCAAATGTGCCTGGCAGGAAATACAGAACATTTGGCACATGCATCCAATATAAGAATGTGATCAAAATATTCCTTGGCATCTTGAAATGGTGTTTGATCAAAACATATTTATTTGCAGCTTCGGACATTTGCTGTACTGCAGTACTTTGTAGAATATCAACACCATTCACTGAAGCAATGCAACTTTGGCTATGCTGGACATTACTATTGAAGATCCACCAAAACATGAAGTTATGAACTTTTCTCAAATCAGAATGCATCCTCCAAACCATGCCTACATGAAAGAAATGAGAACAGAGATAACTATTTTTGGTAATAATCATGATGACCAATGAGTTGGTAGAAATACTGTGAAAATACAATAGCACAATGTTCCCTAAGAAAGTTGTAATCTCATTTTCAAAATGCATGAGGGAAAGTAACCAACACAACCCTTAAAACAGTTTGCTTACTGTTTATCTTCAAGGAAATTTCAGCCTGGTGGTAATTTTGAATAAATAATATCCACGTGACATTGGGAGAAATTTTAATTTTATATGAGCATATGGAAAGTGAGTTATGGCAACAGGACTTCTTTGCTTGAGAGATTGAGAGTTCCCCTCCTATGTTGGTCCATCCTTCTGTTTAATAGCTGTTTAGTTTCTCCAATGTAGAGGTCTGCACACTCCTTACTGCATTGGACCGAATGTACAGTGAACCCTCGTATAACAAACAGTTTGTATACATAAAATCTGTACAACATAAACAGTTCTAGAGATAGGGAAATTTACTTAACATAATCATCTCTGTGGCAAATCCATATAACATAAAAATGGTCACGATTAGGAATTACTCTGTTTTCAATTCATTCCTATGGGAAATTTGTATAAAGGAAAATTTGCTTAACATAATTTCATTTGGAACAAATTAATTCCTTTATACAAGGTACCACTGTACTATATGGCTCCTTTTTGTGTTTTGGTGTCGGGTCATTTGGGTGGACGAATCTCTGCCTTAGTTTGTTGGTGGGTTTGAAATCAACAGGGATGTGGTGTTTGCCAAAAATCCTTTTAAGCTTCTCAGACACTCCAGCCATGTAGCGAATGACCAGGTTCTTCCATCGGGTCTGGGTCTCATGCCAATCCC
The DNA here is from genome assembly GCA_023846285.1 of Phrynocephalus versicolor. Lineage (NCBI taxonomy): Eukaryota > Metazoa > Chordata > Lepidosauria > Squamata > Agamidae > Phrynocephalus > Phrynocephalus versicolor. The sequence goes on from JAHTLZ010000379.1 coordinate 46,547,085, forward strand.
TTGTTCTTCTGGGTTGGCACACTGCTTTGTTGAAGACCCACTTTGGATATCCACAGGCCTTAAGTGCTGTCTTCAGGTGCCTGTCTTCTTTCTTCTTGACTCCTGTGGAGGTGGGGATGCTCTCTGCTCTGTGGTTTAGGGTCCCGATGACTCCTAATTTGTGTCGTAATGGATGGTGGGAGTCAAACAGTAAGTACTGATCAGTTGCCATGACTCAACTTCCAGATAAACTCACCTGGATGACTGAGAATCTTCATGGACAATATTATATGAGAAATGTTTCACATGAGGAGATAATGCAATCTTTTCCAGCTTCGTATTAAAGTATCATCATATTTCCACCCGTCTCTTCTTCTCCTAAAATGTAAAGTGTATCCTACCTGAATGTTGTATACACATATGACAAACATTCACAGATTTTCTCCTCTCTGCAATACAAAAGTGTTTCTCAGTATATTGGGAGATTCATCATCAACAAAAATGCACAAAAACTCTTACTATCTCGCCCAGCTTTTTTTTTTATTATCATAAATCCCTAATCACACTGGCTAGAAGATTAGATGAAGACTAGTGTCTCTAGGGGCCTCAAGAAGGCCAACATGCACTCACAAACTCCTGCATGGTTTAGGACCATGTCCTGACCATCAGGGTTACAGCAGTGAGATGACTGATACAACATCTATTTATTTACTTTATTGAGACATTTTTAGATCCAGAAGCTTCAATACAGTTAAACTGGAGAAGTTCATTGTGCCCCTTTTCTTATGGTCTTGCTTAGATTAGTAGTGTCATGACTCACACTGGACAAAGGCTCTACATGCAAGCAAGAATACAGATTGTCTTCCTTATTCGGTATAAGGGCAGGAACCTGTCATTTTCAGGCTAATGACTGATTGTTCAAGTGTCTCTCTTGCAATTATGTTGATGCTTCTGTATTTAAGAATATCTCAGAACGGTTGTAGCTTGAAATAAGACAGTATGATCCTGAAAACACCCACAAGAGAAAGAAGTACAAAAGGAAAATAATAAGTGTACTACAAAAAACCACATTTCCTTCTGCACATTACTAGTCAGAGGCAAATTATCTGAGATCACTATAGGCATTGGAACTTTACTGCTGAATATTGAACATGTTGATGATATATGGTTTAATCTAATACTATATCAATGGAAGAAAATTATTGTATTGCCCATTTTGTCTTTTGTGATCCCAGAGAAAAGCCACAAAGTAACTGTTTGAGCTCTTTGAATGGATATTATCTGGTTTTCACACCTTGACATTGGATTGCAGTGGATGCCCTCAAGTTTTTTCATTTTTGCTCCATATGAACAGAGAGTACTTGGACAGCAGAACCAACAAGTAGTCACATCACCTGTTGAGGGTCTTTCCTATTTGTGTAAATTACACTGTAATTCCATTTGAATTACAAAAAAATGATTTCTAATTTTGCCACTGTGGATCTAAAGCAGCACATGCAGTTTAATGCAAATCAGAGACTTCTAGTGTCATCGTATTTGGTGATGTTTAAGCATCTAATCGTAGATATTTAGGTACTGTTGATACATTTCTAGTGTGGAAAGTGCACAACAATAAATTATACTAGACATTTTTAGATTTCTCTTCTTGGCTATTTAGAGGGGGAAATCCCCCGCAGTTCTCAAAATGAAAAAACATATTGATAGGTGGGTAAATTACAGTTGTGCCATTTGATCCCTCTGGTCTATCTAACAATCTAAAACATTAAAAATACATTCAAGGTGTAGGAGCAGAAGCAAATTAGCTTATTGTGTGTGATTCCGTACTATAAACAACAACAAAATCATATTTAGAGGCTCTTGCATATTGAAGTGGGTCATTATATTGCCACCCATAAAAATTAGCAACTATGTAACACAGCAGCACACAAGCAATGTATTTGTTTTAACTTGTTATGGTGAGAAAATTCAATAAAATATTTTTAAAAATTAGCACCCTTATCTGTGAAACGATTGAAGCAAGGCAACCCAGTGTTTGTTTGTTTGTTTGTTTGTTTGGCAAAACAAAATCCTAAACCAAAATAAAGTGTACTGCTTTATATACAACTTCATAGTACTTAAAGCTTTTTCTGGACTGTTTACATTTTTTTTTTTATTGAGGACGTTACACATTACCAGCCTCCTACTCCAGTGAACTCAGTACTCAGTTTACGGACTTTGGAAGGATGGAAGTGAGTCAACCATGAATCAGCCACCTGAGCCTAAGATCAAATTCAGGTCGACAGCAGAGTCTTCAGTGCAGTATGGCAGTTTAAGAACCACCCTTAGGAGAAGGAAACTCTTTCAAACCTCCATTGCCTTGTGGCTGTATCCCTCATTGGGAAAGACGCAGCTGGAACTAATCGTATCTGCTTTGCCATTCCATTGGACCACTCCAGCTACGTGGAGGGGGGGTTCGCTTCCTGGGTAACAGCCTAATCTCCATATTGAATTACCCAGGCCTTGTGCCCTGGAGAGGACCATTTGCAGCAAATAATGGGGGAACAACACAGGAAGCGGCAGCTACCTGGGTGTAGGCGGATCAGGATGGAAACCAGCAAACGAATTGTTGACTCCGCACCATGCAATAAACACAAAAAAAAATCTCAAGCCTAAAGTTGGGCACATGGAATGTTAGGACAATGAATCCTGGCTGTTCAGCCTATCTCCAAGAAATGGACACTATATGAAGGACAGCTGTCATCGACAGGGAACTGTGCAGACTGCGGATGGGCATTGTTGCTCTCCAAGAGACAAAGCTACCTGACTCTGGATCTGTTAAGGAGAGGAACTTTACGTTTTTCTGGCAGGGAAAACCATCAAACGAGACCAGGGAATGTGGGGTTGGCTTTGCTGTTAGAAATAATTTACTAGGTCTTATTATCCCACCTGCTGTAGGAAGTGAGAGAATCCTGTCCATGCAATTACACACTACAGCAGGGTTGGTTACACTTATCAGTGCATACGCACCAACATTATCATCTCCAGCAGAACTCAAAGACAAATTCTATGATGATCTAGCTGCCACTATCAAGAAAATCCCTGAGAAAAGACCAATAGCTATCCTCGGTGACTTTAATGCCAGGGTTGGAGCTGATTATAACTCCTGGCCCACCTGCCTAGGTCGGTTCGGCATTGGAAAGATGAACGAAAATGGCTAACACCTGCTGGAGTTTTGCTGCTATTATGGTCTCTGTGTCAGCAGTACATTCTTTAACACAAAGCCCCAGCACAGAGTCTCTTGGAGACATCCAAGATCAAAGCACTGGCATCAGCTCGACCTGATTCTCGCCAGGCGTTCCAGCATCTCTAACGTTACAATCACACACAGTTATCAGAGTGCCGACTGTGACACAGACCACTCCCTGGTATATAGCAAAGTAAATCTGAAAACAAAGAGATTGTACCACCTGAAGAAGGAAAGAAGACCAAAAATTGATACCAGTAAGACCTATAACCAAGGAAAAGTGGAGGAATTCTCCCATGTACTCAAGAAAGCTCTTCCTGGCCCTGATGAACATAATGCATCTAAACGTTGGGAACATTTTAAGAATGTTGTTTATAATGCTGCTTTATCAGTATTCGGCAAGGAGACTCAAAAGACAGCAGATTGGTTTGAAGCCCACTCAGAAGAGCTGATGCCAGCTATTGAGGAAAAGAGGAGAGCCATGACTGCATATAAAGCTTGTCCCAGCGAGCACAACCTACAGGCCCTGCGAGCTTTTCGTAACAAAGTCCATCAGACTGCCAGGAAATGTGCTAACGATTACTGGCTGCAACTGTGTTGTCGGATTCAGATGGCAGCTGATACAGGTAACATCAAGGGGATGTATGATGGAATTAAACAGGCCTTAGGGCCAATACATAAGAAAACTGCACCCTTAAAGACTGTTTCAGGTGAGATCATCCAGGATCGTGAGCAGCAAATGGCACGCTGGGTGCAGCACTACTCTGAACTATATTCCAGAGAAGTCTTAAATAATATTGAGTGCTTGTCTGTCTTGGAGGAGCTTGACAATGAACCAACACTAAAAGAACTAAATGTGGCTCTGGATTCACTTGCCTCTGGCAAGGCACCTGGGAAAGATAATATCCCTGCTGAAGTTCTGAAGTGCTGCAAAGATATCATTGCCACCGAACTGTACAAAATCCTCTGCCTTTCCTGGAGGGAAGGGGGAGTACCACAGGATATGAAGGACGCTAATATTGTTACACTTTATAAGAACAAAGGTGACAGGAGCGACTGTAACAACTATCATGGTATCTCTCTTCTTAGGGTTGTCGGGAAGCTGTTTGCACGTGTTATACTGAAGAGGCTCCAGATACTTGCAGAGAGAGTCTACCCAGAATCACAGTGTGGCTTTCGAACCAACAGGTCCACTACTGATATGGTATTTTCCCTTAGGCAGTTGCAGGAGAAATGCAGGGAACAAGGACAGCCACTTTTTGTAGCCTTCATAGATCTTACGAAGGCATTTGATATGGTTAGTAGGGACGGACTCCGTAAAATACTCCTCCGGGTTGGATGCCCACCCAAGCTCCTTAACACCATTAGGTCTTTTCATGAGGATATGAAGGGCAATGTAGTTTTTGATGGCCTAGTGTCAGATCCCTTCGACATCCGAAGCGAAGTGAAGCAGGGCTGTGTCCTTGCGTCAACCTTGTTTGGGATCTTCTTTGCTATCATGCTGAAGTATGCTTTTGGAACTTCAACAGAGGGTATCTATCTCCGAACCAGATCAGATGGAAAACTCTTCAATCTCCCTAGATTGAGAGCAAAGTCTAAGGTACAGGTGAAGTGTTTGCGGGATCTCCTCTTTGCTGATGACGCCACCATTACTGCTCACTCTGCCGAAGATCTCCAACAACTCATGGAACATTTTAGTAAAGCTTGCAAAGATTTTGGGCTAGAAATCAGCCTGAAAAAGACACAAATAATGGGCCAGAATGAGGACTCTCCTCCTCGCATTACAATTTCTGCGAAAGAACTGGAAGTCCATGACTTTGTGTATCTTGGCTCAACTATCTCAGATACACTCTAACTTGAGTCTGAGCTGAATAAACATATAGGTAAAACAGCTACTATGTTTTACAGCCTAACAAAGAGAGTATGACTCAAAATGAAGCTGACAGAACATACAAAGATACAGTTCTATAAAGCTTGTGTATTGAGCACACTTTTGTATTGCAGCGAGTCTTGGACCATCCATGCTCGACAGGAAAGAAAGCTTAATACCTTCCATATGTGCTGTCTTAGGCGAATATTCAACATTACCTGGGACGACAAAGTTCCAAATAGCATAGTCCTGAATCGTGCTGGAATCCCTAGCATGTACACTTTAATGAAACAGCAACACCTACGCTGGCTTGGACACATTGTGAGAATGGTTGACGGCCGGATCCCAAAAGATCTTCTATACGGAGAACTAGTGCAGGGAAAGTGCCCCAGAGGGAGACCACAGCTGTGGTATAAGGATATCTGTAAGAGGGACCTGAAGGCCTTGGGAATGGACCTCAACAGTTGGGAAACCCTGACCTCTGATTGCACCGTCTGGAGGCAAGAGATACAGCATGGTCTACATAAATTTTAAGAGGCATTTGTCCAACAGGCAGAGGTAAAGAGGCAGGCACGGAAAGAACAAAACTCGAGGACCGGGCAAGAAATAGAATACATCTGTCCCAGTGCGGTAGAGACTGCCATTCCCGAATTGGTCTATTTAGTCACACTAGGTGTTGTTCTTAGGATCTCTATTCCAGGCATGATACCATAGTCTTTCAAGACTGAAGGATGCCAATGAATGCAAAGATTTCTCATGGGGAAAAGTTACAGGGGAAAAACCTTGCACATGTTGATTTGCCTAAAATAAATGAATAAGTAAAATTCCCCTTTGACAGTCTGAAAGAATTTACTGGGGCCAGTTATACACCATATATAAATGCACTTCCTGAATTCAGGAGTCAGTAATAATTTATCTCACAACACTTAAAAGTTCAGTTTAGAAATTAGGTCTGCCATCTTAAAAAAAAAAAACAAAAAACATAGTGGCTCCTTCTTCTGCCTTGCTGTGAGATGGTACTGCTTTGGTGCCATGTCAAACCAAGACAGAATTATTTACAGGATGTTTGGAAGCCAGTTTATTTCTTTCCATGCTACAAATGTTTGAAGCAGTTTCTACTCTGTTAAAAAAAAACAATCACTCTCAATCTATCCTTTTTAATAAGTTCTCACTTGTCCCGATTATCCATAAAAGCAGGGATGTCTCAAGACACCACTAGACTGCATATACAAGGCCTGTTTGAAAAAGAACCTCAATGGCAAAATAAGAAAGAAAGGAAGGAAGGAAGGAAGAAAAAAGGAAGGAAGGAAGGAAGGAAGGAAGAGTTTGCAGCAGACAGAAAAAATGTTTTCCCCTTCCTTGAAAAGCAACAGAACCCATGAGTTTACGGAGGCTGGATCATCAAAAATTTTAAACTTTATCAGTGTAGTCTCTCAGGTCTGATTTCTTTCTAGAGAATTATAATAAAACAAGTAGTGTAGGAGTCAATATAATGTCACTATCATCTAAAGAATGACTGCTTTGCTGGTTTACCTACTGTATTTGTCACCTGTCACCATCCATTCTAAATTGCTTGGTATTGAAGACCTAAACAGTGCATTTTAATAGATTGTTGAGATTAGGTAGGCTATAATCTTTGTATTAAAAACAGATGTAAATAAAGATAGATAGAGAACAGGGGTAAGATAATAAGGAAATGAAGTACGAAAGTAAGCTCATTTAAGCAGGGAAGGGAGATATGAATTATATTGGGCTCAAATGTTGGGAACAACTGTGACTGAAGCGGTAACATGACAGGAGACAAGCAAAATATTTGTTTTAGGTAACTTAGTGTAGAAAATAAATAAAAATGTAAATAAATATCACATTTAAAAACAAACAAAAAACAAAACAAAAATGCCATGCCCAGTACAAACCTGTCTTCCCCAATATTACATTTGAAAAATGAAGCATTGGGTTGTGACATAGAATAGGCACAGGAAGAGATCAATGGCCAACCCCATGGGGAGAAAAGATTTTGAAATTAGGGAAATGTGTTGTAGACTTGTGGAGGTGCAATGGAAGGTGGTTGCACTGTGTCATCACTCACATGCTAGATGCTCAGCATTACAAAATGCAATTCAAAGGTGCAGACAGATAGCCTTACTACAGACAAGTCTCAATAATTAGTGGCCATTTGCCACATTGGGTTATGCCATCACCTTTCTGCTGGTGTAACTGTGCAATGGAATTTTGGTCATATAATAATAGAACTGGAATGGTCCCAAAGTTCTGATCACCTCCCAAAGCAGAAAATCCATAGCTAAAGTATCCCAGATGAATGTTTGTCTAAACAGACAGCTTTGATGAAGAAAAGCCTGCAACACTCACGAGAAAACAATATGTATGATTTTTCCTTTTCAAATTTTTAAAACTATTATCTTGATTAATGTGTCACCCCCCAATACACATGCATCCCATGACATCCTAATATAGCACATCTCTGACCCACACATAGGTTCTGTTTAGTGAAAGGAAATGTGTACAAGCAGAAGAAGCTATGAGCTGGATCACCTGGGGCTTTTCAGCTATCGTTGGACTACAAAACCAACACTACTGACCATTGGCTCAGGTGGATGTGGTTGGTGGGAGCTGGAATTTTGGATATAATTTGAGGAGGCAGTTGGAGGTTTATGGGATGCATTTAGGATCTTGCTCTACTTCCTGAAAGTACAAACTTTGGGATAACATAAGATAGAGTTTTGACAGCTAAAATGAGATCAAACTGCTATAATTGTGTGGTGCAGACACACTTTTGGCTCATGTGTTCATTTTAGAGTGAACAGAACCAGCCTCTCTGGTAGAAAACACAATAGCTGAACAGTGCAGAAATATTCTAAGTAAGTAAGTAAGTAAGTAAGTAAGTGTATCTCTAAAATACACTCTAAGTAAATTTTAGAATGTTAAATAAAATGTGTTCATCTTAAAACATACATACAATTTTGTACATACAATTTTGTTGCACAGGGTTTAACCTGCACCATCCCATGATCTTGAGCAAGGTAATGACATTTGAAATGAGACTGAAATGAACAAAATGAGACATCACCTAAAAGTAATAGCAGAACAACTCTTATCCCCCACTTCAAATGATGAAAACATCTTCCTCTGGAGCACCTCCTGTTATAAGTGTTTGACGAATAGGTCTGGGACCTTGTCAGAGGCATGCCATTCAAACAAAGCTCTCCAGTGCTTGCTTGCTCAGGATACATCTGAGTCTATATGGGATCATGGCAACTGTGATAGATAAATTGTTTAATTAAACATTTAAGATATCACTGGTAATTATTTCCAATTAGCTCTAATGAAATGAGGACTGTACAAACAAGCAATATAATCTGGTGATAAGGGCTATTTAATTAATGTGAACAACATGGCCAGTGCTAATTGATTTGTAATTTGATGATAGGGCTCTTCTTCTTAAAAATAAAGCACCTGTGGCTTGTCCACAATTCATACCTTTCTGTTTCTTTACCCTGTTATTTTCTGCACATCCTGTCATTTTCTGTACATCTTTGTCAATTACATTGCGTAGTGCATGAGATCTGGGATTTTGCTCTGTCCCATCTATATCTGTTCTCCTTATAGCAAATGGTAATGGGTAAATAGATATACCTTATGTCTGATGAAACCCTGCTGAGTCTGAAGTTAGCAGTACAACAAAAATGTGAAAATAAGGGTGGGCAGTGCTTCTTTTAGATCACTAACATCTTGGCTGGCAAAATAGCTCAGTGGCATTGGTACTTGACTCCAGAGCCAGATATTGAGAGTTTGATTCCTCAATGTGTCTATTGAAAGTGGTCTTGGACAAGTTTCACAATCCCAAAATACCCCAGAAGAAGAGAATGGTAAGCCACTTCTGAATATTCTCTATTTTGAAAACCATAAGTCAGAGCTGGCATGAGGGCACATGATGATGATCATGATGGTGGTGGTGATGATGATGATGATGACAATAACAATGATGATAAATATTCCAACAACAGATGGTCGCTTCTGAGTCATGCAGGATTATTAATCAAGCTTAATATTACAGAGTGTGGTGAAAAGTCTTATCATAACGAGCAGATGTTGAAGATAGGCAAAAATGGAATCTGCTACTTGTAGCACCATCTTGGGGTTGCTGGTTTCAGGTTACACTCCAGTTGATTGACTTATATTTCTTCAACTTACGGTTCACAAAGGTGTTCATCAAAGTTATATTCTCTCACCTCTACTTTTTAATATCTATTCAGAAAGAATTTTCTGGGATGCTCTTGAAGGAAAGAACCAAGGCATGAAACTGAATGGAGTTTTTGTTAATGACATAAGAAACGCTGCCAACTTTGAACCTATGCATTCAGCATATTTATCTATGGTGTTGATGCTTGGACCCTTACAGACACATTATGCTGGAAGCGGGAAGCATTTGAAATGTAGACGTACAGATGAATTCTGAAGATACCTTGGAAAGCCAGAGTCACTAACATGGCTGTATTACAGCGCGTGAATAAAAGTTAGAAATCATCAATACTGTAAAAGAAAATTGCAGTATTTCGGACACATAATACACAATAAGAAATACCACCTGCTGTAAGTTATCCTTCAAGTTAAAATAGACAGGAAGTGTGGCCCAGGGCATAGGAGAACATTCTGGCTGAAGAACTTAAGCCAATTGTCTGCAATGAACACAGCTGCTCTGTTTAGAATAGCTTTAGATAGAAACCAGTCCAGGCTATTGATTGCCAACATTCTATGAGGACATGGCACTTGAAAAAGAAGAAGAAAGTCAAATATGATTTATAGTTTACCCTTCCAGGTTTTTCAGGATATACAATACTCAAAAGTGGTTTATAGTTCTCTTCTTATTGGGCTTCCATGGGACTGTGCAGTTCACCCAAGGCTAGCTGTTTCCCCAGGTGGCTCACTGGGGAATCAAAGTCACAACCTCTAACTCTTCAGCCAAGTAGCCAGCTCACTGAACTATCCAAACAGCTAAAGAACAGCTCTTAGTACTGTTAAAGATCTGTCCAGACTGGCCATTTTGGGTGTAGGCTGGATCAGGCTACCCGAGGTCTGCTGAGTAAGGTGGGAGAAAAGGAGAAATATACCATTTGGCAGGATCATCCCATCCAAATAGCAAGCAACTCTATGTAGCTCAATCAGGAGTCAATTAAGCACTTTCTAGATGATCTGTCAAGAGTCAGGGGGTGTTAGTCCCCCCCATCACTCTTCTCTCCCTCTATTGGTGCTCTTTCAGCCTCAGATAAAATCAGTTGGTAACTGATGGGATAAAGAAATGGGAGGCACCACAGGAAAAGTGGTATCAACAGAGGCATTGGAAGCTGAGATGCCAGCTCCTGAGTGGCTGAATTTATTGATTTGATAAAGTCTGCCTGCCGACTTCACACACTCCTCTTGCCTTCTCATAAGCACTGGAGAGAAAAAGACTGACCACGGTCTTACCAGAGTTTTCTGCGTATATAAATTTCCTGTGTATTTTTTTCTGGGTGGTCACGTGGTTAGTGTCCTCTCTTCTATGTCATATTTTTGTATTCTGGTTTAGTCTCTACCTGTCTACTTCACATTTTGTTCTTCTGTCTGGCTCTAGTTTCCAAGTCTCCGTGGTGTTAAAGGGGAACAACTGATTTTACTGCAAATTTTCAGGGTCTTGTCGGGGTTACAGAAGCAAAGAAGTAAGCATTTTCGAGCGAAGTTTCTAAATCCAGCCCCTGGTGGTGCTTTAGGAAATATCGTTGAAACTGCTGTTCCAGGGGCGTGGTCAGCCGGGACCAGAATTTACTTTTCTTCCCGGTTAGCATGAAATCTTTTACTACGCAGTTTTCCACCGGGAAACTATGCAGAAAATGGTGGTAGGACCGTGGCCTTAGTGTGTCCCACTTATGAAACCCACTCATTGCATATATCGTAGAGACCAGCAGCAGTGCTGAAGAGGAAGGGACATAGGCAGGCAGGCACGCAGGCAGGCACACAGGCAGGCAGACAGACAGACAATAAATAGAGGATGAAGCATTCCGTTGTCTCTCCTCCCTACTCCCTGATTCTTTTCCCTTGTTCTCCTTCTGTTTTCTCTCTCATCTACAGCTGGAGCCACCTGCTATCTCCTGGTGACTAAATGAGCAGGCCAGAAAGTATGAATCCCTAACTATTATTATTTATTTATTATTATTTATTTGTTTGATTTATATACCACACTATCTTCCTACAGGAACTCTAGGCGGTTTACAAAATAAAAACCTCAAGGTAAAAACAGTATGATCAAAAGAGGGGAAATACCCTCGGCAGAATGGAGCAAGGACGTATGGGGAAGAACAAAAAAGAGAGTGAGAGAGAGTGAGTGAGAGAGAGAAACAAACAGAAAACAAAATAAACAGATTAAAATGAAATGGAAAATTAAATTAAACTACTGGGAGTCGGGACAGAAATATGTGTTACAGCTCTTAGAAAGAGTTATTGCTTGACCTAAGTAGAAGCACAAGTGGACACAATCTTCCCCCCCCCCCAAATCATGTCCTCAGTGATCCCTATATCATATGCCTATGCCCGTGTGACCAGGCTCTATATTTCTATCAGATCTGAAAAAAAACTGCCATTCTCCAGATATGGTTGGATACCCTCTATGAAGCTTTCTCATAGGCAATGCTGGCTAAGGCTGATGGAAGTTGTAGTAGATCTGAAGATCCACCCATTTACCAGCTTTGATTTATATTATTATTGAATTTCCTGAATTGTTGTGAGACCCAAATGTGTAACTTCTGAAAAGCAAGTTATAAAATATACCGTAATTGTTTTAAAAGCCCAGCATCTATGAATGTGTTGAATTCATCTGAGATGCACTAGATCAGAACTGGTATCATTTTCTCTTCCTTCCTACAACAAATTGTATTGCTTCTCCCAGGTGCAAGCATACAATTTGCTGTGTTGGGGACACTCAGAATGCCAGGATTTTGCTGTTGACATTAATGTCATTTGTTGTCTTGCTTTTCTGGTGGGACTCCAGTGCAAGAGCTATCTGCAGCAAAACACATCTATTACATTAACAGTGGGACCACCAGGGACTGGCAGAAGAAGGATTTGATTCACAGCGTGTGTTAAAGAACTTTCATTCTTCGCTATTATGCAAGAAGAACAAAGCAAAGCAACACAAACTCTTTACTGGACAGATATTATGGCTAGTCTTGTCATACAGCAGGTGGCATAATGAAGGGTCAAGTAAGCTCCATGTTTGGGAGTTCCAAAGCAAACTGCTCTCCTTTGGGATCCACCCAGTCAGTAGATTAAATCCTACCATTTCCATCCTTCACTTCTGCTCAATAGAAAACTTTATTTAAAACACACACATGCACCACAAAAACAAAACTTTTTATTTATCACTATTGCTGCAGGGCAAAATGGCCTACAATGGCTTCCTGGATTATAGAGTGCTAGAAAGACAGAGTTATAAAGGGCTTATATAGCCACAGAGTCCAACCCCAGGCTCAAGGAAGGAATATCAAAGCAGATCTGACAGATGGTTGTCCAGTTTTCTCTTGAATGCCTCCAGTGCCAGAGCACTCGCCATCTCCCAAAGTAATTGATTTCATTGTTGTACTGTTCCAACAATGAGGATGTTTTTCCTGAAAGTCGGTCTAAATCTAATTTTCCAATCGCCCACCTCACCATTCAAATCTGTCTCATCCAATGCTAGCATGAATTTGTTAAATTCTGATTTAGAAACAAAGGGAAACCAAAGTCTTATCCATGCAACAGTGATGCCACTACAGTACTTCTATTAATGAATTGATTTTGGCATGGGAACTCTTTATCTTGGGAGACAGAAGGACAGAGTGGCTGGTGGAACCCAATGCAGGCACAATAGGGTAAGATATCACATGGTGTCCATTTTCGGTGCTGCCCATGTGATTTGTGTTTCCTTTAAATGGCTACTTCCTTGAAGTAAAATGGTTCTGTCAAAATGAAAACGTGCTCTCTGGTGGCATATCTATTCTCTTTCTCCTTCTTACTCTTCATTTCTGGCTTCCAGGGAAAGCTAAGTTGCTCCCCAAAGAGTCTTTTATCCAAGAAAATGTTCTATTTTCTGAAAAAAGCATGGGATGAAATTCTTAACTGATGAATCCCATGTAAGCTGAACAGAGCCAGATATTATCCCCTGTATTTCTGCTGCAGTCACAGTCCTCAGAGCTATATTCAGAGTCAAGTATTGCTGCCTTCCTACCAACAATGTGCCTTGCTGAGTCTGATTTTCTGCTCCTCATCAGTTCTGGCACTTGAAGGTAACAACTGGGTCAAAAACAGTAGCAACATTTAATTCCACACCTGCCACCACTCCCTAAAGCCTGTCTATCACACCTATCATAAGGTATGTATTTCCTATTAGGAGAATGCCTGGAGACAGATCACATGTGCCTCAGCTTGGCAGAATTTTGGTGTGTATGTGTGTTTTCTGGAATCTCTCAGCTCAGTTGCAGTCTTTAGGTCACTGCTTGCATTTGTTGTGCTCTGCACTTCCGCACATGAAGAAAATCAATATCTAATTCAACTTGAATGGCAGCTATTGTTCAAGACTTTGGAAATAACGAGGGTCTCAAACTAAGCTGAAACGCCAAAGCAGGATTTGCTTGTGTCTTGGGCAGTATGGCTAATCTCTGATATTCATATGATAAAAGCTTAAATATATAACTTTGCCTACATACACATACACACACACACACACACACACACACACACACACACACACACACAAGTGCAAGTCTAATTATGTGCTTGTTGAGTTTTGATCTGTTGCATTTTAAAATGATATCCAGTCCTCTCTCTCTGTGGGCCATTAACTCCCTTTCAAGATCTAGGATTTTGGGAGGAGTTGGGACTAAATTAGGTTTTGTGTTCCCTCACTCCCATGCTTTTTCTACCTTTCTTTCTCTCCCAATCTTCTTGTTTCATTTTCCTTTCTCCATCTATTCAGTTCACCCCTTGAAATTCCTATGGTACTTTCAAACTCTTACTGGGTTGAGTCTGTACATAATGAGAACACTTCAGATTGCAATTTGCTCACTCTGGCCCCTCCTGTCTACCATTTCCTCTTGTTGAAAAACAGCCTTAGTGAATGCTTTGTGTTTGAGTGAGAAGTGGTTAACTGATGAAAAAAGAAGTTACCTTCTGGTGTGGGCTGGATAGAACCAACCAGTTGGCTACTGAACCGTTGAAGGAGGGTGATAGTTAATGGCTGCTTCTCAAACTGGGAGGAGGTAACAGGTGGGGTACACCAGGGTTCAGTTCTGGGCTCAGTGCTCTTTAACATTTTTATTAGTGAGCAGGATCAGGGGGTGTAGGGAATGCTGAATGAATATGCAGAAGATGCAAAATTGGGTGGAAGAGCTAATACTCCAGAAGTGAGAAACAAAATGCAAAATGATGAAGATAGGCTTGAGCACTGGGCTGAAAATGACAGAATGAAATTCAACAGGGATAAATGCAAAGACTACACCAATGGGGGGGGCGACCAACCACAGAGATGGTTACAAGGTAGGTGATACCCAACTCAGCAATACTTGGAAAAAGAAGGATCTTGGAAGCATCATAGATCACAAGCTGAATATGAGCCAACAGTGTAATATGGCTACAAAAAAGGTAATTGCTAATTTGGGCTGTATTAATAGTAGAACAGTCTCCAAATCCTGCGAGCTACTAATTTCCTTCTATTCAGCACTTATCAAGCCGCATCTGGACACTTTGAGAAGAATTCTGACAAACTGGAACAATTTCAGCTTCAGAAGAGGGCAACTAGGGTGATTAGGGGGCTGGTAACCATGCCCAACAAGGAAAGATTGAAAGAACTGGGCATTAGAGATGGGCACGAAATGAACTTTTTTGTTTCCGTTATTTGTTATTTGTTTCGTTACGTAACAAAATGAATAACGAACATTGTGATGAAATTGGAATGAACCGAACAGAACCACGAAAATTAGGTTTGTTACATTTTGTTTTTTGTTAATGGCAACACGCAATGAAATGAGCTGTTTTAAATGTTAAAAAACGCCCCGGATATCCATAAAAGCACAACAATAATTATTTATACTGTCTGATAATACCTACCAGCGGGGTTGGGATCCTTAAAACTTTTTTTTTGTCTTCTCCCATCGCAATGTATTTTTCTTTTCCCTTTAAGGATGAAAAAATGGATGTCAACAGCCACAAAATGGAGGCACGCCATGTGATGGGATCATGTAAATTCTTGGACAGCTTCAACCAATAGCATGCCCAGGTTGCAGACTGGGCAGGTCTGGCAGCCACAGAGGGCATAAAAAGCTCTGACAGCCCCAGTCCTCCTTGCAGTCTCTGGTGGAAGTTAGGGTGGGATTGCTGTCTCTGCGACTCGTTACTTTAGGCCAGTCAGGCAGGTGTGTGTCTCTGTGTTCCTGCTGGCTGCAGCCTGGCTCTTAGGGGAGAGAAAGAAGAGATTTCTCTTGCAGCCTCACTGTGTGCGTGTGTGCGTACCTCTTGATGAGCACCCTCCCCTGCCCCGCAGTGCAGTCACTCTGCGGCTGCCTTGCACCCTGGGCAATGCCCGCCGCTGCCTTTGCAGCCTCCCTGCGTACCTAGTCTATACTGTATCTCTGCCTGCATCAATTTTTTAGTGTTTTCCCTCTGGTCTGGGGGTTGGGGGACGCCGCACATGGAAATGCTTTAAAAATTGTGCAAAAAGCGGGTAAAAATGAAAAATGAATAAACAAATAAACAAAAATGATTTTTTTTGGAAAACGAAAACGAACCGAAATTGACCCCTCAATGAAAAACACCATTTTTTCAATTTGTGCCCATCTCTACTGGGCATGTTTAGCTTTGAGAAAAGAAGGCTGTGGGGCCAATATGATAACACATTTCAAATATGTGGAAGGTGAGTGGCGAGAGTTATTCTTGATCAATACAGAGTGCAGGGCTCACATCAATGGTTCTCAAGTTTTAGGAAGAGATATTTCAGTTAAGTATCAGGAAAAACTTCTTAACTGTTAGAGTAGTGCAGCAATGGAACCAATTACCTTGAGAGGATAATTGGTGAGTGCTCAAACACTGGAGGCTTTCAAAAGAAATTTAGACAACCATCTGGCAATTATCCTTTGATTACTATTCCTGCCTTGAAGAGGAAGTTGGACATGATGGCCTTGCAGGCCGCTTCCAAATTCATTGTTCTTTGATTTTTGTCATGCATTTATTGGCTTTTTAATTGTGGGTACAGAAGCACAATATCCCACATTCAAAGCTTTTTTTTATTTTAAGAATTGAATATATCTTCTCTTTCTCTGTAAAGTGGAAACAGACATTTCTCCTGCCAGGTCATTTAGAAATACAGTTGCGCACAGCAGGTTGCTCCTGCTGTTGTTTCACCCACAGTCTATTGCTGTACACATTGTTTCCTTGTCAGACAATAATGTATGTTTTGTTGACATCTAAAGAGTCCAACTGAGGCGAGTGCCACCATCCTCAGTGCTTAGAAAATACAGGTTGCTCCACTGATGTAAGTGGGTTGATTCTGGAGCAGGGAATTAAAGGTTAATGTTTCAGATTCCTATGTTTTTACACACTGCAAAATATATAGTTAAAAGGGGGTCTCCAGAAGTGTGAATAACTTATCAGGACAAAACAAACAAACAAAAGGTAAGGGAAAAGAGGCACAGGAATATGTACTCAGAGAATACTGTCTGCATTAAATGCTCGTTTAATGGCAAAGTACTTCTAGTTCCACATTGAACACATATACAGATGCTAGTTTACTTTCAAGGAAGTAGAAGATGTTGAAATCTGGAGTAAAATGTAGAGATGGGTGTTTTGGATATTTTGGGACTATAAATCCCATAATTCTTCATAGTTCTACCCAAAAGAGACACCTTATAGGACACCCAAATGTAGCTCACTAGGGAGAAAGACCTAAACAGACACACCTTGATGCCTAGCCAGGCTTAATTCCACCAAAAGCTGGGTGGGAGGAAAAGGTTTTGGGTGAAAAAAAGCTCCTACACAAATTTAGGGGGTAGAATGGGAATTGTGGACTAATCTAGGCCTCTTCCTATTGAGCTCTTACTTCATGGTGAGCTACATTTAAGTGCCTGTCAGGCAGAACATTAGGATCAGAGAATTATGGGACTTGTACTAAAAAAAAAAATACAACCCATTCCTATAGTTAGTGCCAGTAGGAGTGCTCAGTGGCCAGAAATAAAGGTTAAATTTAAGTTATACCATTGCACAGCTTGAAAAGGCTTCTTTTAGCATTACAGTAATCCCTGGTTTATCACAGGGGTTAAGGACCCAACCCGACCTGCGATAAAAGGAAATCCGCGCTATGCGGATTTGGGGTCAGGTCAGGACTAGGGGAACTGTTTGGCCTACTCCTGCCCCAAACTGAACACTGATGGGCTTCCCAGGCCTGTCAGAGGCTCCAGAAGTGATTTCTGGTTTGCCGGAAACCATTTCTGGAATGTCTGACAGGCCCGGGAAGCCGGTCAGAGGCCCTCTTGGGGCAGTGCCAAGCCTGGGGTAAGTACAGGCAGCCCCAAACCATCCCACACAGCTTGCCCTCTTGCCTTCATAT
Source organism: Phrynocephalus versicolor (assembly GCA_023846285.1). Classification (NCBI taxonomy): domain Eukaryota; kingdom Metazoa; phylum Chordata; class Lepidosauria; order Squamata; family Agamidae; genus Phrynocephalus; species Phrynocephalus versicolor. The sequence continues at coordinate 46,564,779 of JAHTLZ010000379.1, forward strand.
ACTACGGCCCAGTGATGTATATGAACCACAATATAGGGGGAGGGGGATGACTGTAGAGCTATAGCTAGCTTAGCCATGGGAAATAAGAATCCAAAGAAAGAAAGAAAGAAAGAAAGAAAGAAAGAAAGAAAGCAAGAAAGAAAGAAAGAGAAAGGAGCTTTTCCAAGCACTGCATTTTGGCTATAATTTTGTTGTGGTAAAATTTTTGTACAGAGGAACATTAGCATAATGTCATAGTAAAATGTATAGAACTTGAAAATAACAGCAGTGGCAGCAGCAGCAACAACAATAGCAGCAGCAACAGCAACAGCAACAGCAGCAGCAGCAGCAAAACTGCATAGTTGGAAGGGACACTATGGATCATCAATCATCATCACCATCAACAACAACAACAGCAACATTGCAGAGTTGGAAGGGAACCTATGGATCATTGAATCTAGTGATTTGTTATCTGTTCATCACCCCCTCACTGATGTATATTTCATAAACGGGTGGTGAAACAAAATCCATATTGAATTAATTCTGTGCCAGTTGTGGCATTGCCTTCTTTTGGTCTCCTTAGTTTAAAAATATTTGTAAGCGGAGAAGCAAAGTTACTTTTTGAAATCCATCAGACTTGGTATTGAAGATGAGAAACCTGAGGAGAAAATACTGTATTTGGGCACCCATTGTTGCTTTATTTGATTCAGTCATTTCTCAAATGTCTTAGATGGTATGGAGTTTGCCAGAGGGAGGTAGAAAAACAACCATTGATAATTGAGTTCAAAAGATTTGTTAAAAGTGATACTAATTAGCCCAATATTCGTAGAACTGCATCCAGCTCTTTCTCCATGAGAAATTAATGTGAAAAGCACTCAGAGATACATGTGATGGAGCAAAACAATTCAAACCTTATTTTAAAACCACCATCCCTACCCAATGAAGGTCTGGATATAATTCAAAATATCTTTTTAGCAAGCGTTTCTGCAATAAATCTGCCTTGAACTCAGATATTGGCTGTTGATTTCCTGCCTCATTTTCTTGGTGATAAACCTTTAGGAAATTGAAGCATGTCCTTATGAAGATGAAGCCAGATTTTAGAGCTGTGGTGTTTATTTGTGCATGTTCTCTTCCAGTACAACAGCCAACCCTTTTGGCTGTCATGCGTAGTGCTGGCATGCTGGCCCTGCCTGAAAATTGATATGTTGTGGCATCTGAAATGAAGAAGGCATGCACTTGCAGGATTCTGTATACATAGGTGGGAAATGCATTATTATTCTCAGGGTAAAAGCCAAGAACTATCTATGTAATTTTGGCCTTTGAATATATGGTATTTTTCCGGAGTTCCTTCGGCAAGATGGCATGGCATAGAAATGTATGTGTATATGTATTAGACATGGGCACGGAACGGCAAAATTTCCATTTTCATTTCCATTTTTTGGTTCCGTTACGTAATGGAAACGGTAACGGTAATTAAGCCGGCCCAGCTCGAACCCGAACCGAAAAAAGAAAAATTTGGTCGGGTTTTTCGTTTCTGTTTGTGGCATCGCGCAATGCAAAGCCCAGAAAAAAAGTTTTAAAAAGCTTTTAAAAACCCGATTCCTGGCCGAAAAAGCAGGCGAAAATATGACTGCCTGAGGCTTTGCCACCTACCAGAGGGGTGGTTTCTGGGGAGTCCTCGGCCTTTCCCCCCCTCCTCTCCTGTCCTGGGCTGCTTGCACCAGGCGGGGGGGGGTCATCCTCGTCGTCTCCAATGCCATGCGGTGGGGGGGATCCAAAATGTCTACTGCAAATTTTATTTTTAAATCGTGGTCCAAAAACACACCAAAGCACAAGACAAACATGTTGAAATTTATTTATTATAATGCCTGAATTTTAATAGTAGCAGCAATGGGTTTTTTTATTGCAATAAAACGTCACATTTATTTTATTTTATTTTATTTTATTTTTATTTTTTTAGACCTGCCCATTAATGGGCTGGGCATGGGATGGGACCATGCAATTTTTTTGCTCCATTCCACCAATGGCATGGCCAGGTTTTGACTGACACGTCTGAATGTGCCAGAGGGTGTAAAAACCCAAGGCAGCTTCCAGAAGTCGCAGTCAGGTGTTGGTGGTTGAGGGAGGAGGGCTGTGCTGTGGTGCTTGCTTGTGCGATCGAATTCGAGACAGAGATTATTCGAGGAGGGAGGCCTGGGGGCTTTAGGCTTTTTTGAAAATTATTTTTTTGTTTCCCTGGAGCTTTGTCTGGCTAAGGGAATTTTTTCCTTTGTTCTCTGCTGTGGCTGTTTGTGGGGAGAGGATTTTTCTGATATTGGATAAAGCAGGAGTGTTGACTGGGAGTGGGAGGTGTGTGATTTATTTTAAAATATACCATTTATTTCCTATTTTTTCCAACTTAAATTTGCTTGCACACCCCCATACACAATTTGGGGTGCCAGAACAGAAAACTCAACAATAAGTTCTCTGCGCTGAGTTTTTTGATTATATTGGATTAAAAGGGATTTCTGGATTTAGTTTCAAATAGTACCATTTGTTTTCAACGTTTTCCTACCTGAGAGAAAAGAAGAGAGAGACTTTCAAATTCATTTAGCTGCAGTTGATGTACAACTAAACTATATTTTATTTACACAAATATCTTTTTGGGAGGCATCTAAGTAGTAGTACCCCTACTCTCTTTTCAGGGTTACTTTTGGGCTGTGGCTGGCAAGCCACCCTTCCGGAACAGGAGCCCAGTTGCAGCTGGTGCTGCTGCCAGCCCAGGCTATTACATTTACAGCAGCCTAATCTCTGTGTGGAGGGGGCATTCACCCTACCCGTAACAAATCAAGTTCTTTTACTGGGGGGGGGGCTGATTAATAAGGCAACCAAATTAATTTGCTGCTGCTGCTGCTGCTTCATATTTTTTGGGGAGGGGAAAGGTGTACCAGATGGCATGCTTGTGCAACCCTCGAGTCAAGGGTTCCTTGGCGGGGAGCGGTGCCGACCTGAACTCCTGGAAGATGGAGCTATGCCGTCAAGTCTGCAGGGCTGCCTCAAATCAGGCCCAGGCGTTCCCAAGGGCGCACGGAAGCCAGAGCGATCCAGAAGAAGAATCCTCGCAAGGGTCCTCTTCCTCCTCTACTGCAGGAGTGTACACCCAGAGACCAGGTTCTGTACCAGCAGCCAACTTCCTGGCCTCTGCCCTAGCCATAAGAACATAAGAACAGCCATGCTGAATCAGGCCAAAGGCCCATCTAGTCCAGCTTCCTGTATCTCACAGTGGCCCCACCAGATGTGTTTGGGAGCACATGAGACTAGATATCTGTCTCCTGATACCAGTCCCCTGCATCTGGCCCTTGAAGTACCCTGCTTTTAAGCCTTGAGATTACACATCTCCATCATGGTTTTTAACCTGTGATGGACTTTTCCTCCAGGAATCTGTCCAATCCCCTTTTGAAGGCATCCAAGCCAGATGCCATCACCACATTCTGTGGCAGGGAGTTCCATAGACTAACAACGCGCTGGGTCAAAAAATATTTTCTTTTGTCAGTTCTTACTCTCCCAGCCCTCAATTTGAGTGTATGTCCCCTAGTTCTGGTATTTTGGGAGAGGGAGAAGAGGTTCTCTCCATCCACTTTACTCATGTCTCAATCATATCCCCCCTCAGGTGCCTTTTTCCAGACTAAAGAGCCCCAAATGTTTTAGCCTTTCCTCATAAGGGAGGTGCCCCAGCCCCAGCCCAGTAATCAGTTTGGTCGCTCTCTTCTGCACCTTTTCCAGTTCCACTATATCTTTCTTGAGATGCAGTGACCAGAATTGTACACAATACTCCAGGTGCAGCCTTACTATTGTTTTGTATAATGGCATTATAATGTTGTCTGTTTTATTTTCAATCCCCTTTTTGATAATCCCTAGCATGGAATTGGCCTTCTTCACCGCTGCCACACATTGGGTAGACACCTTCATGGAGCTGTCCACCAACACACCAAGATCTCTTTCCTGATCTGTCACGGATAACTCAGAGCCCATGAGTTGATAGATAAAGTTTTGATTTTTTGCCCCAATATGCATTACTTTACATTTGGCTACATTAAAATACATTTGCCATTTCGTAGCCCATTTCCCCAGTTTGGAGAGATCCTTCTGGAGCTCTTCACAATGTTCTCTGGTTTTTTCCACACGGAAAAGTTTTGTGTCATCTGCAAACTGCTTATCCCTGTCTCCAGGTCATTTATGAACAGATTGAAAAGCACCGGTCCCAGGACAGATCCCTGGGGCACACCGCTTTTCACCATTCTTCATTGTGAAAATTTCCCATTGACACATACTCTTTGTTTCCTGGCGCTCTGGCACTCTGGCTTTCCTGCGTGGACTGTGTCTCCACTGGGTAGGCAAAACTCTGGCCTAGTGGCCATAGGTGGCTGAAACAATCCCTCCCCAAGAAAAATTCCCTGGCACTCTGGCTTCGTGGCTTTCCTGCGTGGACTGTGTCTCTCCACTGGTTTGGAGGAATCTGGTCTCCTGGGTAGGCAAATCTCTGGCCTGGTCTCCATGCTGTTCCCAAGCAGCAGCAGCAGCAGCATAGGTTGCTGCTGGTTCACCCTTATAACCCACCCCCAATCTTCCTTAATCCGGCCTCAAAGAGGCAGGAAATCCCAAGGACAAGGAGGCACCAGGCTGTTCCCTACCCTATCCTACAAATAAGGAGGGTTGGGAAGTCACTCTGGCCTCCAAAGGCGGCAGAAACAATTCCTTCCCTGGCACTCTGGCTCTGTGGCTTCCTTGCGTGGACTCTGCCTCCTGGGTGGAACTCGGTCTCCTGCATTGGGGGACAACGTGGCCACTGAGCCCTGTTTGGAATTTGTAAATCAAACACAGCTGCCCGCACAAAGAGTGGTGGACTGACCTCCAGGGTTTTTTTGGAGGGACTCCATTGGCTCCTGAATTTGATCCTTGGGGATTCTGCCTGTCAGCTCAGCTCCTTGGGATACTCCAGCTGGTGATGATTCCCCGAGAGGTTGAGGGGAACTGTATTGGGAATTGGGGGAGAAAGTGAGAGGAGGGCCACACATCCGGCTGAGTGGGGGGGGGAGCAACTCTCATGCCTCTACCAGACTGAATCTCTGACCGCTAGTTGACCAGGGTGGCATTTGCTTGGCTTTACAAGGAGTATCATTGGAGATGGAGACATTGAGAGGAGCAGACCCTCATCCAGATCTTGGGGAGGAATGGAATACTGTGTCTCCTGCTGCCTCTGAGAGGTGGAGGGGAAATGGGATAGATAAAGGCTTCAAAAAAAAAAAAAGTATAACAGGTAGCCAGACCAAGTAGGGTGGCCAGTTCAGTCAGCAGTTGAACAAGGGAAAAAGAGAATATTGCATTCTGCCCACTTTGTTTGCAACTTTCCGAAAAAAATTTCCGAAAAATTTCGCGACAAACGGAAATGGAACGAAACGGACCCGTTCTGACAAATGAAAAATCGAAACGTCATTTTTTCTGGTCGTGCCCATCTCTAGTATGTATAAATAAATGAATGAATGAATGAATAAATAAATAATCTCTAAGATTATATTTTTCCTAGGCTTGGTAGCCTAAAAATTAAGGGTCATCTTATAGATGGAAGCACGCCTTTCCCCACTGAAAAGACTGCTCTCCCACGGCCACTTTTGTGGTTCGGGAGCCAATTTTCCCGTTCACCTCTGTGGGGGCAGGCATGAATCAGGACTACGGTGGCTCTGAGGAGCCAGGGGAGACTACCATATTTAAGGGGCTCTGAGGAGCCAGGGGAGACTACCTTATTTAAGGGGCTCCCTCCCTTTTTGAGCCTGGATCATCTTCCCACATACCCACCTGGTAATGAGTATATCTGGTCGCTTTGGGGGCAGATGGGAATTCTTGGCCATCCTGTTCTTAAGTATTTTATTGGTGTGGTGTAGTTGCTTAATTGTTGTCATCGCTGGTGAAAGGCAGGTGTTTGGTAACGTGAGTTATGGACACCTCAGAAGGGGTGTCAGCTGGCCCATCTCGCAGTGTTAAAGGCTTGGGAGGACTCAGTACTGGGAGGTGGGAGACTTTGGGGTCCCACAGGCTACAAACACCTAGAGCCAGGAGCCTTGGGTGTTTTGGGCCCGGGGAAGTTCTTGGATTTATTCCTGCTCATCTTGAGCTCCTTTTAGGGCGAAGCCAGGCTCAAGTGGATTGGCCTTCTGCCTTATTTTTGCCCCCCCCCCCCCCATTTAAAAAGCTTACATTGTGTTTTTAATAAAGTGTGGCTCAATTTTTACCCAAATATAGTGTCTGCCCCTTTTGTCCGGGCTGGGTGGGCAAAACTCTAATTCCTGCAAAAACAAGCAAGCAAACAAAACAAAGCAGTGAAGCATCTTGGAAAGGAGAAGGACAGTGAAAGAGCTGCCAGAAAGGGAGGTAAATAACTGTGTGTGTATGTGTGTGTGTGAGAGAGAGAGGGAGAGGGAGAGAGAACCCAAACTGATGCAGTGAAGGACCTGCTGGCAATGAAGAGAAACCTCAGCGGGGCAGGGACTCTGTTCAGCTTATTCACTGGCATTAGTCTTGCAGTTTGGATCTACCTTAAACTTAATTCAAGGATTTAAAAAAACATTTTACTTTAATGTATTTCGAAGGAATAACTATTGGGGCATGGGGAGAGAGAGCAGGATTTATCACATATCCAACTGGCAACTTCCATCCTTCCAGTAGAGATCTCTGCTAAGTTATAAAGGACTGGCGTTGTCTTCCAAGAGTGTACAGTGTACACTGTACACATATTTGCTGAGTTATCAGAAACTGTACCATTAGGACTGAATCTTCATGCTACAATGGTTATATTTCATTTGGTTTATTTCTTTGTTTGTGTTATCTATTTGGATTTTTTTTCTTACTTCATTTATTTTGCCTTTATTTTAGGTCCTGATAAAAGCTGAATATAGCCTACAGGCAGAAATAAGGGCCAGTGCCGACTATTCTATACCTCTAATACCAGTACCTCAGGCCATTGTGTGTTCAGTCGACATTATTTAATATATAAATCAAATACTTGAATGAATATTTTATAAGATCACCGGAACAGAAGGAACTGTTTTTGCAGACACTTGTCTTACGTACAAACAAAAAGTTTGGATTTTCAAGAGAAGAACACAGTAAAAGCAAAAAATAGCAAATCATTATGGTACCTACTGCCTCATAGTCCTTAAAGTACTCTCTATATGGTTTATAATTTAATTAAGCAGGCTATACACTGCCACTGCCACACCCACCCACAAGTGGGGGCATTTACCAACTTCAGAAGGTTGGAAGGCTGAGCGAACCTCCAGGTGGCTACCTGAGATTGAACCCAGACTGTGAGCAGAATTTGGCTGCAGTACTGCTGTTTAACCCCTACTCCAGTACTTGTGAGCAATTGGTAAGATGTACCCGGGGATGATAATTTTATGGGGAATTTTTTTAATAAGAACATACCAAAGTTCTAATACCAAATCAAAAGTGAGTTTCCATCTTTATGTAGAATCTGTGTATTAAACTGATCTAACTACCTCTTTTGTTGAGCAGTCTCTTTCAGTTAGCAGCAAATGCAACACAGTTCTCCTCACACTCCATATAATCGCATCTCCTTCCTGCATTTGATTATTGCAGGTGGTTGAGAATTTTATTTGTTTTAACAACTGGCCAAATTCTTCAATTTCTTTCAGGAGCAGGATGGGTATTACTCAAGATTTATATAATCTCAGAAAAAACTGAAATAAAAGAATGTACTAAAGTGGGAATTTTGTGATCTATTGCTAGCAAAGTGAGCTAAATACTCAGTGGATCAATAGTTCCCAAAGTTGGGTCCCCAGATGTTCTTGGACTACAATTCCCAAAAGGCTTCACCACTAACTGTACTGGCAAAGTCTTCTGTGAATCATAGTCCAAAACAATGTTGGCCTGGGAAAACAGTAGTTTGACAAAGACTAGTTAGGAAGATTATAGAAAAGGTTTGATATTGAATAGGTGTGACAGGGCAAGGAGAAGCTGGCAACTGCTCCACCACAGGAGTGATATAAGCCTCCTTACATAAGAACATAAGAAGAGCCATGCTGGATCAGACCAAAGGCCCATCTAGTCCAGCTTCCTGTGTCTCACAGTAGCCCCACCAGATGTGTCTGGGAGTGCACAAAACTAGATATCTATCTCCTGATACCACTCCCCTGCATCTGGTCCTTGAAGTACCCCGGGTTTTAGCCTGGAGATTACACATTTTCATTATGGTTTGTAACCTGTGATGGACTTTTCCTCCAGGAATTTGTCCAATCCCCTTTTGAAGGCATCCTTGCTGAGGTATTGGCCTCTGGCCAGGAAAGACCTTGTTTTTGGTTCTTTATGGTCTACTGATGGCAGGTGCTCCAGAGAGACTGCTACACACCTCGAGCTATAAGAGTTACCTGAGGGGATGAGTAGGAGATAAGGAGCCCTGGCACTGGGTTGGGCCAACAGAAATGAGCAAAGTCAGATTGTGGTTGAAGAACAAGAAGCGGGTTATATTAAAATGTAGGAATTGAAAGAGGTAGGACCTCCTACGGGCTTGAGGAGCAAGTACAGGTGGGAGGGGCAGGATTGGAGGGATGCCCCCAGACCTGTCAACCCTAACTCTAGTTACCTTGAAGCATGGATTAACAGCATGGCCCATGGCTATGCCTGACAGGTAAGACTCTCTCAGGAATCAGCTACACCCTACCTTGTCACAGAAACACTGCTGGTGACAGAAGAGACAGCTAGTGAACCTTCACCAGCAAGCAGCTTCTTTCCACCTTACTAGGTCAAATAACGGAACTACAGCCACGGTCTCTCAGATGAGGTTGCTCATTCAAAGCATTATGATCTTACCATCAAAAATACATGAGTTGCCACAACCTACAGTATATTAGCTATGCAATCCAATGCATGTCTGCTTAGAAGAAAGGAATCAGAACTTTGGTTCACTTTTGGTGAGATTACTGGTACCACAGAGTCGGACAGAAACTCTATTTTCCAAGCAGTTCTACAGAGAACCCAGAGATAGAACCCAGCACCTTTGGTGTGCAGATTTCTCCCACTCAACAATGGCTCTTCCCCTGAAATACGAAGCAAGACATCTGTATATCAAGAATATGGAAATACAGCAAGAATGAATAAGGAAAATAGCAACAAGAGGAACATCAACTTAATGTGTTTGTAGATAGTGCTGAAAACTGTTAAAAGCAGCTATATTTTTGGCCATCAGGAAAAAAATGTGGACAAAAAAAAGAACAAAATTAGGTCCAACCAACCTCATTGTGAATGATTTTCTAGATATTGAACAGTGTCTGTCTAGACTTTGGAACACACTAGGATGTTATATTAGGATCATGACACAACAGTTCCATCACTACTGTCAGCAGCAGTTATATGCATGATAAAGATTAAAATTTAAGTAATCACCTGGAAATGACTTTTGGTTTCTTGCAATTATATTTGCTCTTTCAGATTGCCTGTAGAAATGTCCTTGTATTAAATCAAGAAGATTCCAAATGAGACAATCGTATAGATTAACAGGATCATGACATAACAGTTCAGTGGTTGCAGTGCACATAATAGTTTACCCATTAGATAGCCCAGTGGGTTGGAACATCTAATTGTGGAGCCAGGGATTGGTAGTTAGATTCCCCACTGTGTCTTCTAGGAGAAAAGACAGGCTACATGGTTGTGAGCAAACTGCAGAGTCTTAGAGTGCTATCAGAAAGAGAGGCTTGCAGACTCTCACTACTGCACTTTATTCACGAAAGCCCTGGAAAAGTTTGCCATACTTTGGAATCGACAGCACAAAAGCAACGAGTAATTAGTTCAGCGTTGAGATCCTGCTATTGGCAAAAGCCATGTGACAAATATTGGAGTGCATTTCCCAGAATGTCCTTCCTCCAAACAATGCATTTCTTACTATGTTACAAAACAGGAGAAGATTTCAGAAACAGCAGAATTATCCATGAAGGAAAGAAATCCTCTCCTTTCTCATCCTCATTTGCAAGAATGTAGAACTGCAACTCTGTTTTCCTCACTGGAAATTCCTGGTGGTCTCAGTAGAGTCCCTGTGTCGTGGAGAGTGATGTTTTGCCCTCCAAATGTGAATCTTTGCTCAGATTTATATATTACATCACAACATTTCCCAATTATCTGGAAGTTGAGTCATGGCAACTGGACTTCTTTTCCTGAGAGATGGAAACGTTTCGCTGCTCATCCAAACAGCTTCGTCAGTCTGAGGAAAGCTGGTTGTGAGTCCTCCATTTTATAGTTCACTTTGACCTCATGTCACCCTGGTCCGGATTAGGCTCATAAGATGAATAATGACCAGAACAGGCTCGTTAGGTAGAGAATAGTCTAACAGCCTTAAGGCGAACAATGGCCTAAGGGGCTGAATTCCATAAATTATGGGTCATTAGCTATGGCCTTGTTGGTGGAGGCGTGAAGTATTTTTGATTTGTCTGGGTATTATTGAAATCACTGCCTGGTAAGTAGCAGATAGACTGTGCCTGAGCCCGCTATTTCTGTTGAGAGAGGGGTTTTCAATACTCACATTAATAGCTTCCCTGACTCCTCTCTCAAACCACCTCTCTTCTCTATCTAATATGTGTACATCTTCATCGTTGAATGAGTGCCCTTTCCCCTTCAAGCAGAGATATACTGCGGATCCTGGGCTGTTGCCCCTCCTATGTTGGGCCATCCTTCTTTTAATGGCTGTTTAGTTTCTACAATGTATAGGTCTGCACACTCCTCACTGCATTGGACTGCTTATACTATATTGCTTCTTTTGTGTTTTGGTGTCAGGTCCTTTGGGTGGACAAGTCTCTGCCTTAGTGTTTTTGGATTTGAAATAAACAGGGATGTGGTGTTTGCCAAAAATCCTTTCAAGTTTTTCAGACACTCCAGCCATGTAGGGAATGACCAGGTTCTTCTGTTGGGTCTGGGTATCAGGCTGATCCATTGTTCTTCTGATCTGGCACACTACTTTGTTGAAGGCCCGCTTTGGAGATCCATACACCTGAAATGCTGTCTTCAGGTTCCAGTCCTCCTCCTTCATGGCTTCTGTGGAGCTGGGGATGCTCTCTGCTCTGTGGATTAGGGTCCTGATGGCTCCTAATTTGTTTTGTAATGGATGGTGGAAGTCAAAAATTAAGTACTGATCCATACCTTAACCAGTGGGATGGTGTTGTCCCTGGGAAGGTGTTGAGTGCCTTTCTCTCCACTGCTTCCATGTATAGTTTCGCAACAACTGGTGGAATTGGAGACAACCATGCTTCTGTCTGTAGAAGTCCCCTCTGTACATGAAATACGTGGTGTTCAGACATCTGTGGCATAGCAAGGCTTTGGAGTGTCTGGGGACAAAATATTTTTGTGCCCCTCCGGCCCTCCCCAACCCCATTGCATCCACCTAACAAGGGGGGGGGCAATTCTGCATGCAGGCATGTGGGCATGCCTTATCTCTTCCGCGGTGGGCCCAGAGTAAGGCAAGGAGGAGGAAAAGGGCATTACAGCCACTGCTTTCCCCGCACACCTGCCTGCCTGCCTGCTTGCTTCACTGCTCACCTGGTGTGGTGGCGGAGGAGGCAGCTGCAGCTGAGTGGGTGTTGTCACCAAGCCATAGCCAGGGGGAAAGGAGGACTGTACCTGGGACAAATGCACCCTTCCACCCCCAATAGATACGCCCCCTAGACACGCCCACAGATCCAGGACTCACAACTATCTTTCCTTAGACTGACGAAGCTGTTTGGATGAGCAGCGAAACATTTCAATCTCTCAAGAAAAGAAATCCAGTTGCCATGACTCAACTTCCAAATAAACTCACCTGGATGACTGAGAATCTTACCAGAAATTGTGCAAATGAATGGATGAATTATCCATGAAGGAAAGAAATTCTGTCCTTTCTCAATAGTTTATATTGAGTTGGCACACAAAATGGGTTGTCTGCATATTTCGCAACAATCAGATATCTTACTGTGCTTGCAGCGAGTATGTATATTTCTCAAATGGTAAGAACATATAACACATTTGCACAAATTGCATACAGTGGGGAAAAGGGAAAAGTCATTCATTTCAGCTGGAAATAAGGAATCTCATGTAGCTTTAAAATTCCTTGCTAAGATATCTGCTCATGTCAGGATAGGCTATCAAAAAACAAAGAAGCAATTCAGTGAGTTTTTGCTCCACTCCCATTCTCTAAATTATAGAGAATTTATGCATATGTGATCCTGCTGACACACAATGTAGTACAACAGCCATGTTGACTAATCCCCTTTATAAAAGTTTCAAAGCTTGGATGAACCAAAGTCTGTATTTTACTTACCTTTAAACCATTCAAATAATTATGGGCTCCTTCAACCTTATCCCCAGTTGAGTGTGAAATTGTTTTTGCTGGATTTGGATAGCTTTTGTTATTTAAGGAAAGGTTATCAATGGAAATGCATTTTATGCTCTTGAGTACCTTATGGATTTGAAAGTTTTAAGCTGAAAGTTAAGAGCACAGTCCAGCTGTGCTGAGGACTTTAAACCTTATTTATTTTACAAATAGAGAATAAAACATGTTTTTATGTTTCTGCTCATAGGAATGTAATCAATATACCAACATCTATAAATGTTATGTGTGAAATATTTTACAGAAAAACAAAATTTCCTGATATTTATTACCGCACAGCGGGTTACAGGCACCTAAGTATCTTTCTTCTCTTCCCATTGACCCTGTAGAAATACTTTTCATCACCTGTCAGACAACATCTCTGAGTAATGGGAAAACATTTATGCAGACAATTTATTTATTTATTTATTTTACATTTATATCCCGCACTGGTTTTCCCAAAGGAACTCTGGGCAGTTTACAAACAGAACAACGTAAACTATTAAAAGCCCCAAAAATTCAGATTTAAAAAAATACACAGCAAAAGAAAAGAAAAGAGTCTGGCAAGAGGCACAAACAATAATAACCGGGGGAAAAAAATAAATCACAAGGGGCACAAAACTGGCATTAGTGATTACCATAAGCTTCTTTAAACAGCCAAAATTTTAATATTTTTTGAAGGCTGTGAGGGATGGAGCGGAGTGGATCTTGCAGGGCAGTCTGTTCCATATGTTCGGGCTGATTACCAAGAAGGCCTGATTGTGAATCACAACTTTATGGTCATCCCTGGGGGTGGCCACCTGAACCATTAAGGTTCATGAGGCCCTGGTAAGTCTGGCCAGCTCTGACTTTTGGGAGATACGCTCTGTCAGATATTCAGGTCCCTAGCCATGGAGGGTTTTGTAAACAAAAACCAACACCTTCAACCTTATTCATGAGGCAACAGAAAACCAGTGCAGGCAAGCTAGAATTGGGTGATGCAATCAAATATGCCTGCATCAACCACCAATTTGGCTGCCACATTCTGGACCTGCTGCAGCCATCGGACAAGGTTCAAGGAGAGCCGCATGTACATAGTGTTGCAATAATCTATCCTCAACATGACCAGCGCCTGCACAAGCATCCTCAGGGAGTTCCATCAAGGTACAGGAGAATCTAGGCGATTAGCCTTAGATGGTAAAAGGCTGACATAGTCACGGCTGCCACCTGGGGCTCCAGGGACATTTCTGGATCCAGGACGATGCCCAGACTCCTCACTCTTTCAGCCAGCTGGTGGGCAGACCCACCTAGACTGGGAAGAGGGCCACTGTAACCATCCATCTCTCCCCCCCCCAATGAACTGTAACTCAGTCTTCTCAGGGTTTGGCTTAGTCCTAGTCCACTCCAGAACCACAGCCAGGCATTGATCAAGGGTCTGGACTGCCATTGCAGAGGTGGAAAAATAGAGATAGAGCAGCATATCACCAGCATACTGAGGATAGCAGACTCCATAATGTCAAATGACCTAAGCCAGCTGCCTCATATAGATGTTAAAGAGCATGGGGGAGATCGCCGACCCCTGAGGCACCCCACAAGAGAGTGTCTAAGGAGATGACTGTTCTTTCTTCAAGCTCACTCACTGGGCTCAGCCCTCAAGGAAGATCCCCCCCCCCAGGATCCCCACCTCAGAGAGCCTGCCCAGGATGATACCATGGTCGATGGTATCGAAGGCCACTGACAGATCGAGAAGGACCAGCCAGGTAGACCAAACCCTGTAGCCCCCCCTCAATAGATCACCCTGCAATGTGACCAGAGCTGCCAGTCCCATGATGTGGCCTGAACCCGAACTGGAAAGGATCCAGGACAAGGTTCTCCTCCAGGAATGACTGGAGCCAGCGGCAACTTGCTCCACCACCTTGCCCAGGAAGGGAACATTGGCTATAGGATGATAGGCAGACATATGGTCTATAGCCAAGCCAGGTCTTTTAAGGATGGGCTATATCACTGTCTCCTTCAGCCGACAGGGAAAAATCCCATCCCTGAAGGAGGCAGTGGTGATGGTAGCAGCCGACTCTGGCATGCTTCCTCCGGCAATCTTAATCAGCCAATATAGGCAGGGGTCAAACAGAGAAGCCACTGGCCTGCAGTGAACCAGCACCCTGGAGGCCTCAGCTGGAGTAACAGGCCCAAACTCGACAAACCGATGAGACAGAGGGGGCACGGCACCGGCCAAGCTTGGGGAAAGATCAGTGCAAGATCAGAATGGATGGCCTCTATTTTGGATTTTAAAAAGGCTGCAAATGACTCAGTAGTGAAATTACTAGGAGGAGGCCAATGGACCAGGATTGGTGAGGTCTCGAACCACCCGGAACAATTCCGCATGGTGATTTGAGGCCTCACAATTCTCAGGGAGGCAAAAGATCTTTTAGCATCCCTGATTGCTTGAACATAATGCCTGGTCAATGCACAAACCACAGCCCAATTTGATTCCATCTGATCCTTCCTCCATCTGCCCTCTAGACTCCTCCTCTCTTGCTTCATCACCCACTAAACCAGTGTAAACCACAGGGAGGAGCAGGATTGGCATCAGATGAGGTGCTTAGGGCGATCCGGTCAGCAACCCCAGTGACATCATCATACCACCTGTCCACCAGAGAGTCGACCAGATCATCAACCAGACTGTCTGGTATACCCGCAAAGGCCTCCGAGAACTGCACAGGGTCCAGGAGCCTTTGGGACAGCAGCTGAAAGGGAAAAGGTTAGCAAATAGAGTTCTGACCATGACACTGGCTGGGAACACAAATTCCCAACTCCCAGATCAAAGCCCACAGATGTGGAGGCAAACACTAGGTCTAGGGTATGTCCACCTTTGTGAGTGAAGCTGGTGGCAAACTGGGACAGGTTCACTGAGGTCACTGATTCCATGAATTCCAGAGCCACTCCCGACAGCCCATGCCCAGCATGCACGTTGAAATCACCAACCACCAAAAGGCAGAGAAACCTCAACAGTGCTGCTGAGATGAACTTGGAGAGCTCTGAAAGGGAGAGTGCAGGGTCACGGGGAGCATGGTACACAAGCACAAGCTCAAATCTATCCCTCTGTCCCACCACAAGGTATAGACATTCTAACCCTTTACATGCCAACACTGCGGATTTGCTAACATAAAGAGATCCCCTATAAACAACGGTTCCCCTACCTCCTAACCCTCCAATCTGCCCAGGCGCTGAATGCAGAAATATTGGGGATGCAGCTGAGAGAGAGAAGCTCCTTTCTCTGCACCCACTCAGGTCTCCATGATGAAGGCCAGATTGGCCCGCTCATCCACAATCAAGTCATGGATGATCGGGACTTGTTATGAATCGACCTGGCATTAATCAGCAAACTGGACAGATTGGAGGCACAGACTGAGTCGTTCCCTGGTATGTGGCAGTGGACCAGGGGGTCAGAACATGGGACAGGCACCAAATGCCTGAGCCGAGTTCTCCTTACCCAATTGACACCTTGGCCCAAAGCGTATCTCCCACAGCCAGACACCACTGAGACTTAAGATCCCACTTGCATAGGTAAGCACAGGAAAACATCACATGGGAAGGTGAAAGACATAATACTAACACAAAATACAACAAACAGTCAAAACAACCCCTCCCCCACCAACCCTAAACAAAGGAAGAAGGGGGGAGCAGGAATAATTACTAAATAAAAACACAATAATAATTTAATAACAAAACAACAACAATAATACTATTAATATAATATGCCAGACCACAGCCAGCTAGCCTCAGAATCACCAGCATGACACAGTGGGGGAAAGGGCCTCCTTCCCATGCTAAAATGCCGTCAGTCTAGGCATCCAGGTGGCATCCAGGCAGTGTCCCAAGCTAGGCAGAGATGGCACACAATAAGCCCTACAGCCACTCCAGGCATAACCAACATGCCTCAGACCGCTGATAGGCACTTCGCAGCAAAGTCATCAGACCTCCATGACAGGCCAGCAAGCAAGATGTAAAGACCAAAGACTCCCCAGGTGGGAGCAACCGCTGTAGCTCTTCCATGGTGCGCCATCTGCTTGGATCTGGCAAGAATGCCTCCACCACCTTCGTACCATTGCCCTTGCCTTCACCACTGCTGTTGCCTTGCCTCCGTGCCCCCAGGCATGAAACTGTCACCTTGCCTTCACTGTCACCCTTGCTGCCAAAGCTGACAGGACAGCCGAGACACTGCCACCACCGCCACCATGAATGCTCTTCTGCACCGCAGCTCTCCTTTGTGCTCTCCTCCATGCCAGGACCTCCCCGCCTCCGCAAGCCACAAGCAGCAAACACCAGGACAACCCACACAAGGCAAGGAGCAGCAAGCCCCAAGAGATGACAGATGGGGCCAGTGACCACCCAAACCACAGCCCAAGGTAGAAAAAGGTCAGACTCAGCAGTGATCCGAGCGGCCAGCCATGGGGTGGGGGTGGGATCAGACAAACAGTAGGAAAAGGCAGGAGGGATATAGCCCCTATACTCCCTCTCATGTAGTGGCATGGGCTGACATAAAAAAAACCTAAAAATAAAAGAACAAAAAAGAAGAAAAAGAGAAAATAAAAACAAACAAATCAAAAATCCCTGCAGAGGCAAACTGCCTCTGCCGGCCGCCATCTTGCTGGGGAGGCGGGGGAAAGAAATTAACCAGATTAGTTTTAAAAAGTTGTGGCGAATAAGCAGCTATTGCTAGGGCTGCTCCTAGATTTAGACCAGCAATGGTCAGAGAGAAAACAGGAAAAATACTGGTGGCAGTTATAGGCCACTCTGCATGGTAACAGAAGGAGGAAGTCTCCAGTTGAAAACTAATAGTTGTTTAATAGAGATGGGCACGACTCAGAAAAAAAGTTTCGTTTTCGTTTTCGTTTTCGGCTAGGGTCTGAGTTGTTTCGTTTCCGTTTTCGTGGGCTAATTTCAAAATTTTTCATTTTCGTTTCGTTACGTAACGAAAACAAAAAACGAATACGAAAACGAAAACGAAAATTTTTTCGTTTCTCCCCATTTAGCTCAATTGAGTGCTTTTCCAATAACGAAAAACAAAAATTGGCTCGAAATTAGTCATTTCGTTTCCGTTTTCGGTCCAGGTTGGTGCCGATTTTCGTTTTCGTTTCGTTTCCGTAACGAAAATGAAAAACGAAAACGAAAACGAAAATACCGCTAAGTCGTGCCCATCTCTATTGTTTAATCTTTCTGACTGATTGTTTCAGAATCATCTCTTTCTCTCTCTCTCTCACTCTCTCTCTCTCCCTCCCTCCCTCTCTCTCTCTCTTTCTCTCTCTCTCTCTCTCTCTCTCTCTCTCTCACACACACACACACACACACACACACACACACACACTTTCTCACCTTACTCTCACATTTACTCCTTCCCCCATTTAAACTGGACTTAGACCAAGCTCAAGTTTATCATGTACTAGTTATTTTCTTATCAAAACCAAGGTTACAATAAGAACATAAGAAAAGCTATTCTGGATCAGGCCAAGGCCCATCTAGTCCAGTTTCCTTTATGCTCTCAGGGCGAAATGAATAGGCAAGATGACTTGTTGGGTTGAAAATCGAGCCACGCTTTATTGAATACAATGCATATCCATAGTTGAGAGGAGGCTGCTGTAATGTGGGGAAACATTGGCACAGAGGTCTCCAGGAGACCTCGCCCATCATCCAGGTGGGCAAGTTCTGTGGCCCTGCGGGGGCACCCCCTTGGTTGGCCAAAGCTGTACCTTCCACGCTTTGGCCAGGACAAAACAAAGAGGCTGTGTGGGCAGCAAGGACCTGATGAATAGAGATCTTGTCCTTCCCCCCTCACATGGTTTGAAACTGTGATGGCAAAGAGGTCCCTGCACTGGACAAGCTGGTGGTGGAACAGGCCTGTATCTCACAGTGACCCTGCCAATTGCATCTGGGAGTGCACAAGATATCTGTCTCCTGTTACCACTCCCCTGCATCTGGCCTTTGAAGTACCCTGTTTTTGATCCTGGAGATTGCACAGCCCCATCATGTCTTGTAACCTGTGATGAACTTTTACTCCAGGAATCTGTCCAATCCCCTTTTGAAGGCATCCAGGCCAGATGCCATCACCACATCCTGTTGCAGGGAGTTCCAAACACTAACAACATGTTGGGTAAAGAAGTATTTTCTTTTGTCTGTTCTCACTCTTCCAACCCTCAATTTGAGTGGACGTCCCCTAGTTCTGCTATGTTTTGAGATGGAAAAGAGTGTCCCTCTATCCACTTTACTCACGCACTGCAACAATATATGTTGAAGTGAAGAATATACAAGAATTTTAGCACACAGATAAGCTTTGGCTAACAGAGATATTTGTGCTATAAAATCTTATTTTCCCAGTCACATTTCCTCCAGTATTTTCTCCCCTACAGAATCAAGCATTTAAGATACACACATCACCACCACCACTACCACCATCCTTCTCCACAAGAGCTGAAACATGCTTGATTACTAAGAGAAGGAGCTGCAGCTGTCTGTTTATTTGGATGGCATTTAGTGTTTTTCATTCAGATTTAAATGCACACATGGATAGGTCAAACCAAACATTGTTGTGTCTCGCTTAGGAACTTTTAATTGGATCATTTTGCATATATTAATCAAAGCACATCCAGGATTTAACTCAGAGTTTCCTCCTAGAAAACAAATCATCATTGTTATTTGTTTCCTTGTTGATTTCAACATCTATAGCCCACCACTCCATATAAACATGGGGGGGGGAGATGACTTACAACATGAATTTAAAAGAAAACTAGTAGCAAAACAAGGCTAAAAGAGGATGTGGTGGGCTTCCAAAAATCAAACACTGTAGCATTATTAATTACGCATACACAGAGTTTTGGGGTACAACCATATCTGGTCCCAGGCTGCGTGTCTATGTGTATGGGTATCTGCCTGTGGTCGTGTGTCTCTCGGTGTCTCTGTGTGTCTTCGTGAGCTAAGTGTGTGTGTGTCTCTCTGTGTGTGTGTGTGTGTGTGTGTGTCTGAGTGCCTCTGTGCGTGTCTCTGTGTCAGCTGCCTGGGACTAAGAAGCCTTTATTGATAACAGTAACACAATAGGAATGGACAGAGGAAATACGGCAATGCATTCCATTGGTTGGGGGGGAGAAATGCACCTTATCTCAGAGGACCATACTTAGCTAGTGGGGAGTTATTGATAAGGGTAGAGAGGAAGGGGGTTTGGGCTTGTTAACAGACCAGATGTGTCCTGATATCCGGCAATGCCCTTGTTTCTCTGGCCTCCTAAGTGAGGTCAGCTCAGGGTCAGCTTAACCACGCACTGGGCTTTCCTGCTTGCTCCCTGGACATGCCTGCCCAGGGCCTAAGGATGATCCTCAGTGCTACCAAGTTATTGGGGTTCAGAGGCTATTGGGGTATGGAATCCCCACAATACCCAATATACATAATGCAGTATACAGGGTAAAAAAGTGTTCTTTTTAACATAAAAGAAACCAACTTTAAAATCAAGAATTGCTTAAAAAAGAAAAGACCTGCTGAATCAGAAAGATGTTTAAATTTTGGTATACTAATAGACAGTATATCCCCTTGGATAAAATATGTTACCAACATACCACAAACTTTTTTAAAACTTGCAGTTTCCATCTTGGAACTTTAATTTGACTACACTCTGTATACAGTGGCAGCATCCAGCCAGGATTATATTTATATTATTCTGTTTCTTTCCCCACCCTGTAGGGCCTAGGCTGTGCAATGCACAGATTAATGATTAATTCTGCAGGGTTCAAAACTTGCATATTTATGACTTTTTAATAATCTAGTAAAGATAGTATTATCCACCCTAATTTTTGATTATTATTAAGGAGGAGAGCCAAAACAGACCACAAAGGGATAGAGGAGGTCTTCTCCCATACTCTCAATCCCAGTCTTTCACATACCAGCAATATAAATACACCTCAAGCTTGTCCACTCGCTGAGAAGAAAGCATCATCAGATATTCTTTATCTGCCCCATTCCTGCATTTTGCTGCTGCCACTGATTGAATGATCCCCCTCCCCTCTTTTGTCCCTTGCTGAGCGCACAATGGGAAAAGAATCAAACAGAGGCACTTTTTTTGAAGCAAGGATCTGTCTGTCCTGGGAGATGGCTTCTAATCTTAAATGCTAGTTCAGAGCAAGGTGTTCGGATAAATGTCTCCAAGATTGTCTCTTTTGTAGACTGGCAATGCTACAGAGTGCCATCTGTCCTGCTGAGGTTCTCATAATCTGCAGACAATATGGCCCCTCGGTTGTAAGAAATCCACCCACCCCTCCTTTTTTCTCTTGAGACCATTCTCACAAGAAAAAAAGAACCAGCACTGAACAACTAACGGTGACATTCACTTTCCACAGGAACACAGGTCTTAGATCTGGGCCAGTGGAAGGCGGTGTGGTGGCCTTTAAGTGATACATTTGTCACTTCCAGCACCCTGCCATAGAAGGAGATTCCTCACTGAATCTAACAGTTAAAATCTAATCAGTACCACATGGAGCTACAGTGCACTTTAGTATACACTGGGGATGGGATGGGCATGCCAAGTAGCCAGCATGCCATCGGTGAGCTGCGGAGCCCCTTTGTAGTAACCTACAGAGGAAAACTTGCCTTAGGCCACGGTCCTACCAGCGTTTTCTTTGTAATTTCCTGGCAACTAACTGCACAGTAAAAGATCGCATGCTAACCAGGAAGAGGAGTAAATTCTGGTCCCGGACGACCACGCCCCTGGAACAGTAGTTTCAGTGAAGTTTCCTAAAACACCGCCAGGGCCTACAGGGTTTAGAAACTTTGCTCAAAAATGTTTACTTATTTGCTTCTGTAACCACGACAGGACCCTGAGAATATGCAGTAAAATCAGTTGTTCCCCTTTATCACCACAGAGGCTTGGAAACTAGAGCCAGAAGGAAAGACAATATGCGAAGTAGACAAGTAGAGACCGAACCAGAATATGAAAATATGATACAGAAGAGAGGACAATAGCTGCACATTAAAAACCACATGACCCCCCCCCCCCCAAATACATAGGGAATCTATATACAAAGAAAACTCTGGTAAGACCACGGCCTTAGGCAGCCAGGAGCCTGATAAAAAGGAGTAGAGACAGGGTTTAGGAAGGGGTGCTGCTGCTGCCTGAGAGTGCTCCGTGACTGTCTTTCACCTGAAGGACCCTGGAGTGGATGAAAGTTTGGCCTCCCTATAGTCATTACACCGAAGAGGCAAGGGCTAGGGGAAAGAGTAAGCCTGGGCAGCTGACATCTTTAGCAAGGACAAGACAGATCCAGGTGAAGTCTTGTGGTGATGGGGCTGAACTGTGGGGACTCTCAGTGAAGGTAACTGAGGTTCCTACTGAGGGAAGAGGGGCCCAAGGCCTGGTATTCTGCAAAACTGTACTACCATTAAAATACAATATCTATATGTTTAAGCCCTAAAGTGGAGCCCATGGAGTTTGTGCCAGGGAACCCAGCTGCTCCCAGCTCATGCGCCAGAGGCTGGTAGCTCTCACTGCGCTTGATTAAAAAAAAAAACGTAGTTGGAATGAAGAGTTAGATGTGCAATTTATTTTGTTTAACCAAAATGACCTTTTGACAGCCATTACTGTCACTCCAAAAAGAGTTAGTTATGTGCTACCAAGTTGGAACTGAACTATAATGGTGGTAATAGGTAAGTGGGGTATTTAAGGCACAGTTTTGCCAGTTTCACTCAGCCAGTGAGTTTCTATGGCCATAAAGGTATGTGAAACTTGTTCTTCAGAGTCCTAGTCTGTCACTCTATCCACACAACCACACTGGGTACCTCAAAAGTGGTTAATTTCCATTATAGCACTATTTTTTTAAAGTATGACTGTGTGGTGCAGTGGTTAAATGCCTGTACTGCAGGAAAAACTGTGCTCATGACCTGGGGTACAACCCTAGGTAGCAGGCTCATGGTTGACTCATCCTTCCATCCTTCTGAAAATGGACTACCCAGCTTGCTGGGGGGGGGGCAATGTGTAGCCTGCCTGATTAAACTGTAAACTGCCCAGAGACTACTTGAAGCAGAGCTATATAAGCAGAACACTTTGCTTTTTGCTTTGCTTTGAGTCCACCTGGACCATTAAAAGGGGCCAGAGGGTGGAAACAATTTTTCAAACATCCCCTTATAAGGTTTATTATGCAAGCCGTACAATTCTGATTCAGCCTATATATCTTTCATATTGGGCGTGGCTGAAACAAAGATTGGGAACGGCTGTTCAGCCCCATCAGGATTTTTTTTCCATAGATTTTTTTCAAGTGTTCAGCAATAAAATAATGAACTTTCCCCTTTTCCTCTCAACTTCTTTGCATTTCATAATTTACTCAGTTTATAGAATTGCTAGTCTATGTGCATTTCTTTCTTTTTATCACCCCCCACAATGTTTGCTTCTTGTCTAGATGTGGAGTATTATTGGCTTTTGGAGCTTTAGGCAAGATGAGGCGTAGGTGACATTTGACAAACCAAGTTGAAAGCAGCCCACCAGGCATGGAAGACTTATATTAATACCTGGTAAACTATGTGAGGCTTGGTGAGTGACAAGTACTGAGGTGAAAAACAGATAGTTTTATTTCCATTGCACCTCTTGGAACCCCACTGGAGGTCTTATCCCACCCCAGTTCTGTTACAGGTCTGTAAACATTTTATTTTTTTCAGTTTGGAAATAGTTGCATACTGTACATGGAAATGTCATTGTTTAAAGTATTTCATTTCATGTACAGTGGACCCTTGTATAACAAACAGCTTGTATAACATAAAATCTGTACAACATAAAAAATTCCGGAGATAGGGGAAATTTGCTTAACATAATCACCTATGGGGAAAATCCGTACAACATAAAAATGGGATTACTCCATTTTCAATGCATTCCTATGGGAATTTGTATAAAGGAAAATTTGTTTAACATAATTTAATTTGGAATGAATTAATTCCTTTATACAAGGTACCACTGTATTTCTATTAGAGATGGGAATGAAATGAATTTTTTATTTGTTTTGTTATTCGTTATTTGTTTTGTTTCATAACAAAATGAATAACCAACCTCACTTCAAAATAGAAATGAAATGAACCAAAAAATTGTTTCGTTTCGTTTTGTTTCGTTAATGGTGGCGATAGGCAAAAAAGGTATATTTTTACCTTTAGAAACATTCTTAAAAGACTTAAAAACTGTGAGAAAGTTAATATTACGCCTGATTATACCTAGCAGGTTAATGACCAGAATTAGAATCAGAATCAGACTACTTTTATTGGCCAAGTGTGGTTGGACACACCCAGAATTTGTTTTGGTAAAATATGCTCTCCATATATAAAAGGAAATATAAGAATCATATAGTCAACATTAAAAACACAGCACAACAATACAATATAACCTATTATTTAAAAAGGAAGAAGAGACGTAAAAATTAATTATTCAACAGTTTGATAGCACTTGGAAAGTGCTTAAAATGTGTAAGTATGTGTATTCTCAGTTCATTTTTTGTTTTGTTTTGTTTTTTAAAGAATTTTTTCGGAGGCTTAAATGGCAGCCGAGGCAAATAATATTCCCTTCCCTCTTTATTTTATTTTTAAGGGTTGATTTGGGTGTACTGTTCCATTTGATTGCATTTAATTCTTTTAAAAATGTTTTACATAAATTATAATTTCTTTTTTTTATGTGCAAGGGGGGAAAGTAAGGTTTGATCATGCATCCATACATTAGGCAACCTTGCTCCCTTTCCTCTCTCTAGTTCTTGTTTTTAGAGTTGATTTTATAGTATCTGGATTTATTTTTAATTATTTTTAATCATGCGGTTGAAATGCACATGGCAAAGCCAATAGCAAGGCCTGCTTCCAGTGGGTGTGTCTTTGGCTAATTATCTGCTGGTAGAGAGCATAAAAGCTTTTGCAGGCACTTTGCTGCTTTGTAGTCTCTGGTGGAGTGAGTAGGAGAGAGATTGCTCCCAGCCAGTGACTTTAGTTGGTTACTGGCTGGTCTGGGCTTTGGCCTGTGTTGTTGTCTCTGAGTCTGACTCAGATAATCAATCAGTTAAAAAACAGAAAGACTACCCCCTTTTTAATTTGTGTAGGATTTGGGTTTTTGGGATTGGGTTTCTTTGTTCAGGGGAGGGGTAGGGTCCTTTGAATGAATGAATGAATGAATGAATGAATTATTATTATTATTATTATTATTATTATTATTATTATTATTATTATTATTATTATTATTATTATTATTATTATTATTATTATTATTATTATTATTATTAATTCCTCTCCTGTGTTTTGTTCCCCAACCCATTTTCCCAAACTTCTTTTCCACCCAGAACAGTATCCTTTCCTTGCTCTTTCCCCCCATTTAAGGATTTTTGAACTTTTTCTTAAAATGAAGAGGAGCAAGGGGAGGAGTATCCCCCACTAAAATAAAACACCTTCTCTTCTGACAGCCCAAGGCAGCCAGCAGTGCTGCTAGTGACACTGCTACCACCACCAGCAGCAGTCACACCACCACCACCACCAGCATTGCTGGAGGAGCATCTGGCCCTGCCAGTGTGAGCTGAAGGGCAGAGCAGATGCTGCCCCCACTTGTTCCTACTCCCCCCTTGCTTGAGGAGTCAGAATCCTCCCAAAGCCAGAGCAAACTCTATCTTGTGCTGGAGGATTCTGAGGACCTTTTGGCAGGCAGGGAGAAATGTCAGGTTTCCTCTGCTCCAATGTCCACTCTTCCTACCTCCCAGTCCAGTGGCAGCACCCAGCCATCTTCATCCCAGTGTGTGACTCAGGACACCACCGAGGCAATCCTCATGGCTCTTTGTGTCAGCACTATGAGAGCCAGGAAGACCTGAGGCTTGCAATGTGCAAGCACTGCAAGGTGGTGGTGTGCAGGGGCAGTGATCCAAGGCACCTGTCATCTAACGCCTTGAGGAACCACCTCCTGCGCAAGCACCCTGGGATGCTGCCAGGACCAGCAGCAGGCACTGGTCCCTTTGTGACTGGGAGAAAGAGGGGAGTAGGAGAGGCAGGCAGGGTGATGGAGGCTGGGGAGACCTCCACTGAGAGAACAAAGAGGCAGGCCACACTGCATGAACTGGTGCCTCTCAGTGGGGGTTTGTGAGCCAGCATGCTAGGGGCAAGGCCCAGGAGGCCACAACTTGTGTGGTCAGCAAAGTGGTGGCCATGAGCGGTTTGTCCTCTCCTTTGTGGAGTCAGCAAGATTCAGGCACCTGCTGAAGCACCTGGCTCCCTGGTATGAGCCTCCATCCCATCATACCCTCAGCAGGTGGGTGATGCCCTCCCTTTATGAGTCCATCAGGGAGATGGTCTGGGCCCATCTGCAGCAGGCCAGAGGTCGGAAAGTCCACTTCACGACTGACCTCTGGACTAGTCGGCACCATGGCTATCTGGCCCTGACAGCCCATTGGTGGCAACCCCTTTGTAGCAGGGCATCTGAGGAAGAACCACAGAGGGAAGCGCAAGCGAACACCCGAAGGTACTGGGTGGCCCTTCTCCAGGCACAGAGCAACGAGGATTCAGCAACAGGCACCACATTGCTGAGGTCCTCATATCTGCGCTGCAAGATTGGGCACCCAAGGGGCAGGTGAGGTACGGGTTCGTGGTTATGGATGCAAGCTGTAACATGGTTGCCACACCTCAAAAGGCAGGGCCCAAGGGCATGGGTCCAGTTAGGGACTCCTGGTGTGAGGGGACCAGGGAGATAAAATGCACTTCATTCCCAAAGCTTAATAAAGTTACTTTTTAAGACTACAGATGCCAGAATCCCCAGCCACAACATCCAATGTCCACCCACCTGTAAGTTTCAGGGAGAAGTAATCCAAATAATTGACTTTTCCAAGCTCTTGTTTATCTCATTGTCAATGCTGGGATGATATTTTCAAAGGGAAATGTGAACTAACAATTTATACTTTTCATCCACAGGTAGAGGTTGCTCTATATGGTTTAAGGACCCATGGCAGAATGAAAGAACTATTGTTGGGTTCTAAAAAGATGGAAGGCACATATCAATTATTTGTGCTGGTAGTCCTAAAGTCAGCAGACATCCTTAATAACATTTTGTTGAAAGAAACAAAGACAAACAGACACACCTTGAAGCTCAATCAAGATGGGCATTGGTGTTGTGCACTCTATAAAACATTACAGGGCTTGTCGCAATATTGGACAACCTTTGTCAACAATGCTTTTTTTCAAGCTGTTTCAGATTTGCAGCACTCAAATGTTATTTGTGTTTCTCTAGTCCCATCTATTATCACATTCATATAATACTGCGAAGCATATATTCATAGCATGCAGGAGAACCCTTGAGATGACAAGGGTATAAAGAATGTAAGGGCAGCCTCTATCAGAACAAGCCCTCTCTCGAACCTTTGGAGAGTTGCAGGGAATCATCACTGCAGCACATCTCTTTTCTGTCTTTTCAACAGAAAAGGCATGGGGATGGCAGAGTGGAAAGAGGGCTGCTCTTTCTCCTCTCAGTTTGAGAGCCTTTACTCCCGTAATTCAGTCTGGGAGTAGAAGTTCTTTTTCTAGATTAACGGGAGTAGAAGGAAGTTCTTTCCCCTTGAAAATCCTATCCCTAAAACCAAATAACCAACAAAAGAGGCTTTGAGAAAGATGTCAAATGCTTAAAAATACTTCACAAGAATACTGCAGGCACCAGTGCAGTTATCATCAGCTGGTAAAAATTTGTCTAATTTTCTCTTCAATTGTAGTGCTTACCTCTTCCTGAGGTAATTAATTCCACTGCCGTACTGCTCTAACAGTTAAGAAGGCTTTCCTAATATTCAGCTGTAATCTGGCTTCCTGTAACTTGAGGCCATTATGTCCTGCATTCTGAAATAATTGAGAACGGATCCTGCCCTTCCTCTGTATGATTATGTTTCAAGAATTTGAAAAGTGCCATCATATCTCCCCTCAGTCTTCTTTTCTCAAGGGTAAACTCTACCTAGTCCACATCTTGCTAATCATAATATCATGGAATATTTTATCAAAGGCTTTGCTGTAGTCAAGATATAATAAGTCTACAACATTCTCACCATCAACCAGGAAGGTTATCTGATTTTTAAAGATGAGGTAAGATTAATATGACATATATTCTCAAATACTTTCATGGCTGGAATCTGTTAGTTGTTGTGAGGTTTTCAGGCTGTTTGGCCATGTTCTGGAAGTTTTTCTTCCTGACGTTTCACCAGACTCTGTGGCTGGCATCTTCAGAGGGCAAGGAGCTCAGGGAACTAGGAGTTCTCTCTGTGCTTTGGAGTATAGAGTGAGTGAGACACTCAAAGTGAGACACAGGGGTATAGAGTGAGTGAGTATGAGATGATTTGTTCTTGGCAAATTCATGTTGGCTTCTAGGTATTGTTTTCCAAGTGCTTGCAGAGTGGCTACTTTTATCTGCCCCAGAATTTTATGTGGGATTGATGTCAGGCTGACAATCTATAGTTCCCAGGTTCCTCCTTTTCCTATTTTTGAAAATAGGCATGTTAGACCTTCATTCATCCCCCATGATTTCAAGAAAATAGTATAATGATGTTTCTTAGAGTTGTTCAGCCATTTCCTCCAGTACTCTTGGATGCATTTCATCTGGCCCTAGAAATCTGAACTCATTCACAGTAATGGTATTTCTTGACAATTCATTTATCAGTCTCAAGCTGCCATCCTGTCTGCTCCATGTGAACTTTGCATTTGCCTGGAGGATCATAGACTCTCTTTTGAGAAAAGATCCAGCTTAAATAGGAATCAAGCACTTCTATGTACACTGCATAGTTTTCAGACAGAAAGTCAAACATACCGCTCACTTTGCAGGTCACTACCACTGTCATGGATCTTCTTTTCATGAGTCCTGTTACTTTTTTACATTTGTGTGTTTGAATATGAGTGCCCTTTCCTTACCAATGTCTGCTTTGAAAGATGCGCGGAAACTCCACTAATATATGAATAGCCTTGCATTTTACTGGTTCAAACAGCATGGTTTGGGTTATACATGGATTTTTTCAACAAACATTCCAGTCAATAAATATTCAGAAAATACTGTGCTCTGGCCACCCTTTATTTGCATTATTTTAATTTATTTTATCCGCAAGGTCATTCCAGGCAAACAACACCTAACATGAATTAAAAGTAAACTCAATGCATAGAGCCTTAGAACCATGGGATAATGTTCTATGCATTAAGAAGGCGGATTTG
Source organism: Phrynocephalus versicolor (assembly GCA_023846285.1). Lineage (NCBI taxonomy): Eukaryota > Metazoa > Chordata > Lepidosauria > Squamata > Agamidae > Phrynocephalus > Phrynocephalus versicolor. The sequence continues at coordinate 46,593,322 of JAHTLZ010000379.1, forward strand.
CTCCGCCAACTATCACGTGATTCAGAATGGGGGTTTCTGTGTCCTGATGGACACCACTGTGATGTGTATCAAAATGCCAGTTTCTGTGATGTTCCCTGCATTTCCATTGCAAACATTTTTTTTAAAGTTTCTGTGCTCACATATCACCTTTCTTTTGTCACTTTGCACTCTCTGGTAGCATGTGCAATTATAATTATTCTTATGTCATGGCGTTTGATAGGGAAATTTTCAGTAAATTTTAAGCAATAGGCACATTTTCAGTAATTTCAGTAAAATTCAGGCCAGCACATATGACGTGGGCTTGCTAGCGTGTCAGTATCCTAAAACCACAATTTTAAAAATAAAAACCACAGGACATAAGCACAACAGGGGACACGAAAGAAAAAAAATGGTGTTTCAGAGTCCCCACTTAAGTTTGCGTCACCTTAAAAGACAAATCAAAAGTGGGTCCAAAAACCAGTACTCTCAGAGGTATTTGCTGGAAGACCTGCTTGGATGTGCTTAAGGAGGCGTAGTCATTTTTTTTAAGCCAGCTGCTTGTGGGGGCACAATTTTTGAAGATTTTTTCCCTAGATTTAGGTGCATTTTTTAACAGTCGTGGGATAAGGCTCATAGACAGTGTAAAATCAAAACCACACAATTACAATTAAAAAGCTGTAAACTAAATCATATTAATACTAAATATTACATATTAAAATTAGAAGGCATAGCAAGTAATTTTAGCTGGAGATTGCTGTTAGGATGGTCGTGACTCTGGAAAAGCCTGCCTATAGATCCTAGAGAGAAGGCAGAGCCCTCTCTTTCCAACCAGGTCTCGGTTATACATGCCAGATCTGCTGACTAGAGATGGGCACGAAACAGAAAAATGGTGTTTCGGTTTTTCGTTTTTCGTTGAGAAGTCTGTTTCGGTTCGTTTCCATTTGTTGGGGATTTTTTGAAAATTTTTGTTACCGTTTTTCGTTTTTTCGTTTTTCGTTTCTACCCTCCTTTTTGCGCGATTTTTAAAGCATTTCCATGCGCAGGCATCCCCCAATGCCCCAGACCAGAGGGAAAACACTAAAAAAAATGGATGCTGGCAGAGACACAGTATAGACTAGGTATGCAGGGAGGCTGCAAAGGCAGCGGCGGACGTTGCCCCGGGTGCAAGGTAGCCGCAGAGTGAAAGTATTGTGGGGCAAGGGAGGGTACTCACCGAGAGGTACGCAACACACACGCACACAGGGAGGCTGCACGACTGAAGCTAGAGTTGAAGCAGAGACAGCAATCCCACCCTAACTCCCACCAGAGACTGCAAGGAGGACAGGGGGCTGCCAGAGCTTTTTATGCCCTCTGGGGCTGCCAGACCTTCCCACCCAGTCTGCAACCTGGGCATGCTATTGGTTGAACATGATCCCATCACATGGCTTGCCTCCATTTTGTGGCTGGTGGCGACATCCATTTTAAAGGGAAAAGAAAAATACATCGCGATGGGAGAAGACAAAAACAAATGTTTTAAGGAACCCAACCCCCCTGGTAGGTATTATCAGACAATATAAATAATTATCGCTGCATTTTTATGGATGTCCAGGGCGTTTTTTAACATTTAAAACAGCTCATTTCATTGCGCGTCACCATTAACGGAAACGAAACGTAACGAGCACAATTTTCATGGTTCTGTTTGTTTCATTGCATTTTCAGCACAATTTTTGTTTGTCATTTTGTTATGTAACGGAAACGACAAACGGTAACAGAAACGAAAATTTAGCCGCTCCGTGCCCATGTCTACTGCTGACTCATCCAGGATCAAGATTCAGTGCAGATCTGTCATTAAGCAAGATCAGGGATAGCATGACACTCTGGCTGAACAGGAGACCTTGATCTTGAATCCCATGGGTTCAACAGTGCAGGCATCTAAGTGGTCTACTGGCCCCAAAGACAAGAATTGATGCACAGATGATAAATTGCATGGAGGTCTTATGCACCTAACCCCAGTAGACATGGGCACGACTTGGCGAAATTCTCGTTTCCGTTTCCGTTACTCGTTTCCGTTATGCAACGGAAACGGTAAGGACAATTACTCCCCCAGAACTCGAACTCGAACCGACAAAAGAAAAATTGGGTCTGATTTTTTCGTTGTCATTCCTGGCATTGCAGCGATCGCGCGATGCCAAGCGGCACAGAAAAAAAGTTTTAAAAATTAAAAAAAACCCCGATTCCCGGCCAAAAAAGCAGGCGAAAATATGCCTGTCTGAGGGCACCCACCAGAGGGGTGGTTTCTGGGGGGGGTCCCAACTACAGCCTTCCCCCCTCCTGTCCTGAGCTGCTGGTACCAGGCTGGGAGGGGGCATCCTCGGCGTCTCCATTTGCCATGCGGTGCGGGGGGATCCAAAATGGTGACCGCAATATTTTTTTTGAAATTGTGGTCCAAAAACACACCAAAGCACCACAGAAACATGTGAAAATTAGGTATTTTAACTGCCTGATTTTTTATAGTAGCAGCAGTGGGTTTTTCTTGCAACAAAACGTCTCCATTGATTTTATTTTTATTTTTATTTTTATTTTTTTACACCTGTGCACGCGCAATGATGGGCTGGCCATGGGATGGGACCATGCAAATTTTTGGACCCATTCCACCAATCGCATGGCCAGGTTTTGCTGAGACTTCTGGATGTGCCAGAGAGGGCATTAAAAGCCCACCAACCCTAATCCTAATCCTAATCCTAACCCTAACCCTAACCCATACGCCAGTACACTGTGTTCTTAGTGGGCCAGAGGCACCCAGAGGTACAGCCCACTAACCCACCCTAACCTTAACTGTTACCCTAAGCCTAGCCCTTACCCCCTAACCCCATGCTCTGGGAACTGGAAGTCAAGTCGTGCTAAATCGTGGCGGTAACGACAAACAACAAACGACACGACAAAACGACAAATTTTTGAAAAAATTCATGAAAAATGGAAATGACCCGAAACAGACCCATCCCGAAAAACGACAACTCGAAAAAAAAAATTTCTGGTCGTGCCCATCTCTAAACCCCAGCATTGTAAATGCACAGTATATCCAAATTTTGTCAGGGGCCTCCCCTTTGCTTTCCCAGCTGAATTCCCCCCATTGAAAAGCTGTTGTATCTCCCTGTTTAGTCACTCTGTCCCTGGGATCTGTCTCAGTTTTACTGCTGTGCTCTGCTCATTGTTTGTATATTGTGTTGACTTATATACAACTCCATAACACTATAGCATTCTCTGGAAGGTTTACAATGTAGTTATGTAAACAACACTTTGCTCCAGCTCCTATTAGCTGGATAGTCTTTTCCTAACCTCAGAGGGATGGAAGGCTGGATCAATCAAAATATCAGGCAGAGACTTGACTTGCAGTTGAACCACTGTGCCACATGTCTCTTAAGGGTCAGGAAATGGAAAGTCTTTTTTATTACAGAATTCTAGTTCAAAACATTGGAAGACATTAGTTGTGTTAGTAATAGTTAATTGAGGGTGCATTATATTTCCTCTGTGGAATGAGAAAGAGGACACTGAGCTTATTATTCAGTTGGTCAGGTCACTAGTGTTGTTATGATTATTCATCTCCATTAAGCTGAGCGATAGATATAGGGAAGATATTAAATTTTCTGGGATTATCCGACTTACATTTTTCAGTGAGTATGGCACATTACTTTAATGTGTTAGTCATATAATTTCTGTTGCCAATGCACAATATAACAGTAATTATTCTTAAACCAATGGCACAAAGGGTTTCATTTTAAATCATATTGTTCTCATTGGATTAAGGTGATTATCTGGTATACAGTCACACAGCAATTATTCCACCCTAATTACTTCTCAATTTCTGGTGGTGACAGAAACTGATAATGCAGGCTTCTGTAGGAATAATTTATAGAATTTTTCCTGGGAGGCAATGGCTTTAAAAAATTGAATGGGACAATGCACATATTTGCATATCAAAAAGATACCTTTAGAGAAGCCAATGAATATGGAATAAAAATGAAAATAAAACTTCATATCTGTAGCCCTAATAGACAATATGCTGGAAATGCATTTATGATTTAGGCAGCAGATTCTGATGTGGTGAGAGCATCAGCATTAAAAAAAATATTAACATATTTCCATCACAGTTAAGCTACCGTTGAGGCAGCAGTTTATGCCGACTTTGGCTACAGCCCTGCACACATAAGGCTGGCATTAAGCCCCACTGAATTCAGAGGAATGAACTGATGAGCAGACACAAATAGGATGGTTCTGACTAGAGATTGGCATGAATCTCTTCTGAGGTTTGATCCAGCATGGCAGTTCAGCCTCACAGTTGCTTCCAGGGGCCACCCAGCTTCCATGCCCTTCTTCCTCCCGTGGGTGCCCCTTGGGAAGGAACAGTACACCTGCCAAACCCTGCCTCCTCTAGGAGTTACCTCTGATTGGGCACACACCAGAGGAGGCAGGGCTGGGAAGCTATGCCATTGCCTCATATTGGGCACCTAGTGAAGGAGGCGGGGCTGGAAAGCTGGGGTACCCATGGAAGATACTGTGATGCTGGACAGGTGAGCTGAGCGGAAGTGCAAAATGGCAGTTCATGCCCTCCTTTTGTTCTGACAATTTGGCATCCATCCTGTACAGTGTGGATTAGTAGTCATGGCCTTCCAGATGTTGCTGAACGACAGATCCCATCAGCCCTTGCTAATATAGATAATGTCTAACAGATCACCTTCCTTTATGGATATCTAGTTAAAACCACTTAGCTCCTGGGAGCCTTACTGATTGCTACCAATACAACATCACTGTGTGACCTCATAAAGGCAGGCCTTGAAAACATTGGCACTCACTTTCGGGAACACTCTTCTACACTCTAGAACACACTTTGAATGAAAGTGTGAATTTTCCACACTTGTCCTGAAATGGTTTTTCTTGGATATTTTTTTCCGTCCCAGAGACCTCTGGGAACTCCACCTATCCCTCCAAATGGAATCAGAAGGGGATGAAAGTCCCTTTCAGGTTTTTGAAAAGCCATGTTCATTAAAACTAAAAACTAAAATGAAACAGATGTGAGCAAGCCCAGTCCTTGCTCTGGATGAGAATCAGACTCCCTGGAGGGAGTATAATTTTTCTGGTTTGGAAAGAATTTGCAATTTGGAAATTTGGGATTCTATGGGGGCGGCAAAGGACACAGGATCCCCTTAGGTCAGTGTTCCCCAAACTGTGTCCCATGGCTCCATGGGGCACCAGGAAGCCCACTCAGGGGTGCCATGGAATCCTCGTATCCTTCCTTCCTCAATTCCTTTACCTAAAGTATGCTATAGCATTTACTTGGTGTTTCTTTGGTGTCCATGCATGATGGAGAGAGGGAGCCCTGTCCCAGGACTTGGTTTCCCACCCTCATGTTTTGCATTGGAACATTCCCTGCTCACTCCGCAAAATAATGCAGCTTTTCCATTTTTTGTGAAACTGCTTCCCTTGGGCCTTCAGAAAGCTGTCTGATTATAGCATCATACTCTCTGGCTCTATCTATAACAAGTCCTGGTGATACAGCTCGGGAAGGTGTGTTCATGTGCTTTCTAATTTAATTTAATTTAATTTAATTTAATTTAATATTTTTTCAGATAGTGGATAAGTGAAACCAGGGTATTGCTCTTGCGATTATGGCGGTCTTACTATACTGGGGACCTGCAGCCAGTAGCCAATAAATCAAGGGACCCATGAGTAAAAAATGTTTGGGAACCAATGCTTAGAGGACTAATGCATTGCAGACCTATGACTACATGAGGCTACATGAGTCCCAGCATTCAAATGTAGGATAACAAAGAAATTACCAATATTTGTGGCAAACTAAATCTAATGTTTATTTGCCACTACAGTAGATCCAGTGAAAGCAATGGGCGTTAAATTAGAGTTAACCAAGATATCCCATGAATTTCAGTGGACTTAGCTGGGACTAAAATAGGTCTCAACCAGAGCAAAGCAAATGAAGGCAATGGAGCACATCCATCAATGCTAATTTAAATCACATTGATTTCAAAAGGTCTGTTTCTGAGACTAACATTAGATTTAGCCTCTAGTAGGTTTATTTAAGGTTGGATAATTCAACCATTCTAAGCAATTATGCTTGTTCATCTCCCTCATCCCACCCCTCATACATTTTATTTTTCATTTCCTGTGTTCTGTAATGTATGATGATTGAATGCAAAATTAGTCAATCTGTGGCACCGGGGAAACAACTTCTTGCATTTGCTTTAATGGAGCAACCGTTTGCTATTTATTTTTTAAAACAATTGTCTTCATCAGAGCTTTATTAGTTTTTTTTTTTTTAAAACACCCAGAGTGAGGAATGTATTATTGTAAGCAGGGTGAGAATGTTGTTCATTTCATAATATAATGAGAAGTTTCCACAATTTTCTTTCCTTTCCTTTTTTGTAAATGAGATGGAAATAACTTGAGACTTTGAAATGTAAATGTAAGAGGCAAGTAAAACTAATTGAGTTTGTAGGTATCCATTGATAGGTGAGGAATGCTCATCTTTGAACTGCAAGACACCCTCTGGATCATGGAGGCCATTCCCTGCCAAGGATACCCAGAGCAGAACTGGCTCTATGAGGAGAGTTGGGCAAAGAGTTGGTTTGTGAGCTCCTTCATAGCCCCAGTTTACTCCCCAGCCACATGGCTTTTGGGATGCCCAGAGCCTATTTATTTATTTATTTATTTATTTTTATTTTTGTATACCATGCCAATTTCCCAGAGGGAACTCTAGGTGGTTCAGATAAAAAATGCAAGAAATCCACAAGATAATAATAGAAATTTAAAAGGCAATAATAATAAGATAAAGAGGAAAATACCCAACAACTAGAGATGGGCACGACTCAAAAAAACGGTGTTTCGTTTGTCGTTTGTTTGTTTAGGGGTCCGTTTCGGTTCGTTTTTGTTTTCGTTGGGTTTTTCCGCAAATTTTTCATTTTCGTTTTCGTTAGTTAACAAAACAAAAAAATGAAAACGAAAACGAAAAGTTGCTGTTTTGTTAGCATTCTTTTCAGTTGAATGCATTTGCCGCAACGAAAACAAAAAACATGGCAATTTTTTCGTTTCGTTTCCGTTTCCGTTTTGTTTTTTGAAAAATTTTCATTTTCGTTATGTAACGAAACAAAAAACAAAAACAAAAACGAAAATTTTGCTGAGTCGTGCCCATCTCTACCAACAACAATTAAAAGAAAATAAAAAAATAAAAAAAAATTGAGAAGAGGCATAGGACTAATGACAGGTACAAATCACAAGACAAAAAAGAAGTGGTACAAACCCTAACAATTGCCGAAACCATCCCTAAACTGCCAGGTTTTGACAGCTTTTTAAAAGGATGCCAAAGAAGGAGCCTGGCGTATCTTGCCTGCTCTTCAATCCTCACTTTCCTGAAGTGTAGCAACCCATGGTGAATGTAGGGAATTCAAAAACCTGTGGGAAAGTGAAGGTCAAAGAGCAGGGGTGCTACCTTTTGGGAAATTGAGGACTGAAGAGCAGGTTTTTGAATTTCCCACAGCCACAGTGAGGGGCTGCGGCTGCAGGGAATTCAAAAGCCTGCTGTTCGATCCTCACTTTCCCAAAGGGTAGCACCCGAAGCATTTCTAACCCAGGGTATCACTGTATTCAGGTTAAATTGCCATATTGGCACTTTGCAAAAAATAAGTGGGTTTTGAATCACAGTTTCGGCACTCGGTTTCTAAAAGGCATAGGGACAAGATACTTAACGTCTTCTCGATGAGCCCAGGAAGATGGGCCTGCACATTTGAAAGCCACATGAGTGGAATGATAAATCAGAAAGTGAAAAGGCTGAATAATGTACTGAATCTTAATGATTGTTGCATGCTTCTTTTGGCTCCCTATAGGATGAAAATGCTGTAAATTATTTACAGCATCCATATTATTCCCTCTGCCTGTTAGAACTAAACGATTCTGTTCCTTCTACTTAACAGTTTTCTTTCTTGAACCTGGATGGCTGTGTTCCTGAAGCAGGGTCGTTTTGAAGTACACTTTCTAATAGAATATTTTCTTGACATCTCATATAGCACTTCCAGTTTGGAGGATTTTGTTTTACATTTCCAAAGATCCAAGCCATTTGGTCCTCTCAACAAATGCTTGCTATCCATGATGGTATGATTTAATATGATTCAATATAAATAACAAACTGGGTAAGAAAACACATCTTTCCATCCCCTGGCTTTCTTAAAGTAAAGAAAGAAGATAATTGATACAATCATTTTCCTATCTATAATCTTCCCTGTAAAACTCTCTCTGTCACACACACACACACACACACATACACACACACACCAACTCTCTCTCTCTCTCTCTCTCACACACACACACACACACACACACACACACACGAGGGAAGGGGTGGGAGAGACAGTATTACCACTTAAGCTTGTTAAAGCACATAGGTTTGTGTTTATGATGTAGAACTGAAAAAAAGGTGAAAACATGGACAACCAAAATAATAGGCATGCTACCAAAGAAGGTGACCATGCAGGTCTGTCTCTGTGCACCTAAGGAAATAAAAAAAGAAGATGAAAATTGAAAATGCATTGTGGCACCTTGAAGATTAAGAGATTTACTGAAGTGCAAAGTCTTGTGGGTTTTATTTATTTATTTATTTATATTTCTGTACCACCTCTCTTAGTACAAACTGCTTCCTCTGAAGGTTTATAAGATGTGGGCAGATTTGTTGAGACTTTTTGGTGGATAATCCAAAATGCACATCTGAAACCTCTAATTATAATTCCATTCCTCAGTCACAAAGCGCAACTCTTGCCGAAGAATTCTCTTACACTGTTCCAAAGGTCCAGCATCTCCCAGCTCGGAGACAGTGTCTCAGGACTAAGGAGGGGTAATATTTGTCACACATCTTGATAGACTTATCACTCAATTGTCTGGATGTATTTTTCACACACATTGGTGGTTCCGCAATCTGCTCTCACCTTCCCATTGTGTATGTGTGATTTAGTAAAAGACCTGTCCTTCCCCCCAATCTTTTCTTATAATCCCTCTGCGGATAGTTTGCTCACTGCAGGACTCTGTGGTAGCAGTGTGAATGTCATAAACCTCTCAGCTATATGTGTGTGTCAATATATTCCCATATTAATTATACCCTTTCTAATGCTGAACTCTTGCTATTCATCAACATTTCTTTTTATTTAATTCTAGGGACACTAAAATTCCCTAGTTGAATAGATACTTGTGTGATATTTTTAGCCCAAACTGTGCTAAGGCAACCATTAGTTCAAAGATCCCTTATTGGTGCATCTCAGAACATCTCTATGTGCTTTGAGAGCATACCTACAACCAAAAGTGCTACAAGGTCTCTGGTTGTTCTTGTGCTATGGCAACATGGCTACTTTCCAGGATGATGGAAGGAGTAAATGAAAGTACTACTTCAGTGCAAAGTTAAAATGCTTGCATTCACAATGTAGTGATGGTCACCTGATTGGGAGGTTTTGAGAGAGACTAGACTCTCTTTCTTAGTGGTTTATAATAACGAAAATGATTTCAAATACAGTGGTACGTCAGTATATAAAATTAATGCGTCCTCTGGTACATTTCATCAAGCAGAAATTTCGTAAACCAGAAATACACAGGGGCACAATGCATGCTGGAAAAGGACGTCCTTTGAAAATAATCAAAATAATCAAACTTTTTAAACAGAGGCATTATTTTCAATGGATTTTCTTGTGTGAAGTGAAAAATATCATTAACCTAGGTGTTCTCAAACTGGCGTACCATTGTACCATGAAATACTAAACAAAGAGCTAGCAATGGCCTTTTTATTTTTGCAAATATATTCCATAAAATAAAAAAAATCTAGAAGTTGAGTCATGGCAACTGGACTTCTTTTCTTGAGAGACTGAAATGTTTTGCTGCTCATCCAAACAGCTTCATCAGTCTGAGGAAAGCTAGTTGCAAGTCCTCCATTTTATAGTTCACTTCGACCTCATGTATGGTCAAAGTATGGGTCCTATAGCTCTGTTGAGAGAAGGGTTTGCAAATATGAAGATGTACACATATTAGACAGAGAAGATAGGTGATTTGAGAGAGGGGTCAGGAAAGCCATTCATATGAGTATTGAAAACCCCTCTCCCAACAGAGGTGGGGGGCTCAGGCACAGTCTATATGCTTCTTACCAGGGAGTGATTTCCCAGACAAATAAAAAAAATACTTCATACCTCCACCACCAAGGCCATAGCTAATGGCCCATACTTTATGAGCTTCAGCACCTTAGGCCACTGTTCACCTAATGGCCTATTGAGACTATTGTTCACCTATAGAGCCCATTCAGGCAGTTGTTCGTCTTATGAGCCTATTTCAGACCAGGGTGACATGAGGTCAAAGTGAACTTTAAAATGGAGGACTCACAACTAGCTTTCCTCAGACTGACGAAGCTGTAGGGAAGATCAGCAAAACATTTCAATCTCTCAAGAAAAGAGGTCTAGTTGCCATGACTCAACTTCCACATAAACTCACCTGGATGACTGAGAATCTTCACAGACATAATTTTTAATAAAATTATTATAGGATAGAGTTGTAATTAACCACTAATCACAATAGTCATATGTCTTATGTTCATGGTCAGAAGCAATGTGCATCTCAGTGCTAGTGGGATGATATCATTGCTTCTCAGGCTTGCCTGCAGGTTCCTGACAGAATCTGGTTGGCTAATTTGAAGACAGAATGACCGATCTCAGCTCTTCTTATACCCATCTTCTTATACTAATAATATAGATCAGGGTTGCCCAACACGTCAACCGCGGGCGACTAGTAGCCTGCGGGGTGCTAAGAATTTGCCCGCCAGGTCCCTGCCCACCTCCCAACCTGGGGGCCTCTCCTCCTGGTGGGGGAGAGGGCAAGCACCTCTCAGGCTACAAGTCGCTCCTCCTCTTCCGCTGCTGCCAGCACCATGGAGCTTGGGGGCAGGGGCTGAGCGGGCACTCCTCCTCCTCCACCACCACCACCAGAGCTTGGTGGGTCATGGGGGGATGAGTGAGTGTGCCACTCCCGTGGAGCTTGTGTGGGGGACTAGCGGGCGTTCCTCCGCCGCTACTACCGGGAGCTTGGCGGGGAGGCGAGTGGCCGCGGAGCTTTGTGAGGTGGGGGTGAGTCAGTGCTCCTCTTCCTCCGCTGCTGGATAGCTGGGGGGTGGGGAGCAAGTGGGTGCGCTGCTGCCGCGAAGCTTGGCAGGGGGTGAGTGGCTGTTCCTCTGCTGACAACATCAGTGCTGGGGAGCTTGGCGGGTGGGGGGCGAACAGGCATGCCGCCGCCGCAAAGCTTGGGGGAGTGAGTGGGCATTCCTCCTCCTCCGCTGCTGGGTGGCTGGTGGGCAAGCGGGCGCACCGCCACCGCGGAGCTTGATGGGAGGGAGCTTGGAGGTGGGGGGAGCAAGCGGGCGCGCCACTACCATGGAGTTTGGAGGGGTGGCGAGTGGGCGTTCCTCCTCCTCCGCTGTTGGGGGGGTGGGGGGCAAGCGGGAGCGCTGCTGCCACGGAGCTTGTGGGGGGTGTGAGTGGGTAGGCCACCACCACCGAGCTCGGTATCAGGAAGCAGCGCTCCTCCTCCTCCTCTGCCGCCACCAGCCCCGCAAAGCTTGAAAAGGGAGCCCACATGGCCGTTCCATGAACAAAAGCAGCCCGCAGGCTGTTCAAAGTTGGACAGCTCTGATATAGATGATTCATTAAGTGCCATTCAGATAGGGGTGGGGAGTCAGCTTGTTTTTTCTGATAGCCACAATTTACCAGAGTATTTTGCCCTTTTCTCAGTGCTAGTTTGTTAGTCCACAACTCAGTGTTGGTGAATGAGTTTGAATTGCCGATTAAATTAAGTCAGATTGAGGCACATGTCCATTAATTTAAAGTGAAACAGCTTGCCTCTCAGGAAATGTCAAAGCATTTCAATTTCCCATTCCACCCAAATGGTGGTTCTTTGTATTCCTGAGATGTAATCTGCAAAACTGAAAAACGTAAGGGAATCTTCAGCGCAGATTTTCATTTGGAACTATCTAGAGCTATCACAATAGAATAATTGAACAGAACTTGTAAATGACACTCACGGTCGTAATGTTTGACTGGCCTGAACAAAATGCCCAGTGAGAGCCCATGTTAAATGTCTGTTTCTCTTGCCTTGAGGCAATCATTATTTATTTATTTATTTATTTATTTATTTTTGCATTTGTATACCACTTCCATTTCCCAAAGGAACTCTGGGCGGTTCACACAATAGGCTTAAAAACAGACAACAATAAAACAATATAAAATAGTAAAATAGTCGTGGGCAAAATAGTGGTTATGCATTGAATTTTCATTCTCCCCTCTGGTAAAAATGGTACCCAAAACAATTAAAATACATTATATAAAAAGTAATGGTGGCTTAGCGGACTAAGGCTCCAAAAACTGTTGGCTACAAAGTCGTCAGCTCGGTGGTTCGAATCCCGGGTGCCACATAGCAGAGTGATCTCCTGCTGTTAACCCCAGCTCCTGCCAACCTAACATTTCGAAAGCATGTAAATTCAAGTAGATAAATGGGTACCGCTGTAAAAAGCGGGAAAGTAAAACAGTGTTTCCTTGCATCCATGCTGGCCACATGGCCATGGACTTGCACAACACTGGCTTTTCAGCTTGAATAGGAGATAAGCACCACCCCTAGAGTCGGACACGACTAGCACGCATGTGCAGGAAAACCTTTATTTTTTACCTAATGTCTAGTTACTGATCTCTCCCCTCCCCTTTTTAAAAACTGGGGTTCACCATAACATCTAGACATGAGAGATGTACACTCTGTTGCAAGAGATCTTTGCTACTATCTTTACTTTGTCAGTATTCTTGTCAGCTGTATAAATTTGTAGGAGCTTTGTGGAGCAGTGGTTAAAGTGCAGTACTGCAGCAAAGACAAGGGTATCAATGGCTATCATTATGGATGCCTATGGACAACCTTTGGGTTGGAGAGATATGCAGGGTATCTCTCAATGCCATTTACAGGGAATCATAAGCAGGTGAGAACATTTGCTTAGGAATACCCTGAAGCAAATGGTGAGCCACTGTGTGAGACAGAATGCTGGATTGATATGCTGTGGCCTGTTCCAGCAAGGCTGTTCTTATGTTCTTAAGGTAGGGGAGATAGTCAAGGAATGTTTTTACCAGTTCCGCTCTTCCAGACAGTTTCTATGGTGAAGCAGGGATTCGAACCCTGGTCTCCATAGCCTAGTCTATCATTCCTTTCACTATACCACACTGGGTATCTGCCCCATAGGTGTCTACATTCCACAAGTATCTACTCTGAAGATGAAAATGGAACTATAGAAAATCCTCCTTGTGCTGATTACCATCACTTGACCCCACAGACATACCAAGATTTATGGTCTGCATTGCAGAATGAATTGAGCAAGATATAAAGGCTATGTATGATTGCCACAGACATATCATTAGCCGCTCCAGAGGTGGGTTAATGATATTGGATGTTGATGTGCTCCAGAAACATGGATGCTGATGTGTTCCAGAAAAACAAGCCAGGGGGAAGGGGACTCTCCAAGTGCAGCCTAGCCACTGCAGGAATGATGGCAATGGGTACCAGTTTCTGGCATAAGCACCCTGTTTGAGATCCACACAACCTGACATTTCTTTTTCTGCACCATCCCCATGACTCTCCATTTCCATTTTAGTCAGCGGTGCCCTCCGAACAAAACTTAAAACACAAAGTAGGAAACTTGATCAGCAGTCTCTCACATGGCAGCATTCTTTATGGTTCCTAAACAGAAGCATTTATCAAAACAATGGCCTGTTCCTTTGTAAACCTAAATGGCTGCGAGGCAATGAGTAAATCAGAAGAGGCAGCTATGGAATGCTTGTGAATAAAGAACAGCTTCTGAGTGAAAGGAAGCATTTAGGTTGATCATAGCTGAAAAATAATCCCCTAACACCAGAAGCATGTGGGCAGGAGGTGAATGATGTATTGATGCCTACATATCCCTCTGCTGTGCATTTATGCTAATTAGACAAGGACCAAGATCCGAAGAATTGCTCAAGGGGGGGATTTAGATTTTATTTTCTTGAGTACTTCCCTTCACTCACCATTTCATACAGGAAACTGATTTTGGAATATATTTGGAGGAGTTGAGTCCAAGCCTTTGCCAGATAGTGAATCTACAGTGAAAGAATCTCTGACAGATGGCCCATCTAATCTTTGTTTTAAAATATCCAGTGAAGGTGAGTCCATCTAAAGTGATTCATTCCAGTGACAACTTTTGTTGTCAACACATTTTCCTAATGTTTTTAGGCAAAATCTCTGTTGTCACGATTTGAATCCATGACTTTTGCTCCTGCCCTCTGGAACCGAAGTAAACCAGTTTGCACCAGTCTCTGAAGGACAGTGCTTCAAACAGGCAATGGTAACTATCATATTGCCTTTCAATCTTCTCTTTTCCAGGTTAAATATGCCCAGCCGAAAAATAATTACTAGAGATGGGCACAAATAAAAAAAATGGTGTTTCGTTTGTCGTTTGTCGTTTAGGGGGTCCGTTTCGGTTCATTTCCATTTTTTGCAAATTTTTGCAAAAAGTTCATTTTTGTTTTTGTTCGTTTCATTACCATTTTGTTACCATTTATTTCAATTTTTGTGATTTTTTAAGCATTTAAAGCAGATTACTTGTATTCACGTAATGAAAACGAAATGCACGACAAAATTTCCGGTGTTTCTGTTCGTTTCATTTCATTTTAGAGACAAAATTCATTTGTCATTTCGTTGCATAACAAAACAAAAAATGGAAATAGAAACAAAAATTGTTTGTTTCGTGCCCATCTCTAATAATTACCTCAAACATTTCTTGTAGGGCTTGGTTTCCAGATGTTTTATCACATCATTTGTATCATTTCAATTGCCCTCCTCTTTTGTTCCAGCTGGTCACTATCGTTTCTAAACTTTATACATGGAATGTGTATGCACACCCATGTTGATTCATCATGATCCATTATGGAGGAACATATACGGTATTTGTGATATATTGGACGGTGTTGGAAGTATTAATGGAATCTGCTCAGTTTTCCATGTTCTGCACTTTACATTTTATTTAAACATCAAGCTAACAAAAATCTAGGATGTCACTCCACGGAGGCAGTTAAAAACACATGACCTCTATAGAATTGTTTAAAAGATATTCTCAACTGCATTTTCCAAAGAAGAGATGCCTTGTACACCAACTTAACTTATGTTTTACAAGAGTTTGTCATTAAAAATGTATTTTAACAGATTTTTACACAACATCGTTTTTCTCCATTTTATGGCTTGAACAGTGTAAACTGCAGTGTAAAAACTCTAGCCTGCCATGAAACATTGTTTTTAACAGATACAAATGTAGGTGTCATTGTATATTGATCGTTTAAAAGCTGAAGGAAGGACATACATTGTACATATACTTACAAGTTTAATCCATTCCAAATGCATGCTCATAAGTCAACTTGTAAATAGAGCAACCCTATCTAAAAAACTGAAAAACATAAATAAAAAAATTGAAAAAATAAATAATTATAAGTAGAGCAGACCGATCTAAAATTTGTAAGGCAGAAGTTAAAACACCAATGGTTTTCTGCTCTTAAGTCGAATTGCTTATAAGTAGAGCCACTCATAAGTAGAGGTACCACTGTATCTCATACCTAGCAAATAGAAACTCAAAAGTCCATTGAAATACAATAAGAAGTTGCTGTAAGAGCAAAATGAGAGAAAACATCTTCAAACATCTCCAGTATACGGTTGAATAAGTGATGACATGCCCCAAAATGTGGCAGCAAATTGTTACTAACACACCAGGTGTTGCTGGTGTTCCTAGGTTGAAAATATCTACCTTTAAGGTCTTTGTGTAGTATTCTTACAATCAGACTTCAGAACTGAATACCAGCCCCTAAATATTCAACGTCCAATTCGAAATTTGGATGAGTTTTAAAGCCCAGAATATTCTCCTCTGCAGGTAAATAAAAATGAAGACAAAGTACAATTGACAAGTGCAACTGCAAACCTGCTCAGCAGTTTTCAAGGTATGTAAAAGTATTACTGTCTTGATGTTATCATTTCACCAGAAGACATTCTGATTTGTAACAGCAAACTCTGTATCTTTTCAGAATTAAGGGCTGCAGAGCTTTATGGAGCTTGCTTTCAGTTGAGCACAAGCAGCAGTTGATTTCCATCCTTGGGTCCCCACATGTTCTTGGATTACAACTCCCAGAAATCCTGGCCAGCATAACTAGCAGTCAAGGCTTGTGGGAGTTTTAGTCCAAGACTATCTGGGGACCCAAGATAGGGGTATAAGCTTCCGGGCTTAATTGCTGTACAGCAGCATGATACGCCACATAGAGGTAACTGCTAGGAAGGAATGCAAAGTATTTTAGATGGATGCAAACTGGGATCTTGGTCATGGCTTCTTGTTTTCTAGCATCACATAATTAGCCAGTACCACACTTTCTTGAGCAGCCGTTTTTTAGTTTGCATCGCCTTATCTCCTTCTGCAGTCATGTGGTCACTACAGCGGTTCGGCAGTCTGCACTTCAGCGGTTGCTTAGCAATCAGCTTCCCCGTTCGCACTTGGCTGAACTGCTTTAAACTACTTCAGAGAAACAGCAGAAACAGGGGGGAAACTGAAAAAAGGCAGTGTAGTATATCCGCAAACACAACAAAATCGCTTTAAAAGGGGGTTCAGGAACCAATTTAAAAAAACACCACCCAAGTGGTTGTCACAAGAAAAACCGACACATCAGTCAAAAATGGATGTGGCCAAGGGGGCTCTTCAGAAAAAGCGATTTGAAAAGCAGACAGTGATTTTTAAGGTGATTTGTCTTTAAGGAAAAGGCATTTCAAATCTACAGTGTGGTAGCGATCTAATATGGTATTCATCAGGTGATTTTACTGAGGAGAACATCTGCTGTTCTTAGGGAACTGAAGGAAGATGAAGCTGTTTAGGAAAAAGGGTGACTGGGAAGGAAAGCTGTGCTGAGTACAAAACACAGCTGGTTTACATGTTTCATTGTAATCAGGTTTCATTATAAAGTGCATAATGTGGCATTAGGCAGCAAGGAGGAATATAAATGCAAATGAAAATGTGTGAGATGTTTATAATAGAAAGCAGAGTATGATCATA
>JAHTLZ010000379.1:46610489-46637011 GCA_023846285.1 Phrynocephalus versicolor
AGCAAACCCTCCGTTGTACGAGGGTTCACTGTATAGAATACTTCATTGAAAAGGGGAAAGTTCCTCTAAATGGGACTCTACCTGGACGTTTTGGAAGCTAATGGCACCACTCTTCAGAATATAAAGGAAGAATGGTTCATTCTGACTAAAGCAGACAGACCTTCAGTGCATTTCAAAGCATCACATAAAGCAGAAATTAAGAGGAGGGCTCCCCACCCTTTTTGTCATTTAGCACTATAATGAAATTGAGTTAAGAGCTTCTGTCTGACCAGTGCTTTTAACTGGATTGCATTTCTAATTAATAAACCACATTGGTTAGTGAGTAGAACCTGGTTGGTAGGAGGTCTTTGAGAATTGATTTATTTTTATTCCACCCATTTATATCCCACCCATCTGACTAACTTCCCACTCCGGGAGGCTTACAACATCATAAAAATCACATCAGCGTGACCATAAAAATTAAGACGGCAGGATAAATAGTTTTTGGCTGATCAAGAACTTACAATGGTTGTTGCTCAGGATAGGACTGATGGAAAGAAAACATTTTAATGATCTTTTAAAGGATTCTAGAGAAGGGGCAAGTCTGATCCGAGGTGGAAGTTTGTTCCAAAGAGTTGGAGTGATCACCAAGAAGGAATAGTTACTAATCTTAAATGCCCTGTTTGAGATGAATTTGTGCTACAGGCAATACTTGATGGAAGTAGGCATTCTATTAGGTGATGAGGTCCCACCCATTTAAGGCTTTACATGATAGAATGATAATCTTGATACAGGCATGGAAGCACACATTTAGCTATCTAGCCACCACATTCTGAACCTGCTGTGTCTTCCGTGTCAGCCTCATAGGTCATCCTATGTAGAGACCACTGCAACAGTCGAGTCTTGAGATGACCTAGATATCTGAAGGACCACCTCTTTCCATATGAACCTACCCGGCAATTAAGATTTAGCCAGGGAGCCCTCCTGAAAGAGCCATCCCTCACGGAGGTGAACGGGATGGCTTGCAGGTATAGGGCCTTTTTGGCAACTGCCCCCAGACTATGGAATGTCTTCCTGAGTGAGACCTGCCTGGCACCAACATTAATGACATTTTGGCACTGGGTAAAAACCTTCCTTTTCCAGAAGTTTTTTAACTGATGATTGTGGGTCCTTATGGTAATTTTAGTGTTGTGTTTTAATGTGTTATATTATTGTATTTAAATGTTTTATTGTTTTAATTTTATTGTAATTTTGATCTTTTAATTGTTTATTTTGATTTTGAGCTGCCCAGAAACCTCTGGGTAGTGGGTGGCATACAAGCTATATAAATAAGTAAATAAATAAATAAATAAATAAAGCAAGCAAGCAAGCAAGCAAGCAAGCAAAGGGGTGTCCAGGTAGGGATGTAGGTCGATCGTACGTCTACGATGAATGACCAGATCACAGACACCACCTGCGCCTCCATGGATAGCCTCCATATACTCTAGTAGACATGGGCACGACCAGAAAAAATGACGTTTTGAGTTTTCGTTTGTCGGAACGGGTCCGTTTCAGGTCGTTTCCGTTTGTCGCGAAATTTTTCAAAAAATTGTCATTTCGTTGTTTCGTTTGTCATTTGTCATTTCCACCGTGATTTAGCGTGATTTGACTTTCCAGAGCATAGGGGCGTCCCGCAATCAGGGCTGGCGCTAGGTGTTTTTGCGCCCTAGACGGCGGGCGGGGTGGGCGGCGGGCGGCGGGGGGAAGTATGGGCGGGCGGTGGTGGTGGTGGGCCATGGGTGGGCGGCGACAGCGGCAGGGGGGAGGTGCTCATTTTGTTTTCCCTCATCCATTTTACAACAGCACCCAGGCAGGGCTCAAGGCACAGAACGGTATCCTCTGCAAAAGGATGGAAGGAGAGATAGAGCTGGGTGTTTATCTGCATATTTATGACACAAAGCTCCAAATCCTGGGGTGGGCTGCCCTAGTGGTCTTATATATACAGTTATGTTAAATAAATTTTGATTGAACACCTAAAACCAGAGGGCAGGTCATTATCATATTCTGGTTAGTTGAGCCTTATAATTAGAGATGAGCACAAATTGGAAAAACAGTGGTTGTTAACCACAATCTGTGAACCACCATGAACACCTGGAAAAACAAACCGGTTTATGGTTTGTTGTTCTGGTTTGTGCCTGGAGGGCCACTACCTGCTCCTGCCCTCTGCTTTATCTGCTGCTCTCCCGCCCCCTTCCCACTGTCTCCACCACCCCTCTACCTGCTTCAACCTCTACCACCTCTTCCACCACCACTGCTTTTTCTTTCTCTTCTGCTTCCACTGCTGCCATCCTCAGGGGTCTGCCTTCCCTACCCTGTTTATGTCCATAGCCGTCTCCACTTGTGATGTAACAGGCAAAGGCTGAAAAATAGAAGCACAGTTGTGAGAATGGAAATGGGAGGAATCCAGGCAAATAGGCTATAACCTGAGTAGAATATGGCTAATAGAGATGGGCACGACTAGGGAAAATGACATTTTCGAGTTGTCGTGTGTCGGAGGCAGCCCGTTTCGGCTCGTTTCCATTTTTCACGAAAATTCACAAAAATTAGTCAGTTCGTTTTTTCATTTTTTCATTGTCGTTAGTACTGGTTTTTTTTGGGGGGGGTAGCAGGCTCCTGGAGGCACCTCTGTGGGGTGGGTGCCTCCTCTGGCCCGCTAGGAAGGGAAAGTGGGCTCCTGGAGGCACCCGTGGGTGCCTCCTATCCTCACCCACTAGGAAGGGGAAGCAGGCTCCAAGAGACCCCTCAACATGGGGGTCTCCCCTCCTCACCTGCTGCTGCAAAATGGCATGCATAGCCATATGGATATGCATACCAGTTGCAGACTATGAGACCAGTGCATTGGTGCACGACCGTCCGTCCAGGAGAACCGTGAAGACTGGGTCGCACCCGCTATGTCTCACAAAGAAGGGAATCGTACTTGCGTGTAGTGCAATGCAAGTAGATCTGGCTTAGGGTTAAGGTGGGTGAGTGCAAGGGCTAGGGTTAGGCTAGTGACGGGTAAGGTTACGGTGGGCTAGTGGGTTGCACCTCTGGGTGCCTCTCTGACCCACTAAGAAGACAGTCTGTGACGTATGGGTAAGGGAGTCAAGGATTAGGGTTAGAGTTAGGGGGCTAGGGCAGGTTTTAGGGGGCTTTTTGGCACATCCCAGAAGTCTCAGTGGCCAAGTGGCCATGCGATTGGTGGGATGGCTCCAAAAATTTGCATGGTCCACTCCCACATGGCCACTCGGCCAGCCCATCATTGCGCAGGTGTAAATAAAATAAAATAAAATAAAATAAATGGAGGACAGAGGAGGAGAGGAGAGACATTTTGTTGCAAGAAAAAACCCACTGTGACTGTGAAAAATCTGGCAGTTTATAAATTTTCGCGTGTTTCTGTTGTGCTTGTGTGTTTTTGGACCACGATTTCAAAAACAATATTGCATTCGCCGCCCCATTTTGGATCCCCCGCCCGCACCGCATGGCATTGGCGACTCGAGTCCGGCTGCCCAGGACAGGAGACGGGGGGGAGGCGGGACCCCCCCTCCAGAAACCACCCCTCCGGTAGGTGCCCTGAGCCCTTAGTCAGGAAGGCATTTTTCTGCCTGCTTTTTGGCCCGGGAATGGGTGGGGGGAGAGTTCAAAACTTTTTTCCTGTGCCGTCTGTGCCGCTTGCTTGCGCTTTAATTGCGGCGGCCGGCGGCGAGACTGGGCTTGTTGCTGGCTGCGAGCCTGCGGCGAGTCCCACCAGAGCAGCCCAGGACGGGGGATGGGGGGGGGCGGGGACCTCCAGAAACCACCCCTCTGGTAGGTGCCCTGAGGCACGGCAGGCATTTTTCCGCCTGCTTTTTGCCCGGGAAACGGGTTTTTTTAAACTTTTAAAAACTTTTTTTTATGCCATGTGGCATCGCGCGATTGCGCGATGCAAGTAACGAGCACGACAAATCAGACCAAAATTGTTCGTTCGTCGGTTCGAGCTCGAAGTCTGGTGGAGTAATTCCCGTTACCGTTTCCGTAGAGTAATGGAACCGAGTAACGGAAACGGAAACGGGAATACCACTAAGTCGTGCCCATCTCTAATGGCTAACCATGAACAATGGCAACTAGAGCCAAGGGAAAAAAAAAGCCAAAAACACATTTCTACTGCCAGGCAGGTGGCAAAATATGTCCAGCAATTACATGACATTTGATGCTACTATTACTGTTACTGTCCAAGTTCTTATTTGTAGAGCTTCATGTTTGGAACATATAACAGATCCAGCTCTTCACTCTTGCTGTTTATGGATCATTATTGGATTGTGGGGAGTTTTTCTAGGTCTTGTGGTATAATGTGGAGCATGGTTCCCTGGGAGGTGGACACACATGCCTCTACCCTTCTCCATACAGGAATTTCCCTCTCCCACACACCTGCATGGCCAGTTTGGGCTGGTATCCCACATACTTCTGGGGGTGGAGTGTGTGTCTGGATGAGGCATAGAATGGGACAGAGCCCTGCTCAGTGGGGCCAAAAATAAGAGATGTCGATGTGGGCACCCTGTCCCAATGGCTGGAGTGTTTGGGGAGTTGTCATCCAAAAGGGCAATGTCTCTGTGCGCATATGAGTGTATTTTGACGGTGTGGGGTGAAATAATTGCAGTGTCCCCCTCCCTTTCTTAAGAATGTGTCCCATTTGCATATTGACAAAAAGGAAATAAATTGCAAGTGACTTTTGCACTGGGAGAACCACTTTTTTCACACTGCACCAATGAAGTCATACAGGTGAAATATCTGTCACAAAAATGATCAGCAAAGTGCTGTGGCAGCTGATCCTGGGATAGATAATGTGACAGTTGCGAGACAGGACCAGCTGTGGTAGTCTCAACATACTTTCCTGCAAAGCTTGGAAGTTTTAAATGTAGGTGCTAACACTCAGTGGATTGGGAACATCTTGCAGGGTGTATGGCTACCTTGAGAAAAAAAGGAAGATGAAATATGAGAGAGATTGACTCTATGAAGGGAGCTACATCCTTGTGTCTGCAAGGACATAGCAGGGCTATAAATACAAAACCCAGATTCTTGAAAGAAAGAAAGAAAGAAAGAAAGAAAGAAAGAAAGAAAGAAAGAAAGAAAGAAAGAGGAAGGAAGGAACGAAGGAAGGAAGGAACGAAGGAACAAATGTACTATGTGATTAACAGTCTCTCCCCCCGACTCCATTTCTATTTCTATTTCAGTTTTGTAATGGTACTGGTAGAAATCATCTAGGATTTCACTCTGTAATTTTCAAACTGTTTTCAGAAACGCACTAGGAAGCCTTCAGAGAACTTGTAGTATGTCACAAGACATTAAGCAGTGATGGCTGCCTAATGTCTCGCTGTTACATGCAGGTGTAAACTCAGTTGCTAGCCTCAACTAGAGCAGAATAAATTGTTGAATGGTAACTCAATGCTTGCATCAGCCCCATCACCTCGGTGGCTTTGCTATCACTGTAGCTACCAATTGGATGCACATCTCACCACCTGGCAGGGCCAGTTAAGCTAGGTAAACTACAGCTAAGGAGGGGGTGAGCACAGTGTGCCCAGGGAGGCAGCCAAATTTATGTTTGTGGCCACTGCCACACTCCCTTTTTTTCTCTTGGCAAAATGTGGAACAGTATTTCCAGGAAGCTTCCAGAATGGGTGACTCAGTTTTTAAAATAGGGCCCTGAATCATTTATACCCCAAATATCTGCCCCCCCCCAAAGTTGAATTAGATTTCTTGATTTGGTTTCACTTTTTCAGCTTGTGTTTGGTTGCTCCCTCTGTGTGTGTGTGTGTGTGTGTGTGTGTGTGTGTGTGTGTGTGTGCACGTGTGTGTGTTGTTTGCACCATTCCCTGCTTCTGGAGGCACTCTGGGACTGTGCAGTTTTCTCAGGTTGACTCAGGCTGACTTGTATCTCAGAACTGACAGTGGGAAATCAAACTCTGGCTCCACTGCCAAATGCAAACTTAGACGGTTACTTCACGTCCACTCTCATCCCAGGAGGAAGCTCGTTGAGTGTTGATGTAGGTCGCAGTCACGTGGTCTTCTTGCGGTTCTATCCCTGTTCCCATGTATGCATGGGCATGATTGATGATACCGGAATGACTGTTTCCGCATGTCCTCGTTCCGTGATGAGATGTGAAATTCCATGCCTTTGTTCTCCATTTTTTTTTCAGCCCGACCTTTTGTTTTTTGATGTTTCGATTCTCTGAAGCCTTGCCTTCAATGCATTACGGAGCTACGTTTGAGGCATTTGTCTTTTAATCTCTCTGCACTGCGTTGCTGACTCCATAGGGAATGTACTGGTGAATGGCACTTCGCACTCCTGCCACTAGATGGAGAATGGCACGTTGTGTAATGATCCTTACCTCACGGGCACTCCTATTGGAAGACAAGGAGATTCCCGATGCCAGGGAGGGGAATCTCTCATCCTGCTTCGATCGCAGTTCAGGGAGCGTGGTCGGGATGAACTCCTCTTGTCCCACAATGGACGTGTGGTTAGATTTCTTTGTACCGATCCCCAGCGGGACCGCGAACAGCGATGAGATGGACGTGAAGTATCAGCCTTAGTGGAGCTCAAGTGTGTCTAACATACAGCATGCCCTGTATGAACCTTCTCAGAAGTAAGTCCCACTTTCACCAGGACTTATGCTCAGATAAGCGAGTATTGGATTAACAATAGCTAGGTTCAGATCCAAATCTTTCTCTGGAAAAGTTATAGTAGTTCCTAGGTAAAGCCTGTTTCTTCTGCAAATATACCAGGAAAAGCTGCTCTATTTGACCTTGATGCTGGCATATCTTCATGGTCAAAGCATCTTGAAATTACAAAGTTGAATTTTAAATCCAAGATGTGCCTCACCCAATTTTGTGTCTTTCTGCCCATCCCTTCTTCAAAATGATGACTTCAGATAATAGCTATTGTGAAAATGAGTGAGGAAAAGGAATGACAGAAAGTGCTTACTTTAAAATGTCAATCGTATGTGTATTCATTCACACATTATGCTGGAAATGACTACTTAATGAAACTCTGTTGACCAACTCTTTCTTGATTTCTCATCTCCCAAAACATGGCCTTTAGCATCCCCCATAAGGTATATGATTCACTTCTCCCCCTGCTCCTGCTTTTCTGCAGAGAGTACCAAGGATTTTGAACAGAGCCGAAGGAACAGATTTATATAGGCCTGTTTTAGTTCTCTTTTAGTGGCTTACACCCCAAGAGTGCACAGTAAATTAACTCCTTAAAAGAACTCCACAGAGAGGAAGCATTGGTATGTAAAGGCCTGCTTCTTAAACCCATTATGAGTGTTCTTTAATATTTAATAGAATTTACCTAAGTGAATGCAATGCAAACAGGGCCTACTGTGCCCACTGAAGGAAATCACAAGAAACGTACGTCCTTTGGTTTTTTTAAGCTCAAATGTTTTAGAAAACAGAAAATCCACTTTGTGACCTTGAAGTAAAGTTACTTGAATTGTATTAAATGAACTTCTGTTTTTATACACTACACATTAGCAAGCCTCATGGTACAGTAGATACAGTAAACTTCAGTACTACAGTCAAGGCACTGCTCACGACCTGAGTTTGATCTTGACAGGTTCAAGTAGCTGGTTCAAGGTTGAGTCAGCTTTCCATCCTGCCAAGGTCAGTAAAATGAGTAGCCAGCTCACTGGGGTACAAAGATTTTTGGTTTGTTGTAGAATTATGTTGTAAACTGCCCAGAATGCTCCAAGCACTATGAGTGGCAAATAATTGATATTAGAAATGGGGAATACTAATTTTAAAAAGGCAATTCATTTTGATTTGTGATTTGTCAAGGTCAATAAATCTCAAAAATGAATTTACATTTTTTTTCCTGATGAATCAATGAATTGAATTGTATTTTGTTTTACTTAAAAAACATATAAAATGGTCCCCAAGGAGTTAGAGACACCAAAATTTCAGGAAAGCCTTCACTCTTTTCTATAGTCCCTGCAAGTTTGGTAAAGACTGGGTTTCAGATGTCTGATTTATACACAAACCTAGGAAACTGTCCACCCAATCTTCACCAAAATTGGAGGGACTATAAAGATGGTCTGGGGGGTGTTTTCCTGAAAAATTGGTGTCTCTAGGTGTCTTGGGGGACATTTTATAGTCTAACTACTTGATAAATAAAAAAACTAAACATTTCCGAATTTGTATTTGTTGGGAGCATCAATTTGTACAAATACAAATTGATGAATTAGCAAATTTTGAATGAATTTTGATTTTTTATTTGTATTTTTTATATTTTTGTATTATTTATACAATCAAACAAATATGTGCATACATAGAGATAACTTTCCAGTGATAGAAATGAAGCTGACAGTTTTAATCTCATCTAGAATAGATTTGTGCTTTCAGTGGGATATACACATGTGTTGATTCCCCAACCCAGGAATTGTTTGAATGGAGTAACTGGAAGTAGCAGATGGAGTTAGGTCTCCTTGTATACCTACCTGACTTGTTCCACCTCTCTTTATCCATATGGGTAGTGTTTTTCTTTCTCTTCTTTTCCAAATATAGCTCATATCTTCTACCCAGCAGTCACAAGGAGAAAATAGTGATGACTGATCATTTAATATTATTTGAAAAGAAGTTTGTGCATGGCAGAATTCCTTCTGCACACACCAATGTCTGTGTAGATGTCAGGCACGTGATGGAAACAACAGGCTCGGCAGTGCAGTTCTGTAGCTACTTTCTAGGCATCATTTCCTTCCACAAGTCTGAGAAGAACAAAATAAAATATTATTTTTAAAATATTTTTTAGAAATTAACTCATCCAATATAGGATAGAAAGGTAAAGGAAGGGGCAAGTTGATATCAGAGACAGGCTCCCCTCCCCAACAACTAGGCATTTTGTATACCCCATTGTAATCCTAATGCAGCCAATAAATAAGAAGACAGAGACTTGGAAAGGCAGGAATTAAGAAATTGGGAAGATCAACAAGTGTCCCTGGAGAACAAGACTAAGATCATTCATACTCTTGTATTTCTGATCACCATATAGGTATGTGAAACCTGGATGGTTAAGAAAGCTGACAGGGGGGAAATCATTCATTTGAAAAGTGGTGCTGAATGAGAACTTTGGACTTCCAGGAAAGAGGAACAAGTGAGTCTAGGTCAAATCAAACCAGAACTGTATCTGGAGGCTGTCCTAAAGTGGGCACATCATGAGAAGACAGGATTCGCTCCATAATAATAATGCTTGGAAAGTTGGAATGCAGCAGGAGAACAGGAAAATGGAATAGAAGATGGATTGACTCTCGTCTAAAGAAAACCATAGGCTTGAGTTTTCAATAGCTGAGCAGGGCTTTTATTGATGAGATCTCTCGTCCATGGGTGGGGAGGTGACTTGACATAACAAGAACAATAATTGAGGATTGTGCTGGAATCCCAGAGGAACAAATATGGTATAGAATTCCCACCTCTCAGCCATTCCTGATTATTGATAATTCAGGCCGGTCTGGGTCAGCAAAACACAACAAACTTTACACTGCAGAAGTTTACCCAATTTAAGTTCTTTGGCATACAAAGGTCCGCTGGAAGTTGGTTGTTTAGTGCTGACTGCATTCTGCTCATATGGATGTCTTTGCAAAGGTCTCTAATTTCATTGTAATTGGCCATAGTTAGGGATGAGGTGCCTCTCAATTTACCGAAACATATGGTATCATCTTCTGTAATTATAATCTTGAAAAACATTGGAATTGTATGAAAGCTGAGCAGAATCTAAATAGCTCTAGCAAACATAATAATGAATTTTTTTCTTATTCTCCTGCAGAAGATTTTAAAAGTCATGGAAGAAACTTTTCTGTAGGTGACAGCATACTTCCAACAAAGGAGGTTTTAAAAACAATGTTTAGGTGGGAGCCGTAGAATTGCTTAGTAGATGGTGGTCTGGCTGAGAAATATATCACTATGAATATATTGGTGAGGTGTTTGGGGGAAATGGTTGTTTAAACAGCAAATGTCTTGAACAAAGAAAACAGTGTTGTTTTTATATTTTATTAGTTTCTGGCACATAAAACTTGACTTGAATGCTACTAGATTTGCATCAGTTCCCCTGAAGGCAAACTATAGGTGTAATGGGATTTCTTGCTGGCAGTGAGACAGGTGCTATTATATTAAAATGGCCATGAAATATAGAGGAAGTTTGTGCCGATTGTTCAGTGGGCAGTAAAGGAGATCGGAACAGATCCTGAACAGGTCGTTAGGAAGTTGAGAGTGTGGTAATGCTGAACCTTCCAGCCAGATACCTTGACCTAGCTAGGTTCATCAGAAATGATTCACTGAAGGCCTTATGACTAGAGATGGGCACAAATAAAAAAATGGCATTTTGGTTTTTCGTTTTTCATTAAGGGGTCTGTTTCGATTCGTTTTCATTTTTTGCGAATTTTTGGGAAAAAAATCATTTTTGTTTTTCATTTTTCGTTTTTACCGGCTTTTACACGATTTTTAAAGCACTTCCGTGCATGGGCATCCCCCAACGCCCTAGACCAGAGGGAAAACACTAAAAAAAACAATTGATGCTGGCAGAGACACAGTATAGACTAGGTACGCAGGGAGGCTGCAAAGGCAGCGGTGGGCGTTGCCCAGGGTGCAAGGCAGCCACAGAATGACTGCACTGTGGGGCAGGGGAGGGTACTCACCAAGAGGTATGCATGCATGCACACAGGGAGGCTGCAGGACTGAAGCTAGAGAGAAATCTCTTCTTTCTCTCCCCTAAGAGCCAGGCTGCAGCTGGCAGGAACATAGAGACACACACCTGCCTGGCTGGCCTAAAGTGAAAATAATGAGTCGCAGAGACAGCAATCCCACCCTAACTCCCACCGGAGACTGCAAGGAGGACGGGGACTGCCAGAGCTTTTAATGCCCTCTGTGGATGCCAAACCTGCCCAGTCTGCAACCTGGGCATGCTATTGGTTGAAGTTGTCCAAGAATTTACATGATCCCATCACATGGCTTGCCTCCGTTTTGTGGCTGGAGTTGCGACCCCCATTTTGTCATCCTTAAAGGGAAAAGAAAAATACATTGCGATGGGAGAAGGCAAAAACAAATGTTTTAAGGACCCCAACCCCCTGGTAGGTATTATCAGACAGTATAAATAATTATCACTGTTTTTTTATGGATGTCCAGGGTGTTTTTTAACATTTAAAACAGCTCATTTCATTGCACATTGCCATTGACGAAAAACGAAACATAACAAACCTAATTTTCGTGGTTCTGTTTGGTTCGTTCCAATTTCATCACAATGTTTGTTATTCATTTCATTACGTAATGAAATGAATAACGAAAAACAGAAACGAAAAAAGTTCATTTCGTCCCCATCTCTACTTATGACAGAGGCTCAACTCTCTGAATATCTGCATGGAAAGATGCACCTTTGCATTATGCAGAAAATGTGCTAATGGGTGAAAGCCATACAATACAATCTCATAAAATATAAAGCATATGTGCATACATATTTCAAATATTTCCTCCCTGCTGGATAAGATGATCTCTCTCTCTCTCTCTCTCTCATTTGTGCCTTTTCAGAATTTTTAATCAAAATTGCATATTTTATTTGCACAATCATTGTCATCATGTTAGCACTGCAGAGCTGGAAGGTACCCTACAGACCATCATGTCCAGCCCCTGCCAAGGAGGGACACAGGGGGATTGAACTCCCAACCGTGTCTAAAGCACTGAGCCATCCATAAGTTTAGGAAACTTGTATTTTAGCAACTGGTGAGATTAAAGATATAAAAATAGCCTGGCAGATCTGCGCTTAGAATCATAGAATCATAGAGTTGGAAGAGACCTCGAGGGCCATCCAATCCAACCCCCTGCCATGCAGGAACCCCCATCACAGTATTTCCGACAGATGGCCATCCAGCCTCTGCTTTAAAACCTCCAAAGAAGGAGACTCCACCACCCTCCGTGGCAGCATATTCCACTGCCAGCCAGCTCTAACCATCAGGATCATAATAAGCTTTCTACACTGTTCAGTAACATTCCTTCTAATTTCTGCTAGAACTGTGTGTGGATTGGGCTCGCTGGAACACAGGGTTTCACCCACAACTGGAAGAAACTGAGCAGCAACATCCATTGGGCTGTGTGGGATTGATGGAGCACTGTACACACACTGACAATATTGCTGTCCAGCTTTCACACCCATGCTTGTGGCCGGAAATACAACAGCATGGATGTGCCATCCATGTGACACATCTTTATACATGATTATCTTTTCTAAATTGTTCATTGCTAACTTCTTAACATGGTGGGAAGGGTTGAGTGAACCAGTGATGTTGAGATCAAGACCATCAGGAGGCTGACTCCATTACAAGCCTGGACTCCTATCAGAGTCATCCAAGGTGGAATTTTAACAGCTCAGGTCCCAGATTAAGATATATAAATTGTAAAAATAAATAAATAAATAAATAAATATCCACCCTCTTAAGTAGATGAGTTTGGATGGTTCCAATGGTGGTTGGGATGGAGAAACTCCTAGAGAATAGCTAGACAATGTGTAGCTTGCATAATTAAATCATAAACCACCCAGAGAGTTCTTCAAGTCCTATTGGGTATTATACAAGCTGCACTGTTTGTATAATTTTGCTTTACAGGGCTTCAGAGGGAACTGAAGGTGACGCTGGTGAAAGATCTTTAACAGACAGTGGCAGTAATACTCTAACTCTTGTTAGTACTTTGCAGAAAGAGGTAATAGTAAACAACTTGCCTTGAAAACCCTATAATGAAACAATCTGAATTAGAAGGTTGGACTCACCTGAAGCTGAGTCCAAAGGCTAGCGTCCCTTTGCCCTCCCCTGCAAACAAAAGTAAGACAAGCTGAAGGTCTTGTCTCCAGGTGGGCAGGGGAGGAGGCCTGTATATAACAGGACTTCTCCCTCAGCTAACCCTCTTTTGGCTGCTGGCTTTCCCCAGCCACCCAACCACTTTAAGGTATTGCTAGTGTGAGTCTGATTGGTTGCCGTTGGGGGCCAGATAGGAAATTTTGATCCGTGCCCAGATTGGGCCAGGTGAGCGGGGATTTTTTGCCACCCACTAGGGTGGTGGTTTAAGTTAGGTGGTCATTGTGTTGGTCACACTGGGCGGTAGTGTGGAGGATTAAAAGCTATTGGTGAGTTATGAAGGGAAAGACCCACTCCTAGTCCATCCAACCTCTTGATGCTGCGGATCCGGATATTACAGCGTAAGGAGAATGATGCATTGATAAGTACCCCCTTGGGCCAAGAGTTACTGATGGAAGGTGCTTGCAGACCCAGGGTGGTGGTACTGAGATATACCTGCCTTGGGGGCACTGTCTCAGGGACTGCTCTACCAGGGGTTAGTTACCCGTCCAAAAGCTTGCTGGTGGAAGGGGTCCTAGGAGACCCTGGGGTGTCAAGATGAAGCTGCACTGTGTCAGGCCCCTCTCAGGTTTATGTTCACCATTAATGATGACATGTTTAATAACGTGTGGCCCTAGTTATACCCATCTGTTGTGTCAAGCCTCTTTGTTTCGCTGTGGGAGGGCAAGATTATTTGAATGAGTTGTGTTCATGAGTCACATCCCAATTCTCCAATGTTTCCTTCTGTTTAAAAGGACATCACAAGCCATAGTTCCTTTTGGACACAAGATGTGGCTCAGACTATTGCTTAATTATTGTATTTCGATACCTTTGTTGTGCATTAAAGAATGACAGTGGTTGATTAATAAATATATACTAATATATTCCCATTGTGTCCTAAAGAAAACTTACTGAAATTAAAAAAAAAATACACCCAGGAAAGCAGGAGCTGTATATCAACCTGTAAGCACAGATCATTTTCCTGAGAGCTCAGCAGCTGACATTCTTCTATGAAGTCAGTAGAGATTTGAAACCAAAGCAACAGACATGAGGCTGTGACCCAACTCAATTTTCCAAAATTGAATTCTTACACCATGCTCATTATTTTTCAGAATACTCAATGTAACCTTTGCTGAAAATTAATGAATGCCACCCTCTGCTTAATGCTTAATGTTTATTGATACTGCTGTAACCTGTTCACATAATCAACCCAAGTTCTTCCAATAATCAGTATTCAAGTACCTTTGTCAACCGACCTTTGTCCTTGAAAAATAACTCTCATGATTTTCCATTTAAATAAAATAAACATGAAATTCTCAGGGATTTCATTTTGGTATCTTCATTTCATCTTTCTAATTGAAGACCTATTAGTTCAGGAAATAACTTTGACAGCAATACACTAGGGGAATGCATTGCTGAAACTCAAAACATCAATTCCAGATGGATTCAAACTTGCCAGAAAATCTGGAAGATGTATCCATTCTGTGAACCATTTTGAATCATGTATAAATGGAGAGGTGCAGATAGAGTGATTTTTTTTTCATATTTAAATTATTGCTTGAAGTACAGTATGTTCTTTCAATTGAGAACTGAATATTATAACCCATGTCTCCATGGATTACTATACTGGAGGAGTGGAACTGTGTGTTCATGTCCTGCTTGCCAGCTTTCCAAGGTTATCTGCCTAGCCTTCGGCCAAAAATGCACCCTACACCTGTCAAGGGTCCTTGTATACTCTTGCATCACACTGAGATTAGATTAAATTAATACACATATCCTCCATGAGAAAATTACATCTTCCCTCTTTAAGCCCTTTCAGCACCTGGTACTTTGAAACATCTCTGTCTTGGAGTCTGTTTTGAAGTCCTAGACATGGAGCGCATAAAGAGGGAAGACATAATTTTCCTATGTAAGAAATGTGTCAAGGAAAAAAATCCTTAGGAGGGAGAATGTCTCATACAGATGATTGCATGAGCTGGTTTCACAACACACTATCTCTGGCTTTTGTGCACCTGACCTGATAAACAGAGATGGGCACGAATCAAAAAAATGGTGTTTCGGTTTTTCGTTTGTCATTGAGAGGTCTGTTTCGTTTCGTTTCCATTTTTCGTGAATTTTTGGAAAAAAAATTGTTTTCGTTTTTCATTTTTCATTCTACCAGCTTTTTGCACAATTTTTAAAGAATTTCCCTGCGGGGGCGTCCCCCAACACCCCAGACCAGAGGGAAAACACTAAAAAAAAAAAAATTGAAGCTGGCAGAGACACAGTATAGACTATGGATGCAGGGAGGCTGCAAAGGCAGTGGCGGGCGTTGCCCAGGATGCAAGGTAGCTGCAGAGTGGCTGCACTGTGGGGCAGCGGAGGGTACTCACCAAGAGGTACGCACACGCGCACACAGGGAGGCTGCAGGACTGAAGCTAGAGTCGCAGAGACAGCAATCCCACCCTAACTCCCACCGGGGACTGCAAGGAGGACGGGGGCTGCCAGAGCTTTTTATGCCCTCTGTGGCTTCCAGACCTGCCCAGTTTGCAACGTAGGCATGCTATTGGTTGAAGTTGTCCAAGAATTTACATGATCCCATCACATGGCTTGCCTCCATGTTGTGGCTGGAGTGGCGACATCCATTTTTTCACCCTTAAAGGGAAAAGAAAAATACATCGCGATGGGAGAAGACAAAAACAAACATTTTAAGGACCCCACCCCCATGGTAGGTAATAATTTCAAATAATTTTTTTGCAGTTTTTTTTATTTTAGGACCAACAGAATACAGTTCATTTTCCAACATATCAATCCTTATACAATTTCCAAGGTTGTCTGCCCTTCTTCTTTTTCCCTCCCCCTCCCACCCTGAGCAAGCTACTAACTGCAATGTCCTCTGATATTATACATTGTCAAAGCCTGATGGAAAAGTCTAGCCCATTTCTCATTCTCAGGTTTTCCTTCCAACCATTCTATAAACTTCTGCCACTCTTTCAAAATTCTGTTTTTCTCTACAGTTTTTCCTTCTTGCATTATTTGTATCCATTCATTTTGAAAAAATTGATATAGATAATCTTTCCACTTGTCGTATTTCCATTTTCCTTCATCCTTCCATCCAGTTATTAGCACCATTATAGCAGCTGCTATTCCATAATACATAATCTGTTTTATTTCTCTCCAGTTGCTTTCTCTCTCCACTAATCCTAAAAATATGTGGTCTATTTTTAACTGAATCCTTTTATTTGTTATTTCTATTAACCAATTTAAATTCTTTATATCTCTTAATGATAAAATCTTCCCTTCTTTATTTAATTGTTCTATCTGTCCCCATTTTGATAATCCTCCTATTTTCGTTCTTTTAATTAAGATCTCCACCGTTACCTTCCTTGGGCCTCTAATTGTTTTAATATTTTTTTTATCTCTATCAAATAAACCTAAGCAACCCAATATAATTTCAAGTAATTATCGCATTATCATTGCATTTTTATGGATGTCCAGGGCATTTTAATACCCAAGAAATCAATATTAGGCATCTGGGAGCCATTTTGGGTCGATGTCCCCTAACTCCCCTTAAAGGAAAAAAATACAGCAATCTGAGAAAAGACATTTGTTATTTCGTTATGTAACAGAACAAATAACGAATAACGGAAATGAAAAAATGTTCATTTTGTGCCCATCTCTACTGCTAAACAATGTAGTAGCTGTTCCCCTGACTTTGTGGCTGTTTCTTCTGTATTATGTTTGTTGACTCCTCTTGTGATCTAGCCACAACTCAATGTTTGATTTCTTGACATCTACTCTGGGACTCCATGGGACTCCATGCGTGGTTTACTGGCCCAGCTCGAGACATTGTGCCACTTTGCCTGGCACTTGCTACCTGGCATCTAGACATGAGTGGTCTTTACCTGCCTCTGCAGATGGGAAAAGGGTCACCAGAAACAGAATGGACTCGACAGCACATGATCAGTATCAAATGAAGTTTAATTAATCAGCAGTTCATCCACTGTTGCTGTATATACGATTTCTTAAAAATGATCCCACGAAAGTATGATTACAGTTATTGGAAAACATTTTTAAGTGTACCAAATTAATTAGCTGGCTCTCCAGATAAGCAGGGCCATTATATACAGAGGTACTTCAGTTTATGAGTACCTTGGTTTATGAGTCTTTCACAAAACAAGCAAAATGTTTCATAAAATTTTGGTTCGCTTTGTGAACAATGAACCAGAGGTGCTTGCTTTGAAATCACAGCCTGGTTTTCCTACTACTACTACTACTTCTTTTCATTGTTGAAGCTGCCATCTTGTTGTCTAGAAAGCTTCCAAGATGGTGGCAGCAGTGGAGGAGGAGGAAGAAGTGAGTCTGGCATGAGGGAGGGAGGAAGAAAAAGGATGCCTGGCATTCCTCAGCCACTGCCACTGAGGCCCTGGGCAGATGCCTCAGGCCCTCATCACAGCCCGATACTGGTGCTTTAAGCTCCTGCACTTGTAGAATGTAACTGAAACATTTTTATTGTTATTCTACTCTTAAAATACATGGTGTTCCTGTATTTTAGAGGCATTTCTATTTAAGTTTTTGTGCCTACATTTTTTTCAAAGGTGTAAGATTTTGTATTTTGCAATATCCATTTGCAACCGGTGAAATAATTTTATGCTTCCAGAAAAGTGAAGTGAATTTTAAACTTTTTTTGCCAGTCCCAAGCCCATGCTACAGTGCTTGGGGGTCAGCAAAAAATACAATAAAATAAAAAGTTTAAAAATCTCTCATTTCACCCCACCCTATCGGATGGAGGAAAGGAACATTTTTCCCCCTGAGCCCCAAGTGCTGTAGACCAGGCTTGGAGCTGGCAAAAAAGTTTAAATAGCCCTCCTTTTCCCCCATCCCATCGGGTGGGGGGAAATGAGTGATTTTATTTTATTTTATTTTATTGGCTAAGCCATTTTATTTTATTGGCTAAGCCCCAAGCTAGCTACAGCTGATCAGGACTTGGGGCTCAGCAAAATAAAATAAAATAAAATAGAATAAAATAAAAAGCTCCTTTCTTCCACTGGATGGGGTGGGGGGAAAGGAGCAATTTTTAATATTTTAAAATTTTATTTTATTTTATTTTATTTTTCTGAGCGCCAAGCACTGTAGAGCAAGATTGGAACTGGCAAAAATTAAATTTAACAATCTCTCCTTTCCCCCCACCCCATTGAGTGGATGAATGGAGCAATTTTATTATCATTTTTTGGCTGAGCCCCAAGCACCAATCAGCTTGGGGCTCAGCAAAAAGCTTTTTAAGCTTTTAAAAGGAGGGATTTTTAAACTTTTTTTGCCAGTTCCAAGCCTGCTCTACAGTGCCTGGGGCTCAGCAAAAATAAATAAGTAAATAAATAAATAAATAAATAAATAAATAAATAAATAAATAAATAAAAGTTTAGAAATCCCTCCTTTTAAAAGTTTTAAAAGTTTAAAAATCCCAAGTGAAAGGAGTGATTTTAAGTCTTTTTTTGGTTCAGCCCCCCCCCCCAACAAAATCCTTGCTTCATTCCTGCAACCGTTGGGGTTGGAGAAAAGGAGGGATTGTTAAACTTTTTTTTTGCCAACTCCAAGCCTGCTCTATAGTGCTTGGGGCTTGGCAAAATAAATAAATAATATAATATAAAATAAAATAAAGTGCTGTTCAATATCTTTATTAATGACTTGGAGGAAGGAATAGAGAGTATGCTAATTAAATTTGCAGATGAAACCAAATTGGTTGGGATTGCTAATTCCCGAGAAGATAAGATAAAAAATACAAAATGACCTTGACAGATTAGAGTGCTGGGCCAAAGCTAATGGAATGGGTTTCAACAGAGGGAAATGTAGGGTACTGCATCTAGGTAAAAAGAATGAATTGCACAGATATAGGATGGAAGATACCTAGCTGGAAAACAGTATATGTGACAGGGATGTGGGAGTCTAGGTGGACCACAAATTGAACATGAGTCATCAGTGTGACGTAGTGGCCAGGAAAGCCAACGTGATTCTTGGTTGCATTAACAGAAGCATAGTGTCTAGAGCAAAGGAAGTGATAGTACCATCTATTCTGCTCTGGTCAGACCCCACCTGGAGTATTGTATCCAGCTCTGCCCACCTCAGTTTAAAAGGATGTTAACAACCTTGAGTAGGTCCAGAGGAGTGTGACCAGGATGGCTGAAGGTCTGGAAGAAATGTCTTACGAGGAACGACTTAGGGAGCTAGGAATGTTTAGCTGTACAAAAAGAAGCCTGAGAGGGGATATGATAGCTATGTTTAAATATTTGAAAGGATGTCATATTGAAGAGGGAACATATTTGTTTTCTATGGCTTCAGAGGCTAGGACTTGGGGCAATGGTTTCAAACTACAGGAAAAGAGATTCCATTTGAACATTAGGAAGAACTTCATGACTAGACATGGGCACGACTTGGCGAAATTCTCGTTTCCGTTTCCGTTCCTTGTTTCCGTTACGTAACGGAAACGGTAACGACAATTACTCCGCCAGAATTCGAACTCGAACCGATAAAAGAATAATTGGGTCTGATTTGTTGTTGTCGTTCCTGGCATCGCAGCGATCGCGCAATGCCAAGCGGCACAGAAAAAAAGTTTTAAAAATTAAAAAAAACTGATTCCTGGCCAAAAAAGCAGGCGAAAATATGCCTGCCTGAGTGAGTGCACCTACCAGAGGGGTGGTTTCTGGGGGGGGGGTCCCCGGCCTCCCCCCTCTCCTGTCCTGGGCTGCTCTGGTGGGGGGCATCCTCGTCGTCTCGCCAACTCGCCAAGCGGCGGCACAGAAAAAACGTTTAAAAAATAAAAAAAACCTGATTCCCAGCCAAAAAAGCAGGCGAATATATGCCTGTCTGAGGGCACCTACCAGAGGGGTGGGTTCTGGGGTGGGGGGTCCCTGGCCTCCCCCCCTCCTGTCCCGGGCTGCTCTGGTACCAGGCTGGGGGGGGCATCCTCATCGTCTCCATTTGCCATGCGATGCGGGGGGATCCAAAATGTCGACCGCAATATTTTTTTTGAAATCGTGGTCCAAAAACCCACCAAAGCACCACAGAAACATGCGAAAATTAGCTATTTTAAATGCTTGAATTTTTACAGTAGCAGCAGTGGGTTTTTCTCGCAATAAAATGTCTCCATTGATTTTATTTTATTTTATTTTTATTTTTTTACACCTGCACACGCGCAATGATGGGCTGGCCATGGGATGGGACCATGCACATTTTTGGAGCCATTCCACCAATCGCATGGCCAGGTTTTGCTGAGACTTCTGGATGTGCCAGAGAGGGCATAAAAAGCCCACCAACCCTAATCCTAATCCTAATCCTAACCCTAACCCTAACCCATACGCCAGTACACTGTGTTCTTAGTGGGCCAGAGGCACCCAGAGGTGCAGCCCACTAACCCACCCTAACCTTAACCGTTACCCTAAGCCTAGCCCTTACCCCCTAACCCCATGCTCTGGGAAGTCAAGTCGCGCTAAATCATGGTGGAAACAACAAACAACAAAAGACATGATGAAACGACAAATTTTTGAAAAATTTCGCGACAAACGGAAATGACCCGAAACGGACCCATCCCGACAAACGACAACTCGAAAAATAATTTTTTCTGGTCGTGCCCATCTGTATTCATGACAGTTAAAGCTGTTCGGAAGTGGAATATGCTGCCACAAAGGGTGGTGGAGTCTCCTTTTTTGGAGGTTTTTAAACAAGTTGGATGGTAATCTGTCAAGAATACTGTGATAGGGGTTCCTGCATGGCAGAGGGTTGGACTGGATGGCCCTTGAGGTCTCTTCTAACTCTTTGATTCTATGATTTTATGATTCTATCCATGTGTTGCTTCATTGCTCTACAGCTGGCTAGTAATGGTGGATTTTGTCTGTTTTTTGCATAGACCAGGCAATGCAGATCAGAAGATGCATCAGACACAATTGTATTAAGATGCAGAAGAGACAATTCCTTGCACACTCTAGATTGTGAATATAATCTTGTATATACAACATTCATAGAAGAAATGGTGTTCTGAACTAGCATGCAGCTAATTTGCCTCACCTTCAGAAACAAAGCATCTATGTAATTAGCACCACATATCAACCACCACAGAAGCTTCTAAACAGAAGGAAGGTTATTTTTAACAGAGGCAGCTTTGTAATTTGACTGATTTACACAAGTTTAGGAAAGTGTTAATTAACCTCTATAAAGGCTATGGATTTATTGCCCGGAGACAGAAATACACTTTTTGCCAGCTGTCAGCTGGTAAATTCTCATTTGCTACTGTATCTGGAAATATGAACTTACTGAGGAAAAAATGCCTTTGCCCTCTCCATCTTGGTCTACAATCCTACTGATAAGATTGGATTTGTATTGAAATTCTGTAATTGATAATCAATGAGATTGAACATGCATAAGAGCTGGGCGTTTGAAAAAAATCTGCATTTACTGAGAGCTCACAGAGCCAGCAAGACAGGGAGTTAGGTAACTTCAGTAACATCTGTAGAGCCTTAACCACAGAGGCCTAACTGCAAGCAGCTTCCTGTAGGAGAAGAACCTGGGAGATGAAGTGTTTGCAGATGGTCTTGTTAGTAACTAGGACTCTAAACAGTGTCAAAATGGAATATGAAAGCACCAGAGATGCCTGGGTTTGACTGGGTTTGGCTGAACCTAACGAAAAGCAGAACCATCAGAAAAATATTCTAGACTTTGGGAAGAAGGTATATAAACCAGTGTTCATCTCCATTTGGGGGTCCTGGCTCTTGGGATCACCATTGATGGTCTCCAGACCCAGGTCCCTAGACATGTCTAGCTTTTAACTATCTGTTTAGTCAAGTGTTTTGCTACCTTTGCATTCTCTTTGCTTTCTATTTATGTTATGCAATAAAGCTTTACTTGCCCCGGACAACAAGGCATATAAGTGTTATTTTTAAACCAAATTTAAACTTATCACTGCATAGCTATTGCTGTCAGTATAGAAGAGGAGTTGGCACCATGTAGTCTTAAGTCACAGGTGGCCCCCAGCACCCTGATTTCCAGTTGTTCAGAGCTTTAAAAATATCTCCTAGAAGTATATCTTGTTGAGTAAACTCTTCTTTTAAACATTTTTTTTAGGTGAAGGATGCTTTGAGACATGGGAATATCATTCTAGGGTCCAGGGATGGGGATGGGT
The DNA here is from genome assembly GCA_023846285.1 of Phrynocephalus versicolor. Classification (NCBI taxonomy): domain Eukaryota; kingdom Metazoa; phylum Chordata; class Lepidosauria; order Squamata; family Agamidae; genus Phrynocephalus; species Phrynocephalus versicolor. The sequence continues at coordinate 46,632,477 of JAHTLZ010000379.1, forward strand.
GACTCTCAAATCTAGGACAACTGGCAAAGCTGATGTAGATGATAATATTGGCCTGACTGGAGGACATTTTCCATGAAGAGGTTTTGAGCCCCTAAGAGGTTGTAAAGAGCTGGCCACCCCTGGGGCGAGGTGCTGGATTAGCTGAAAAGGCTGTGCCACTGGCTGAAGGCTATACAGAAATCAAAGAATTTGGCTAGAGAAGAAGGCTGAGAAAAGGCTCAGCTCTGGTGACAGTGGTGAGTGGAATGTTTTCTCTACAGGATGTGTCCTTGGGAGTAATAGGTCTCTTGAAGTTCAAAGCCCATCTTTCAGGAAAACATAAGGTATCAATGATTGCACCCAATGTCCCAGTTGCTGAATCAAGTGTCTTCTCTTAGATGCACTGTATCATCCCTCTGTTGCCTTCCAGCTTCCCTGATGTGGTTATTTTGGTGTGTATGACTTTGGACTGTTTATCATTTTGCTGAGAGAGTCTTAGGGTGTTTATACACGACCCCTAAACTCCAGGGCAAATGGCTCCCAGCTCCGGAGCTTAAAAATGTTTCCCCACCAGCTCCGGAGTTTACAGGAAATTAAGTGCGACCACGCCCACTTTAGCGCGTCCCAGCGCACCTTTCAAGTACCTGCTCTCTGGAGGTGGAAATTCCTTGATGCGGTGTAACAATAGTGAGTGCGGGGCTCTCCTTGCTTCTGTTTGTTGTTTATTTGGCTCCCGCCCCTTTAAAAGCTACTTAAGAGACTGGAATGTTGCTGCAGCAAGAGCGAGAGGCAGAACGGAGGTGAGTCACGTTCTTTCTTCCTTTGTTTTCTCCCTCCCCTCACGCAGACAGGATCAAGGAAGTGCGGAGGGGTGGGGACGCAGGAAGAGCGACAAGCCCCTAAGATCTCTGTTCTGAATTTAAGTGGCCAGCAGATCTTAGGGGTCGTGTAAAAGTGCCCTTAGTGTTACTCGGTGCTGTTGGCTTATTGATGCTGGACTTTGATGTTAGCTGTGGAACTCCTTGCCCTATACACACTTACTGACTGATGGGACTTGCTTTCACCCATGCCTTGGTTTTAAAAGAAAAATATAAAGCCTCTGCATTTTCCATGAAGGTCTCCACCTTGCAGCTATTCAAGCTAAAGATTGTCCTATCAAGCATAATGAGGCTTTTGGCTTGCAAGTACAATAATACCTTTTAAGATGAATGCCCCATAAGACAAAAAAATTGTAAGAAGAAAAATATTTCTGGGAATAGAGTTGCTTTGCATGATGAAAATTTCCTATGGGATGCCTCACAAAATGAGAAATCATTACAAAATTCAAAAAATGAGAAAAAAAAATAAAAAAAAATTCCATGGGAAACTACGTTTCACAAAATGAATATTTTGTAAAATGAAACAACTCATAGAATGAATTAAATTCATCTTAAGAGGTGTTACTGTACTGTTAGAAGAAAAACCATACATTGAACTAGTCCATCTAATATTTTCCTGTAACGAGGTAGTGGCCATTATATCTGTGATGATGTCTCTGGTATCCCCTTATGAACCTTTTTGATCATAATTGCAACTGACCATTTTACAGGTGCTGCCTAGATGCCCTAAGCACATCCGATCTCGCCTGATTTCGGAAGCTAAGCAGGGTAGGCTCTGGTTAGTACTTGGATGGGAGAGCACCAGGGAATACCAGGTGCTGTAGGCACCTGGAGTAGGAACTGGCAAACCACTCCAGTATTCCTGCAAAGAAAAACTCCATGGACATGGGGTTACGAAGAGTCGGTCACGACGGTAACGACGCAACACACAACAACACATTCTACAGGTGGTCTCATGCCTGTGAACAGGAAGTGCACATGGATGGATCATTGATCTGACTTGGTATAATCCAATTTACTGTTCCGGCATACCTACATTCTGCATCAATTGCAGTGGTTACACGTGAGATCTTCAAGGAGTGGTTTACGATTGCGATCCCCTGATAAGTATCCATGGTTGAATCCTAAATCCTAGCTTGCCTTTCTGACCAATATTTCACACTGGTTCTCATTGTAGGCAGTGCTATCATGTCTGAGTTCCCCATCCAATCAAGGCATGCCAGTGGGTAAAACAAAGAATCATATTCTGTTTCAATTGGAACAGTGAGTTAAGAAATCAGCACTTTTCTGTTTTCTAAAACAATGAATTAAGACAGAAAAAAAAGTGTGTGATAACTTGTGCTTTGAGAATCATAGCATATGTTCGGAAATACTATGTTTTGATAACAACATATTTACTATGCACATCTTGAATTTTCACCAGGAAAGAAAAAGGGTGAAAGAATAGTTAAATCTTACAATTACAAGTCGTACTTTTAGTGGATCTGTTTAATTAGCTTCCCAGATGTTTATCTTACTTTGGGTACTGATTTGTTATGCAGCCTATGCGCTTAGGAAGAAATTGAGCAATAATACTGTAATTCGGTTAGCAGTGATTATGACTGGACAAATTAAGATTTGTAGCAGGTATTTGGCCTCATTTGCATAAAGCCATTGGGTTCATTATTCCTTTCATGTTAACAGTCTGCTGATGACCTCAAAAGAGTTAACTGGAATAATACCGCCTAGCCCAAATATGTTTCTGAGAGTCTTGCAATAAATATTTTATTAAGTGCTATTAACTAGAATAAATGTAAAGCAAATCAAAGTCCTGGAAATATTATCTACATTTTGAAAACTTCTCTATCTAATATCTAGTATTCACAGTAGGGATGTAAATTTCAAAGACTCTCACTCTCAGTGAAAAAAAAATGATGAGGTGGCAGGGTGTGTGTACTGTTTTCTGCTTCCAGTGAGATTTCCTTTTCCTGAACAAGTTTGTGGGATTTGTCAGGTTTTTTTGGGGGGGGGGTGTTTTCTCCCCCCCCCAAAGGAAACAGAACTGGCTCTGACAGACCCTGTGTCAGGAGGGGCTCCATTGTCCACCTGCCTGTGATGTGACAGTTTGGAGAAGGGTTTGGGTGGTCAGAGGTGACTGCCCACAGTTAGAATGACTCATGGTAAGAGGGGTCTCTGACGGCCGGTCATGTGACCAGCAAACCCTCCCTTCCATGGGTCATTCTAACTGTGGGCAGTCACCTCTGACCGCCCAGACCCTTCCCCAAACTGTCACGTCATGGGCGGGTGGACAACGGAGCCCCTCCCAATACAGGGTCTGTCTGAGCTGGCTTTGCATGAGTTCCCCTTTTCCTTTTCCTGTAGAAGCTTGTGGGATTTGTCAGGGGTTTTTTTTTTTTTTGGGGAGGTGTTTTCTTTCCCCCCAAAGAAACACAACGCTGTGAACACAATGAGCTCAGTTCTTGTGCACAACAGCACTACATAAGTTAGATTACTTGGAAAGGGCATAGAGTAACCACAGAACTGGACAGTTTCAGAACAGGTGTAAACATTGTGGGAAGCTGCAGAAGCTCATGGGTGTAGGAGGATTTCTTGGTGAAGAGGCTGGGTGAGATTTGGAAAATCAGCAAGTAAAACAAACTCGCTTCTTTCTGGTTTCTAGGAGAGGCGTCTTTTTAAAAAGAGTATATACAGCGGACCCTTGTATAACAAAGGGTTTTGTATAACATAAAATCTGTACAACATTCCAAAAAATTCCGGAGATAGGGGAAATTTGCTTAACATAATCACCTATGGGGCAAATCCATACAACATAAAAATGGGATTACTCCGTTTTCAATGCATTCCTATGGGAAATTTGTATAAAGGAAAATTTGCTTAACATAATTTCATTTGGAACAAATTAATTCCTTTATACAAGGTACCACTGTATTTGATAGCAAAGGCTAAGTTCTCCACTTTGGATTGACTGGCAAATGTCTGTCCTTTCACCTTCAAAAATGAGAAATACTTCTCATCATCTTCCAAATTCAGAGAGTGGTCTCCTCTGTCAAAGGAGATTTGTTTGAGATATGGTACTACAGAAAACCTTTGCAGATATCCTGGCCTGCCACAAAGACAAACAAATGGGATGGCAAAAATGATGAAACTGAGGCAACCCTGGGCACATCATAAGAAATAAATGTTTGTTGGAAAAGACAATAATGCTGGTCTCAGTCAACCCCCCCCCCCAGTTTTACCAATGTTGCTGCACTTGTTATCCCACCCATTTCACTGCCCTCAACTCCATGGAAAACTATGAAGATTACCTAGTATTATTCCATAAGAAGTGGAGGAACTGTGTTTCTTACTTGGGCCATTTACCCATTCCAAAGGTCAAGCACCTGTAAATGTCACAGGAAAATCTCCCAAAGCTATGAGATGACCATCTAAATTCACTAGCTTCCTGAGATAAACTATCTAGCAAGGAACAATTCACCAGACTCTTGAGCCTTTGAGAGTTTAATGGAATATTTTGTTTAACAGTCATGGTCTTCTCAACATGCTCTGTTACTTTGGTGTTTACCTTTCATCTGTTAGCACTCAATTGATAAGACAAAATGGAATCTTGGTTCCGGGATACAGACAACTTAAAGTGTGTGTGTGTGTGTGTGTGTGTGTGTGTGTGTGTGTGTGTGTGTG
>JAHTLZ010000379.1:46644717-46679039 GCA_023846285.1 Phrynocephalus versicolor
TCTATCTATCTATCTATCTATCTATCTATCTATCTATCTATCTATCTATCTATCTATCTATCTATCTATCTATCTACACAGCCCGTCTTCCCAATGGAACTCCAGGTGGTGTACAACAATGACATAACAATAAAAACAATTATCAAACAAATCAGCCAATTAAAAAAATAATTCAGCGTATGAATAAAAAGCTAGAAATTCTGAAGACCATAAAGAAAAGAAAAGAAAATTGCAATATTTTGGTCACATAATGCACAATAACAAATACCATCCTTCAAGGAAAAATTGATGGGAAGTGTGGCCCGGGAAGTAGAACAACGTTCTGGCTTAAGAATTTAAGCCAATGGTTCACAGTGGGCATAGCTTCTCTATTTAGAATAGCTTTAGATAAAAGGCGGATTATTTTACTGATCACCAACATTCTATGAGGACATGGCACTTAAAGAAGAAGTATATCTGTAAAGTTCTTCTGTAGCACTATATTTCAAATGAATATTTTTTTTACTGTCAAGCTTTCACATCACTGTGACTAAATATAGGTCATATATTGTGCTGCTCCTTTGGTCTTTTAGCATTCCTAATTTAGGCTACAGTTTCCATTTATTTATTTATTTATTTATTTATTTATATGCCACCCACTGCCCAAGGTCTCTGGGCAGCTTACAGTTGAAATGAAGAGTTAAAACAATTAAAAGATTAAAATGTCAATTAAAACAATAAACATATTTTAAATTCTTGGAACAGCGTTCTTCACGAAAACAGTATCAAACAGAATAAATCTTTAGCAAAAGATTCCTAGATCTAAATCCAACACACAATGGCTGAAATCTTATTAACATAATGAACTGCAACACTTTTTGGCTTAGAGTCCTCATGATGCCTAATTTGTGTTGTAATGGATGGTGGGAGTCAAACAGTAGGTACTAGAGATGGGTATGAAATGAAAACAATGTGTTTTGTTTCATTTTTTTGTTCTTTTTTTCATTTTGTTTCATTTTAATGAATTTTTACTGAAAAGAATTATTTCATTTTTCATTATGCTGCATTTTTCATTTTTTTCTTCAAACATGACACTATTTCTCGGCTCCCTCCCCCCCTCCCAATTGGGCATGTTGGGTGGGAGGCATGGGGCTTTAAAACTTTCTTTGATCCACCAAAGCAAGTGGCAATGGCCATGGCCGCAGCTTGCTTTGGTGGCTCAAAGACAGTTTAAAACCCCCATACCTCCCCCAATGCGCCCGATTGGGGGGTGCAGGGTTTTTAAACTGTCTTTGAGGCACCATCACTGCTTGACAGTGTCAGGATCAGAGCCATGCCTGCTCCTTGCAAACCCTAGTACATGCAGGATTGGCACCACTCCTGTTGAGAATACTGTTTTGGAAGCTTGCAGGACCAGGATCTTCCCCTTCAGCTATGGCTAGCCCTTCAAGAGCAACACCTGTGCTGGCTCAGGTTGGGGCTTATTCAGGACCAGGCTTTCCCCATAAATCTTGCCTCAGCAACAACCTTCTCTGGACCTGCTGTGGTTTCTCTCCTGTCCCCATCCTGCCAGCTTGCTGTTCCTGCCTTGCCTTGCTATATTGCACTGTGCTTGCCTTGCCAAACCTACTGTTTTGGACCTGACTCTCCAGACCTCCTTGGATCCAGCTCCCAGGTACTTCTCCCTCTGGCCTTGTCTCCTGGACTGCTTGGCTACTCTTTGCCTCACCCTCTGGCTTGGTGTTTGCTTGGACTTGTGCAGGCCCCTTCCAGGGCCCTTTCCTGGACTGGGACCTGGTGCTTATACTGCTGGACTCAGACAGTTTAAAAAACCCCACACCTTCCCCCCTCCCATCAGAGGCGTTGGGGGGAAATGAAAAACAAATGAAAAACAAATATATGAGTGGGGTGTGTGAAAGTCCCAAATGTTCAACCCTTCCCAACACCTATTAAGTATGGGTCATTAACCATAGCCTTCCTGGTGGAGGTCTGAAGCGCTTCTGATTTGCCTAGGGATCAATGAAAGAGCAGTAAGATAAGTGGTAGACAGATTGTGCCTAAGTCCCCCACCTCTGTTGAGAGGGGGATTTTCAATGCACACATGAATGGCTTTCCTGACCCCTCTCTCAAACCACCTATCCTCTTTGTCCAATATGTATACATCCTAACTTTTGAATGAATCTCCTCCAAGTGAAGGTAAACTGCTGATATTGCTCATCTTGTGTTTTGGTGTTGGGCATTTTGGGTGGGAAAGTCTCTGCCTTAGTGTGTTTGTGGGTTTGAAGTAAACAGGGATATGGTGTTTGCCAAAAACCCTTTCAAACTTTTCAGACACTCCATCCATGCAAGGAATGACCACGTTCTTCCATTGGTTCTGGGTCTCAGGTTGATCCATTGTTCTGGCTTGGGGCACTGTTTCTCTTGATCAGAATGGTCCAAAATTTTCCAGTTTGTTTTGTTTCATTTTTCTTTGAAAATCAGTTTGTTTTTTGTTTCGTTCTTTAAAAAAAAAGAAACAAAAATTCATTTTGTGCCCATCTCTAGTAGGTACTGATCAGTGTGTGAGGGTTTCCTGTAAACTTCTATTTCCAGACCACAATCTGGTCCTACGATAACTGCAGAATTAATCCATTACAAAACAATTCCAACTCAGTGAGGAGTACAGAGGGTATGAATTTGCATCAATTTACAAATATGCAGTAATACTTTGGTTTATGAGCATAATTCATTCCAGAAACATACTTGTAAGCCAAAGCACTCTTATAGCAAAGAAAAATTCCCTATAAGAAATTATGGAAACTCAGATTTGTTATGTAGTCCCATAGACCACATACTGTGCACACAAAATGCCAAAACTCATAAAAGAAGTTGGCTAGAAGTTCATGTTCACACCATGGTTTAGATACATGGCTCCAGAATCTGCTCTGTTTGGGTTTAACAACTGGAATAAATTCCAGTTGTGTTTTTATTGTGACAGTAATGAATTTGTAGCTTTATACACACTTGACTTGCTGCCTCATAACTAGAAATGGTTTGAAAATAAGAAAGGATGTTGAGAACAACTTAAATAAAAATAAAAATACTGTATAAAGAAAAATAAAACAAACCCCTAATTTACATTCTCCTTTGAAAATGTTTGTGGTTGGTTGAAGGGACACATCCTTTCTTCACTCCTCCTCTCTGCTTTTGAGGCTTGTCTGAGATGGAACCTTCCAGACAATCACCCACAATCCAGCAGGAAGAGGGAGAGAGAGAGAGTGCGAAAGCAAGCCACCACTGGCTCACCTGTGATCATGTGATATGCTCCAGTGCTTGTATATCAAGACACTGCTTGTTGATCAAGGCAAATTTTAGAAGAAATATTTGCTTGTCTTGCAAAACACTCTCACACCGAGGTATTACTGTATATTAAACTTTTTTTTAACTACCCAAAAGCCTTTTTACTAACTAGAAGCCCAATCACAGTGCTAGGTCTCCTGTTAATCTTTAATAGACAGGGATTTTCATGGGGTCATAAATATCCTACAACTCATTAGTGCCAACAACTACAGCAATCTATGAATGTTAAAAAGATCCAGGCAGTAGCAAGTAGTGTACATTTTAGTAACATCTTTGGGGGTGGAAATAGTGTGCAGGAAGAAACAAAGGAGCACTTCCTTCTATTGTTTTCTTGGATATCATTTTATTACAGCACTAAGACACTCAAGGGAATAACAAACTGCTGCCTAATTATCATAAAGCTCAGTTTATGTAATTAAATACAAAAAATCAAGCACCACTTGGATGATGAAAATTTAGTTGTTACCAATTGAACATTTATTAACTTGGATTTTGGAATTTTCAGCACAGCAATCAAAAACATTGATAACTTGTTTTTAGAAGTTAATTGAAACTATTATCTAACTGTATCATTATGCTCAATGAAAGCAATGAAATTGTACTGATGAAGTCATCATGGGATATATATCCTGTTGCACATAAGCATTGCTTACCATAACATAATGAATCAAAGCAAGTAATGCCACTAAATAAACATAGATTTATAAAGACTATAATAATAATTTTGACTATAACCCTGGCTTCTTATCTTGGTTTACAATAATGAATTCTGCAAATTCAGGATTGTGGCTGGCTTCACTCACCTCATGTATAAATGCTCTATGTATGCAGAGGCCAAGACTAGTCTAATAAGAGGCTGCCACAGAGTTGTCTTCTACAAACAGGCTTAGATCTACAAAATCTAAGAATATTATAGAATGCCTCTCCCAGGCATCCAGCTTTTGTTGGGAGACGTTGAGAAGGTGATGCTGATTTTACTCAAATTTTCTAAGCTTCTGTCCTTTCCCCAGGCAAACAGGTATCTCATTTGCCAGGTGATCCTCATTTTCCAGCATCTCACTGCCAGAGCTGGGCCAAGTCCTTCTTCCCAAGGCTTCTCCAAGGTTGGCATCAACTGGATCATTGATTTTTTACTGCTCATGGGCTCCTATTGCCTGTAAGATATCCTCTTCTGTTTCTAAGGGAGATGATCAAGGGGACCCATGGTAGTCAGTATAAGTGAATAAGCCTTTTATGTCCTGAGTGACATAATTAGGTCCATATGTTGCCAGAAAAAACTGCAGGGAAAAGGTTTGGATTTGGATTGGTTACTGGCTGTGATCCCTATATTTACATTCTAGATATATGGGTGGTTGTTACTAGTGAAGAGGTAGTTTTTTTTAAAGAGGAAAGAGGATGTTTGTAAGTATATATATGGGCAACCCATGTATTGTTCATTTATTAAAATATTTATTTATATTTTATTTATTTTAGAATATTTTACCCCACCTGTCTCCTTGGAAAAGGACCCAAAGGGGCTTACAATAATGAGGGATATATTCAAGTCTAAGAACAGATAATTAGAAGAGGCATCTTACACATTAAAAGGTAGCATTAAAGCTACAAAGAGCACGGAAAAAGAAAAATTCCATTATGAGGGAAGGAAACTAACATGGAAAACACTGGTGTTCATTCATGGTTGGTAATCCATCTCAAAGTCATATAATAGGTAGCCCATCATTCAGGGAAAGCTGGTCTTTGCCTGCTTCTGGAAAGACAGAAAAGATGAGGCAGTCGTGGCACATCTCCACAGATACCCCTAATAGTGGAAGAAGCCAGATACATAGACACAGAGAGAGCATCTGTCCTCCATCTCAAATCCAACCTGGCTTGTCTTGAGACCCCAAGAAAGGAGATGGTGTCAGGGCATGTAAGGCAATGCGACTACTCAAACCATGATTTTTTATTTATTTAAAAAAAGGCCATCACCACATTATCAGCTTCATGTCTATAACTTATTGAACAAGATTTCAGCCATCAGATGCAACATTGCAGTCAACAGACTTTCCTTGTGTTTGCTGTCCTTTTGCAAGCAGGCTAAGACCTTTCTCTTTAGGCAAGCTTTCCCTCAGTGACTGCCTGCCTGGATGGGGTTCTTAAATGGACTGTTGTGCCTTACCACTTTGAATGTGTTTTGGTGTTACTTCTCTTTGCTATCTTTTACTGTGGTATTTGTTTCATCCGTTTTAGTATTTGTATACTTAAATATAGTATTTTAATAACGGAAGCTGCCTTGGGTCCCTCTTAAGAAGAAAAGTGGGGTATTTTAAACCAACCAACCAAACAAACAAACAAACAAACAGGAATCCAAAATTATCCAGAACAGTTCCTATTCAGACTCATAAAACTCATCCAATTGATATTTCTGTGAAGATTTTCAGTCATCCAAGGTGAGTTTATCTGGAAGTTGAGTCGTGGCAACTGGACTTCTTTTCTTGAGGCACTGAAAGATTTCGCTGCTCATCCAAACAGCACTTTGATGTTTTTTTCTTACAATGAATACTCATACCTGCCTTCAGATTACCTCACAAGTAACTTGTCTCATTATTTTAATGGGGATAAAGTTCAGCTAACTTCCCAATTAATCATCTAGCTGAAATAATGTTGTTTAGCATACTAAATCATACAAAAGGACTATTGAGTCAGTGGGGATTTGATAAGTCAACTCTTCTATCAATTTAATAGACTTAAATAGGTTTATTCTAGTTATGACTTAAAAGTAAGTCACAATTAGACTAGAGTGGAAGTTGAGTCATGGCTACTGGACTTCTTTTTTGAGAGATAGAAACGTTTTGCTGTTCATGAACAGCGAAACGTTTCTATCTCTCAAAAAAGAAGTCCATTAGTCATGACTCAACTTCCAGATAAACTCACCTGGATGATTGAGAATCTTCACAGACAATTAGACTAGAGCCATTAGAATCAACATAAGACATTTCCTCAACAAATCCCCTCTGGTTCCTTGGGCTTACTCTAGTGCTACGTAGTATGCTACAGGGTTTTTGCCTCTGTGTGTCTATATACAGTACCTGGATTTACCTTTGAGTGTAACGGAACTGCAGCTTCAGTGTGGACTTGACCTGATATTCCTTTTCAAATTGAAACATGCTTCTTTAAGAAGCATAAATGAGTATTAATATAATCAAGTTAAATGATTTGATTTATTATCACATTTAAAATGTATCTCCCCAGTGTAATTACGATGGGGCACTTTCGTTAGATGCATAGAAAGCCTTCTCTGATACTTTTAACAATAAAACGAAGAAGCTATGGACAGAAAACAAGGTTGAAAGGTTTTCAGAACTTGCAAGCAGCAGGATTTGTGATTCAAATGGAAAATGTCAACAAAGAACAGTTGTTCAAGGTGAAGGAATCTAATCCGAGATGCTGGGAAACACAAGGAGCCTTTTTTTCCCTCTTCTGTACAATTTGAATTAATGGTTGACAGCACATGGTAATGAAATAAAGCAATAAATATCTTGTGACAGGTGCAATGTATAGTGCTTGTTCATTAAGCTTATATTTTCAGAAGAGAAAATCTTGTAAATCTACTTTGTGTGACTGTAAAATTGGCTCGAACATTTAGGTTTAATTTATTGAAAACACCAAAAAGACTACACCAATTTATTTTTCCAGAAGGCATTCAATCTAGAAGAATAAGCTTCATGAAATTTAATTTTCTGAATGGAAGAGGGTGATAAATGAAAACCAAGGAGAAGAGTATCCCCCCCTTTTTTTTTCTTAGCAGCAAACTACTTCTCTACAGTATGATGGTAGTGGGCCAGCTTTAAAGTTGGTCATGTCTATAGCACAACTGTTAAGAGGACAGGGTTTTTTCCTGTAATTCTTATACTGATTTTCCCAGAAAGAAGTACCATAGTAAAGTTAACAGTCTTGATCATTTTTCAACAAGATCCTTTACTAATGTAAATATGTGTTTGCTAAGAAATCCACAACCCAGGCTTTATATGGCTCTAGTCCAGGACAGAGTACAACATTATTCTTATATGTCAAGACTGACCTATAGCCACTAGAGGTGGGCATGAACCAGAAAACCCATGGTTCGGGTTTGTCTGGTTCGGGCCCACCCTTGGTTTGGTTCGAGTTCAGGTTCTTACAAATTTTGAAAAAAATTCATACGAACCCGAACCGGTTCGGGTTCTTACCAGTGGTGGCGGCTCCTCAGTGGCGGCGGCAGCGGATCCTGGCCCCTGCAGCAGGGGCTTTTTCAGGCGCTGGCATGGGGCCAGCGCCACTCAGCTGAGAAGTGCTGGCTTGGGGCCAGCACCTCATTTTTTACCAGCACCTCATTTTTTACCCCTGGGGCCAGGTGGGCACTTCTTTTGTTCTTTTGTTCTTGATTTTAGAGCAGTGACCTGGCCACCCGTGGGGCCGGGTTGGTGCTCCTTTATTTATTTTTTAAATTTCTTTTGATTTCATTATTTTTTTAAAAAAACTCTGACCACGTGGCCTGCGCTACAGCTGTAGTGTGGGCTGGTCGGCTCCCCCCCCCACACCCTGGTTGCCGTCCCTGAAGCCAGGAAGACCAGACCTGTGGACCAGCACCAGGTAGGAGACATCTCCGCCCCCCCATTAATGAACCAAACCGAACCAAACCATTTTTTTCCGGTTCATTTACCCCTAGGTTTGTTATTTGTTTCATTATGTAATGAAACTAATAACAAAATGAACTTAAAAATTGTTTTGTGCACATCTCTAATAGCAACCCTTTTCATATTTTGCTAGATACCAAATACTAAGAAATGGTTTATCATTCCCCTCTTCTGGAGGCATCCTGGGACTGTGAAGCTTGCCCAAGATCACACAGGCTGGCTCTCCTGTGATGCAAGTAAGGGATTGACCTTTGGCCCCACAGCCAGAAAGCTAACTCACTTACCTATCCAGGGAGCTAGGACAGAGAATATATACTGAACTGTAACTTGCGTTGGCTAATTGCAGATAATTGACAGGATGGCTGGGCTTGGTTATGACTATACTTGTTTGTACAGCTGATATGTGCCTCAGTACCACATCAATTCACTACAATTAGCCACACCAAGTTTAATAGATTTTATACAAACACCAATAGAATACCAGCCATTGGCTTCCTAGTTTCCTAGTAAGTTCTTAGTCAAATGAGAAGTGAATGAAGTTCAGAAACCATTCTAGGACTTGAGTGAATGTTTAAGACATACATTTTACATTCTCTGAAGTCTTTGTCCAAACATTAAAAGAAGATAAAAATTCTAATCTTTATTTAGCAGTTTCTAAATTTGCTAAATACAACCCACTCCTCCAATTAAACCTCCTAATGCTATTTAAACGTGTTGGGATTTGTATTCTCAAAGGCTTTCATGGCTGGGATCTGATAGCTTTTGTTTGTTTTTCAGGCTGTTTGGCCATGTTCTGGAAGTTTTTATTACTGAAGTTTTGTCAAGTCTTTGTGGCTGGCATCTTCAGAGGCCAAGGAGCTCAGGGAACTAGGAGTTCTCTTTGTGCTCTGGGGTATAGAATGAGTGAGATTGTGGGTTTTTAAGTGTGGGAAACGGGAAACTTGTTCTATTCAGGAGAATAGGTGTTAATCATTGTATTATGATGTGGAGTGATTAAGAAGGTTTGCTGCAATCAGAAGGGGATAATCCTTCTCTTTGTTTGATGGGTGTCGATTGTGTGAATTGATCATTGGTCATTGTGCCTGGATGGGGATAACTGAACTTTGATTTTTAGCAGGCTGTAGTTTTCAGTATTGGAAGCCAGGCTTTGTTGATTTTTGAACTGTCTTCTTTTCTGTTGAAACTATGCTTATGTTTCTGGATATCAATGGCTTCCCTGTGTAGTCTGACATAGTGATTGCTAGTGTTGTACAGTACCTCTGTGCCCTGTAAGAAGATGTGCTGGGATTCATTTTCCTGCTCAAGAGTTTTTCATGAGCGTCTAAGGAAAGGAAATCAAAATCCTTAAGAACTTTCACAATATCTTGTACATTCCTCAATAATCCTATCTCAGCTATGAGACATATATTTGTAACATGTCTTCTGCCCAGAGGTGTGAAAAGCTCCAGATCTGACAGGAGATTACAACATGCTCCCTATAATATATTGTTTCACTATATAACTATTATTATTTCTGTTGGATAACACCAATGAATAAGTCATTGTGAAGGATGAGTCTTGTGGCACAGTACTGCAGCTATAATTATGCTTATGGCCGGGAGTTCAAGTCCAGGTATCAGACTCAAGGTTCACTCAGCACTCAATCCTTCCAAGGCCAGTAAATTGAGTACCTGGGGGGATATGACAATGTGTAGCCTGCATAATTATTTATAAACCACCCAGAGAGTAGTTTAAGTGTTATTGGGGGATATATAAGCAAAATACTTTGCTTTGCTTTGCTTACCCACATCCAGGAAGGCATACAGATTGGGGCCTGACATTCCTTGTCCCTGTTTGGAGATATTCCAACCCTAACCTTATCTAGGTCTGTTGTTGTATTTACAAGTTTTCAAATCTCTTTTGCATGGGAATGGCTGTGACTTGGCATTTTGCTCAGTGATTGCTTCAATTAAGCAATAAAGCTATCATTCCAGCTACCTCATGTTTGGGTGCCAGATGATGCAATTCATGGGAGAACTTCTTAAGGCGAAACTGGCCTGATTGCAGGTAAACACACACAGAGAGAGAGAGAGGGGGGAGAGAGAGGGAGAGGGAGAGAGAGATATCACCCATGTAAGCCGCTTAGAGTTTCGTACGAAAGATAAGCAGGGTATAAATATAAAAATAAATAAATAAATATGCCGTTTTCTCAGCCGGCTGAGCATACAGCACAAACAAGACTGCGTGCATCAATCCCAGAAGGCTTGTTTTATTTTCCTTTATCTATATTAATAAGACATTGATAGACATTAGAGCAAGTATGAAAACAATTATTCTAATAGTCAGGTGCCCTTTAGCCCTTTGGCACTGCCTCGGAGCAAAAGGTCAGGGTAAATAGGTCACTTCCAGATAAGCTACATTAGCAAAGCCAGGAGTGTGTACTCTGCACTGAAACACCCCCGAGACCCATACTGCAAAGAAAGGTTCCCACAACCTCAGTCAGTTGTGAAGGAAATAGGGATACTGGGTTGCACTCTGCTTATTTAGTAGTAACACTGCTTTTCTTTCTTTCACATGTTGTATCCATTGTGTGGTTGTAAATCATTGTTGTAGGCAGACGATCTGGCAGAATCAAACTGCACTTTTCCAAACAAAGCAGTAAATTACATTTACTTGGCAGTAGGATGTTGAGCTGGCAAACAAATCAGGGTTTGGACAAAGTAAGCAGTAAATAAAGAAACAATTCTCATATGCTTTTCCTGTGTTCCCTATAAATCCATTGGTGGTTGTGTTGCTTTGTACATCAACGTTTCAGCATGAAGTTGGTTGCTGCTATATAAAATTAGTTTTAACACCATGCCACCACATCTCTGCAGAGGCTAATCTGTATTTGGGTTTGTAATAAAGACGCCAACCTAACAAAAGTGCTTCTAGTGTTCAGACTCATGAGAAAAATATCTATTTTATCTGTTGCCATGGGACCATTCTTCTGCTAGTATATAAAATTTGCAGTCACTGTTAATAACCTGTGGCACTAAATAAAGAGCAAGCCAGAGGGAGGGGGACATATGGATAATTGCTTGGCTAACAACAGTAGATATTCTTTGTTTATCTTGAACACTTCCCACACACCCATAAACAGGTGTTCATTAAGATAAATTTCTAAATTAGGGTCTTTTAACTTCCCCCCTGAAATGATTAATACCAACATTTTTGGTTGATACACTTTTTGTGTAATGGTATTTATCCAAAGACTGTTCAGGCTATCAAGTGCATATTCTGGAGAATGCTGAACCAAAATACATCTCTGTGACTTTGCCACTTAGTTTTTTGCTTGAGAATCTTCGCTAACTTCCCTGATGCCATTGGGGTTGTCAAACTACTCTTTGCTATGTGAAGCTTGTCATCCCTTTTTCCTGCTAGGAAATGCAGAAACAGTATTGTACAGCAATATTGGGCCATTTCCTGGCTTTTTTTTTTTTTGAATTGTGGGTACAGAAGCACAACATCCCACTTTCATACGAGGATAAATTGAAAAATCAATGATCCTTCTTTACAAATTAGGCCAGTATCTCATAGTTCATTGATTTAAACATAAAATCATATGAATTGGAATATCCAGGTGGTTTGGAGTCACCATTAGAAACTCTGTGGGTAAGAGTATTCAGGCCACAAGGATGGTCTAACATTAGGCATATGCTATCAGCCTCCGACCCATGTCCCTGAGGGAGACTGGCAATTGGAGAATGTTGTAAAGGAGGCATCCAAGAAGGGAAGCCTGGTTATAATGGGGGACTTCAATTACCCTCACATAGACTGGCTGAATTGTTGTTCATCACATGATAGAGAGATAAAGTTTCTAGATATGCTAAATGATTATTCCCTGGAACAAATAGCTGGAGACCCAACTAGAGGTATGAGAATCCTTGACTTGATCCCAAGTAATATACAGGATCTGGTGCAAAATGTTAATGTGGCTGATCCAATAGGGAACAGTGACCACAACATGATTACTTTTAACTTAATCCTAAGACTGCCAATCACTGATAAAATCTAAAACACAGATCTTAAATTTTCAAAAAGGAAATTTTCCAAAGATGAGGAAACAGTAAAAAAAAAAAAGAAGCTGAATGGGAAAACTGAGAGAGTCCAAGCACTCCAAGAGGCATGGAGGCTGTTTACAAAAACAATAACAGAGGCCCACTTGGAATGCATAATCAAAAGGAAAAAGGGCACTGCCAGGTCCAAAAGGACTCTGATGTGGCTTACAGAAGCTGTTTGGGAAGTGATCAAAAGCAAGAAAAGCTCAATTAGAAGATGGAAGGCTTGTCCAAATGAGGACAACAGGCAGAAACACAAATTATGGCAAAACAAATGCAAGGCAACAATCAGGAAAGCCAAGCAAGTTTGACATGTGTCTGAGGTAAAGTGATGGAAACCATCGTAAAAGATAAAATTAATAGGCACATAGAAGCGAAGGCGGTGCTGAAGGAGAGCCAATGTAGCATCTGCAAGGCCAAATCATGCCTCACTAATATGTTGGAATTCTTTGAGAGTGTCAACAAGCATGTGGATAAGGGAGATCCAGTTGGCATTGTTTATCTGGATTTTCAGAAGGCTTTTGACAAGGTCCCACACAAGAGGCTCTTGAATAAATTTGCCAGTCATGGAATCAAGGGACTGGTCTTGTCCTGGATCAGCAACTGCCTAAGTGACAGGAAAGAGAATGTAGCACTAAATTGACACTTCTCCAAGTGGAGGGAGGTAAGGAGCGGGGTCCCCCAAGGTTCAGTACTAGGACCCCTGCTTTTCAATCTCTTTATAAATGATCTAGAAGTAGGAGTAAATAGCAAGGTAGCCAAATTTGCTGATACTAAATTATATAGGGTAGTAAAAACTGAGAGAGATTGTGAGGCGTTCCAGAGGGATCTCTTGACACTGGGGGAGTGGGCAAACCAGTGGCAAATGAGCTTCAGCATTAACAAGTGCAGAGTAATGCACATTGGGACAAAAACAAAACCCAATTACATTTATAAACTGATGGGGTCTGAAATCCCTGCACTAAACCAGGAAAAGGACCTGGATGCTCTGGTGGACAGCTCAATGAAGGTGTCAACCCAGTGTGCCGCAGCAGTGAAAAAAGCCAACTCAGTGCTAGGGATCATATAGGAGGGGAATAGGAAATAAGTCAGCAAGTGTCATTTTGCCTCTTTATAAATCTATGGTGAAGCCCCATCTGAAGTATTGTGCATCCTGATTTTGTTATATGGCTGTTTTATGTGCTATGTCTATTTTTATTTTTATTATTCTTAGTATTTTTATATCATTATTATTACTATTATTTTCCTTCTTATTCGTATTTTGATTGGGTATGTCTGGTTTTTTTATGTTTGGGCAGTTGTTTTTCGCAATGTGTTGTACACCGCCCAGAAATCCCAAGGGAAAATCTGGTGGTTAACAAGCATAAAAATAAATAAATAAAATAAATACAGTTCTGGTCACCATACCTCCAGAAGGCTATTATGGAAATGGAAAAAAGTGCAGAGGAGGACAACCAGAATGATTAGAGGACTGGCTGGGCCTTTTCACTCTTGAATGATGGCACCTAAGAGGTAACCTGATTGAAGTTTATAAAATCATACACGGTGTGGACAAAGTACATCAGGAAAAAACTGTTTTCCCTATTGCACAGCACTAGAACTAGGGGGCACTCCATGAAACGTTTGGGTGCTAGATCTGAAAAAAACAAGAGAAAGTAATTTTTCAGCCAGAGGATCACTGGTCTATGGAACTCCCTGCCAGAAGAAGTGGTAACAGCTGTCAGCCTTGACAGCTTTAAGAAAGGATTGGACAAGTTCAGGGAGAACAAGGGTATCAATGGCTATTGTTATGGAAGCCTAAGGACAACCTCTGGGTTGGAGAGATATCTCTCAAGGACATTTTCAGGGAATCATAAGCAGGTGAAGACATATGCTTGGGAATACCCTGAAGCAAAGAGTGAGCCACTGTGTGAGACAGAATGCTGGACTGGATGGGCTGTGGCCTCTTCCAGCAAGGCTGTTCTTATGTTGTTATGTTCACATTCATCATAAACTGAGTCACTGGATGAATATAAGTTGATGAATTTTAAGTGATTTTTTTTATTTGTTGGACTATAAAATGGTCCCCAAGGCATCCAGAGACATTAGAATTTGAGGGAGGTGTCTCTTGACTCCACTCTAGCTTTTCCAAGTTGGGTGGATATTGGATTTTTGGATGTCTATTTTCTGCACCTCCATATTACTCCCTTCAGAAAAGTTCTCCCCAGGCACCTGGAGTCTCAAAAGAGAATCCTCTGACTCTAACCTACAATGCCTCCAAGTGTGGTAAAGATTGGGTTTCCCCAACCTAATTGCTAAAGGACACTTTCCTAGGGTTCTCCACTTTGTGAATATAAAACTCAGATGTCTTAAATCCGATCTCCATCAAACTTAGACAGATTGTAGAGGAGAGTTGGGAGAACCCTTTCTGTGGGTTTGGTGTGAGGTGCCTGGGGAGGCACTTCCCTGTGGGGGGTGCTATTTGGGAGTTCATAGCTTGGACACTATTTAGGGCTTCTAGAGGAGATGCAATGGAGGCATACCTGAAAATTTGGGCCCTATAGATGCTGGGGGGGGCATTTTATTTCAATATAAAGGAGAGGTGAATCAATTCATTGATTCATCAATCCCTCACTGGAAATTCGCCAGTTCATCAGTATGTCAGCCCTGATGAATAGAGATGGGCACGACTTAGCAAAATTTTGTTTTTGTTTTTGTTTTTTGTTTTCATTACGTAACGAAATGAAAAACAAAAAACGGTTCAAAAATGGAACGAAAATGGAAACGAAACGACTAATTGTGAGCCATTTTTCGTTTTTCGTTACTGGGAAAGCACTTAATGGAGCTAAATGGGAAGAAACGAAAAAAATTTCATTTTCGTTTTCGTTTTTTGTTTTCATTACGTAATGAAACGAAAACGAAAATTTTTGAAAATTAGCTCACGAAAACGGAAACGAAAACAAAAAAATTTTCTGAGTCGTGCCCATCTCTACTGATGAATCACAGATCATGACAAATCACCATTTGTTTGATTCATCCCCACCTCTAGTTTGGACTTTCATCAACAGTGGATGAAAACAATGCAGGGAGGTCAGGGCATGGTTCTTGGGCACTGACTTACATGTGTCAAACTGTCTGCTTAAAACTTCGGAGCCTGAAGCTACCCTTCTGTGCCATCACTTTCCTTATTTGATAATTGTGCAGTTTGGACAAAAGAGAATGATCTTTGCCTGCACGTGGGCTCTGTAGGTGAGCAAGACTTACACATTTTCCAGAATTCTTTCTCTCATGCATTATTTATTTATTTATTTATTTATTTATTTATTTATTTATTTATTTATTTATTTATTTATGCACTTCTAGACCACCCAATTTCCCAAAAGGGACTCTGGCCAGGTTACATGAAAGCCAAAATGAGTAATCAACAATTAAGAACAAACAAACCAATAAGCAACAAACACATAAGACTATGAATAAGAATTAGGAGGAACCTCACCTGTTTGGACTCCTCCATTATTCTATGAAGATTATGATGGCAGAAAAGGGCAGAACTAGTATTGGGGTTGACTCTTGCAAGGAGAGAATCTTCACAGATATATTCTGAACAGAGACATTCCTCTAACTATTTTGCTGTGGTTCCTCCTTGCTGGGAAGATGCTAGAAGTTTTCCTGTGCTGGACTGAAATCTTGTCTGCACATTCTGCCATTCTCATGACATATGGTAACTCCAAAATGGCTGGGTTTTGGAAATAGCACATAAAATCTATTTATGGCTTAAGGCTGCAATTCTTAATACATTTACTAAGAGCTATGTCCCTCTAAGCACAATGGGATTTAGTTCTGAATAAGTAGATTGAGAACTGAGCTGCAAAAACCCTTAGCACTTGAGGGGAATTGCATTATTCAGTTACTGCCAGACATTAAAAATATGATCAGAACAGGTTGACTTCTGGATAGCTATTGGCATCTCAAGATAATACCCCAGATTCCTGGTAAGGACATGATTTATAAGCACTTGTGAACAGAGCCGAAACAGAGGTTTGGTAAACTACAGTAATAGATAATGTCTATTCCTGCATGCCAAGATAAAACAAAGAACTTCTCCTGGGAATATAGTCCTTGGTTTAATGTTTGACTGCAAAGAAAAATAAAGGATTTATAAAGTTTGACTGATGAAAACTTTAATTGCTAATTGCTGGAACTACAGGTAGACCTTAGTCTGTTCTGTGACACTGCAGTGACTTCAGATTGTCTGCCTCTGTTCAGATGTTTAATTCATTAAGGATGTTGTATATATATAGAAAAAGCTCAAATATAATTTTCAGCTGAGAAGGATAATGTCTTTCTGTGTATATTATTAATAATGCTCATGAAAACCATAAATAATGGGCTTGTAATATTTATTTTCAACAGTTGGGATGCATATCTTGATGGTGAAACTCTTGAACTGGATAATGACATGCATCTCAAGATCATGTCCCAACATGAGTTTTGTATGAATTAGATCAGGCTAAGGATAGTTTAATCCATTTTTTTCTGGTACTGGTTCAAAGAGTATCCACCAAATTCTCTGTTTCCTTGATTTTAGCTGTTTTGATGCTACAAAATATCCCAATGTGCATTTTCCAAGCCCCACAAAATTTCTCCAGCAGAATGTTACATATAATTTTTCAGTTACAAATGTTTTCACATGGAGAATAAACATGGACTTTTTGCACTCCTTATTTCTAAAAACAAATCATGATTTTTTTTTTAAAAAAAGCAAGTATTGGCTTCTTAAGTTGCTAATAGGAAAAGTTACCAATAGCTAAAATCCCTGTTACCTCTTTGCATCAGCAGCCTACTCGCAATAATGGTCTGAAATTCATATGCCAATATTTGGATCTTTCTAAAAGGGTGATATACAGGAAAGCATTCTGTTGCTCTGGGCTTATCTGGAAGCAGGCTGCACTTTTAGTGGGTACTTCATAAGTCAGAAAGCTCCTAAAGATGAAAAATCAAAGTCCATTCTGTGCAATTAATCAGCCATTCTGATTATTCAGCCAATTGCAAAGTCCATTCTGTGCAATTAATCAGCAGCTTGCTTAACAAAGAACAACCTTGATGGTCAGCTGGCAGAGTAACGTTTATGACGTGGGATTTTAACCCAGTGATTTAAGCTCTTAGACAAGCAGGCAGGAGCCAGCTTCTTCAAGTAATATTCTTTATCCAAGGCAGAGCAGAACTGGAGACTGAGGGGAGAGAAGCTACATTTATAGGGATAGAGAACCGGCTAGAGAAGGATACATTTTGGAGGGACCAATTTCCAGCAATCACAGAGCTGCCTTTTGGCAGGAACCAGTAAAACTAAGGATCCAAATGTTGCAACTTAAATGAACCAATAGTAACTGTTGCTTCTAGACAGGAAGGCAGTTACTTTACCCTAGTGGATTCATGCAGCCATAATATTATGTTGGGAGTTTGATTTCCAACTGTACTTCCCTGTGAGTAGAGAGCCTATTGGCTGTGGGCAAGCTGCACAGTCCCAGGATGCCCCCAGAAGAAGGGAATGGATTCTATCTGGAAATCCTTGAAAAAGGTTCCCATAAGTCAGAATTGACTGGATGACACATGAACATGATTATTAAATTAGCAGCAGCATGAGAGGAAAATCTGTTCCTTCCTCTGATCTATTGATTGAAAAAGCAGTTCTGATCAGTGGGGATCAAAATGCTCACATGGGCCCAGACGATGATTACCTGGTAAGCAAATTCAAGATGATAGTCAATACTAGAGATGGGCACGAATAGAAAAAATGGAGTTTCGTTTGTTGTTTGTCATTTAGAGGTCAGTTTCGGTTCATTTCCGTTCGTGAATTTTTTGCAAAAAATCGTTTTTGTTTTGTTACCATTTTGTTACCATTTCATTAGCATTTATTCCAATTTTACGTGATTTTTTTAGCATTTAAAATAGCTCACTTTATTGCTGTTACGGAAACGAAACGCACGACTATATCCTGGTATGCAGGGATCTCCTCTATATGGTTGAAACTC
Organism: Phrynocephalus versicolor; assembly: GCA_023846285.1. Lineage (NCBI taxonomy): Eukaryota > Metazoa > Chordata > Lepidosauria > Squamata > Agamidae > Phrynocephalus > Phrynocephalus versicolor. The sequence goes on from JAHTLZ010000379.1 coordinate 46,662,778, forward strand.
TCCAAGTGCTCTCTTATCTAGAGGGAGACCATTTCCCCCTACTTCTGTGTCTTCACTTAAATATCATAAACTTAGATACAGAGCCCAGATACCATACTGAAATTTTAGCATTAGAAAGAGTGGGTTGCCGAGTAAGATGGTCATCCAAACTGGCACAAAATCTGAAGCAGCTTTTAACCTTGGAAAACCCGATTGGCTTATGCAACCCGATGGGAAGCCAGCCAATCTATCAGAACCCCATAGACACTTACAAAAATCTCTTACAACAGTTAAATCCCCATCAGATCCACTCATATAGCGGAAATCTCCAGAAATCATACAACCAATCTAAACCGTGGTTCAATCAAAACTGTAAGGCTGCAAAACAGTTATTAAACCAGATCTATCAGGAATACCTGAGAGCAGAAAATCATGCTAAAAAAGATGCCCTCCTAAAACTATTATCACAAAAAAAAAGAATATAAACAGCAGATACACCACAGTAAGAAAGAATATAGTAGAGAACTATGGAGGAAGGTGATAGAAGCAGCAAAAGATAAAAATCAATCTCTTTTCTGGAAATTAATCTCAGGCAGACTATCACAGCCCAAATCCCCATTATCTCCATGCATCCCACCAGATAATTGGGTATCCTACTTTAAAAGGATGTATGAGGAGACCACTGCAACATCCTCTCCACCAATACTTGGAAGGATCCCCAGTTGGCCCCCTGTCACTGCAAGTGAAATTATAGCTCATATAGATCAGTTGAAAAATGATGAAGCCCCTGGCCATGATGGTATACCACCAGAATTTTTAAAAGAAAATAAGACATGGTGGGGTTCTTTCCTAGCACCTCTTTTTACATATATTGATGAGATAGGACACATACCAAAATCATGGAAAATAGCCATTGTAGTTCCATTCTACAAGAAGGGGAAAAGGGAAGATCCAGCCAATTATAGGCCAATAGGTTTGCTGAACATTATCAGTAAACTGTATGCGAGACACCTTCTTGATAAACTCTTAGATTGGCTCGAAACAAAATATTATTGGGGAACAACAAGCGGGCTTTTGGCCAGGGAGATCTACAATAGACAACTGTCTAATTATCCAACACCTTATTAAAAATATTCAGCCAAAGGAACAACCTCACTTTATGCTGCCTTTGTGGACTTCAAATCGGCCTTTGACTCTATATTCAGAACACATCTTTGGGATAAATTAGCAAACTCACCCATAGATAGAAGACTTTTATATCTAATTAGAGCCCTATATGAAGAAACGTACTTGAGAGTCAGGTGTACCAGACAAGGACATCTCACTGAACCTGTACAAACTCACAGAGGTGTTAGGCAAGGCTGCCTTCTGGCACCAGCATTATTCATCTTTTATATAAATGATTTAGCAAGCTGGCTCAACACCCCTGATCTGCATTCTCCTAAACTTGGAGATAGAGCTGGATCCAGGCTCCAACATAGTAAATATGTGGCAGATCAGGGGGGAAAATCTGCAAATAGCATTGTAAAATTCCATCTCTCCCAAGGAGGGTCCTTTGTACCAGCAGCCCTCAAACTTTACAAAGCAAAGACTCTAGCCCAACTTTTGTATGGTTCATTACTAGGGCCTCCTAGCGCCCACTTTGCATCACAAGAAATAGTCCAATCTAAATTTCTAAGAACTATACTTCAGGTCCCAAGATGTGTGTCAAATGCAAGGATACGGCTAGAGACAGGTTGCCTAAAAGTAGAAGCCTGGATCAGCATTCAATCTATATATGTGTGGCTAAAAGTACACCTAAACCCAAAAGGCCTACTTCCCCTGATATTTACTGACAATTATCAATGTAAGTGGGTCAAATCTGTACAGGGTTATCTAATGAAATTTGTCCTCTCCCCCCAGGCACTTTTATCCTCCTCAGGAATAGAGAAAGCAAAACAAATAGTCAAGCAAAGAATAGAGGACATAGAGTATCAAACAGACCTCACTAGTATCCAAAATATGGCAGTTAGGAGTTACGTTAAAAACCTTATGGAACCAGCCAAATATTTAACATCTCTGGAAACTAAAGGAACTAGAAGAGCCTTTACGCTGGCAAGGTGTTTGGCCCTCCCCTCTGCTGTACTGGAAGGGAAGTATAAAAATACCCCTTTTGCTGAAAGGCTCTGTTCCTGCCCCCTGAGGGAGATTGAGACCATTGAGCACATGTTTTTCACCTGTCCATTGTATGAAGCAGCATGCAAAGAGATTATTATCCCATTAATGGAAAGAATCCCTGAACGCTCAGAGGGAAAAAGACTTGAGTTCCTCCTTTCAAATGTAGACACGAAGATCTCCCATCAAGTGGCTAGATTTTGTGTGATGATACTTCGACTACGGAAGTTAAATGCCAACTAGCTCTATGCATGCTAACATGTTTTAATTGTATTTTTAATCCATGGTTTTATATTTATGTGTAACTGGTCTAAGGATTGTAAATAAATTCTATTCTATTCTATTCCCATTTTTGAGAATTTTTATTTGTGCCAATCCTATGATAGCTGTTCCTTTGTTGCATGGACTTTGAAAAATTAGAAGCTTTGGGTAGTCTACTACATCTCTTTCTGATGCCAGCAATGTAGTCCTGTGTTTCTTGTGTGTACGGATGCTATACTTCACAGCAGGAGAGGTTTTGCACATACCCTTTGCACAAATTTGGAAACCTCAATTAAAAAAAATGCATCTTGAAAGATCATGTGTTACCATTCTCAGTAGAAAGCGTTGACTTAAAACACTGAGACATCATGATAAAAACGCTCAGTTGCTGGAAGACATATTTGTATCCCCTTGTGTTTTAGATTGGAAAACATTTTGTGTGCACATGTCCGTCCATGTTTTTGTACAAAGAAAGTCTTACAAATTTTGGACACTCCTTCTGAAAATGTGAAAAATACAGAAAAACTTTGGTAAAGATATCTGGAAGGGAGAAAACTTTTCAAATGCATTGTTCTTACCTGTCAGAGAAAAAGCAAGGGAAGCTGTACATCCATTGCCCTTGTATTTGTGTGAGTTTATATGTAGGGCCAGGATTCTTGAGATGTTCCTTGGTAGGAAAACTTGGTATGTCAAGACAGCCTGTCCTGCAGTGAACAAGTAATTTGCAAGAATTGTTCTAGTGCTATCCTATCACACTCCATCACAACAGAAAAGCATTGCTTATCTATCAACCATCAGCTGTCCAAATATACACTAAGTGGGTAATAATGATGCCTTTTTGAGTCATCCTAGTGAGTAGGTAGTGACCTTCATGCTTATTAATCTGGACTGAAAACATTTTCAGATTATTAGGACCAGTCCCAGGTTACTGTCAGTTCAGTATTCAAGAAGAAAACTCTTCTGTATAAAAACTCTGAATGGATGAGAGAATACTGAAATAATTCCACACAGTGAAGAAGGAGGTATAATTCTTATAGAATTATGCCACCTTATCTCATTACCAAATCAAGTACACTGGTACCTTGTAAGGCAAAATTAATCCATTCCACAGGTCTTTTCATTTAATACAAAACATCATCTTGCAAAACGCGGTTTCCCATACAGTAGGAACACAATGAAAACCAATTAATCCATTCTGGAGGTCAGAAAAGTCAGAAACAGGGAACTGATTACATTGGTTTTCAATGCATTCTAAGGCTGTCCCAACCCCACCGACAGCCCAATAGACAACATATTTTGACAGACCCAAGCTGTCAAAATCAGCTGTCTGTCAGGGGCTGCAAAGAGCAGGCTGCTGTTGATTGAGGGGGGTTACCCCAAACCCAGCAAAGGGGAAAGCTTTCCCACTTCTTTGCTGACCTGGGGCAGGGGAAAAGCTACCCCCCTTTTTCTGGCTTCCCTGACATTCTCTCTCTCTCTCTCTCTCTCTCTCTCTCTCTCTCTCTGTGTGTGTGTGTGTGTGTGTGTGTGTGTGTGTGTGTTAGAGAGAGAGAGAGAGAGAGAGAGCTGATATGTGACTTGGCTGTTTATCCCCTTCCTGAGTTGGGGCAGCCACACAACACACCCTTTGCCCTGGTCTCTGTGCCAAAATGGCTAGGCGCAGAAACCAGGCAAAGGGGGAATACCTGGCCCGTGGCCTTGCCCCCATCTGCCTACTTACATAAGAACATTAGAACATAAGAAGAGCCATGCTGGATCAGGCCAAAGGCCCATCTAGTCCAGCTTCCTGCATCTCACATTGGCTCCACCAGACGCATCTGGGAGCGCACAGGACTAGATAACTGTCTCCTGATACCACTCCACTGCACCTGACGCTTGAAGTACCCTGGTTTTAAGCCTGGAGATTACACAGCCCCATCATGGATTGATGGATTTTCCTCCACAAATCTGCCCAATCCTCTTTTGAAGACATCCAAGACAGATGCCATCATCACATCCTGTGGCAAGGAGTTCCACAGACTAACAACAATTCTATTATGGACCAACCTGGCATTGACCAGAAGGCAGGACAGGTCAGAGGCGCTGACCTGGCCTGAGTTCTTCTTACCTGACTAATCACACTACTCCTAGCGTACCTCCTATGGGCAGACACCATTAAAATGGCAGTCCCTGCCAACATGGCAAGCCTCCCAAATATTTCTACACAATACTGTCCCAGTCATGAGCAACATGGTGAGGCACTCACATGGGGACCTAAAGCAATCTGAAACAGGACCAGTCATGCAGAATTGCTTATGAAGGCCACTTAACATGATGTTAAACAATGATTGGAACAAATCATTGGTTTATCTTTTAAATATTTATCCTGTATTTGCTGTTCCCAATGTTTGCCTAGAAAGGAAATCTGTTGATAACATTTGCATCATCTCCCACATCTACATAAGCTATCGGAAAACAGTTGGAAATAGGCAGGTGTGTAAAAACCATTTCTTATAATCAAGTTATGTAGTGTCAGGTTGGAACTAGAGTTCAACTAAAATGATTACTGGGCTGGGGGACGTATGTTATGAGGAAAGGCTAAAATATTTGGGGCTCTTTAGTCTGGAAAAAAAGCACCTGAGGGGGGGGGATATAATTGAGACATACAAAATAATGCTGGGCATGAGTCAAGTGGATAGAGGGACACTCTTATCCCTCTCACAAAATACCAGAACTAGGGGGCATACACTCAAATTGAGGGTTGGGAGAGTAAGAACAGACAAAAGATTTTTTTTTCTTACCGAACATGTTCTTAGTCTGTGGAACTTCCTGCTACAGGATGTGATGATGGCATCTGGCCTGGATGCCTTCAAAAGGGGATTGGACAAATTCCTGGAGGAAAATTCCATCACAGGTTACAAACCATGATGCCGATGTGTAATCTCTAGTAGAGATGAGCACGAATAAAAAAAATGGTGTTTTGTTTGTCATTTGTCATTTAGGGGATCCGTTTTGGTTTGTTTCCGGTTTTCGTGAATTTTTGCAAAAAAAATCATTTTTGTTTTCGTTTGTTTGTTACCGTTTCATTACCATTTATTTCAATTTTTGTGATTTTTTTAGCATTTAAAGCAGTTCAATGTATTGCCGTAACGAAAACGAAATGGACGACAAAATTTCTGGTGTTTCTGTTTGTTTCGTTTCATTTTAGAGACAAAATTTGTTTGTTGTTTTGTTGCATAACAAAATGAAAAAATGAAAATGGAAACAAAAATTGTTCATTTCGTGCCCATTTCTAATCTCCAGGCTTAAAAATGGGGTACTTCAAGGGCCAGATGCAGGGGAGTGGTATCAGGAGACAGATCTCTAGTCTTATGCGCTCCCGGACACATTTGGTGGGGCCACTGTGAGATACAGGAAGCTGGACTAGATGGGCTTTTGGCCTGATCCAGCATGGCTCTTATGTTCTTATGAAATGTTCTCAGGACATATTTTCAGAAAGCAACTGAGAGAGTTCTTTTCTCCACCTGAAACAGAGGTTTAAAAAAGACACAGCTGTTTCAATTTTCAGTTTAGTTGTACATCAGGTGTGGGAAATTTCTGTAGTAGAGAGTTTTCAAATTCCATGCTCCCATTCTCTCCACATCCAAAATATTTTCTTTCCCCCTCTAACTCAACCCACCCCTCAATCCTTCACAGTCTGACAGGCCATGCCATTTTCATCTTCTGGTGAACTGTTCTCAATTACATCAAGCTATGTTTTAAAGGAACCCTCCTAATCTGAAACATCTCCAGGGAGCCAACATGTGGTGAAATTATCCCCACATCACCTATAGTAAACGAAGAGATTGAGGAACAGTTTCTAAAAATTGGGGGTATGCAGGCATGGGGAACAGAAGGAAATCTGGGCCCCTAAGAAGGCCACATTCACTCTGCAAGCCATGGTTTTCTTGTTCGTAAGGAAGAATATTGTAGAGAATTCCCTACACCAGGGATGACAACAATGCCGGTGCCACCAACCAACCAACCAACCAACCAACCATTAGTAAGAAGATGACAGTATAGTGAACTGCTAGTGTACCCTTCGATAATTATTTTACCCCCCTGGAGAAATTATGCAAAATGGTACCCTTTCTCTCCAGTCTTTCTGTCCATAAAGAGGGTGGAGAATTTTCAACTGAAAGTTCCATACAACTCTAACTGAAAGTACCTTCGTACTTCTGTAGAATGCTGCTCTGACTGTACGAAGGGCCTTTGAGCTCTGTTGGAAGGGGGCCAGAGAAATTTAAACATTTTGAAAGTGAGAGACATACATTTAATATCCAAAAGCACGCACTTCCCTTCTGGCTTCTTTCTCTTTCAAACCTATTTGACTCACTGGCCGCAGAGGAAATCACTTTTCATGATGAATGTTGTACGTTTTTCTTTTTCCCTGATGGGCTTTTATTTTTTTTTCTAAATGTTGTTCAATGGGACAATTTATTTATCTTTGATGTTGCATCCATTTTGCAATTCACATTAAATGTTTATTTGCACATTAATTCATTTCTTTATTTAAAACATTCATATGCTACCCTGCAGCTCAGTTACCAATGTTGGTAGAAAATAAGGAAAGCAAGTGAGCAACCAGAATCAGCAACAACAACAACTAAATAACCCTGGAACAAATGATGCTATTTCATTGCATCACATTAAACATACAATATTTTACTGGGTTTGCTATGTAGGACCAGAACTGGTTAGAATTTGGGTTGGGAGACCACCAGAGATTGTCAGAGATCCCTAGAATAAGACTAGGGCAGAATTCTTCCTGAAACCATGGTCAGTTTTTGATAGTCAGAGGTGACAGATGAAGCAATGTTCTCAATATATGACAGCTTTCTATGCTCCTAGTCACATTGCCACCATTCCACCTCCTCAGAGCTCTGTGGAAAGAAGCTATTGAACAGTTTAAAATTCTTCCAATATGCTATTTTTTTAGTTGGATGCCATTTAAATTGGTAGATCATCACTTGAAAAAAAGGCACATTCACCACTCTTGGGAAACAGCATGCAGTGATAAGAAACATGTATTTTCTTGTGCACGAAACATACAATTGTCATAAAACAAAACATATGTTTCTAAACAAAAAAAATTGTGGTAGGGTTGGGCACCTTACAAAAAAACATGGCGTTTCGTTGTTTTGTAAGCTTATGAAATGTTACGAAATGAAATGAAACAGCAAAGAGAATGTCATCAAGAAATGAAACAAAACACCTTTTTTTGCTTTGGAAATGAAATGATTTGTCCTAGTGGTAAGAAGCTTCTTAATCCAGCTGACCTGAAAACAGGAGGTTTATTTTTAAACTGATTGATTTGTTTTCCTTCCTCCCCTCCCATGCCTCAGCTGTTACTCATCTGCAATCTTGATCTACCTGCCTGGCTGTCCCTCTATCTGCAAGTTGATTTAAAGCTTAAACTGATTGTTCCTTTCCTGATTAAGTAAGACTGTGGTGGGTTTTTTTTTTTTTTGAGATATATTTTCATTCCTCCCGCCAATAAGCTGTTGAGCATATCTCTCCCATCTCTGTGCAGCAGCTAACCCTTAGGTTTTCTGATTGTTTACAGAGGGTTCTCCTTTGCAGACTGCCTCTGAATAGTTGCCTGTGGGCAGAGGCAAGGCCAAACACTTGTTTGGCTGAAAAATGAACTATCAATTCATGCCCATCGTTAGCAGCCTCTATCGCCAGTTTCCTCTAGACCTATCGTTGGTGCATGTCTTTATTTTTCATCACTTAGACCCATGCAGCATTCACCGAACTCTGCTACTTTGTAAATTTGAGACAGCTCTAATATAGGACGCTTTTCATTTCTTTGCCAGAAAATGGAACTTTAGAAGTTCTACATCAAGTCCCTTGAACATATAAGAACAGATGAAGGCTTGACATTATGGTACAGAGAGTAGGGCTCACTTTTTAAGACAGATGTTGTAGTTTAGTCCTCATTCTATCATTCATATTCTGTGCAGCACAAGCTGTCCTGCCACCCATGGCGGGAAGAGGAGCAGTGCCCCCCATGTTGCACGGCTACCTGCTGGTCACCATCTGCCCAAAAACCTCCACACAAAGGAAGAGCTGGCAGATGGTGAGTGGTGATGATGGCACAGCAGGGCTGCCTCTCCACTCATTATTTGACATGCTTTCGTGTAGATTTCACCCACCCCATTTCCCCAATCTTACTCTTATTCCACCTGAGTTCTGTATCAACTGTGATTCCTTTTAAAAGTTTGCACAAAACTTTGTACTCGGTTTGTGTCTCCTAATATCCAGATTTGTATATATACAGTACTTTGACTCAGGACGTAGAATTTGCAACCATGGCCCATAATACAATGATATTTTGACTGCATGCCTAATTTTCTGCATCAAGACAGATCTTTTCGTCTGAAGTTTTGCATTAAAAGATCTGGAAAAAAATGCGAATGTATAATAATGTATAATGTTTCACTTGGTGTTCCCGAAGCGTGTATAAGGGAGGTAGCAAAATTAGGATTCTCTCTCCCCATCTTTAATAAAGTTGGCTCCCATGGAAGGAAATTGTCCCAAATGCTCCAGGTGAGTGTTTTCCTATCTCTATATTTGGCATAAATTGAAAACAAACTTGGAATTTTTCTCTGCTAAGCAAAGTAAGCTATAGGCCTGTCTTGAATGGACCATCCCTAAGGCACATTATCTTATCCTTTCAACATCTTTATATCACATATTCTCCCTTCCATTCAGTTATCCTCCTGCCTCAGAGGTATATTGTAAAACTACGCATTGAGAAAGAAATGAGAAAGTAAGTCCTTTGGGAGACACATCTCTATTATCCTAGTGAAGATAGGTTTTTAAAGTCAAGGAGAAAGAGAGAGGAAATGAGATTAGTGAAAGCAGCATTATTCTTGGCCAGCTCAGTGACAAAGACTGATTAAAGTTTATGGAGGTCCTCCCCCCAACAATTCATCTAGCTCTGTCAGATCGAAGAACATTTTATTTTATTTTTGGAAAAAACATTAACAGATATCGTTAAAAACCCCAAATATATAAGTGGTTCCATTTCCAGATACCTTAAAAATAGTGGCCAGCTAGAAGATTCTGGGAGTGCAAGGTTGTAATTAAAAAAAGCAACCAATCAAATAAACAATCTCAAAAAGTATGAAAGTAGCGATATAGTTTGACCTGCTAAAGCAGGAGTGTAATCGAAGGCCAGGAGGATCAAAACCTTGTGCTCTGACAGACACCATTTTTGATTTCCTGAAAGAATTTCCAGACCCTGATCTAGGCACCCCCTCTTTTATAGCACTCACTCATAAAAAAATGCTTGGGATCAGCTGGAATGTACGCAGGGACTTCCAAAGAACAATGCCCCCCCCACACACACATCACAGGCTCATGGGAGGAAGTGACCCCTGAGGTGAAGTAAGTGGCTATCAGTTTCCACTCATCAGCTTTGGACTAATAAAGGTGCATGTATACAAAACATTTGAAATGGCAGATATACTTTGATCCTCCTCAAACTTTGTCACCTTATGGCAGGCATGTCCAAAGTCAGGCCCGGGGGCCAAATGTGGCCCGTTTTCAAATTTTGAGTGGCCTGTAGCCTCTTCTCCCCACCAGCTCAGCCTGTTGCTGGCCCCTCCCTGTACCAGATAGAGATTCAGCTTGCAGTTTTATGGTTTGCCTGCCCTCCCTGCCTCTGTCCATGCCCCTAACCACCTGCCCGGCTTACCCTCCCCTGGCTCTGTTGCTGCAGCACCCTCCCTGCCTCCTTGCATGTCCTAGAGGCTTGTCCAAAGTACGGCCTGGGGGCCAAATTGTTGTCCCCCACACATTTTCACCTCACCAAATCTGGCCCTCCTTGCAAAAAGTTTGGACACCCCTGCCTTATGGGGATGCATGTCATGGCATAATGACAGGAGGTGCTAAAGTGAACGTAGGGGAATGAACATCTAAGGGTGTTTCTGAACAAAGATTCCCAACAAGTTGTCAGTTCCAGTTAAATATCAAACAATGTGAAATAAATTATTCAAAACCCAAGTGAAAATGTGCAAATGTACTTAATTTAACTTAAGAACATACAAACATAAGAAGAGCCATGCTGGCTCAGGCCAAAAAGCCCATCCAGTCCAGCTTTCTGTATCTCAGTGGCCACACCAAATGTGTCTGGGAGCGCATGAGACTAGATATCTGTCTCCTGATACCACTCCCCTGCATCTGGCCCTTGAAGTACCCTGGTTTTAAGCCTGAAGATTACACATCTCCATCATGGTTTATAACCTGTGATGGACTTTTCCTCCAGGAATCTGTCCAATCCCCTTTTGAAGGCATCCAGGCCAGATGTCATCACCACATTCTGTGGCAGGGAGTTCCACAGACTAAAACACGCTGGGTGAAAAAAAATACTTTCTTTTGTCAGTTCTTACTCTCCCAGCCCTCAATTTGAGTGGATGTCCCCTAGTTCTGGTATTTTGTGAGAGGGAGAAGAGCTTCTCTCTATCCACTTGACTCATGCCCTGCAATATTTTGTACGTCTCAATCATATGCCCCTCAGGCACCTTTTTTCAGACTAAAAAGCCCCTAATGTCTTAGCCTTTCCTCATAAGGGAGGTGCCCCAGCCCATTAATCATTTTAGTCACGCTCCTTTGCAGCATTTCCAGTTCTATGTCTTGTTTGAGATGGGGTGACCAGAATTGTCCACAGTACTCCAGGCGCGGCCTTACTATCGTTTTGTACGATGGCATTATAATGTTGGCTGTTTTATTTTCAACCATCCTTTTTGATAACCCCTAGCATGGAATTGGCCTTCTTCACCTCTGCCACACATTGGGTAGACACCTTCATTGATCTGTCCACCAACACACCAAGATCTCTTTCCTGATCTGTCATGAATAGCTCAGACCCCAAGAGTTGAATCCCAGGTTGTGAGTGCAGTTTAACCTCTGTGACACCACTGCTGAAACTTGGGGGCCTAGGCCTGGAGATTAATCCAGGAGTGTGGCCAAGCATGCTTGTGTTTTCAGAAGGAGAGTAACCCCATACAGCACCATTTGAATCCCTGCTCCTCAGTCTGCTTTTCAGCTGACCAGGAACAACACTGTCATGTCTGGATTAGGTTTCAGTATATTATATTCAGTATATTACTCTTTTCCAATCTATTACTGACACCAGCTGAATGACAGCTGAAATAGCTTCAGTGAATTTAGATGGAATGGAGTTTTAGGGTTTAGTGTCATCTGCATACTGGTGTCCCCAAAGCCCAAACTCTCGACATCTTCTCCTAGCAGTCTCATGCAGATGCTAAATAGTTCAGGGGATAAAGCAGAACTCCGAGAACACCACAGGGACAGATATTTTTCATGCAGGATTGAACAATTGTTCAGCGATTGACCATTTTATCAACTAGATATCTTGATGTAGGGCCTTCTTGGTGGTTGCTCCCAAGTTATGGAACCATCTGCCCCCTGAAATTTGGCTGGCACCCTTGCTTTAAACTTTTAAAAATCTATTGAAGACCTGGTTGTATAGAATGGGATTCCCTGATTCCTCAAACATTTAGTAAGGCACTATTTTTAACCACTTTTTAAAACCACTTCTCTTCTCTTCTCTTCCCTCCCTTTTATCAGTCTCTTGCCATTTTAGCTTCATTTTAGCTGCATTTTAGTTTTTTTGTTGTTGATTTATGTATACTTTATTTTATTATGTACCTTGTATTTTGGTTTTTAAAATGTATTCCTTTGTTTAATTGTTATGTTATCACATGTTGTAAACCGCCTAGAGTAGCCCTAGGTCTAGATGGGTGGTATAAAAGTCAAATAAACAAACAAATAAATAAATAAATAAAATGTGTCTTTTTTATATTTCTGTGGTAAATGAGAGAATTTGCTTGTGCCTCACCAATGATGCTTACCAAAGATCCATGTACAGAGGTACCTTGTATAAAGGAATTAATTCGTTCCAAATGAAATTATGTTAAGCAAATTTTCCTTTGTACAAATTTCCCATAGGAATGCATTGAAAACAGACTAATCCCTAATCGTGACCATTTTTATGTTGTACGGATTTGCCACACAGACGATTCTGTTAAGCAAATTTACCCTATCTCCGGAATTTTTTATGTTGTACAGTTTTTATGTTATACAAACCGTTTGTTATACAAGGGTCCACTGTATTACAGAAATCTACCCACAGTGTTCTTCCAACCAGCACGAGTGGAATTTTGTTTGTACAACAAATTATTTTTTTGTTAGAAACACTGCATGTAAAACATGTCTAGAATTACAGTGCTCAGAGCCACCTTAATTTTCTGGCACTTTTTCTCTTGACAGCTGCAAAAGTAAAGGATTGCAGTTTAAAAAAATGGAAATACAGAGGCATTTCTCCACACTGTCCAGATAATGCATGAGCTGTTCATTGGCAGGCTTTTAGTTTTCTTGCTCCTTTTGGCTGAGCAATGTGCCTGGGTCACCCTGAGTAGAGAGTTCCTTGTGCCTTACACAGTGAACAGTGTTCTTGGTAATATGCTAGTTGGAGCATCCAGGAAACAAAAGCATGTTCTATTTACTGATACGAACAGTCATGGGGAAGCTAAATCGGCCTATGCATGTGGGGGAAAAAACAAGAACATTTTGACCCTGCAGAACTTAAAATCTTTCATGCGCAAACTGGCAACAGCATTCCTGTATTCATAAATGGCACTGTCGGAAAATCTGTGAGTTTCTGTGTTCAAAAATAAAGCTTAGAGCCACAGGTTTATCTAAAACCAAGGCTGAGAGAGGAAAGGGGTTGCAGAGTTCACTGTGTTTATTGGGCCTCCTTTCCCTTGTGTGTAGGAGAGGCAGGTTATTCTTTTCCTGGCTCAGGATTTCCAGTCAAGAAATGAAATCTGTCAGGAAAGCAGAGTTAATACTGTTTATTACAGTAACTGCCGCCCTTTCGCGGTTCATATACTGCGGTCCCGCTATTCCATGGGACCACAGCATATGAAAAAAGGCCCCTTGGGGTAAGGGAGAAAGGCCTGTTTCAGGCCTCATGTACTTACCCCAGGACTGGTGCTGCCCTGAACTGGCCTGCAAGGGCCTTTCCAGGCTTGTCGGAGGCCCCAAAAGGGCTTCCATATGAACCAGAAGTGACTTCCGGTAAACCGGAAATGACATCCAAATCACCGAAAAGCATTTCTGAGGCCTCAGAGGCCTTTCTAGGTGTGTCAGTGGCCTCAGAAATGCTTGTCAGCGATCCAGAGGTCACTTCCGATTTACCGGAAGTCACTTCCGGTTTGCGCATAAGCCCTTTTGGGACCTCCGAAATGCTCAGGAGGCCCATGCAGGCCTGCTCAGGGCAGTACCAGGCTGGGGGTAAGTACAAGAGTCCCCATCTAGGCCCCCCTGAGTTGCATCCACATATTGTGGATGTTAAATTATCATGGGGCAGATTGGGTCCTTAACCCTCGCAATAGGTGTGTGTGTGTTGGGGTCACTGTAGTTTGCTTTTCTTCTTTTTAAATTTATAGTAGCATAATGAGAGACACACCTATAAAGCTGCTTGGCTCTGTAGAGTTGTAAAGAAGAATTAAAAACAACCGTGAACAGAACAAAATTTGATAAATTTATCCTTGAAAATTCATATGCAGTCTTTCAGGTCTTGTGCTCCTTGGATTAATGTGTGGTTTGTAATTTAGCTATTCTACAAATTTTGCTCATCATGAAGGAAGGAAGGAATTTGAAGAAATGTGTGAGGAGAAGAGGAATCATAAAGATGTCCAGGAGACGGAGAGAGCGAGAACACTCATTGGGTACACACTGTGAATAAGAATATTTGTATCTACATACAATTGTGTGCCTGGGATTTGGGGAGGAGAGAGATGCAGTATATGTTGAATTTTCTGGAGCCCTATGAAGCTGCTCAGAAACCAAGCCTCAACTTTGGGAAGCATGACTTGAAAGAAATAGATTATAAATTCCATCCACTTCCAGTTTGGGAAAATGAAACTGCAACGCTATACTGTGGAATGCAAATTATTGTGTCTAAAACAGTTTAGTTCAATAAGTAGGATATTGTACCACTAGACAAGCAAGCAAGAAAAAGGAGTTCCATATAGAAGTTGGCGTTCCATCAGCAAGGATCCTCAAAAGTACAAAAAGTACACAAATTTGATTATCTCTTAATTATCTTATCACTTGAGCAGTCTCCAAAAGGAAATTGTGTTCCTTGAAATAGCTTGACCCAAGCTGTTTAGAACTTCATAGACTAGAACTATCACTTCGAATTTTGCCTGGAAATGCATCATAGGCAGTGGAACTGCTGGAATTGGTGGGTGTGTGTGCGTGCGTGCGTGCGTGCGTGCGTCCGTCCGTGCGTCCGTCCGTCCGTGTGTGTGTGTGTGTGTGTGTGTGTGTGTGTGTGTGTGTGAGAGAGAGAGAGAGAGAGAGAGAGAGAGAGAGAGAGGAGAGAGACCCCTATTTCCAGTACATGTTACCAATCTAGTTGCTGCTTTTCAGACCCACTGAGTGTTTCCTGACATTCAGCCAAGATGTAACTAAGGCATTGTCACTGTGGCCAAATCAGATCTCCCTGGGAATGGGTGCAGCTGGCGTATTAGTTTTAACTGTGCAAATGCATTCCTCACCAGAGCTAAAAACTGGGCATCCAGACTCAGACAAATCCAGGAGTACCCCAGGCTGCATTCCTGCTTTTTAAGGGAGAACATTACCTCATCTAGCACAGCCTGCATCCCTGTTCCTTGATCTGCCTGTTGACTGACTAGGTGCACCTTTGCCTAAATTTTTGTTTATTCATCCTCAATAGGGTGACACTAGAAACTGATCTAGTGTTGAAACAGCTTCCTCAGATGTAGATGGCAAAGAGAGGAAGAGATAGGTGTCTTCTACATACTACATGGCAGCAGTTCATCAGATCTCCTGAAGACTTGGACTTTTTGCCCAGCTGTTCTGATAAGCATGATGTTAGGCCTCCTTTATGTTTCCTGTATTTTGTAGCATCCCTTACAACTCCTTCTAAAGATGTCCATTGACTATTGTTGAGTACTGTTGTCCATTCCTCCCTGCATCTCATACAAGCTTCGGGGGGGGGGGGAGCAAGAGGCAATTCTATGAAATCTACTGCTAGCCTCTTAGGGTCCTATCACATGGGCAAAAGAGGCAGTTAATAATAAAAGCTGTGTTTCTTTCTGAAGTCGTCACATGACTGAAAATGCAGTTCCCGTGTTCCCATGGACGTGGTTTAAGTAACCACATTTTATATGTCCCCATGTCCTTAATCCGCATCTAGAAGGTCTGAGGGGGAGTGACAGCAGCATGGCATAGACTCAGAGGAATGCCTGAGGAGGGGAAGGAGGTGGCAAGACGTGGTGGTGGTGGTGGTGGTGGTGGTGACAGGTGCTAATTGCCATTGGGGAGAAATGCGGAGAGTCTGCACGCTTTCTCATTGAGAGAATGGGGAAGACATGGGAGTGGGGTGGGTGGAGAGAGACAAGAGGGTGGAAGCAAGGCTGCTGCTGTCGAGAAACAAGGTGGGCTGGCAAGAATATGTGTGTGTGTATTTGTGCAATAGTGTATGTTTGAGATAGAAGATTATTATTTATTATTTATTTATTTGTTACACTTATATCCCGCCCATCTTCTGGAACGGAATTCTGGGCGGCTAACAGTAAAACAGAACTACAAAAAGAAAACAAGAAGTTAAAAAAACCAGATTCCAATAAAATAGGGGGGACAGTACCCTCCAGAAAAGATGACGCGGGTGGTAAAAAAAAAGTTAAGTAAAAAGGTCGCCAAATGCCTCCTTTAAAGGGTGTGTGTGTGTGTGTGTGGGAGAGAGAGAGAGAGAGAGAGAGAGAGAGAGAGAGAGAGAGAGAGAG
>JAHTLZ010000379.1:46701968-46726771 GCA_023846285.1 Phrynocephalus versicolor
CATTTGACACCAGGGGTTCTCTCCAGTGCCGATTGGGCCTTTTTAAAAGGGGTCCAGCTGATGACAGCTTGGCAGGATCCCTCTGAAAATGGCCCCATGGCCAGCGCAGAGCTCCTGCGTTGCCAACGGGGCCATTTTCAGAGGGATCCTGCTGACCTGTCATCGGCTGGACCCCTTTAAAAATGGCCCAGTCGGCACTGGGGAGAACCCCTGCTGGCGACTCGGCCATTTTTAAAGGGGCCCAGCTGATGACAGGGGAAAGGGTATCTTTAAAGGGATCTTCCCTGCAGTGGATGACAGTGCCATCCGCTGCAGGGAAAAATGTCAAAAGAGACCCTGCTTCTCGCCTATGCATACAGAGGCAGGAAGCAGGACCTCTTTAAAGGGATCTTTCCCATAGTGGATGACAGCACCCACTTGGCGCTGCCATCCGCTGCGGGGAAAAGAGACCCCGCTCCTTGCCTCCTCATGCAGAGGCGAAAGAAGGGTCACTTTGAGGTGCTGGCTCTCAGCTGAGTGGCGCTGGCTGAGGGAGCTCTTTCCACCACCCCACAGTGTCTGTGAGGAAGATTAAGCCTCTCTTTCCCCCAGCCAAAGTTGCACAATCACCACACACACACACACACACACACACACATACTACACACAAAACGAATAACGAATCAATGGTTCAACAAAATGATTTTTTTCAAAAAAATCATTTAAAACGAAACAAAACAAACTGAACTCTAAAATGAACCGAACCAAAACAAATCACATTTTTTTCAGTTTGTACCCATCTCTACTACTAAGTTATAGAAATAGTGCCGAAATAGGATCTTTCTTTCTTTCTTTCTTTTGGTATTACAAATACCACAGTTCACCATTCTGGGAGTTCTAAGTTATTTACATGCATCTTGCAGACACCTAAACATGGCTTACCTGGGAGATAATGCCTAGGTCTAGCTTACCTGGGAGATAAGGCCTAGCTCAACAATTTCCTGTTCTGGACCTAGCGCTAGCTGGGAGCTTTCATTCTGAACAGCTTGCCCTAACTAAGCAGAACTGCTGGAGAGCTCAGTTGCTTAGGCATCCAGATACAGAGGCTGAATGTTTAACACCCCACTGTGCCTTTCTGACAGTGGAGGGACTCAGTGATTCATAGGGTGCTGAGATCCTCACCGTCAATGCATTCTAGTTTAGGTCTTCTCTCGTAAGTGAGTAAATCTTCATGGGCTGTAAGACATGTGGTGGCTCAGCAGGCTAGAACACTGAAACTGTCGGCTGCAAAGTCAGCAGCTTGTTGGTTCAAATCACGGGTGCCTTACAGCGGACCGTTAACCCCAGCTCCTGCCAACGTAGCAGTTCAAAAGCATGTAAATGCAAGTAGATAAATAGGTACCGCTGTAAAAAGCAGGAAGGTAAACAGTGTTCTCTGTGCAGAAATTCATTCAGCCATGCTGGCCCCATGGCCACAGACTCGCACAACACTGGTTATTTGGCTTGGAAACTGAGATGGGCACCACCTCTAGAGTCCGACATGACTAGCACACATGTGCGGGGGGGAAGTTTCCCTTTTTGCCTAAGATATGTGTAACTACCAAGATGTGGAATTTTGTGATCTGTAGTCCAAAAAATGTAAAATTCCCTTCTCTAGTATATGCTTTCCCCTTAACTCAGAAAAGCAAAGGAATATGACCCAGCTGTGCAAGACCACATTCTTACTTCATAGTTGCTAAACTACCATCACTGAAGCTTCCTTAAATGTGGTATTTGCGTTAACTGCAGAAAATATCAAAGGCAGATATTATGTTAGAGTGCATGCAGTTGCACCTGCTAGGGAAGTGACATACTTTTGAAGTAAACATATTTGGCAGGCCATGGAGGAAAGGCTGATCTGTTTTACGTACAACATATCCATTGTGGAATATTAATTGTGTAAGAAGCATTGCTTTCAAAGTGTTGAATGATCCTGGAATAGATTTACACAATTAAATATTGAGTTATACCCACAGCAGTTGTTCACCATCAGACATATGACAAGCCCTTGAAATGACAGGCAAGGGAAAGGCACTGAGAGAGTAATTACCTTTAAAACAGCAAAAACTACAATGTTCTGATCCATGGCACAACTTTTATCTTTGGGTCTGCCATATATTTTCAGACAGAGGAGTGGTTCTCAACCTGTGGGTCCCCAGATGTTCCTGGACTGCAACTCCCAGAAATCCTGGCCAGCTCAGCTAGTGATGAAGACTAGGAAAAGTTACATGTGAGCATGCCAATGCCATCATGGCTGCTATTTACCTGAACTTTTGTAGGCTCTGCCCTGAACTTTATTTATTTATTTATTAGACTTCTATACCATACACCTATCAATATCATATCTAAAGATTTAATAACGGACATTTAGAATTTCTGTACAACAGTGATATAGAATTGGTACAACAACAATCCTTGATTAAGACCTCTGCCCAAATTCATGTGATTATCTTCTTAAATTGCTGCATTGTTGCTTAGCACCCCCCCCCCACACACACACACAACTCCATGTGTTATAAGTCTATACTTCATTGTAGATAGTGTTGATAGAGGGTTTGATAAATTTAAGATCTGGAATCCATATCTTGGTTTATCTCCTGAAATATTAAACACTATCAATTTAAATGAAGTCTTAATAGGCAGGAGTTCTTAACTCATCCAAATGCACAGTGGTTTAGAGATTACCACTCTCACTATGGTCAATGATATGCATTATGATAAGTCAGTCCAGTTGAGGTGAAAATAAAAAGGGTAATTTATAGCACCACACTGTTCAGAATCTCAGGGAATTTAACATTTCCTGCAAGAGTAGTAACATAGAAATTTCATTCCCTGCATGACCTATGAGCCAAATAATCTGATAGAAGAGTTGCTATAGTAACTAGGAGATAGTATATTGTTTTCATCCATCAATAATCACCCCACGTCTGACAGAACAACATTGCATCTGGACAGAAGAGGAACAGGCTAAAAAAAAATTAAGCACGCCAGTAACTCAAAATCAGTGGGATTTAAGGCAACAGTGAATAGATAAAACCCTATGGGTTTCACTGAGGTTTCACTGCATTTAATTTTTTTTCTGGATTATTTATTTGGTTGTTTTTTTAATGCCGTTCTATCCTGTTATTTTTGTCTACTGTGGAGCTCAAGATGTCATACCTATCTGCACAAAGTGCCCTCAGAATATAGCCTGAGATGTATCTGAAAAAATGTTTGTGTGTGTATTACCGTATAAGATGCACCTGACCATAAGAAACACCTAGTTTTTAGAGGAGGAAAACAAGAAAAAATGTTTAACCTAAGGTTTCGGGATGGGGAATCCTGGCTGCAAAAGGGATGGGTAGAGACTCCATGGATGATACCTCCTTGCAAATGAAGTGATTTTTTGACTAGGGAATCCAAGCTCCAAAGTGGAGGGTTGCAAACGAGGTGATTGGGACTGCGGAATCCCAGGTTCAGAAGGGGAGGGCAGAGGCTCCGTAGAAGCTTCTTTGCAAACAAGGTGATTTTTGACTATGGAATCTTGGCTGCAGGAGGGGAGGGTGGGGAGAGGCTCCCTGGAGGAAGCCTCTTTGCAAATGAGGTGATTGCAACTGTGCAATCCCAGCTGCAGCAGGGGACGGGAAAGACTTCGTGCAGGTAACTCCTCTCTAATTGAACATCTGTGATATGTATGTAGCGGGGACTACTGTATTTGCTCTATAAGACGCACAGACCTTTCCCCTTACTTTTTTTGGGAAAGTGCATCTTATAGAGCAAAAAATACTTTAGTAACAAAAATCAGCAAACCTCTAAACAGGGTGCTTGCATTTGATTGTGATTTTTTTAAAGTTGTTAGAAAAGATGATGTAAACTCTTTTCATGAGTTCAGAGAGAAGAAATTGAGAGCTAAATTCAAAAGATCTATTTTGGGGATGGTGGCAGCACCTTCATCTGCTGGGTGCATTAATTAATTAATATTTGTCAATGGTCACCACCCATCTCCCCAGAGAAGCCTATGTTCCACAGATTATCTTTTTTCCCCTGGGTCTGGGTGGCCATATTTCCTATTTTTATAGAGTTTAAAAAGATTATTGGTCATTTTAATCATAACCTGTTCAAGTCCATTTACTCAAAAAAATTGCTACATCAGCTGTACATACCCCAAAAGGTCATAGGAACATAGTTTCAGATTTGGGACTGGAAATCACAGAGAATCTGCTACTGATGAGCTGTCATTTTTACCTGCCATTCCATCCTTCAGCTGTCTAGTATCCTCAGAGATGTATAGGGATGGGCACAAAATGAAAAATGAAATGGTGTTTCGTTGTTTCATTATGTAATGAAGCGAAATGAAATGAAACAAAAAGCAGCATTTAATTACAGACTAAACGAAACACCCATTTTCCATAGAATCAAACCGTTTTGTTCTGTTTGTAAAATGGTGGCTTATCTGCATGTGTTCTGTCACTGCTGCTTCTGCCAAGACCACCCAGCCAAACTGGAGAGGGTGAGTGGTTGGCAGGCCAGCCTAGGCCCGCTCCCAGAGCATCCACTTCTGCAACTGGAGCTGCCGCCATTGCAGCAGGAGAGGGTGAGCGCCCAGTAGGTCAGCCTAGGCCCAGTGTTGCTGGAGTTACCATGGCTGATGCCGGAGCCCCACCAGCCAGCTGGGCAGGTCAGACTAGGGACCCCTACCACTGCCAGAGTCGCCACCAGCCAGCTGGGCAGGCTGGACTAGCCCCCCCCACCGCCACCAGAGTCACCGCCAGCCAGCTGGGAAGGCCAGACTAGGGCCCCACCACCACCACCAGAGTTGCCACCAGCCAGCTGAGCAGGCCAGCCTAGCCCCCTACCGCCGCCAGAGCCTTTGGAGCCACTACAACATGTAACAAAACATTTCATTTCATATGAATTTTTGTTGTAAAAATTTGTACAAGACAAAATGAAATGAAATGTGGGGCCCTCCGAAACAGAATGAAATGAAACACTGTTTTTCTGTTTCATGCCCATCCCTAGAGATGTATTCTTTCTCACTGCTATCAGACCTGAAAGCTCTAGATTCTCCTCTGAGTAGGATATGTTTAATAAGAGATGTGACATTTGTGAAGAAATAGAGAAATTGGAGTGTATTTGGTGGCTGGGGACCTCTACTTCTGTGCTTAGGAAACTATCACAGCAGAGATCAACATGTAGCAGGACATTCAATACTTCCAACTTACCTCCTATTAGAGATGGGCACGAAATGACCATTTTTTCATTACCGTTCTCTGTTATTCGTTCCATTACTTAACGGTACGAATAACAACCATTGCGACAGGTCAGGCTCGAACCGAACCAGAAACAAGAAAATTAACTTCATTCCTGTTCATTTTCGTTTATGATGGCGCACGCTGAAATGGAGCTGTTTTAAAAAAGCCCTGATCAGCTGTAGTGCGGGTCCCCTGCTGGGCTAATTGCTGGTGCGAGTTGGTAACTGTGTCTGGGGGAGGAGAAGAAACCCAGCGTGCCTCAGAGTTCAAAGCACCCTACCTCATGACAAAGGGGGGAGAGCAGGGAAGGGATGTTGCCGCCGTCCGCTGCCATTGGGTCCTCCTGCCACTGCCGCCTCATGTGGCTCCCCGCACTTCTCTTCTCTTCCTCCTCCTCCTCCCATTCCGGGGAGTGCCAGTTCCTGCCACTGCCACAGCCGCTGTTGTGCCGAGCATGGGGCGCACTAGAGCTGGTTGGGGGCGGGGTTCTGAGACTGCAAGGTGGACGTTGGGGCTAGGAAAAGAAACCCGTGCAGGTGCACCCAAGGGTCAAAGCCGCCCGTGGCTGCCTCACCCCACGTCTGGCTCCGGACCGGCACTGAGTGAGGCAAGATGGGCTGCCAGGTGGCAGGGAGGAACAGAGAAGGGAACTTTGTCACTGCGCGCCGCAGCCACAGGTGGCTGGCTCCCCGTGCTTCTCTTCCTCCTCCTCCTCCTCCTCCCATTCCGGGGGAGCGCCTGTTCCCACCACCACCACCACTGCTGTTGCGCCGAGCAAGGGGCATGCTAGAGCTGGTTGGGGCTTTTTTTAAAAAGCCCTGCTCAGCTGTAGTGCGGGCCCCCGCTGGGCTTCTAGGGAAAATGAGAAAAAATATTTTTTTTTTAAAAAAGCACCAAGCACCAAGCAACTTGCTAGAGCTGGTTGGGACTTTTTAAAAAAAGCCCCGAGTCGGTAACAATCCTGGCTGCAGGACGGCTCTCCCAGGAGGCTTGCCGCTGGCTACAGTGGCACGCAGCCCCGGGAGGGCTCCCCCGCGGCTTGACGCCGGCTCCGGCGGTGCCTAGCCCAGGAGGGCTCCCTGCGGCCGCAGGAACGCTTTTCCGGTGGCTGCTGAAAAACGACACCTGAAAAACGGAGCAGGCCCCTGGGGCCCAAAAAACACAAAATGACTTGAAGCGGGCCCCAGGGCCTGAATAACAAGCACAAAATGCCATTTTGGCATTTCGTGCCCATCTCTACCTCCTATCATTGAACATTTCAAAGAAAGGGCTGAGTTAGGAACTGAGGATTCCATGTCTATCTTTTATCAGAGGCCATATCACTGCAGCCTCACAAAATATTCTAACACCTCAACTGTAACCCTGGACTTGAAAGTCCATTTCCTTCTCTGAGAGTTACGCAGATTTGGTGATGGGAAAGACATAAGCTCGGGAAGATGTCTTTTGTCTTAATGATACATGAAAGGGGCTTAATATGATGTTAGCAATGGATGTGTAATGACCCATTTACTTGTAATAAAGGGATTGTTTTGTTAAAAAAGAAGCTAGTTAGCCTAGCATGTCACTGAAGAGAAAAGTGCTTTGCTCACCTGCTGTAATTCTATGATTCCATGAAATTGTTTAGTTTGACTCTAAAGGAGAAAACTGGGTCTGTTTACCATTTCATGAAGTCATTCTGTGCATGCCCCAGAACCATGCTATCTGTCCACTAACAGGGGTGTAACTTGGGGAGGGCAAGGGGGCGGGGTGCCCCGGGCGCAGCAATTAGGGGGTGCCAAATTGCCTACCGACCCCCTGCCACTGCCCCCCACCTGCTATCCAGATTATATTTTGCAATTGGGGGGGGGCAGAAACTGACTATTGCCCTGGGCTCTGGAAGCCCTAGCTATGCCTCTGTCCACTAAAGTTTGATTATTAGATAGAATAGATTAGTCTTGATTATTTCCTTCTCAAATGATTGTACGTCTGTTACTACATTTGCTCCTGCAGTATGAAAAGCCTTTCCCCATGCCATTTGGAACATTAATCCTTTTGTCCCTTTTAAATTGTTTTTTGATTATTTCTTTTTGACAAACTACTAACATCCTTGCAAGGAGCTAGTTTAAGCTTTGGTTGAGAGGGTTGTGGTACTTAAAACAGAAGCCTCAATCAGCTACTGAGATTTGTTTAAGTGTGTCTGTGGGAGTGGTGGTAGATACCTCACAAAGTTGGCTTCCTGGCTCTAAATACCTAGAGAACCTGTTGTGGACCCTTTGTTTTAGACTCGCTGGAGCACCACCAAGTCTAGGAGACTTGGGTGTGGAGAGTGATACTGTTTCAGTCAACTTGCGCAGCCTTCACATATGACTTCTGCTTGAGCTCTTCCACCTCAGGATGAAAAAAAGGAGTTAGGCTAAATGGTTATACAATAGGACCCCCGTATCCGCTGGGGATTGGTTCCAGACCTTCCCGTGGATAATGAAAACCATGGATAAGAGAGAACGCCTGCCCACCCACCCCCAAACTGTTGTTGCCTGACAGTAGCTTGCTTTATGACTGCTGTTTTGAGACAGTAGTTTGCTTTATGGCCGCTATTTGCGACAATAGCTTGCTTTACAGCTGCTGTTTGTGACAACAGCTTGCTTTACAGCTTGCTTTGTGGCTGCTGAATTATTAATTTTTTTCCCTCTGTCAACCATGGATAACTGAATAAGTGGATAATGAATCAGTGGATATGGGGGTGCTACTGTACTCTAGTGAGGGAGGTTTGGCTGGGAAGTCAGAACAACATTAATATTCACTGAAATGATTCTGGGACCTGGTTTGTTTTTATTTGGGACCTTCTATCACAAGTCTATGGGTCCCTTCGGCAGGAGAGGAAAAGGAAAAGAAGAAATAGAAATTGTAGCATATGAAGTGGCAGCCTGCCAGCAGAGTGATTTGTGATGCCACCTAAGCACAACAGCAGAAGGTTCAGATATATTTCTGTTCCTAATGTTTTAATTTGTCGGACCTCCACATAACACAAGAAGTAACTGGCAGTGCTGAAATATATCAGCATGACATGAACACGTTTCTGCTGATTGGGGAGAAAATTGCAGGGGATGTTACAGCAGATGGGGGAGGGCAGAACTAAATTGTACAGTCAGCACAAAGTTGGCTGTCTTAAGACAAGGAACATTATTGTGACAAGTGACAACAGCAGGCAATTAATAAGTAAGAGGCAGTTGAATCTCCTTAGGCTTGGCAGGGGTCATGCTCAATAAGAACAGAAAGGTACTTACAAAAGATGTTGATGAACCGAGGTATCCAGGAGAACCGCCAGGGTTATAAATACCACATGTCTCATTGGAGTTTGGGATCAAGATGAGCAAAATTTCTTTTGCTGGTAAAGGCTAGGAAGAATTTCTCTGGATCTTTTCAAGAGCAGCCTTCCATCCTTCCGGGGTTGGTAAAATGAGTACCCAGCTTGCTGGGGGTGGGGTTGGCAATGTGTAGCCTGCATAAAGTAATTAAAAACTGCAAACCACCCAGAGACTACTTGAAGTGGTATGGGGAAGTATATAAGCAGAACACTTTGCTTTTATATCAGCAGAGGATATGCAGAAATGGCCCATCTGAATGCAAAATATGTAAATATTGAACAAAAAACAAGCCAGGGTTTTCAGAAACATTACTTATTGTCCCACCCCACCAAGAAGAGAAGGATTTCATCTCAGACCATGACTTTATTAGCTATTTAAACCCTTAACCTGCAGTAGGGGTTAAAGTAGTTGATGAATCTGGATACAAGGGCAGGTGAACAAGGTAGGCACTTCTCCAGCCTAGAATCCCTTGCCCTGGGCCTCTGCAGTACATTGCTAGCCTTGCCCTAACTGGCTTCACTGGGGACACAATCTTAGGTCCAACCCCAGCCTAAGTCTCATGGTTTAAAACTGGCCATAGCATGGGACTGCCTCTGAGGGATTTCCCTGCTCGTGTACTTTATTCTCACAATTTGCAGCAACAGTCAGTGGACACGCTCACCAAATGGTGTCCTATGGGGATCACGACTGCCACTCCTCTTCCAGAAATGCCTACCAAACTGTGACCCATTCAGTATGTGGCCACCCTGATTTGCCCATTCCATCCCGGAGAATCAAAATGAGACAGCAAGATCTCACCCAGCCCCCTTTTGTTCTCATACTCCATTCAAACCCCAAATTCCTACCAGCCCATACTAAATGATGAAGATGTTCATTCTGGCCTACAAGGCAGGTGGGCAGGCCACCTGGGAGCAGTGATCAGTTCAGTGCAATACTTGGGGGTCAAAAATTGGTTCTGTGGCTTTTTGTTTGGTTGGTTTCCTTTTTTGGAGGAAGAAAAACATTTATACACATCTGTACGGTAAAATCATGGACACTTTTCCTGTAAATCATTTCCACTAATGTTAAAAAGTGCAGTTTGAAAAGAATGAGGAAAGAGTAGTTTTCATGAACTGAATATATACTTCCAGAATAATACAGTTTATTCCAGCTTCCTTCCTTCCTTCCTTCTAAAAAGCAGCTCTATTTAATATCACTGCCATATTATTACATATAGTAAGACACCCGTATCCCCTCCCCCCACTGCAGATACTGAAATCAAAGGATAATTGTGAGTTAGCATTCACATTTATCCTTGGATTGTGAATTAAAGAAGGCGGAATTAAAGAACCTCTTAATGAGGGTGAAAGAGGAGAGTGAAAAAAATGGGCTGAAGCTCAACATCAAAAAAACTAAGATCATGGCCACTGGTCCCATCACCTCCTGGCAAATAGAAGGGGAAGAAATGGAGGCAATGACAGAGTTTATTTTCTTGGGCTCCTTGATCACTGCAGATGGCGACTGCAGCAACAAAATAAAAAGATGCCTGCTTCTTGGGAGGAAAGCAATGGCAAACCTAGATAGCATCCTAAAGAGCAGAGACATCACTTTGCCAACTAAGGTCAGGATAGTCAAAGCTATGGTTTTTCCAGTAGTGATGTATGGAAGTGAAAGCTGGACTATAAAGAAGGCTGATCGCCGCAGAATTGATGCTTTTGAGCTGTGGTGCTGGAGGAGAGTCTTGAGAGTCCCCTGGACTGCAAGGAGATCAAACCTATCCATCCTGAAAGAAATCAACCCTGAATATTCACTGGAAGGACAGGTTTTGAAGCTGAGGCTCCAGTACTTTGGCCACCTCATGAGGAGAGAGGAGTCCTTGGAAAAGTCCCTGATGTTGGGAAAGATTGAAGGCAAAAGGAAAAGAGGACGGCAGAGAATGAGATGGTTGGACAGTGTCATGGATGCAACCAATATGGATTTGACCAAACTCTGGGAGGCAGTGGAAGATAGGAAGGCCTGGAGAGCTCTGGTCCATGGGGTCACGAAGAGTTGGACATGACTGAACGACTGAACAACAACAACAACTATATAGTATAGTAAAGGGGGGGCAGAAAAATATTTTAACATGTATTATTAGGACTGGTCACTAGGGAGCATCAGGTACCATACTATGTATTATTTTCAGAATGCAGATGAGTGATTCTGAATCCGTGGATATGAGGACCATACTGACTATTAAAATGGCCTGGTGATTAGAGTGCCAGACTCAAATTAAACTAACTGCTCTACTCATCCTGTCTTTGTTCCAGAGGTTTTTGCTTTAGGGAAAATTAGAAGACAACAATACAAACTATCATGAGCTGGTTGGAAGAAAGAAGAGTGTCATGGAGTAAATTTTTTTCTTTTTTATAAATGTAAAGGAAAATAGGGAAAACTGTGGGCCCAAGCCTCATTATCTTCCTCCTTTTTGTGACCTTCTCTACGGGTTTCAAGCTTTCTCAACCACTCAGGCATTCACCTAAACAATTCTCATATTTCTGCATTATGCCAAACACACACACACATACACACAAATGAGGGGCAGGAGAAAATATATTGAATAGCAGATAAATAGAATAAGATTTGTTTCTGAAAGTATAAAATGTATTGGAGAAAACTGAATAATTAGAAAATATTGAAATCTGAAGGTACACAGCCAGATATAAACATACATAGTCTGTATTCCTTGTTCTTACTGACTAAATCTGCTTCAGTGTAGGAGACAACTCAATGAGGAATGGTCAAATTCAGGGATGGGCAGGAAATGGAAAAAATTGTGTTTTATTTTGTTTCCCCTTGCGTTTCATTTTGTTTCATTTTTAAACACATTTTTGTGAAAAATACATAACAAAATGAAACAGCAATGAGACAATTCATTACTGTATAAAATGGCTCCCTGAGTCCCAGAGGCACCAAATTTGGCGCCTCTAGATCCCAGGGGAGCCGTTGTACAGAGTAATAAAACAGTTCATTTTAAAATGGAAAACAATGGTGTTTCGTTTCATAACAAAACACTGTTTTCCATTTTGTTTCATTTTGTATTGTTTTGTAACCTTATGAAAGAACAAAACAACATTTCATTTTTCATAAGATGCCCCTCCCTAGTCAAATCCTGAGATGCCTCACCTCCAGAGTGAAAGCAAGACTAGGAGCAGTTTTTTTTTCTACCAGTGTATCTATAACTTGCATAACATCTCCCTGTGCAAAACTATTTTTCTTTTCCTTTGACAAGCAAAGCACACACACAGATAGAGGAAGCTAAAAAGGACTGACTGGTCAGCAAGTCACATGTGATTCATCTGATGCCTTTAATCCTTAACAGTCCTTGAATTAGAGCATGTGAAATATTTTGCAGATTTAGTATTATTTGTGTCTCTGTGTTCTCTGTGCAAAAAATGTTTTCAGAGCATGAAAAATCTAGTCAATTGTGATGGAAAGCATTTCACCCTTTCACAGGCAAGAAATAAACACTTGTGGGGGTTTTGTTCTCATGAATGAGCAAAGCAAGCAGGCATTCACATCCCTAATGCACCTTCTATAGCAGTGTTGGCAAACCTTCAGCACTCCAGATGGTTCAGACCGCAACTCTCAGAATTCCAAGACTGCATTGTCAATGACGAAGGCTTGTAGGAGTTGTGGTCCAAAACAGCTGGAGTGTTGAAGGTTCACCACCACTGCTCTATAGGAACAGTAGGACAATGTTACCAAGGGATAACAACACCCAACACACTAGCTTGTGGTCATGTTTTTGCCAAGTCAGTTATCTAAACAAGGTCTTCTTGGACTCAATCCTCTTTGCTGGTTCTCCAGTTCATCCTACTGATTTCAGTTCCCCCCCTTCTACCCTTGAATCTTCTTGAATCTGAAAATGAGATCCTTTATTTGCCTCCCTAGACACGTGTAACGGGAGATGATCTGAGGCTATTCCAGATGTGATAGCTCATTAGATAGATAGATAGATAGATAGATAGATAGATAGATAGATAGATAGATAGATAGATAGATAGATAGATAGATAGATAGATAGATAGATAGATAGATGCAAATCAGAACAATCTGGTTTAAGCTATCAAATGAGATTACAGTTAAGAAAAATTAGCCCCTGTTAGCCTTTTTCAAAACACTAGAATAAAAAGGGGATTGCATAATCTTTCTTTACTCCCAGAATATAAATTATCTGTTTGTTCTGCAAGATATGACATGACTGTGACATTTTATCAGGGTAAGTGTTCAACTTTGTAGCCTACCCATACTGTTCCATTGCCTTCAAATTTGGTGAAAGCAAATTTGGCAATCATGCATCTGTCTTTTTTGCTCATCCCATTGTGCAAAAGTACAGTCTAGAAGAAATACTCAGCCCTTTTTGCCAACAGGAAACTTTTGCAATTATTTATTATGTTCAGCTTTTAACTTTGTTTCTTTTAGTACTGTGTTCATTTAATTTAATTTAATTTAATTATTTATTTATTTAAAATATTTATATGCCACGATTTCCCCTAAAGGATCCAAGGCAGCCTACAAAAGAAACAAAGTTAAAAGCTAATATAATGAATTATTTTAATATTTTAAAAGAACTAGACAAATAACAAATTAAAACCTGTATGTAGGAGCAATATTTAAAGCTCAAGTACAACAACAGAATAAAATTATCCTTTTAAACTTTCCCACTTTCAATTATGCCTAGAAATGGTTTGGGAGCCAGTGGAACTGCTGTAACAGGGGAGTTCTGTGTTCACTGCATCCCACTCCAGTGAACAACATGGCTCTGCAATTCTGAATTTACTGGAATTTCAAAAAAAAAAAAAAATCCAAAAAGGGAGCTCCAAGTAGAGTGCATTATAGCTAAGATGTAACACAGAGCCTTTTCACACAATCCCTAAATTCCGCGGCAAATGGCTCCCAGCTCCGGAGCTTAAAATTGTTTCCCCACCAGCTCCGGAGTTTACAGAGAATTAAGTGCGACCACGCCCACCTAAGCGCGTCCCAGCAGACTTTTCAGGTACCTGCTCTCCAGGGGTGAAAAACCCTGATGCGGATCTAACGTAGTGGGTACCGGGCTCTCCTCGCTTCTGTTTGTTGTTTTGCCCCCTGCCCCTTTAAGAGATCTGAATGCTGCCGGGAACAGAGTGAGACCGGCAGAACGGAGGTAAGCCGGCATTCTTTTCTTTCTTTTTTTCTCCCTCCGCCCACGCAGCCAGCAGCCAGGAGTGCGGAGGGGGTGGGAACACAGGAACAGTGACAAACCCCCAAGATCTATGGTCCGAATTTAAGTGGCCAGCGGATCTTAGGGGTCATGTGAAAAGGCTCTAAGGCGCATGTCATCATGTCGAGATTAGACCCCTCAGAGGAACAGGCATAGCTGGCTGTTTAGGAAACAAACCCAAGATTTCCTCAATGCCATTCAGAAGACAGGCCATTCCACAGGTCAGTGATCCATCTTGATAAGACTAGATTTATATTGATGTTCTGTGTAATCAATAATCAATGAGATTGAACATGCATAACAGTTGGTGTTCGAAAAAAAGCTGCATTTACAGAGAGTTCACAGAGCCGGAAAGACAGGGAGTTAGGTAACCTCCGTAGCATCTGTGGAGCCTTAACCACAGAGGCCTAACTGGAAGCAGCTTCCTGTAGAAGAACCAGAAAGAAGAAGTGTTTGCAGATGGTCTTGTTAGTAACTAGGACTCTAAACATAGTGTTGAACTGGGATATGAAAGCACCAGAGATGACTGGGTTTGACTGGGTTGGGCCGGACCTAACAAAAAGCGGGACCATCAGAAAAAAAGTCTAGACTGGGCAGAAGGTATATAAACTAAACATGGGCACAACTCGGCGAAATTTCCGTTTCCGTTTCCGTTTGTCGTTTCCATTACGTAACGAAACGACAAACGAAAATTGAGCTGGAAATTGAACAAAACGAAACGACCCATGAAAATTGTGGTCGTTAGTTTCGTTTCCGTTACTGGCGGCGCGCAATGAAATGAGCTGTTTTTTAAATGTTAAAAAATGCCCTGGACATCCATAAAAATGCAGCGATAATTATTTATACTGTCTGATAATACCTACCAGGGGGGTGGGGGGTCCTTAAAACGTGCATTTATGTCTTTTCTCAGATCGCTGTATTTTTTTTTCCTTTAAGGGGAGTTGGGGACGTTGACCCAAAATGGCTCCCAGATGCCTAATATTGATTTCTTGGGTATTAAAATGCTCTGGACATCCATTAAAATGCAGCGTTAATGCGAGAATTATTTGAAATTATTACCTACCAGGGGGTTGGGGTCCATAAAACGTTTGGATTTGTCTTCTCCCATCGCGATAAGGATGACAAAATGGATGTCGCAGCCACTCCAGCCACAACATGGAGGCAAGCCATGTGATGGGATCATGTAAATTCTTGGAAAACTTCAACCAATAGCATGCCCAGGTTGCAGACTGGGCAGGTCTGGCAGCCACAGAAGGCATAAAAAGATCTGGCAGCCCCCGGAAATGCTTTAAAATCACGCAAAAAGCGGGTAGAAACGACAAACAAAAAATGAAAAACGAAATGACAAATTTTTGAAAAATTTCGCGACAAACGGAAACGACCCGAAACGGACCCGTCCCGAAAAACGACAACTCAAAAAAATTTTTTTCTGGTCGTGCCCATCTCTAATATAAACCAGTGTTCAGCTCAATTGGGGGGTCCTGGCTCTTGGGATCACCATTGATGGTCCCCAGACCCAGGTCCCTAGACATGTCTAGCTTTTAATTATCTAGTCAAATGTATTCCTATCTTTGCATTCTCTCTGCTTTTTATTTGTATTTTGCAATAAAGCTGTACTTGCCCTGGACAGCAAGGTGTGGAAGTGTTATTTTTTTAACCAAAATTTGAACTTATCAAGTCCCTAGGTCTTATATCTGTAGGCCAGTTCAATCCACATGTCCACATGCCTTTTTGTCCAGTATGCCCTTGTACCCTAAAAGTAAGGCCTGTTTAGCAGTAGCTAGTAGGTGCAAAAACCATGGAATGCAAACTGCACAAGCTATTGGATTTATAGGTAAACTTAAATAATAAGGGACAAGAATAGAAATAGTTACTGTTTTTACTTATTCCATCATTTGTGAACAGGGTTAGTTTTTGCATTCACAGAGTGAACAGAATGGCATCACAAAGTTCCATAGCAGATCAGATTTTTAGCGAAAGAAGGCAGAAATATTCCTTCTACCATTGTGCATGGGGGTGGATTATTTCCAAGCTCGTGCATGGAGGCATTATTGGATACTTCCCTGAGGAGACTCCCAGATTATCTAATGTTTCCACAACAGACCATTCTATGAGCCGAAGAGGTTAACAGGATTCTGCCTACATTGTGTGATTAATAACCTGTGGAAACAACAGTCTGAAAGGAAATTAGAGGCATATAAGCAAGTAAATTGTTTTTTCAGGGATGGTGTCAAATAAACAAGAGGAAAAGAAAGTGGAGCCCTTAAAAAGAGATTTCTTTGATCAATGCCAACAAGTTTTACCACACAGAGACACCAAGGCACATATAAGCTATTATGGAGTTTATACTTTATTGTTGCTCAAAGTAGCATTTTTTGTTCTTTCACTGCATTTTTCTATTTGCAAAGCATATTCTATATCTCTTCCTGAGGTCACCGATCTTCTTGTTCCCTAATTGAACAGTGTAAAAAAGGAATTTGGGTAATGCTTTCTGTGCCTTTATGACTAGTATGCTCTCTTATGCCTGCATTTTTGAAATATCACATACTCTTCAAAGACACGATAACATTTGAAATGTTCAAAGAATCCTCATAAGCCATGCTCCCTTACCTTTATTATGCACTTCATCTGGCAGACTTTCTGTCATGATGTGTGTGGCCTTGACTCACACAGACAGTGACTAGGGAATCTTATTTTTCCTAACTTAAAAAAAAAACTTTGTGACTTGTTATGTGGCCTGAAATGGATGAAAAAGAGAGTTAAGACAGCAAGACACAATAAAGGCTGTGGCTAGGTTTGCTGATCCTTTGGGCGCAGTCCTGGGATGAAACCAAGGCAGGCAGAGATGAAGGGCACTGGTCTGGAGATGAACCTTGAGAAATGTATCTGAGCCAAGATGGGACTGGGTTTTCAGGTGGGTTTATTTTTGCATTATGTTCTTATTCTTGCATTCAGATACTGTACGTAAGAGTGAAATCCGAAAGTCAGATATGATAGAGTTTACTGGTTGCTGGTTCCACTATTCTAGACATCTTTTTAATTCTAAGTAAACCTCTGGTTGCAGAAAAGTAAGGATTTAACTATATGAAACTGAAATTGAAGCTGTAGATTTCACAAGAAAGCTTTCATCAAATCATGTGGCTATCCGTTTCCTGCACTTATCATATATTTTATCTGGGCAGAGTTCCCTCAAAGCTCAAATGCCAGCAAATGGAGTCTGTGTTTACCTCTTGCTGATCAATGGCAGAAAAAAATCAAATTAATCTATAACATTCAGAATGAGACAAACTTCTGCTAGGATCAACATACCTTGTTTATGTGCACCCTAAAGCTGTGGTGGAAATAGATGTTACATATTTGTACACAATCCACATATTAGACAGAGGAGATAGGTGGTTTGAGAGAAGGGTCAGGGAAGCTATTCATGTGAGTATTGAAAACCCCTCTCTCAACAGGGTTGGGGGGCTCAGGCACAGTCTATCTGCTACTTATCAGGCAGTGATTTCAACAATCTCCATAAAAATAAAAATACTTCACACCTCCACCACCAAGGTCATAGCTAATGACTCATACTTTATGGGTTTTATCCTCTGAGGCCATTGTTCACCTAATGACCTATTGAGACTATTGTTCACCTAATGAGCCTATGCAGGCCATTGTTCATCTTATGAGCCTATTTCAGACCAGGGTGACATGAGGTGAAAGTGGACTATAAAATGGAGGACTCGCAACTAGCTTTCCTCAGACTAATGAAGCTGTTTCGATGATCAGAAAACATTTCAATCTCTGAAGAAAAGATGCCCAGGTGCCATGACTCAACTTCCAGGTAAACTCACCTGGATGACTGAGAATCTTCATAGACATTTTGAAATGTTATCGTTTTAAAGGAACCCATTGCATTACTCATTACCTCTTAGCAGCCAGGTGTGGAGAATCTTTACCGGCATGCTCAGCGATAAAGCCATTAAGAACAAGCGAACAAGTCACGTAGCAAGCGGAGCAAGTTTAACACATGCACACTGGCACTTAATTATGTAAGGTCTTAGGTATGCTCAGATACTATGTTGCTTTGTAGGTGGTATGATGCCTTGTGATTGGTTAAAGCAGTATGGTCTGATCAAGTCTCACCTTAAATCTCACACATGCGTAGAAGCTCAGTTATGTAACAAACAGTCTTGAGCATGCTCAGTAGTGTTAAGATTTAGACAAGGAAATATCCTTATTTGGGCATTGGGCAAGCGTGTAAGCTTTTGATTGGTTGAGAAACCGCCGCAAGGTGACTTGGGAATTGTAGTCCTGTTTGTTTCAATAAAGGTGCTTGCCTGGGTGCGGCAAGAGAGAGAGGAGGAGGCTTCCTCCATTTGCACCAGAGACACGTGTCGGAGTCCTTTCTTTTCAACCCGCCCTGGGGCTTGCTGGCCAAGCTCTATGCCAGGTTCCCACAGCCAGGTTGCCATGAATGTGGTTATTGCTGCAATTATACAAGTAATCTCTTGCCTTATACATTATTAATGTGTTGCATTATCATTTCAAAAATTTCAAGAATATTGAAATTTTAGTAATTAGTTCCTTAGCAAATAAATAAAATCAGCAAGCTAAACTAAAACATAATTTGTATCAACATGTGAAAAGGAAGAAAGTCATTGGACAATGAAAGAGTTACAGTAATATCTGATTTGTTAATAACAGTGAGATCAATTATTGCTAGGAACTGAGAAATGTAATATAATTTCCAATTAAGTGATTTGTGCACAAAACTCTGAGACACAGCTATTAATGATAAGCTTACATATAACAGTTAAGAAGGAGCTAACAGGATGAATTTAGTGATACATGGGTAGAATTTATCAAAGTTGTATTAATAAAGGGGGAGCTGTAAAGCCCATCATAAGAGCCTGCACAATTCTGGAAGGGAGATGCATCTCCACAAGGGTAAATGTTACGAGTTGTTACTTCCCAATAATCCTGCTGAGGGGAATACTACATATTTGTTGATTGGGGTTTTTTTTCTGTTCATTTTTTCTGGTTTTTGCTGTGTCAATTTAAATGACATATTAACAAGGGGGAAGGAGCATTTGATCACAGGCACACACAAATGAAATAGTAAAGCAAAGGTGTGAAGGAGTCCAGCACACCCATAGGAAAAACATCAGCCTCTCAGGTTAACTAATTTTGCTATATGTGCTCCACAGAATGCAGACTAGAGAACTGTCTTTAAATTTCTAAATCCTTTCCTTGGGATAAGCAACATGAGGTAGAAAAGTTATATAGGTGCAAAAGCTCTCTGAATATGCTACATGCTTCTTTTTCCAAAAAATCTTCTCGCCTTTTGAAATGAGAACAAGAGAGAGAGCTGAGAATTAGCAAAGTATCACTGGAAACCTGGGCCAAAATCATCCATATTTTAAATCTGCTGCAGCTGGGGGTTGCTTATTTCTGAGGCAAAGGGACAGTTCTTCTTTTAAAAATTCATAACGTGAAAACCGGCTGCCCAAACATACCCAGTTTTATGTAGCTCACAAGAAAAGAAGGCTAGTTGCCATGACTCAATTTCTGGATAATTGAGAATCGTCACCCACACACCCACATGAGCACGCACAGACACACACCCACAGGGGGGGGAGGTTCCCCCTGTTTTCAGAATTACCTCTTGATTTTTTTTATTTTATTATTTATTACTTCTCAAGACAACTGAGTACCAATGTTCCTGAGGCAACAGCTCTCAATCGCTGTCCAAAGAGGGAATGCCTGCTGTGTGCTTGGCACTCTAGGCCAGCTGACTAAATAATGGTGTTTTCTAGGAAAGTGATTTTAACCAGTATAATAAAAAGAATAAACCTTTAAATAAATAAATAAATAAATAAATAAATAAATAAATAAATAAATAATTTATTTATTTATTTATTTATTTATTTATTTATTTTGAATATTTTTACCACCCTTTTCTCCTTGGAAAAGGACCCAAGGTGGCTTAAAATAATGAGGGACAATATACATCCCAGAACATTGAAGACATGTTCAAGTACAAGAACAGGGAATACAAAATTAAAAGGTTAACATTAAAGCTAAAAAGAGCACACAAACAGTAAAAAGGAAAATAATCCATTAATAAGGATGGAAACTAACATGGAACACACAGGTGCTCTTATGAAATCTGTCAATGCAATCATGCATGGTAATCCATCTAAAAGTCACATAATGGGTAGTCCATCATTCAGGGAAAGCTTGCCTGAAGAGGAAGATCTTTGCCTGCTTCTGGAAAGACAGCAGAGATGGGACAGTCCTGGTCTTTAATGGGAGGGAGTTTGATCTGCCACACAGTGTTTGAGGTGTGCCTCTAATGCTCATCCAGCAAAGAAAAATAACATAACTGAACAGAGATTCTGGCAATTAATTCCACCTATCTGGCACTTGTTTCACACATATAGACACCAAAACATGACATTGTATTCATCTGAAATTATAACTTTTTGAAGAAGAATGAGATAAGTGAAGCATTTGTGTATTTTCTAAAGCATGTAATCAGTTAGTTGGCACCGTTATTAAACACTGGTGACATTTAATGCCTTTAGCTAGAAAATGGCTGTAATGTAGATGACCAAATAATAATTTATCAACTTTAAGATTAGAGATGGTTCAAGGGGAATTCTGGCAGGCTTTAACAAACCGGGGAGACTGGCAGAATATAGAAGGAATGCAGGCAGAGGCCAAATTAAGGAAAATGGACTTGGAAAGACATGTATTTTTTTTATGCTACATGGCTTCAATTTTTGTAGTTTGGAGGTTCAGGAAGATACTGGGACATCTCTCCTAAATAAATCTTCATCATTGCAGACAGCAAAACCGCTCAAGGATGGGCAAATTCAGGCAGAGCTCTTTGAAATGACAACAACATGTCACATATCTTGGGTCACGTTTTAAAATGACCCCACTTTCTTTCATTGTCAAGTGCATTTCTTTAGGGGGAGACAGTTGAAAAGCTTCCCTTCCACTCATCTGACAGACCTTGTGTTGTTGTTGTTTTCATTGTATGTGCACGTGTTCTGCCTGGTTGCAGCTCATTTCCACAGGGCTCACACGGGAGGACGTTCTGTGAATACTCCCTCACTATGAAACAAGAGCATTCTTTTCCTTTCCTCTCCTTTTTTAGGCCGTCAAAAGTTCAAAAGCTTCCACATCTATTTGTTTTGTGCTTAAATGAGCTCTGTTGTGCCCACCCAGACTAACACCTTGTGTTTCTCTTGTGTCGTTATAGTCGTGACTAGAGATGGGCACGACTCAAAAAAATGGTGTTTCGTTTGTCGTTTGGTCGTTTAGGGGTCCGTTTCGGTTCGTTTTCGTTTTCATGAGGTTTTTGCAAAAAAAATTCATTTTCGTTTCGTTAGGTAACGAAACGAAAAAACGAAAACAAAAACAAAAAATTGCTGTTTCGTTACCATTTAACACAATTCAATGTATCTGCCGTAATGAAAACGAAGTGGTTGACAAAATTTTTCGTGTTTCGGGTCATTTCGTCTCATTTTGGAGTCAAAATTCGTTTTTCATTTCGTTACGTAACGAAACAAAAAATGAAAACGAAAACGAAAAATCGCTCGTGTCGTGCCCATCTCTAGTCGTGGCTGACTCTTTGTGATTCCATGCCCATGGAGTTTTCTTGGCAGGAATACTGGAGTGGTTTGCCAGTTCCTACTCCAGGCACCTACAGCACCTGGTATTCCCTGTTGGTCTCCCATCCAAGTACTAACCAGGGCCGACCCTGCTTAGCTTCCGAAGTCAGGCAAGATTGGATGTGCTTAGGGCATCTACACATTGTGGTAATCATCAATTACAATTGAGGCGGTCAAGTAAGGAAATTTCAAACCATAATTGCTAAAGCTGCCTTGCTTTGGCTAACCCTAGTTAAGATGAACTGCAGTTCTTGGTCCAAGCACCATACCAAGTGATATTTAGATAAAAGATGTACTGAAATGTGCCAAAGCTCCCCCAGCCACATGGGATGAGGAGATGGGAAAGTGGAAGATGGGCACATGCTACAATGTGGCAGGTTGTTTCTGTTCATTGCGTGTTATGTCTATGGGTATGTGCTGTTGTGTACTTTTTTTTCTATTCAGGGATACTTTGATGCACTCTGAATAACTCTAGCTGCTAGGGCTGCCAAATCCAGAGGATGAAACAGCCTTTGATTCTATTAATCACCTGCTCCCTGGGGTCTTCAAAGATATATGGTAATTTGTCTTCCTGAAAGAGCTAAAGAAAACAGAATTTAAATCCCTTGAATGAACCATACAGTCACTTATTGGCATAGATACATTTTTAGACAATACTTGTGCGTATATATAAGGAGCTTATTGAAAACACCTTCAATATAAAAGAAAAAAGAAAAAAAAGGAATCTTGATGAAACCTATGATGAATAATACAACAGAATTACAGAAGCATTATCAAACATTAAACAGTAATATTTATTTATTTATTTATTTACTGGATTTATATACCACCCATGTCATTACGAACCCACTCTATAAAAATAACAATCACAACCACAACAATAAAACAAATTCAAACAAAATTGAGTAAAACAATAAAAATGAAAAATTGGCAAAAGGAGTGGAAGAAAAGATTATGGCATGAGGTATACCACTGGAAACGACAGTATTTTTCCATGCATGAGTATATTTTCATCCAGAATTACACCTTATGGATGGAAAAATGTGGTATATGTCCCGGACTTAGGGAAACCCTAATTGAATAGACAAGTTTGAGGTACCACTCTATAACAAATTCACTACAGGTTTTACCATTAATGCAGCCTAGTATGCATCTATATTACAGCACAATATAACCTTCCTAAGACTCTAATTCACTCTCTCTTTCATTTTTAAGGTAGTTCAGAGAAACAAGAGTTTTAGTAAGCTTGTGGCCTTTGTAGAAAAGAGCTGACACATTATGTTTGGCTGCTATACAGTTCGATGGTATAAGATCAAAACAGGATATTTACAGTCATGCCTCTTCCCGTATTATGTTCATTAAAATGAAAATACTATGGGTAATTAGCTGGAAGTAAATCCAATAATAATAATAATAATAATAATAATAATAATAATAATAATAATAATAATAAATCTGCCACCAAGTTAATTCCAATTTATGGTGTCCCTTTTCTGGATTTTCCAGGTACAGAATATTCAGAGGTGCTTTACCATTCCTTTCTTCTCTCTCTCTCTCTCTCTCTCTCTCTCTCTCTTTCTCTCTCTCTCTCTCTGTGAGTGTGTGCGTGTCTGTGTATGTGTATGTGTGTATGTGTGTGCTGTCGGACTGAGTAGCTTACCTACAGTTACATGTGCTGGCCATATAGGAGGCCCATTGGGTACTGAACTCCCAACCACTGACTCTAGAGGCAGAGACCAAAACCACTAATCTATCCAGTCAGCTGTAATTTATTTATTTATTTATTTATTTATACAACTTATATACCACCCACTACCCAGAGGTCTCTGGACAGCTCACAGTCAAAAGCAATTAAAGCAATGAAAATGTTAATGTACCAAGAAATAATTAAAATAATAAAAACACTTAAATACAAATTCAATACAGTAAAAATTGCCATTAGGACCCACAATCTATGTTATATCCATTTAAAAAGCTATTAAATAAACAATTAAAACATCAAAATTACAATAAATTAAAACAATAAAAGATTTAAATACAATAATATAACACATTAAAACACAAAACTAAAATTGCCATCAGGACCCACAATCATCAGTTTAAAAACTTCTGGAACAGGAAGGTTTTTGCCTGGCGCCGAAATCTCATCAACGTCGGCACCAGATGGATCTCGCTGGGGAAGGTGTTCCATACCCTGGGGGCAGCTGCCAAAAATGCTTTATACCTGCAAGCCATCCCTTTCATCTCCTTGAGGCATGGCTCTTTCAGGAAGGCTCTCTGGCTAGATTTAATTGCTGGGTAGGTTCATATGGAAGGAGGCGGTCCTTCATGTATCTAGGTTCTAAGCTGTTTAGGGCTTTATACGTCAAAACAGGCACTTTGAATTGGGCTCGGGCAACAACTGCTAACCAATGCAGGCTGTAGAGAATTGGAGTGATGTGATTCCTGGCAGCACCTCTATGAACCAGCCACAGCGCATGATTCTGAACCAGCTGCAATCACTGGACCATCTTCAAAGGCTAACCCAGGTAAAGTGCATTGCAGTAATCAATGCAAGATGTTACCAGTGCATGTGTAACTGTCATGAGGCTCTGTTTATCCAGGTAGGGCTGCAGCTGGTATATTTTCTGCAGGTGAAGAGAGGCATCCCTAGCCACCTGGGTCTCCAGAGTTATACCAGGGTCCAGGACCACCCACAAGCTATGGACCATGTCCCTTAGAGGGAGTGTAACCCCATCCAGGACAGGGAGATGGCCCTCTAATCTGCCTGGCACAGAACTCATTAACAACACTTCCATCTTGTCTGGATTAGAGATGGGCACGACTCAGAAAAAAAACTTCGTTTTCGGTTTCGGTTTCGGCTAGGGTCCGATTCGTTTCGTTTCCGTTTTTCGCGAAACTTCGCAAAAATTAGTCGGTTCGTTTTTTCGTTTTTTTCGTTGTCGTTAGTACTGGTTTGGGGGGGTAGCGGGCTCCTGGAGGCAGCTGCAGGAGTCAGCCAGAGCCACAAGTGACGGACTGGCAGACTCTTTGCACATGCTGCGTTTCACATACTTGTATGTAGTGTAATGCAAGTAGATCTGGCTTAGAATTAAGATGGGTTAGCAGTGCACAAGAGCTAGGGTTAGGCTAGTGACGGGTGAGGTTAGGGTGAGTATTGGGGTGCACCTCTGGGGGCCTCTCTGACCCACTTAGAAGGACAGTGTACTGGTGTATGGGTTAGGCTTAGGCTTAGGGTTCAGGTTCGGGCTACGATTAGTGGGCTGTTTATGCCCGATTGGCACATCCCAGAAGTCTCTGTGGTCAACCTGGCCAAGTGGCC
>JAHTLZ010000379.1:46734095-46764316 GCA_023846285.1 Phrynocephalus versicolor
CTTTAATCTCGACAGTATCTCAAATTATCCATAAAAAAAGAATTTCCTTTTAAATCCCAGATTTCAGTCAATACCTCTTTCCTTTCATATATAATATTCAGCAGGTATCTTGCAAACCTCTCAAATAGATTTTCTTTCAGAATAAGTGCATGTTATTTTTTTTCTCTCATATTGCCATTATGGGAACTGCAGGAGGTCCTTTTCATCTCATCGCAACATCTCTGGGAATAACAGAACAAGGCCTGAGCAAAAGTTTCCTAAAGCAATTTCCTTTGAAGTCACCACTCCCCCCCCCCTTGTTCCAATAGTAGAATCACAAGATAGGGAAGGATAAGAGTTATCACTTGGCAATTCCACTCCTGGCCAGTTAAGATGTGTTTGCCATGGTCTAAATTGGGCCAATCTGATGTGAAATGTTTCTGGCAACGTTCTGAGAAGATTGTTCCAAGATGTTGTATGGATCATTGAATGTAGGACACATTTCCTCTGGATTGCCATTCCGTGTTTGCTTGTGTAGATTTTTTAACTATTGATGGAACAGGGACATCCAACGCTGTGAATGGAATATGGAACAACATTTTGGCTTCATAAATCTATGCCTGTAACTGTGAAATGCCCTCATCCTCTCTGTATGAGATGAGGAGTTAATTCCTTGGATGATGGTTTCCTTGCCATCCCAATTTTGTGGAAGATTCTTAACTCAAGTACCCATTTTGTGTTTTTTCAGTTTTGCTCCCCAACTTGGCTTGGACATTGACAAATCTACAAGGGTTTTCATTTATCTGAAAGAAAGAAATCACAAACAAACCAATGTGCTCATTTCTGTCAAAATCAGCTGGGAGGTGGTGATGAGAGGGGTGGTGGGAGGCTTTGGAATCCCTAACCCCACCAGCTAGAGTGCTGGAGTGGTGGGGGATTTTTTTGTTTCATTTCATTTTGGAAATAATGATTTTTTTAAAAAAATGTTACTTACAGATGGAAACAAAACAGAGGGGGAACAAAACAGAATGAAACAAAACACTTTTTTCCATTTCGTGGCCATCCCTAACGGTGAACCTACCTGGCATCAGGCCAAGACATTTGAGTTTTCCGTGGGCCTACATGGAGCGACCTTTACTCATATGGTGCAGTATATACATTGAATAAATAAATTATAAATAAATATGTTGGTGAATCAGCCTCTTTCATTTGACTCCCTATTTCAAATTAAATCTCAGTTCTTTCTACCCTAGATCTGACGAAATGAGTGAATTCAGCAATTTCTTATAAAACATAAACTGATATGGTCTCATCCGTTCCTTCATGTCAATCCCTTTGCTATCTTTCTGTAGGCCGGCTCTTGTGCTTCTGTCTTCAGATTCAACAGGACTTAAAAATCACTCAAGCTTTCATTAGTCTCTTTCATCTTTCTTTCGACTTGGATGTCCTTCTGATTATTGCATAAACTATGAACTGTTGGATGGAGAGGGGGCTTACCAATACAAAATTAGAGCATCAGTACCTCATAATAGAGCCAAAAGGTGAAGTAGCAGTGACACGTTTGGAAGGTTGAGCTTTTTTTTTTTAAAGCTCCTTGAAAAATGACCTTCCAAATTACAGATAGCCATCTGTTTGTGTGGCAGTGTCTCTACTGTGAGACGTGGGAACAACAGAGCTGAGAGAATTTCCTCAGGGCTAGATTCCTGGGGAAAGCATAACTAGGGAAGCGTGACTGATAAT
Source organism: Phrynocephalus versicolor (assembly GCA_023846285.1). Taxonomy (NCBI): domain Eukaryota; kingdom Metazoa; phylum Chordata; class Lepidosauria; order Squamata; family Agamidae; genus Phrynocephalus; species Phrynocephalus versicolor. The sequence goes on from JAHTLZ010000379.1 coordinate 46,735,815, forward strand.
TTTCCATTCTCCAAATCTCTTGAGTTATCAGCAAAGATAGCAAAGAAAGGATTTATGACATGGCAAGCACAGCTGATTAAAAAGTGCACTTGCAGTAGATGCTAAAATGGGAAGAGGAGAAACTTGACTAGTGCCCAAGATTTAAATAGAACATTAAAAAAAGGTTGTTACTTGATTATGTTCGAAAGATCTAAACAAATTTAATCAACAATGCGTGGAGACAACTGATTATAGAAAAAGAAAGTGGAGGGCCTGTAAATCAAACCTTAGGAATGTGACCATGTTAAGTTCTAGAACAAGCAATAAATACGGAGAAGGGACCACATTACTTTTCCAAGCAAAACAAAAAACAAAAAAACTTCAGAATGTGATTTAAAAATGATTTAAATTTAAAGTGTACGGGGAGTATCAGTGGCATATATACAGTAGTAATGTTATGTTCTTCCTGAGGACTTCTACGGTATAGAAAATAAATTTTGCAAACTGGAACAGACATGTTTTATTTTTAGAATTCATTCTCACAGTATTGATTGCTGAAGGGCCAGTGCTGTGGGATCTGTATAAGAAATGTCTCTTAGGAGACAAAATACTTGAGTATAAATTTCCTGTAGACCTATACAAATCTTTCTGAGTAAACACTGTGCTTTTCTGTAAAGGTCTCCTCTGTGTCACAGGTTGTGAAGCCGCCCCCTTTTAATCTAGGTATTACAGCATACTTCTGTCAAGAAATCCCCAAAGCTGCTGGAATGGCAGATTTCAGCAGAAAAACAATCTTGTATAATAATATTCTTGTTCAATTCTGTTATTTATATAGCGTAAGTGGGCTTTATACATTAGAGATAACTAAAATGAAAGGTTGTGTCTCCTTGAATTTTTACCACTGAAGATGGCTGGAATGCTTTCTTGCTCTTTCTGCACACACTCTCTCTCTCTCTCTCTCTTTCTCACACACACACACACACACACACACACACACAGAGAGAGAGAGAGAGAGAGAGAGAGAGATGCTTTCTTCCAGTGAGTTGCAAGTAGACCAAAACTGAACTGGGAAGCAGGGGACCACTTCCAGGAAACATTCTTGTATTCTGCTCTTTTGACACTTTTTGAACACAGCACGTTAGTGATGCAGAAATCTTCTTGAGAAATAAATATATATACACACTGCCAAGACTGGCACAGTTTGTCTTGCTGCATAGCTGAGTTTTACTAACATTGTCACAACATGGCAAAAGAGGAAATGTCCTTTTCCTTGAGGCAGTTATATCTGCCAAGTCACTGATGGGGGAAATGCCTTTTCTCTCTCACACCAAATGAAAGTTAAGGGGGAAAGGGGATGACTTCATATGTGGGATCATCTCCTAGCCAAATCTGCTGTTTTGCCCTTGGAACCGTGGTGTCACCATACTGATTATGGCATGCCTGAATGGCTAGGGAGTAGGGACATACAAGAAAATAAAGCCTGCAGAAGCAGAAATAGTGGTGAAGTAAGGCCATAGAGGTTCCCACAGAAACAAGAAACTGGAAGTTGATAATTATTGCCGAGTTAAAATGGAGGATGGAGGATATATGGGTTGGTGGGCTAATGAGCATTTCCCACACACTGCCAATCCCAAGCCTTCAAGAAATATTCAAAAATGAAAATCCCAACAAACCACTCTAGATCTCACATAGAGTGATGTGGTACATGGGTAATGGAATCCATCAAATATAGGTGGCCCTGCTCATCGAATCAGAGGTGAGAACCCAAAAGTGCACAACACTGAATTGAAGGCAGTACACCAGATAAGAGTTGAGCACAAAGTTGTCAAGAATATTCTTGTGAGTGAGTTTTTCCACTTGCAGTGAGAGATATGGAGTCCAGCTGTGGACTGAAGCAAGCTCAGTAAAGTGGCTTTGACAGGAAGGCTGGTGTCCAAGGACAGTGGAAGCATAGCTCAGAAGCATGGATGAGAGAAGCATTGTGACGTGATGTGAAAGTAATGAATTGATTGGAAAGACATGCTATATATACCTTATGTATTGCAATAAGTTCTTGCTGTTTAGCCAGGGCTGTTTAGCCAGTAAGCCTGGTGTGTTGGCTGTGATAAGGAAGAGTAGCAGGATTGTTTATGCTACTGGATGTAAGTCTGGAAACCAAATGGAACCTGCATATATTTTGTAAATAGACTGCAATAGAAAACCAGCAACGGAGTCTGTCATATCTTTGCCTCTAATCCTTGACATTGCTGCAACACTGCTAACTGAGGTTAGCTCCTCATACATTCCTTGACAAAAGTCACATATTACCTGGCAACAGGGAAGTTGGCAAGTCTGAATTTGAGTCTTTGGAACTTAGTTACGAGGTCAAGCTTGAGTCCAAGTCTCAAGTTGAAGCCAGGCCATGTCCAGAGGCAGCCGCTGACTCTACACATGTGTAGGCCTATAATCTAGGCTTGTGTGTGAGCAGAGGCAGCAGCTAGCTCCTGGAAGACTCACTGGGCCACCTGCCTTCCAGGATAGTAGCAGTGGAGGTGGCAACAGGTAGGCCAACCCTTAGGGATTTGAATTGCAACTCAGAAAGAAGGTTCTGAGATGGCAGTGGAGTCCAAGACCTTCACCACCTCCAACCCACACATCAAGTATTTACTGCGACTTGAGTTGGACTTGATGGTGAATTGTTAGCCATGAGTGCCCATCCCTGCCAGGTTACAGAGAATCAAAATTGCACCCACTGATTCAACTAAGCAAAATATTATCTGGTCAGTGAATTTGAGTATATTTTGAACCAACTTCTAATTTTTATAGTAATATAGACCATGTTTCAGCTGATATAAGGAGTGTACTTTGTGACTCCAAACAGACAGTTAATCAATCAAATTGATTAACATTCATCAATTTCATCCAAGGATGAATTCTGACTTCTGTGACATAATTCAATGAGAAGTAGTGCACACAGTTTTGTCCTCACACTACCTACTTACATAGCTGGGAAAGGCCTCTGTCTCGTACCTTTCTGAACTGCTTTAAGTGGAAATAGATATAATATTAGGCTCAGCAAAGGTGAACAGATTTAGCAAGCATGGGAATGAATTCCCCATCCCCACCCCGTCCTGCCACGGGCTGCACTTTTTCTGCTACGACAGTATATCATAGAAGCATTCAGCTTCCTGTAAATTGTTCTTTGTAGGATTGTTGATGGAATATTGTGCAGTGTGCCACCATGCTATTGTGTTTTCATTTTTCAGGGTGTCTTGGAAGCTCCGGCAATTACATTGGAAGCTGCAGTAGAGCTAAAGGTTTTGCACCCTTGGGACCAATGACATAAGGAAAGTATAAGACACCTTCACCTTTACTTTCCTCAATCTGAAAAAATGTGAGGGCTTTATTTTATTTTATTTTATTTTATTTATAGGCTGCCATTCTCCTGTTTGGAAAGATTGAAGGCAAAAGGAAAAGGAGGCAGCAGAGAAAGAGATGGTTGGATGATGTCATCGATACAACCAATATGGATTTGACCAAACTCCGGGAGGCAGTGGAAGATAGGAAGGCCTGGTGAGCTCTGGTCCATGGGCTCACGAAGAGTTGGACATGACTGAACAACTAAACAACAACAACAAAATTCTCCTGATGAAGTGGCCCAAGGCAGCTCTCAAATCTGATATTAAAAGAGCGGAATTAAAAATATAAGTGAAGCATTGAAAAACAATTAAAATGCAAGCCAGTTAAAATGTGATTAACAAATTAAAAACAACCTTAAAAACTATTTCATAAATTTATCTCTAATATAGTTAGGAAACAGACACACGAAATGCCATTGGATGGTGCCCACTCGGAGTGTGACTCTGGGTCTCAACCCACAAACAATTCTGGAATAAGAAAGATACACTTTGAAAAGAAAGGGCCTATTATGGTTGGTGTCCATGGTAATTAATTCAGTATAGCCCAGTGTTTTGGTCACTTCACATGTCCTCATCTGAAGTGAAAGGGGGGAAAGAGGAGAATGTTCTTGCTAATACAGTAATACACCACAAGATGAATGCCTTGTGTGATAAAAAAAATGCAAGACAAAAAAAATAAACTGGGAATACGGATGCTTTGAAGATGAAGATGCCCTATGGATGCTTTGCACGATAAAAAGCCATTACAATTTTTTTAAAAAAGTTTTCCTATAGGCAACCACCCTTCACAAGATGAAATTTTCACAAAACGAAGCAACCCATAGAACAAATTAATTTCATCTTGTGGGGTACCACTGTACATTGAATTAAAAGCAGTATGCATCAGTTGGTTCCTTCTTCTGGTTATAGAATGAGAAGTATTAAGGACTCAGGGTTTCATATCCAAGTAGAAAGAGAAGGTAAAGGGTACTGCATCATTAGTGGAAAAGATAGTGCTGCCAAATGGAAGTAGGGGGAAGGCTGTATAATTGTTCCTATTCCTTCTGCAACTGCTGCAAGGTTTCTTTAGTTACTTAAAACAAACATGGATTAGAGCAAGGAGGCCAGCTTGGAGGGTACCCTGGATTGGCAGAAAGATGAACAAGTGAATTGTAGATCAAATTAAGTCTGAACTAACTCTGGAGACAAAAAAAATGTTGAAACAGAAGCTGTCCTACTTTGGGCACATCAGGAGAAGCCAGGAATCTCTGGAAAATACAATAATGCTGGGGAAGGTAAAAAGAAAATCAGATGACCAAATACAAGATGGACTGACTCTCTAAAAGCACCCATGAGCTTGAGCAGGGCAGTTGAAGGCCACAACATTTTGATGATTGCTCATTCATAAAATTGCTGTAAGTAGAAGGAGACTTTATTTATTTATTTATTTATTTATTTACAAGATTTTTTAGCCGCCCCACTACCAAGAGGTCTCTGGACAACATATTAAAAACTATAAAACAATATAATTATTAAAGCTATAAAATACAATACAGTTAAAACAACATACACTGCACATTATAAATTATAAAACCCTGCTGCTCATGTGTCCAGCCAAATAATCTAATTAAAATGCTGGCCAAACAGGAAAGTCTTTGCCTGGCACCGAAAAGCCAAAAGTGTTGGCGCCAGGCAGATCTCCGTAGGGAGGGCATTTCAGAATTGGGGGGCAACTGCCGAGAAGGCCCTGCTTAGACATGCCACCCCCTTATCTCTTTGAGGGATGGCACCTTCAGCAGAGCCTCCTGGCCTGCACATAACAACAAAAATGTTAAGAGGTGGTGGAACCACACTGCCTGTTCAGGCTCAGAGCATGGGAAAGTTACTTTTGCATTAAAGTTCCTAGAGTCCCCCATCCAATGAATGATCAGATGGATGCAAATCTAGAATCCAAATGTTGCAGTGCAGGAAGTAATGTTCTAAACTCTGCTTAGGATCATCCTATCATGATCAGAAAAAAATGTGGTACCTCTAGAATAGGACTTGGGGCAATGTTTCAAACTGCAGGAAATGAGATTCCATTTGAACATTAGGAAGAACTTCATGATGGTTAGAGCTGTTCGGCAGTGGAATATGCTGCCACAGAGGGTGGTAGAGTCTCCTTCTTTGGAGGTTTTATGCAGAGGCTGGATGGCCGTCTGTCAGAAATACTGTGATGGGGGTTCCTGTGTGGCAGGGGGTTGGACTGGATGGCCCTTGAGGTCTCTTCCAACTCTATTATTCTATGATTCCTACATATATTGACCCAACAACAGCATCATGTCTGTAATGAAGTCTTCATCGATATCAGTTATTTCCAAGAAGATTTGAGACCGGCGTTAAATTAACTGTTTTTTAAAGGTCAGATTTGTTGTAAATAAAATGAAATCACCAATGTCATTCTGAACTATTGCTCAGTTTCCCTTCCTTCCTGTCTAATTCCCCCCCCCTTTAAAGAAAGCTTTTCTCCACTAGAAGTTGAAAAGTCCTTGTTTTGTAGGGCAGATTTGTAAATGACAAATCTCTTCACATTTCAGCTTGATCACATTAGCCAGCCTTGTGGAAATCCTAAAGTATCTCAAAAGAGTTATACAGCAAGGCATATGTTTTGACAGTATAACAAATGGAGAATCCATGAGATAATCTCATGTGACAAAAACATCCCTTTGTGCCTTAAAGGCACTGATTTACAATAGGTATTTATGGTTCTTTGGGTACAAGACTATTTACATGAATCAAAAAATAGCTGCTAAGTACTTGAGGTTTTATTATCAGAATCTGACTTTGGATTATGAACGTAACACAGGAAAAAGCTGCTTAAAATTATATTTTAAAAACATGCAATTCGCAAACTATTTATTAAGGCCAGGCAGTGTGAAAATCTCTTAGCTGTACTGCGTTACTTTAAATCCTGTCCACATTTACATCCTGTCCTTATTTTATATTGGATTTTATATTTGTGCTCTTATAAAACTGGCTACTGTTTTTTGTAGTAAAAGAAAGTTTGGGCTGGGGAGACACTTTCAAATTTTACCAGAGGAAGGAGAAATTCTCAAACAATTACTCAGAGGGAAGTAATTGTTCTGGTTCTAGCATCCCTAAGTAATGTCATTCCAGGCCCTAGTTCATTACCAGGGTGAGAGGGATTAAGCATTCCTTATCGAAAAGGAGACATTTTAGATACAATGTTATTTGCTTTTTATATCTATTTCAGTTTATCAGGGTTTGAGTAATTTTGCCTCAATAAGCATTATCATTATTCTAGTCCCAGACCACCATATGTTACACGTTGGTGAGGTTATTATGAATACATTTTGTCTGGACTGTAAATGTTTCTAAATGTATTTCCTTCCCTGTGAACCCTGGAGCTGATGTGAGGGCGGAGGACAATCTTGTGTTCTTTTCTGGGACTTGAAGGTAAGTAGTTTTATGCCATAATTCCTTCTCTAATTTTCCAAAAGTGTTATTTCTCCATCAAAGAGACTTCCATGCAAAACCGGGTATACATTTGAAAAATGTTTGTGACTTGAAATGCACACAGCCATGCTACTTGGTGTCTGGAAAAATGTGCAGAAAAGTCGTGCACTAGGAGAAACGGCATTAAAATGCTCACATCTGGGGAAAATACGCACTAACTATATGCTCATTTTCATGTGGGAATGAAGAAAAACAATAATGGAATGGGAAAGTGGTGGAAAGCAAGTAAAGTGTTCTGCTTAACGCTGCTTCAGAGTGCTTAAAGCACTCTCTGAGTGGTTTAAAAGTTTAATAATTTAGGCTACATATTGCCCCCCCCCAGTGATCTGTACTCAGATACTCAGTTTATCAACTTTGGAAGGATGGAAGGCCGAGACATCCTTGAAGCTGGCTACTTGATCTCTCCAGGATTGAACCCTTACCTTGACCAGAGTCTTGACTGCATTACTGCAGTCTAACCATGGCACCATGAAATTGTGATTAGAGATGGGCACAAAATGAAAAATGACATGCTGTTTCATTATGTCACAAGGTTATGAAAAGTTTTGTAACGAAACAAAATAGCAGACAGCGTTTCGTCATGAAACAAAATGAAATGACATTTTTCTCTCTAGAACGAAACAATTCCTCTAAAATAAAACAAATCTTTCTATTGGAATCAGAAGCTGATTGGGTGATACCGCCACCATTGCTTCCCATTGATTCCAATTCAAAAGATTTTTCCCTAGGTGCAACCTCTTTGGAGCTTCACAACTCAGCTCCCTGACCCCCAAACGTTTCCAAATTTCAGGGGGTTACTTTGAATTGTTTGAGGGGCTCCCCTTCCATTTGGTCATTTAGGACCCAGGGTTTCATTTCATTTAGTTTTGTATTATAACAAAACTACTTTAAAATTTGTTACAAACAAAATGAAATGAAACTACTACAGAAACAAAACAAAACAAAACAAAATGCTATTCTTCCATTTCATGCCCATCTCTGTGATATTTCTATTATCATTTAATGGGGGGGGGGGGACGTAGAAGCCAATAGCAAAGAAAGGATAAAGTTACCCATTAACAAACTTAGGTAAATAATGGTAACATTGGAAAGCAAACTTTTTCCTCTGGCAATTGTAACAAAGTGGGGTCACAAAGCACACTCTTTGGCTATTTTCATATAATTTTATTCAGTTTTATTCAGTGCCACCACTTGCTGCTACTGCTGTGCTGAAATCTGTCCTCTAGTTTCCCATGAGTTTTCTATTCTGACAAAACAGATTTCTGTTTTTCATACTCATTCAGGGTTCTTTGCAGTTCCTTTTGAGTTTCTAGTGGTGTCTTTCATCTCCTCTTATCATTGTGAGGTAGCCAAAAAGATAAGAGTGTGTTTATTTTTCTTTGTACTACACTTCTCCCCATTACTCTCCAGCTTTTATGGAAGCCTACACTTCCTGAACAGAAAGGGGGTGGGAGGAACCTGTCAGGGAGAGGAATTACCTCATAATGGCTTCATTTCTTTTTTTAAAATTGAAGTAGGAAAAGTTTGGGAGAGAGAACTACAAAGACAGACAAAACACTTAGGAACTTTACAGTTAAGGTAGCCACGTAATGTTGTTGCTGCTGCTCCTGTTAATAGAATGTTTCTCAGCCTGTCAAATAAATAACAGGCTGGAAGTTAGTATTGTTGAAATAGTGCAGATTCTGTTTCTCACACTGAATTCTCCCTCACAGAAACAGGCTGAATGTAGTAAGAGATAATTGCTAGCCATGAAGGCAGTACTGGTTTATGTGTATAAAATGCAATTTCTGACATCTGGGAAACCCTTCTCAGGTTTTGTAGGTATAAATCACACAGGCATTTACCTCCTCCTCCTCCTGCGGGTGCTCTGGGGATGTACAGATAGCCCAAGGTCACATAGGCCACTACCACACTTCAAACAGCAACCGTTTTTTGTTTTGAATTGCCTTTTGCCCTCGCCCGGTCAAGTGGTTGCTGAAGCAATTCAGCATTCCGCACTTGGGTGCTTTCTCAAGAACCGGTTTTCCCGTCTGCACTTTGCTAAACCACTTTTTCTGATGTAGTCCGACATTTTCCCATTATCTGGTTCAATTTTGGAAATCATTTCTCAGGATAACGTCATGCCTTTGTTCTTCCATTCAAAGTAATGTAGCTAATTTTTTGGTTCTCCCTTTAGATTACTTACAATGTGGCACATTGATTTTGATAGCCGACTTCCATGACCGGAAAAAGCAAAATTGTACCCAAAAGAGGAAGTAGAAGGACTGGAGAAATCGGCAGAAATGATTACACTGCAGGGGGATTTCTGTTTTGGCTTTTCCAATGGCAGGATAAGGCATACAGAGGGGGAAACCTGGGGGGGGGGAACAGTGCATTGTCTCCGCATTTTGAGCCAAATCACTTCAAAAAATGGTCTAGAAATCAGTTTTAAAAAACACCATCCCTGGTGGCCATCACAAGAAAAACCTACACAGTGGCCAAAACGGGGCATGGCCAAGGGGGCTCCACGGAAAAAACAGTTGGAAATGCGATAAGTGATTTTTAAGGTGATTTGACTTTAAGCACAAAGCGATTCAAAACCTAAGTGCGGTAGGGTTAATAGTCTGGCTGTTGTCCTAGGAGGCACACTGGCGAATTGAACCGTTGATCCTGGGTGCACCAGCTCGCTGCACTGTACAGACCGCTCTGGAATATCCAGCTTGAGGAGGAATAAAATAAATAAATAATTTTTAAAAACCTACTGCATGCCGTGCACACATGCACACACGTGAACCTGTGTAAACACACACACACACACACACACACACACGAAAATTTCAGCACAGGATTGTGGAGCCTTGATTGTGTGTGTGTGATTTGATTGTACTCTATATGCTAACTCAAATCCAAGGCACCATTTTTGTTTGTTTATTTGTTGAAAGCAAACATCAGCCAAATGTATACTTCTTTCTATAGCTCGGTGTGAGGTAGAACATGATACAAGGCCTGGAATAATTTACCTTTGAATTGTACCTTTGTCTCTGTCAGCTGAAAAATGTTAATGGACGACACACAGAAAATAGTGCTATGTTTCATTCTTGATTGTTGGCTGCCATTAACTGTATTCTACCCCATTTAAAACATGAAAAAATCTAGGTATTTCTTCTAAGAAGCTTTTAAAACAGAAGATAAATTAATTCAGTCAACGGGAAAGTGAATCTGAAATTCACTCACTGGGTGGTGTGTGCATGAGGATGATTGAATCCTTTGAGACCTCTGAATCCATTAGAATTTTAAAGTGACAGTATTGTTATTGCCTCAGTAAAGCTTCTGGCTATGTCCCCAATGAACTTAGTAGATATAAAAAAGGAGGTAATAGACTCCTGCTGTCTTGTGGCAGTACATTGCCTAAGGACTTTGAAGATCGATCTGAACAAACCTAAAGGGTTATATCACAGCGAAACTTTAATTACATATTCACAGGTTTATACAGCAGGGATTGCATGTATACATGGTTAATGGAGGTAAAATCTGACCCATTTTGAAGGAATCAATGAGGCAAAAGTTTTAAAGGACTCAACATAGTGAAGTATTTGGCTGCTTTCAGAAACTCTTCAGGTTTACCCCCACTATACCTCAATGCTCAGAATCTGAAGCTGAATAGGATGCCCTCTTTTTGACAAGTAAATTTAAAAGCCATCCCCCTGCTTTTTAATAACCCTAGAACCATCCTGGGGTGGTTGACCCCCAAACATTCTAGCACCCCCAGAGTGTTTTACTTTGGCAGAGGTGCATTACCAGAAAGATTTATCAGAAAAGTATAGAGTTTGAACGTATTGTGTAGACAACCTCATCCAAATTGCTCTTCAGGCTCTTCAGCATCAATGTGAAGACTTCTAGTGATAGATGTGTTATCACCTCACGTTACTGATTTTATTTGCAAACTGATGTTCTCAGAACAATATTAGGATTGGGAAAGGTCCTCTGTATAATGCCAGCAGCTCAAAGAGACAAGGGACTTGATAGACTAGGGCAGTGATGGCGAACCTTTTAGAGACCGAGTTCCCAAACTGCAATTCAAAACCCACTAATTTTTTTGCAAAGTGCCAATACAGTAATTTAACCTGTATACAGGTGGCTATGAAGGGGCAATGCCAGGTGCCCAGAGAAAAGGCTCCGAGTGCCACCTTTGGCACCCATGCCATAGGTTCGCCATCGCTGGACTAACGATTCCAGAATAAGAGTTTCTCATACCTCACAGCAAGAGTCTGTATTGCTAGGCACCTGTCCAGTCCCATAATAAGATATGCCCTCCTGCTGGTCACCAGAGCCTCTTGGATCAGGGACTCTTTGCTATCACTGCCTATTTGCCTGCTGTTTCCAACCCTCCCAGTGGAGGTAAGAGTAAAGAAGATGCAGGTGCATCCTTGACTTAGCTTTTGCGCTCCCTCTAGACTGTTGTCCAGTTTGGCTCCAGAAAGAATCATGGCAACAGTAACCGCAGCCAGAAGAGGTAAGAGGTCTTACATATTTTTTTTTAATAGTTCAATATTAGTCAGTAATGTTTCTAACAAATGGCCTGAAAGATTAACAAAAATGTATGGATAGATCAGTGGGTTGGGGTACATGGCTGTGGAGACATAGGTTGGGAGTAGAGATGGGCTTTTCATTTTGGAATGAAACACGGGAGCCCAGCTGGCATTCAGAACCAGAGGAACGATATCAGCAAATCCCTTACCTTTCTCTGGGGTCACACAGGGCTAAGCTCCAATGAGGAAGAAGCCTTTGACGTCATCATTCCTTCTCCCAGGCGTGGGTGAAACAGGAGCTGTGCAGGGAAATGCATCAGCCCGCATTCCTGTCTGATTCGCCAGCACCAAGGAGAAGCAACAATGATCTCAGAGGCTTCTTCTTCATTGGAGTTTAGCCCCACGCTACCCCAGAGCAAGGTAAGGGATTGGCTGATTTCTTTCCTCTGTTTCCAAACACCAGCTGGGCTCCTGCGTTTCATTTCGGAAGTGGACCGCTTCCAAAATGAAAAGCTCATCTCTAGTAGTAATTTCCCACGGTGCCTTCTGGGAGATGAGGCAAACTATGTAGCCTTGGGCATCCCAGCCTCCAGTCCAAGGAAGGAAATGGTAAACCACTACTGAGTTGTCACTCTGCACCTAGAATTCCCTTAACCTTAAGTCAGAATTGACTTGATGGCATGAAATTATTATTAATATATCTTGGCTTCTTATGCCTGGGAAGAAACCAGAGGCTGATCATATATGTTCCTTAGACACTCCTTAGTGAGGGGTAAAAATGCATACATTTAAACATTGGGATTAAAAATAAAAACATGGGGCAAAAGGTTACCCAAATGCATAGACATTCCCATGTTGATCACTCCCCGTTAGTTTTCCTGTCCAGTGTGAAACAAAAATTGGAAGAAGAGGGAGCTGGGCTTTGGCTGTAAGATTTTCACATCCCTAATGAAGCCTTTATGGCTGTTTTCACACAAACACTAATATCAACAGCAAACTTTGATCTGGATCACCCCTTGGAGCAGTCACATGGTTGATGTCACGGATCAGATGTTCCCATGGGCGAGTTTTGAAAATCCGCATCTGTTCTGATCCCACAACAGCAAAGACACCATAATGGGGGCAAAAAGGTTTTGGTGTGGAGTTTCCGTGTTGCCATGATCTCGAGTAACGATTTAAAATCCACATTGGAACAGCGACAAGGATTTTACCACCTCAAGACCAGATACTTGTAAAATGCATTGGTTCTCTCTTAAGTATGTGCGGTCGCACTTTATTTTTTTTAATGTCCGCTGCTCGTGGGAAACGATTTTATGCTCCCCATCTGTGAGCACTTTGCAGCGGATTTTATTGGTTGTGTGAAAGCAGCTATAGTAAATAAATTATTCACCTCAGATCCCCACAGATATTGCAAGTGCAAAAACTCTTATTTCATCCCTTATAACTAGTGTAATTATTATTGGGGTCACTTCTCACCTGAAAAGCATGAAGCAGAACCACCCTACAGATATTTTAATTATTAAAACCTGCTCAGAACTTTTTAAAGGGAGATTTTATCTTTTATCTTTCCTAGCAATCCATTATCTTAATTATTTCTTTGTTACCAACCTGGATGAGAAGATTTCTAATATCTGTTTGCTAATCTCTTCTCCCATTCTCTTCCTTTCTCTCATTATTTACAAAACCCCTTTCATGGTAAAACACTTGATACAGTTTTATCTTCCTCACCATATGCTTTCCTATGGATTTAAAAACAAAGACAATGGATCTTGATTCGGCTGCCTATCAGGCAGTAGAAAGCTTTAGATGCATTTAAAACAACAGATTATACATTTAAAAAATCATTGTTGTGAGAGAAGATGTCAGAAATATCTTCATAATATATAAAGCCTCAAATGCTGCCCTGGGGCAGAGGAGGGAAATGAAATTTGGTCCATGGTATATTTAGTTTCTTGACTGAAATGTTTGTGAAGTGGGAATGCAGATGTTGTGACTGCCATTAAAACCAGAGCATTTAAAATGAATTTGCCTACAAAGAGTAAGAAGGACACATGAAGAAATAACCTGCAGTGTTTATACAAATGCCTTTTTCCATTGTTTCGAGTATGCCAGCATTCATTCATACGCATTGTGTGGTGTAGTATGTAGAGTGAGAGCATAGTACTCTGGAAAGCTGCTTTCAAATCCGAATCAGCCTCCAGAAACACACTGGAGGGAGGGGAGAACTGATAAATACCCCTGAAATATTGGAACCTGAAAACTCTGTTATAGTAGCTGTAAGTTGGTTCTGACTTGACAACACATAACACACATACAGCATTTATGCAAATAACTCTATTATACATCAAGTTCTACAGTTATACTAGCATAAATTACCCTTTCACTTTTCAGAAACATACATTGAAACATGCCCTTTGAAAATATTTTCTTTGCCGATACCACGAGGTAATGCATTTGACTCCAACAAGTGGATTAAATTGTTGGTGTTCCAAAGTAGTCATTATAATGTCTTGTTTACTATGGATCTTATTTAACATTTCATGCTCAAATCTTTGTTTATCCCAGAACCAATTTGATGAGTTTGCATTTTGTCCTTTGTATAAGTATCTCACAGAGCTACTTCAAACTAAAATACATTCAAAGCCACACATTATATTGCTTACACTGCTAGAATTAAATGGGATTTCACACATGCTTTTAAAGGGTTTTGGAGAACAAAGAATAAAAATATTTATTCTGCATTCACAGGTGGTCTTGCTAGTTGCTAGGTCCCAGCGCCTCCATACACTTCCATTTTATTACTATCTTTCTTTATAGAATATGTAGCTGTCATTTCTATTTACATAGATTGAAACGGAAGGATCTGCCAGAACAATGGGCCATACCAATGTAGACTTCATGGGATTCTAGTTTTTTTTAATGAAAACTTTGGTGGGTGGGGTGGGGTGGGGTTCCCAAATGCATTTTACTCAGTTGTGGAGTTCCATGGGGGTTGATTGTCTCTCCCTTGCTATTCAACATTTCCATGAAGGATGAGGTACACAGCTTGGGTCCATAAGGACATCCATCATGGATTTATTTATTTATTTATTTATTTATTTATTTATCATCTCACTTATTTATCTCTTCTGAGCTGATCTCACTCAGAAGTTGATACCATAATGTCAGGGCGACCACTGAGAAAGTCCAACTCCTAATGATTGTTTTTTGGGGCTTCTCTACACATGGTCACACAGAGTGAGAATGCCTGCTGACATGAGCTGTGAACCAAAGTGAACCAAAGAGTAGGGAGGCTTTTGGGGTGAACTAAAGAGTAGGGAGGCTTTGGGGTGGGGAATTCAAAAGCCTCCCTCCTCTGCTCTCCAGTTCTCACCACCACCACCCAGCTGGTTTTGACAGCTTGAGCTGTCAAAAACAGCTGGGTTGCAGTGGTGTGAACCAAGCAGAAAAAGAGCCATCGAATCTCACTGCAGCCCATTTCAGTTCAGTTCTTGGCAACACACTGTCTGTCATTTCATTTCATTTCAAAACATTATGAAATAGCATGTTGTTTTTATATGGTAACCATCCCTAATGTGGAGGGCCTCTAGATCTGATATCATCAACACCAAGAGCCTGATAGCCTCTAAAGAGTTTTTATGGATGGCGACTCCCCCCACCCCTCCATTCTGCCTTGGTACTGGATGGAATAACCAGGTGGGCATCCATCCTGCAGCACCCATCCAGGTTTATATTATGCAAGCCAGATATGTCTCTTCCTCCAGAATCATGTCCTGGATAAATTGGAATTTATTTGAAGCAGATCTGGCATTCCAAAATAACAGGGATAGAGAGGATCGCCAACTGGACTAATTAACTCAAAATCTGGCAACTGGCTGCAGTACTAGAACAAGGGACAGTCTTCAAACATCTGTCTCCCTTTCAACAAGTCTGAATAGGTACTATACCAATGGCATATCTCTCCCTGTCCACAATCACCTGAATAACAGACTACCCCCTCACTGGTACTGCAGCTTTCCATCACTCCTAAGGGAATATAACATAAAGTAGAAAAGTGGAGCAATGCTATTCAAATAGATGTAAATAAAATTGAATTTATCAAATACTGAGTTGATTTCCAATAAATTAAATTTAAATTATTAGGTGAATTCATAATACAGTACCAATTTAGCTACATTCAATTAATAGGAGATTAATTAATTAATTATCAGGATGAATGGATGACGAAAAAAATTCCTTTCAATAGGACACTAAAATCATGATGATAGAGATTTGAATAGGGTCAGGATTCAAAATAGATTATAAATATATGAATTACATTAACTATGGGTATGAGTATGATGAAATATGAAGTATTTACACCATGTTAATCAATAAATTACATAGATTAATTGATTCAAGTTGGTAATTCATAGATAATTCATGGAAGTCATATCTACAATAATAATTCATCAGTTAATATCATATGGTTCTTAAAAATCATAGACGTTGCCAAGTGGCATTGTGTTCTTAGCCCCATTAAATCATATACCATTAAACCTGCACAAACCATGGTAAGTATGATTTTGAAACTGAGTTTCTGGAAGTAATTTATGTGGTAAAGTATTTGAGGGTGATTTGGTCTTAAATAGGGAATTAACAGCCATTAATGTTACAGAACTCCCGCTTATTGTTTATATGGGTTTATGCAGCATGTTTTCCATCTCTCTAGAGTTGAGTATTAAGACTTTCAAATTTAGCAGTAAACTTTCACTTTGCATGAAATGAATAAAGGTGTCTATCAGTCAGCAGAATCTCTTCTTATAAAAATTAGAGTACTCACTTGTCAAGTTCCTTTGCACTCATGTTTTTCAGATGGTGACTGTCATGTTGCTTCTTGATCATGTGACCCAGGTGCTTTTTAAACTGTGTTCCTACATTCTAATTCACACTCACAGCCTCTTGACAAATATAGAGCATGTTGCAAGTGCTGTAATTGGACTGGGAATAGAGCTGGCATGGTTCCTTGAGCAGGACCTGGAATTAGATTACCTTGAGTGTTTGGTTAACTGTTAGAAGCAGGAACATTGTATTGCAACTATCCAATGATTTAATTTGAATGGCTGGGAAACTAGGGCTGCTGCTAGAAGTCTCTAGAACTGTACACTTAGTTGGCAGGTTTTGAAAAGGCAGAAACACAACTCCCAGAAAACACTGTCCTTTTAATCATTGCTATGAACAGACTTCCTGCTTGCCCAAGACGGTTTCAAATGAACCATGGTGATCAGGGGACTGGAAATTAATCCCTGTGAGGAAAGACTGAAAGAACTGGGTGTGTTTATCCTTGTGATAAAAAGACTCAGGAGAGATACGACAGCACTTTTCAAATTCTTGAAAGGTAGTCCTAAAAAAGGAGGGGCAGGATGTGTTCTCAGTCACTCTAGAATGCAGGATATTCAGCTTTTAGCTGAATATAACGGAAAACTTCTTAATTGTTAGTGCAGTACAATAATGGAACCAATTTTGCAGGTAAATGGTGAGCACTCTACCACTGGAGGCATTCAAGATAAAATTGGACAACCATCTGTCAGATTGGCTTTGATTTGGATCCCTGCACTTAGCAGAGGGCTGGATTAAGTGGCCTTATATGCCACTTCCAAATCAATTATTCTATGCTTCTATGAAATATCTTTTTGGATTTCCATTGACCTCAAACATCGTGTTCTATTCCAGATTATGGTGACCATGTGTGAAAGAGGACAGGACTCCTTCACCCCTTAAGTTAGAAAAGGATGGGTTATCTCAACTTCTATTATGAAACTCTGTTGTAGTCTGCTGTGAAACCTGCCCTATAAAACACAGCTCCCACTTTGACTGTGCAGTCCAAACAGAACGAACCTTCGGAAGGGACAACCAAGGTCTTGAAAGTTATGTGGATGGGCAAGCTGAGCTAGTGGAAACTGCCAGATTTGATGTTCTGGAGCAGGTGAATTTATTTTAGGTCGGGGTCAGCAACTCAGCTGCTCTATAATTTTGAATAAAATACCTAATAAATTCATGAAACTTGCACTGACACTAGTTACTTGACAGTTATTTGGAAGATGCTTTGTGGCCATGCTACCCACAACAGTATAGTAGTCCAAACACTATGTGGTTTCCTAGGTATAAAGTACACAGAAGTAGCTTATTATTCCTTACTTTTGGGCTTAACTGGGGCAGTGCAGTTCACCCAAGACTACACAGGCTAGCTCCCCACCCCAGGGGTCAGAGTGGAGATTCAAACTTTTGGTCTCTGGTTCCACAGTCATGCAACTAATTTACTAAGCTGTCCAACAGCATGTGAAATCCAAGTGCACCTCTGTTATCTCTCATCATCTTTGGAGCAGTGTATTTAATCTGTTTTGGTGTTACATGTAATCTGTTAAGCAGACGAGTGCAGCCATATGGAACCTCATCTTCAACAATCCCACTAGAAATAAGTTCCTGAAGTCTCTCCTTGACTTTTTTTCAGAGCTTTTTACCTTTTCTCACAGGGTACCTCCTGATACTTTGCACAATGATGTCCATAATCCCCATTTATAAAGTTAGATGAAGGATTGTGAGACCTATAGTCCCACAAACATGGAAAATGCCAAATGAGGCCATGCCAGTACATAATTTCTGAAATAATCTTCTTCTTCTTCTTCTTCTTCTTCTTCTTCTTCTTCTTCTTCTTCTTCTTCTTCTTCTTCTTCTTCTTCTTCTTCTTCTTCTTCCTCCTCCTCCTCCTCCTCCTCCTCCTCCTCCTCCTCCTTGTCTTCTTTCCATTCCTTTTCTTTTACTACCCTTTAATAAGGTTTTTTCCCTTGGCTCCTGGGGAGCAAAATCTCTTTTTCATCCAAAGACACTTACATAATTTAATATGTTCCAATTGGTTCTAAGCAATTTTTTAATGTATTAGAACTTTATAAAATGAACTGAGAAACTGTTCATCAGTTCTGAATAGTTATTGATAATGTGTGAGAGTTTCAAAAGTGTTCCTTGAGATCTGCACAGAGAAAAAAAATATCTGATGAGTGAATTTGCAATATTTCCATTGGCCAGAAATAATGAGTTTGTAACAAGCATAGTTAAAATAGAGCTTTGGAATGTGGTTCCCAAGGAACGGGAATTTTTTTTTTAATAAGAAATCCATCTTTTCAATTTTCCTAACTGTACCAAATTAAAATATAAAATTCTAAAAAGCCTTTGCAGTGAAGATGACTATAGGACCAGTAGGGAAAATGTACTGTGACGAATGCGATAATGCCTTCCTGTAGCATTAGGTTCTACAGGTGACACTTCCTAATGTCATTGTATCCTCGGCTAAATTCCTCTTTTATTGAACGGGTGAAAGTAAAGTAACCCCAGCAGTGTCTTTTGTGGTGGCTGTCTGCTGGGGTTCTTTTGCTTTTTTTTACATTATGAGGCTGAGCAGTTCTAAAAGTGAAATATAAATACTGACAATAATAGTAATATTGTGCAAGATTGCACTTTTTTTTTCTATTAAGCCAGAAGTATCCTAGTTGGATGGTTGTATCATGCTGTATTTCATGAACATTCACAGCTATGTGAAATCCTGCATGGGACTTATTTTGACAAGAAACTATTTAAAACTAAGAACAAGGGTACTAATATTAAATAGGATAAAAAAAAAATCACAAGCTAAAAACCTGGAAACAAAATCAACACCCAAACACGTTCAAAGCAGTAAAGCACACCAATCCATTGAAAACCCCCACTCAGACTTATATCATGAAAAATACAATATTTAACAGTTAAAATAAGAAATATATGAATATTTTGAAAGGAATTAAGGAAATAATATACTAAAATGATAAATGAAATGAATATTAAAACAATCTATATTAAAACAAAATCAAAATACAAAATGTGTACGTGTGATTTTTGGACAAATATTGGAAGTTCCACATATTCTTAATACTCTCACATCTATACTGAGGTGTTATTTTGTGTGGGCATGAAAATTTGCAGAAAAGAATGTGTTTTGGTGTTATGTTTTATTGGTATGGTATTGGTATTGATGCTTTTAATATTTTACCCTCACTATTATTAATTAAGTGCTTGCTTTAAAGTGCCCCCCCATCCAGAATTGTATTGAAAGAGGGTTGGCTTCTGCATAAGAAACAAAAGAGAAGCTCCACTTGTGCTTTGTCCAAATATACCAAACCTTTATACAAAGAATAAAATAGAGGATGTCCTACTTTGGGCACATCGTAAGGAGGCAGAACTCTGGAAAAGACAAGAATGTACCCTTCTTGGGGAAGGGGGTCACATCAATTGCTTGGAGATTTGTCTTTTCACACATCCAGGAGGATGAGGAGAAAAGTGACTCTGTAGAGGGGGAAAGAGGGCACAAGGAAAAGAGGGTGCAAGGAGGTGACTCAGAAAAGAAAAGGCATGGGGAATTTGGGCAAGCAAGACAAGGCTGCAAGGAAGCTGACAAAAAATGAATTAAAAACTGGAGAGGAGCACTGGGAAAATGATGAACACCCTTCTAGGTACCAATGAAGAGAAGGAAGGAAAGACAGACAGACGGATAGGGATAGGTGGGTGGGCGGAGAGACCAAAGACTGACTGAATGTCCAAATCCAGCCCAGTTGAAGATGGCAGCAGTAATGACCAAGGCTCTGTTGCTCTTCCCTCAGGACGCCAGCCTGCAGTGGGCTGCTTCTCTCTTCCGCAGCTCCCCGGGGATTGGATGGATGGATGGACTGGCTAACTGACTTCCTTCCTCCCTTTCTTGTTCATTCACTTCGGGTGGTAAGGGTGTTGAGTAGCTCCTCTGCTCCCTGCCAGATGGAGCCTGAGCCTGAGCCTCTTGGCATGGGGCTGTGAGGAAGTTCTCCTTCTGCCTCCCTCGTCTCCTTAGGTGAAAAGCTCTCGCGCTCTCACTTGTTGCCCAGGTGTGGTAGGGCTGTGGGGCTGAAGGATTCTGAGTTTGAGGCTACCTTTTTCCCCACCTGACACACAGGCACATACATCCTTCCTTACCTCCCTCCCTCACTGTGGGCAGGCGGGCTTGTTTCTGTGGGCCTACAGAAAGGTCTCCAAGTGCCACCTATGGCACTCATGCCATATATTCACTGACACTGTTATATAGCATGACATTATGCATAACAATATGCCTTTGCAGGAAATAAGTCTGAATTATATAAGTCATTCATTTGTCTGTATCTCACTGAACTTCCTTCATTTCTGTATTAAACTAAGTACAAAAGTTCATCTGCTAAAAATAGAAAATAAAGTTTTTATGAGGCTGTCCAATAAACCTGTTCTTATATACAAGACATTATCCAGCTTTGAATGCGAGTCCAGTGGATAACCTTAAGTGTATTTATAAATAATGAGACTGGGGAGTTAAAAATGCAGAAGACAAGTTTATGTGGTTCATAAAATACGGGCTAATGGGCCAAGCACTTTTCCTATTTCAATTCTGCACATCAGAAGTGCCACCCTCCTCTGACCTAAAGTCTGCTCCCCCTGAACCCAACTGAGTGGAGGATTGTTTGGACAAACCAATTGAGAAAAAAAATCATTCCCACAAAATTTCATCAAGTCTATTTACCATGAAAATTCTTTAATTATGCCACTCAGTGCTTGCCTAAAATGCATTTCCTTTTCAAATGCATGGAAAATACATATAGGTTTTGTGCTGAGCCACATCCTTGGTCTATTTTGTTGCAAAGTTTTGAATTTCTGGTAAAAATATTCTAAATAAATAAATAAATAAATAAATTCTTTTTATTACACAACAGAAATGCAGAGATACTTAGAGTAAAATAATTTCAAGTTCCCCAAATAATTCACCTGTTTCTCATTAATTGACACTTAAAGACTCAATAACGTATGCTGAGACATTTGTAGGAGAAAGAATAAAAATGTTTTGTTACTTGCAATTTTGAACAGATCAATGGCAAACAGACAAACAGGAAATAATTGGCACGTGCTGGATAGATTGACAATCACCCCAGCCCACAAAAGTCTGTCACATCATACAAGCCACTGTCAGCATGCAAGGTTGTAAAAACACTAATAACATTTAGCTTCAGAATGGCCAAACACAACTCTTCACATTTGGCTTATCCCACACTTGCTCATGGAAACTCAATGAGGGAGCAGACCTGATATAAGCACTCCTTAAATAAATATTGTTTATACAAAATATAAATAATTATCAATACAATAAATAGATCTCAGTGTTCATGCAGATCAGTGTTTGTGAATATACCTGGCTATGAGTGAGTGAGTGAGTGAGTGAGTGAGTGAGTGAATGAATGAATGAATCTACTGGCACTGCAGATTATTTGTGCATATCTGATAAAAATAGATAGGATGCTTCTCAGTGATATATTATCAGTGAATGTGTGTGCAGTAGTAGATATGGTCCCCTGAAACCAGAGGCCAGAGTTCATTCTTCATACAAAATGTCTGGCCAGAGATAAAGAATAAGAGATCTTATATGGAAGACAGATCTGAGATTTCTTTGGGCATTGAAACCACTGACGTAATCAAGTAATTAATCCAGAAAAACACTGTTTTGTTGTTGACAATACTCATGGGCTGTTGATTTTCAGTGAAGACTACTCTGGCATTACAAGTTGGAAAATAAATTATGATTAAAATGCAGGTAAAGTTAAGGTCTGCTAAATTGTGTAAGAGAGTGGGAGATGCATTTAACTTTCCTGATGAAACCAATGATGTTTAAAAAATAACTTCAGCTTCACCAGATCATGCTCATTGTAAGTTGCAAATTAATGTGGAGGCGCTGGTCTTTTTTTCAGCCTAGTAGGAATCTGCATGAATTGTTCTTAATGAAAATGTGAAACAGGCAGAGTTTTGCAAAGGAACTATGACTTCTGCTCTAGAAGCAGAGTAGCAATTTAAAGACCAAGCAATCTCTCTCACATACCCTCAGAAAACAGAGACTGGAATGTGCAGGAGAGATCTTTGGTTTTCATGGAAGTGGACAGTAAAAGTGTCAGTTAGCAAGATCCAGTCCATCCTCTTTTTTTGTGATCTCATGTGTGGGATTCTAGCTTCTATTTAAAAAGAGTTCCAGTAGCCTAAAAAGAATGAAAGAAGTGTTATATCCTAATGGTAAATAAAATCAATATTAAAAGCACTAAAGATTGGCTTTCCATTTTGGAAATGGTTAGCTTGCAAAATGAAACATGGGAGCCCATCTGACATTTGGAACCAGAGGAATGAAATCAAACAATCCCTTACCATGCGCTGGGGTGGCATGGGGCGTAACTTCAATAGGAAGAAGCCTCTGATGGATCATCGATTGTTTTCCCTGGTGCTGACCAATCAGGAACTGTGCAGGGAAATGCATTATCCCACCTCCCTGTCTGATGGGCCAGCTCCAGAGAGAAGGAACAATGACATGTCAGAGGCTTCTTCCTCGTTGGAGTTGTGCCCCCGCGCCATCCCAGTGCAAGGTAAGGGATTGGTTGATTTCATTCCTCTGGTTCATGTTAGGTGCTTTTAATATTGATTTTATTTACCATTAGAAAAAGCCCATCTCTACAAGGACATTTAAAAGCAAGGCATAATACTCTTTAAAAACCATCTCAGATAGCCAGTCACCAAAGGAAAACCTATCTGAGGAGAAAAACCCTTCTTGCATCAGCCTGACATCCTGGAATGGGGGGAGTTCCTGAGTCTGGGAGCAACCACAGAGAGCCCCTCTCTCATATCCCCACCAAACGCACCTGTGAGGGTGGTGGGACCGAGAGAAAGGTGTCCCTTGATGGTTTTAACATTTGAACAGGCTCATAAAGGGATATGCAATCTTCAAGATATTTGACTTTGTAGCACTTCCACACATTACAACATGCTCTCTACACAGTAAGGAACTATGGTGGCTACTTCACGTCCTTCTTTGTTCCTTGACTAGTTTTGTACAGTGACAGCATTGGTCGCAATCACATGGTTGTATCCCTGTTTCAGTGTTCCCATGATCAACATAACTTGCCTCATGACAAGTGTTACCTCATGGTCTTGTACCATGACAAACACTGAATTTGTCTAGCTTCCTTTTTCCTTTTGGGGGGGGGGTTAAAATTGTTTTTTGATATTTCACCTTTGAAAAGTCAATAAATAAATAAATCCCAGACAGTTTTCTGAGAGAAATGATTTTTTTTTTTTGTTGTGTGACAGTCGTTACTACATGGTGTCTTTTCTTGGAACAGAAAGTGGGAATAAAGAGTGAAAAGGGAAAACCCTACCCCAGCACCAGGTACAGAATTGTCCCACTTAGAACCCCTTCTGGGAGTGTGGTCGAGACAAATTTCAGTAGTTGCATGACGGACGTGAAGTGACTTTTTTTTGTACCACTCCTAAGCACAACACTAACAGAGACAAAATGGATCTGAAGTAACCGTCCAAACAGACATGAAGTAACCACTTATGATGGAGTAGCTCAGCAAAAACAACATTTACCAACAGCTTTCCAACATTTCTAACTTTAAGTATGTTCTGTGGATAAAATTTTGCTGCAGTATGTTCAGAAAGAAAAAAAATTGTAACACACTTGATGACTTTATTATCTGAGTGTTATGCTTTAGGCAGACGTTACCCTTATCATCCAAAAATTGTCTTTGAACTAGTTAAAAGTGTATCCTATTCCTTGAAAAATTTAAAATCCTATATATGTATGTGGCAAGGAAACCCTACAGGTACTATTTCACACTCTCACACACAAAATGATGCCAAGAAATGTGCATCCAGTCATCACAGTCTTATGATGTCTTAAAATAGTGCACATTTCAAAAAAAAAAAAATAGGGGTACATCAAGCCTCTCACCCATCTGAAAGAAAAAGATTTCAAAAGAATTAAGGATTGGAGAAAATGTTTGTACATTTGTTTTGTTTTTAAAGCAAGATTCCCATCCTAGGCTAGGAGGTAAAAGTGTGAGAAATATTTCCCTCTCTCTAGGGCCAGCATAATATAGAACAGCAAATGGTGTCTTCCATTCATGCAAATCAAGTTGCATCATGCACAAAGTTAAGGCTGGATAATCTCACATGCATCCTTGGTACTTTAAAATATAATAACAGCAAAATAAATCACAAGCAATTTGTGGCCTTCCCATCAACCATACTGCCTCATCTTCCCATCTCCTGCTGCCTAATGGCAAGCTTACCCTAGCTTCACTTTGTACTCTGGTTGTATTCCTTACTATGTGTTCTGTGCTCTTAGAATCAAAGAACAGTAGAGCTTGAAGGGATTCCAAGAGACATCTACTGAAATCCTGCCCCCCTACTGATCAAGGACATTATTGTTAAAACCTTCCTGCCAGAAAGAAATCCACCTTCTTTATAAAATCATCTAATGAAGGGGAGCTCACCACACTCTGAAGCCATCCCAAGTGCACATACATCCATTTCAAATAATATTAGAGAATATCCCACTAGCGAACAGTTGGGATTTTGAAATGTATGTTTGTGTGTGTGTGTGTGTGTGTGTGTGTGTGTGTGTGTGTGTGTGTGTGCATACCACACAACACATTGGGTGTTCCCATTTTCCATCTTATTTGTGAGGTCTACCACTTTGGCTCTCATCTTCCATTTAGACTTTTGCTGAAGGTACAAAATGATGAATCCTTTAGGATATTCATTTCACTATGGAATCCAATTTTCTTTTGTTTCTTCTTGTTTTGTGTGCTTTGGCTCAGGTTTTGCCATCTTGAGATACAGAAAATAAGCTTGCTCCTTCATCTGTTTTAAACCCATTCAGACATCTAAAACCCTCTCAACCATTCATCTCAGACCTTGGTTTCCATATTCCTCATCATCCTGTTGGAAGATGGGCGGTATAGAAATGAAACTAATAAATAATAAATAAATAAATATTGGTTACCCTTCTCTTCCTGGTTCCTTCTTACAAGCAGTGCCTTCACCATCTCACTGGCATCCTATGCTTCCTCCAAGAAAATCAGGGTAATGGACAAGATGGGAGAGGGAGGAGAGAAGGTTGACCTAGGCCATTGGTGGCAAACCTTTGGCACTCCAGATGTTTTGGACCACAACTCCCAGAATTGTGAGCCTAGATTGCCATTGACAAAGGACTGTGGGGGTTGTGGTCCAAAACATCTGGAGTGCTGAAGGTTCGCCATCACTGACATAGGCTACTGGAACTCTCTGCTCGCCTAAACTCTTAAAAGTAGAGGAGTCCCATTTTCCTTCGTAGCAGGATATTTTATGCACTGTTACAATACTTTTGGCAGGGATGAGAGGAAATGCCACTGTACAGCATAACTAATGTGAATAAACATGTATAAAATGAGCTAAAAGAATTGTATTTAGGGATTGATTCACATTTTAAAATGAGCTGCCAGGATTCACACTTCTCAAAGCAACTATGCAAACTGAAACCAAGTTATCCTTTTTTATTCACACTTGTACTGATGTTGTGATGATGCTTCCCACCCCAAACATGTACAAGTACACATGTGTATATGAAAACCCAGAGATTTGTAAAAACAATGATTGACAAAGCCACTACATCAGAACAAGAGGGGTGATCTATTCGAAGCTCATTGACATCAACAAACAAAGCAACAAATTCAAATATACCAATAGCTAATAGCAGTTCATTGTACAGGAATCAGCTGAGCTACATGGTCTTGAAAATTTCCATAGATGAAGGGCTTGTTAGATGAGCAGGATGAACTGGTTTTCTTTCCGTCAATTGGAAACCCTGCCCAAAGGTAGCAGTTAGGCATGGGCACAAAACAAAAATATTGTGTTTTGTTTCGTTTCATTGTCATCCCTATTGCATTTCATTACTAACAAAATTTTAAAGTAGTTTTGTCACTAACAAAACTAAATGAAAATGAACCACTATGCTTGCCTGGGTCCTAAAGGAACCCGTGTCTTGGCTTCCAAATCTAATTAGAAAAAAGCTTCCTAGGGGCACCCCCCTTCGGAGCTTAATTACTCCACCCACTTACCCCCAAATATCTCCAAAGTTGGAGGGGTTAAAGGGGAGAGTCCAAGGGAGCTACCAATATGGTGCTCCTTGGACCCAGGGGAGCCATTTTAGACAGTAATAAAAAAGTTCTCTTTAAAATAAAAAATGGCCATTTTGTTACTATCCGAAACAAAACAGTGCCTGATGTTTCATTAGCTTATGAAACGATTCCTAAGCTAGTCAAATGATGATACAGCATTTTGTTGTTATAAGGTGCCCATCCCTAGTAGCAATCTCTGCTCCACACTATTCTAGGTCACCTAAATCTTCCCCTACAGCAATTCTCTTTTTCTAGTATTGTGACTCTAATGGTAGCCACTTCTATATGTCTCAGACGAGACTAAAGAATCTTGTTTTAAGCAATAATTGAGTGCCTTTGGGGGGCAGGGAAACAAATATTTGCTCCTCTCCCATCTTGGCTAAATTATGGCTGACAAAACACGGTCCACGTGAGTCTTAAGATTATTTTTCATTTGATGTAAAAATCAGCTCTCCAGCTTCTCGCCTGAGTCTTAAAGGAGCACAAACCCTTGCATTGCACCTAAATAAAAAAGGAAGAGCAAAAGGCAACCTATTTTTCCCCCTCATTCAGAGTTCTTGTTCAAGAATGTTTCATATTACAAAGGGCCAAGGGAAAAGAGAGCCCAGGAAAGGTCATTCAACTCCATCTCTTTGAAACCAGGTTAAAACGAATGACGACAGTCCCATTGTAACACTCTTCAGATGATTTCAACTCTTCTTTCTTGCAGAATCTCTCTGGAGGACTTCCTGATGCTCACCTACATTCAGAACTCTTAGTTGCACGCCACATCAAGGACTATTTCAGGAGCATTCTGGAAATAATTTTTTCTCCCCATTGGTCAGCCCCAAGGTGTTGGAGGCATGTCACATCTTGGCCTTAGGAGAAGGTTGCATGTCTTTTGAAGCTTCAAACATGTTTTTCCAATCTGCAGTCATGCTAGCTAGTGAAGAATTTTAAGGTTTAAAAATAAAAATGCTAGGAATAAGCATATAATACTTTGGATTAGTTCAAACTCTCTGGCTATAGATTTATTGTACTGAGAGCAAATAGGGTAGTTTGAAAAGCTACTTTTTTGTCCTGCAGCTCACATGACCAGTGGCCATGCTGGGTAGGAGATTCTGGCTGGCAGCTCTGATCAGGCAAAGGTGGTCAGTCCGTAAAGCACAGCTATCATGTATGCACATCTTTCCTATGTTGTCTTCTGAATACGAGTTCTAATTATGAATGAGAATCATCTGAAGTGTCGTAGTGATCTTTGTCATCATCTTTGTCATCATCACCATCATCTTAGAACTACAGAATTGCAAGGGATCCTATGGTTCATTGGGTCCAGCCCCTGTCAAAGAGCAACAGAGGGGAACTGAATTCCAAACCTCGGGCTCTGTAAGCCAGATCCTTAAACCACTGAGATATTCAGCCATTCTTCTTGGACTAGTTTGATTACTACCCTTACTCCGCACCACACATGTATGTATTGATGATTCCAAGCTAATCTGGCAACTTGTAGAAAATACCCTGCCCATTTTTACCAGCTGTTGTTATTCCAAATGGCTTCCAGTTCTCAGTCCCCTAAAACACTCTTTCTGTTTCCCTTTATTTAGTTGGTACAGTGGTCCCCCACCCTTATGCAGTTCATATACTGCAGTCCTGCTATATTGCGGGACCACAGTACCCCAAAAGGACTTGAGGGAGGGGGGAAGGTTTTAAAACCCAGGGCTTTTTAAACCTTCTCCCCCCTTCCCCAGTCCCCAGGCTCCAGCTGATTGGTGCTGGGGTGGGGAAACAAAAGGCTTTTCTCCCCCACCCAGTGCCAATCAGCTGGAGCTCGGGGCTTGCCTCCATGGAGGCATCGTGCACAGCTCTCTCCCCCCCCCCGGGGTACTGGGAAGCTGCACACAATGTTTAAAATGTTTTCAGCAAGGGATCCAAGTGCTTGGCTCCCTTGCTGAAAGTCATTTTAAACATTGTGTGCCGCTCCCCCACACACCCCCGGCATGGGGGGCGGTGACTGATGTTTAAAATGTCTTTAAGCAGCAGTGCCAAGTTGGCTCCATTGCTTCAAGATATTTTAAACATTCCCTCCCCCCAGGCCTGACCCAGCA
>JAHTLZ010000379.1:46764326-46786285 GCA_023846285.1 Phrynocephalus versicolor
TGTTGTTGTTGTTGTTGTTGTTGTTGTTGTTGTTGTTGTTGTTGTTGATGATGATGATGATGATGATGATGATGATGATGATGATGATGATGATGATGATGATGATGATGATGATGATGATGATGATGATGATGATTCAAGGAGGAAGAAGGGAACTGAACTCCCAGGATTCAGCTCTGCAGCCAGAGACTTAAACCACTGAGCTATCAATGTCTAATGCCAAGCCCTGAATGTGAACATGTCGTTTTAGACCAGCTGCTCAGTCCTTGGTCCTTTTGTAAACTGTGAGATCAGGAAACCGTTGTATTGCTTTGGGTGTTGCTTTAAATGCATGAATCCATTTTTCTTCTCTGCTCAATGTGGTGTGATGTACTAAAGAAGCAAAAGTAGGTATTCCATATTTTAATTTAGCTGTGTACAAGAAGCTAATTTGCATGGGAATCTAAATCTCGTTAATGAGTGGTAATTTGCTACTGTGACATCCAGCTGGCTGGAATGCTCGGTGATTTAGATATCATGCTGTGGAGCTAGAGGTTTGGGAGTAGGGATGGACACAAAATGAAATATTTTTGTTTTGTTTTGTTTTGTTTCGTTTTGTAACCACCCCGTTTTATTTCATTTTGTTTCATTATAATTTTTTTTTAAAATCTTAATGAAACAAACCACTTATGAAATTGTTTGTAAGTATAAAAATGGATCCCCTGGTCCTAAAGGCACCAGATTTGGTGCTAGGGGAGCCATTTTTTTATACTTATGAATTGTTTTATAAGTAACAAAACAAAATGACATTTTGTTTCATTTCGTAACAAAATGCTGTTTCCCATTTCATAAGAACATAAGAACATAAGAAGAGCCATGCTGGATCAGGCCAAAGGCCCATCTAGTCCAGCTTCCTGTATCTCACAGTTGCCCCACCAGATGCGTTTGGGACCGCATAAGACTAGATATCTGTCTCCTGATACCACTCCCCTGCATCTGGCCCTTGAAGTACCCCAGTTTTAAGCCTGAAGATTACACATCTCCACCATGGTTTGTAACCTGTGATGGAGTTTTCCACCAGGAATCTGTCCAAACCCCTTTTGAAAGCATCCAGGCCAGATGCCATCACCACATCCTGTGGCATAGAGTTCCACAGACTAACAACACGCTGGGTTTAAAAAAAAACTTTCATCTGTTCTCACTCTCCCAACCCTCAATTTGAATGGATGTCCCCTAGTTCTGGTATTTTGTGAGAGGGAGAAGAGATTCCCTCTATCCACATTACTCATGCCCTGCATTATTTTGTACGTCTCAATCATATCCCCCCTCAGGCGCCTTTTTTCCAGACTAAAGAGCCCCAAATGTTTTAGCCTTTCCTCATAAGGGAGGTGCCCCAGCCCAGTAATCATTTTAGTCGCTCTCTTCTGCACCTTTTCCAGTTCCACTATGTCTTTCTTCAGATGCGGTGACCAGAATTGAACACAATACTCCAGGTGCGGCCTTACTATTGTTTTGTATAATGGCATTATAATGTTGGCTGTTTTATTATCAATCCCCTTTTTGATAATCCCTAGCATGGAATTGGCCTTCTTCACTGCTGCCACACATTGGGGAGACACCTTCATGGAGCTGTCCACCAACACACCAAGATCTCTTTCCTGATCTGTCACGGATAACTCAGAGCCCATGAGTTGATAGATAAAGTTTTGATTTTTTTGCCCCAATATGCATTACTTTACAATTGGCTACATTAAAACGCATTTGCCATTTCGTAGCCCATTCCCTCAGTTTGGGGAGATCCTTCTGGAGCTCTTCACAATCGTCTCTGTTTTTTTACCACATGGAAAAGTTTTCTGTCATCTGCAAACTTGGCCACCTCACTGCTTATCCCTGTCTCCAGGTCATTTATGAACAGATTGAAAAGCACCGGTCCCAGGACAGATCCCTGGGGCACACTGCTTTTCACCTCTCTCCATTGTGAAAATTTCCCATTGACACCTACTCTTTGTTTCCTGGATCTCAGCCAGTTCTCAATCCATAAGAGGACGTGCCCTCTCATCCCCTGACTGCGCAATTTTCTCAGCAGCCTCTGGTGAGGGACTGTGTCAAAAGCCTTTTGAAAATCCAGATAGACTATATCCACCGGTTCACCCAAATGTACATGCCTGTTGACCTTTTCAAAAAATTCTAAAAGATTTTTCAGACAAGACTTACCCTTGCAGAAGCCATGCTGATTTTCTCTCAGCAAGGTTTGTTCTTCTATGTGTTTTAAGATTTTCTCTTGGATGAGGCTTTCCACCATCTTCTCTGGGACAGATGTAAGGCTAACTGGCCTGTAGTTTCCCGGGTCCCCTCTCCTTCCTTTTTTAAACATTGGTGTGACATCTGCTATCCTCCTTTCATTTCGTTTCATATCATATTGCAAGCTTATGAAATGAAATGGTGGTTTGTTTTTTTTGGAAGGTGCCTATTCCTGTTTGGGAGTTCAATTCCCCCTCCTGCCTTCTGGGAGATGAACCAGCTTGTGTGTGCCATGGCAAGTTGCACAGTCCCACTGCACCTCCAGAAAAGGGATGGTAAACTAACACTGTTATTCAGTTTAAAAGACTTTGAAAGGGTTGCCATAAGTCAGAATTGACTTCCACAGGACATGCTTGTTGTTATGATGGCTGTTTAGGGGCCAACAATAAATAAATAAATAAATAAATAAATAAATAAATAAATAAATAAATTTGATGAGAATTGAAGATGACGGAAGATGGCCAAATGGACAACCAGCTGAAATTCAGAAGAAACCCTCCACATTCCTCTTCTGTTGTGTCCTTTGCCTTTTGTTGCTACTGAATGATGGAATGAACCAAATGATGAACTGGAAAAAGCAAAGGCTTGTAGTTTGGCACAAAACCTGGCAAAATGGTGGAAGTGACCCAATGATGGCCGCAGAGTGACAGGAGCAGTTTGGCCCCCTCATTGCGTACGAACAGTTGGTTCATGGTGGTTTCTGGTTTGTGGATAATTACGAACCACCACAAATCACATTTTTTTCAGGTTTATCTACTACTACCACCACCCAGTAGTATTGGACAGGAAAGTAGGCCTGGTTTACCATTTTACAGGAAGCACAATGAATACCTGAAATGCACAGCATAAAGATATGTAGTTACTGATTTCCAAGCAGCATTTAAAACACTTGAACATAACATGACAATTCCTTCCAAAATATATATAAGCATGTTGCAGTCTTTCTTCCCACTTTACCAAATGTATGCTATGCTATTCCTTTTCAGAAGCAGCAGGGGACACTTGTTATTGTGCTATAGCTTGGTACAGTCATACTGAATATTATCCCTTCTATTTCTGAAGTGAAATTCTTTTCTTTTCTATCCTTTTCCTTTTCCTTTTCTTTCCTGGAAATAAGAAGCCACAAGTACCATGTCTGGAACACACCACCATGTTACAGGTCAACATGGGTGACATTTATTCATGCTGATGTTGTAGTTGAGCTGTTTTTTTTCTTTACTCTTAATTCCTATATTAGTTAATTAATTTTAATTATGTTAATATTAACTTAATTTAAATTAATACATTTATTTATAGGTTTGTTTTCTGACGTTATTATGATTTTATCATTTATCGTTTGTTATTTTTATGTGATATATAATTGGTCTTTCTGTTGTAAGCCGCCCAGAGTGGCCAGATGGCCAGATGGGCAGGGTATAAATCTAATAAATGAAATGAAATGAAAATATTGTGTGCAATTGTTCTGGAAGGGCTCATTTCTCTGGAAACTATTTCCTTCCTATCCACCCAAGAGAGAATTTCCAGAGAAATGAGCCATTCCAGAACAATTGCACAATGGAATATTAGCTCAAACTCTGTAGTCAATAATGAACTATTGTTTCAGAAGAACCCATGCTTGACTCAGGTGCCAGATATATAATTAGTTTATTAACAAGGTCAATGACATCTCTGTGCTATGCAACCCTTCAGCAGGACAGGTCAGTACATCACTGCAGCAACATGTCTCCAAGGCCAAGGAAGAGAGAAAGAAGCCAGTATTTTAGCTGTACAATGGGGACAGCAGATTGTTAGTTCTGCCTGAATACCAAACTTCCACAGATACGTGTTATCTCCACAAAAGTTCAGCCTGACCAAGAAGCCAGTTGTGGTTGCCAGTTTACCAAAGAGATTGTGTGAGGGTGAATCTTCCGCAAACAGGCGAACAAGAAAATGTATTATTATTATTTATTTATTGGATTTTTATACCGCCCATCTGGAAGTGAGGACCCAAATAATTTCAGTCTAACTGAGTCATGAAATAAGACAATGTGTTGTATTTTGACCATGAGGGCACACTATTTTTTCAGAGTCAACTGTACAATTCCAGACAGCCTTTCACATTCCAGTTGTGATGTTGCAGTGGGCCAAAATAAAATGAGTTGAATACATTTGAGAATACATTGAGTTGCTGTTACATTGTTGTGGTGATTTCTTTTTGTACAATTGATATCAGCAGGCAAAATGTCATGCAGAGTCACCAATGCATAGACCCTTTTAAAGTCTGCACATTACTGGCGTGCAGCTGTAGCAAGTCAGGTTGATGTTTCTTCTTTAAAATGCTTCTCAAATGCCAGCGCCTACAGTCATACATAATATACAGGTATATGCAATCTCAAGGATTTCTGTGATCGGAACACATGAAGTCATTTCTCAAAAGCCCCTTACAGGGAAGTCGTGTTTCTCTTTCAACTTCATCAGGTTAGCATGATCTGAGGTGAAAGGCAGGAGACACTGCTTTGAGGGGAATAGAGGAAAAGCCACAACTCTCAGCCTTGAACAGAAGTTTGTTGTGGCTGCAATTACATTTTCAGATGACAATAACTGGTCTATTCAAAACTATTATGCCTTGAAGTAACATATGAGAGGGTTTTAAGGGTTAGGATTTGTAGTTCCACAGTTCACTGACACTTGTGTCAACCCACAGGCCCTTCTAGCCCCAGGTAACCCCTCATATGCTAAAATAGGCAAGGAATGCTTGTTCATGTAACAGATGTAAAGAATTCCAACAAAAATCATCTACTGTAATGCTGTCTACATGGGATTTGTTTTATGGGATTGAGATAAGAACATAAGGAGAGCCATGCTGGATCAGGCCAAAGGCCCATCTAGTCCAGCTTCCTGTATCATACAGTGGCTTCGCCAGATGCATCTGGGAGTGCACAAGACTAGATATCTGTCTCCTGATACCACTCCCCCGCATCTGGCCCTTGAAGTACCCCGGTTTTTGAGATGTTTCACTACTCATTCAAATAGTATCTTCAGTCTGTGAAAAGTTGGTGGGAGGCTTTCAGTTCAGCTTGGTTTCACCCACCCTGGTCTAAATAGTCTTGCTAGATTGACAATGGTCTAGGGTGCGTGAAACTCACACCTATGCAACCCTTCCCAACACAAATTAATTGTGGGTCGGTAGCACTAGCCTTCCTGGTGAAGGTGTAAATTGGTTCTGATTTGTCTGGGAATCAATGAAAGTACAGCATGATAAATAGGAGACAACTTATGCCTAACTACCCCACCCCTGTTGAGAGAAGGATTTTATACACACACTCATATGGGCTGCCTTACCCCTCTCTCAAACCACCTATCTTCTCTGTTTAATATGTGTACATCCTTGTATTTGAATGAGTGTCCTTTGTTCTTCAGGTGGAAGTGTACTGCTGATTCTGGTCCTGAGCTGTTGCCCCTCCTGTGCTGGGCCGTCCTTTTGTTTAGCGCCTGTTGAGTTCTTCTGGTGCAGAGTGCTGTGCACTCCTCACTACATTGGACCACCTATAGCAGTGATGGCAAACCTATGGCATGGGTGCCAAAGGTGGCAGTCAGAGCCCTTTCTGTGGGCACCCAACATCACCCCTTCATAGCCACCTGTATACAGGTTAAATTACTGTATTGGCACTTTGCAAAAAAAAAAATTACTGGGTTTTGAATTGCAGTTTGGGAACTCGGTCTCTAAAAGGTTCGCCATCAATGACCTATAGTATATTGCTCCTTTTGTGTTTTGGTGTTGGGTCTTTTGGGTGGATGAGTCTCTGCCTTAGTGTTTGTGGGTTTGAAGTGAATGTTGTTTCCCAAAAATCCTTTTAATCTTTTCAGACACACCCACCCATGTGTTAAGCTTTTTAGACACACCAGCTCTTTGACGTAGGATTCCATTTCATGTAAGAGAGTCCATAAACATATACATGAAGTGTTCTCTGAGAATCAAACTTGGAAATACACTAAGAATGCTTTCAGAAGAGGTGCTTTTTCAGTTGGTGAAAGATGTTTATGGTAAAAACATGTGATTTTTCTGAACTATGGTTGAAATCCTACTGCTTAGCATAAGAAAATTCCATAATTTCAGTCTTTTCCTAATTGCCAAATATAAAGCACCCACCCCAGTTCTCAGGAACAGCTTTGTTAGGGTCACTATAAGTTAGCTGTAACTTGAGAGTGTGGAGCTACAATAATCTTAGAATCCATATACACTACTTTATTCTGTGGTTTGTCATAAACATGGGCCTACTTTGCAATTCTGATTGTTGCAACCTGTTTTTCTGAGGAAATTCCTTTGCAGGAGGGGATAAAAATATGCAAATTGGAGGAAATATGCATTGCCTTGGAAGTCTAAAGTGAATGACAGTCACTGAATGTGTAGCGGGTGTGTGAGGACATGGCCTGCAGGTATCTCAACAGAGGAGACAAGGTTAGGCTGGTAGCCTCACAGATATGTTTATCGAAAATTCAGCACTCATGACTGAAACAATTAAATGGTGCATCTAATTTATAATCATGATTAAACATGCATTAAAATTCACAGAGAGAGGTAGAAACACAATACCAAAAATTGCCACCTGTTTTCATTCTGTCTCACTCAGTATTGCCTAAACAAGCCATCTATAGCATTAGATTTCCTAGAAGCAGCATAAATTCACAGAATGTTCTAGGCCCATAGGCCATTTAGCAAAAAGCACATAGGATATGTTCTACCACTCAGCGTTAGTCTGTAATTTTCACAACTCCTGACATTCTGCCTTTTAGAAATGGAAGTTTTGATGTGCCTTGGTGGGGAGTATGCTGCAGTTGGTCTGTCATTTCTCTCCAAAGTTCATTGGCATTGTCAAGTCATGTTTAACTCAGTGGGAAAATTTGGATTTCATATACAGTGATTTTGTGAGCACTCTTCTCTGTCCAAATTGCAACCAATTCCCCTTTAGAAATTAATATCAGCCTTCAACGTACTCAATTTAAAATGTTCCCATGTTAATGATGAAAAATATTGCTCCCTATGTCTTCGTGGCAATATTTATTTTAAAAGTTATATTTTAAAGCACAATTTTACTGGAAGATAGAGGTGTGATAGTGACTTACCCACCTTATTACCCTGTTTGGGGTGTGAAGTGCAGGTAAATGTCCTGTAGTATTCCCTCAGTTAACTGAAAGTAAACAACCAGTGGCACTGTGTACCTTGATTGAGGCA
Source organism: Phrynocephalus versicolor (assembly GCA_023846285.1). Taxonomy (NCBI): domain Eukaryota; kingdom Metazoa; phylum Chordata; class Lepidosauria; order Squamata; family Agamidae; genus Phrynocephalus; species Phrynocephalus versicolor. The sequence goes on from JAHTLZ010000379.1 coordinate 46,771,819, forward strand.
GGTGAAAGAAAGTGGATATCCTGAAAACAGAAGTAAAATGCGTTAGCAGTTGGGTGACATTTCAATAATGATGTGTCAGAAGGAAACAAAAAAAAATCTGGTGTCACAGCTATAAAAGAGGTTATCTTGCTGTAACTATTTTCATCTTTAGTGTCAGAAAGCATTAGGTCTGTCTAGAATAGTTATTATGAAATGCCCCTCAGAAAGGCAGGTCCTGTGTGACAAAAACTAAACTTTTACTGAGTCAAATCAAAGTAACCAACAGCAAGTATGAGGAGGAGAAAGAGACATATTGGTGTTTGGATGATCTGGGTTCAACAGTCTTCACCAGAATTGAACCCCCCACCCCCAATAGAAGTTCTTAGCCAATTCAGAAAGAGAATGCTAAGGATTTCCATTTAGCCTACTTCCTCCTTTGCTTTCTTGTGTTCTGCCTACGCTTTCTCTGGCAGAACTGAATGCTATGCAAAGGCCACCTGTTCAGAACTTTGATGCAACTAGCTCCAAACAGCTAATGAATTGCAACAAATTTCCTTTTTTCTTGCAGTGTTGGCATAGCTGCATGTTGACCATGTTGAATGATGGATAACTTCACTCCAAGAGCAACTTTTATATATAATCATCGGGGTCATGATTGACACAAGGCAGCATATGCATACACAGCACTGAAGCTGCATCATGATTCCTGCACAACCTCATGGAATGGCAGACAAAGATGTTCCCATGATTCAAGTGCAAAATTCTGCTGTAAATCAAGCTGACAATTTTAAGTTGAGGTGGACAGGCACTGAAAATCTACTTCCTCCTTTGCACTTTGTCTAGGAGAATACAGTGGACCCTTGTATAACAAACAGCTTGTATAACATACAATTTGTACAACATAAAAAGTTCCGGAGATAGGGGAAAGTTGCTTAACATAACCGACTATGGGGAAAATCCGTACAACATAAAAATGGGATTACTCCATTTTCAATGCATTCCTATGGGAATTTGTATAAAGGAAAATTTGCTTAACATAATTTCATTTGGAACAAATTAATTCCTTTATACAAGGTACCACTGTATTAGCTCTTTTCCCTAGGAAGGATAACACAGGAAGACTGAGGCAGAAAGGAAGACATGGGGAAAGACATAGCTGGCATTTTGACATGTGTGGTGCACATATCCTACCAATGAACTGGAGAAATGACTTGCTACTGGTGGTATGCACTCACATTAGGCCTCCTCATTCCCCATAGACCTTCTTGCTCAGTCAGATAGTTCCCATTTTTGTAAGTTGGATGGGAATGTTTTCGGTGTTTTCTAATCAGTTGGTTGAATGCTTCTTTTCCCCATCCCACTTCTTCACAGCTAAGTAAAAGAAAATAAACTAGAGATGGGCACAAAATGGAAATTGAAACACTGTTTCATCATTTCGTTACATGTGTGACACCAATACAAGGCTTAAGCTGATTAATTAACACTTATATTGGTATTGCTAGCCGAACACATGGTTTCAATTAAGTACCTGGACCCCCTTTGGACCATCATAACTCAGTCCCCTGAAACCCAAGTATCTCCAAATGTTGGGTTCTTACCTAGAATTACTTGAGGAAGCTAAGCCTGCAATTTCCATGCTGAAACATGGAGGCTGTGATCCATATTTTTACTACTCAAAAATACAGACCACAGCCTCCATGTTTTGGCATGGAAATGACAGGCTTAGCTTCCTCAAGCGAGGAAGACCCCAACATTTGGAGATACTTGGGTTTCAGGGGACTGAGTTATGAAGCTCCAAAGGGGGTCTGGGGAGTTCAGAATCCAATTAGAAAGACTTTTTCCTAGGGACACCCTTTTTGGAGCTTCATAACTCAGCCCCCTGAACCACAAACCTTTCCAGATTTCAGGGGGTTACCTAGAATTGCTTGAGGAAGCTCCCCTGCCATTTTGGTTCTTTAGAACTGAGGACAGCATAGTGTTCTTTTATTTTGTTTCATTTTGCAACAAAAGTATTTTAAAAATTCTTTACAAAGCAAATAAAATGAAACTACTACAGAAACAAAATGAAATGAAACACTATTTTTCTGTTTTGTGCCCATCCCTAAAATAAACACTACTTTATAAACATTTTCTTTTGGCTTGGAGAGACATACTGTGTTCTTCATAATTCTTTTAATCCACATTTTACTCCAAACTTTCCCTTGAATTTCTTTAACAAAATCTTTCTGCGACAAATCTTTTAACCAACTTGGTTTGTATCCTGTCTGTATGTGGGGCTGCCCTTCAGTTGATTGTGGACTATTCAGCTAGTACACAATATAGCAGCCAGACTGGGGTAAAACATTTGCAGCACATTACCCCTCATTGCATTGGTTCTCAGCTCAGATCAACATTGACTTTGTGGTTTTAATGTTAACATATAAAGCCCTTAATGGTTTGTTTGCTTATTTCAAAGTATTTTACCCCACCTTTCTCCTTGGAAAAGGACCTGAGCCTTCTTGGTGATCACCCCTCATTAGTGGAATCGCCTGCCTCCAAAGATTTGCCTGGCCCTGTCACTATAAATTTTTAAGTGCATATTAAAAGCATGGAAGGGTTAACTGAGGAGTCAGCCCACTTATTGTGCATGATCAGGTATAACCACCACCTCATGATGGCATCTGGCCTGGATGCCTTCAAAAAGGGATTGGACAGATTCCTGGAGGAAAAGTCCATCACGGGTTACAAACCATGATGGAGATGTGTAATTCCCCAGGCTTAAAACCAGGGTACTTCAAGGGCCAGATGCAGGGGAGTGGTATCAGGAGACAGATATCTAGTCTCATGCACTCCCAAACACATCTGGTGGGGCCACTGTGAGATACAGGAAGCTGGACTAGATGGGCCTTTGGCCTGATCCAGCATGGCTCTTCTTATGTTCTTATGTTCTATTAGTTGACAGAGTTCACTCCCATCTCTAATGTTTCAAAGTGCCCTTGAGCCTATTCTGAATGGTTTAAGCATTACACACCCAGTGCATGGCCTTCTGGCTTCCCTGCTGGTTCACTTCTGGGGTCTTAACCTTTCACACCTGTATCCTTCTTATCCCTTGTGGGAAGTCACAATCTGGACAAGCATGGATTTTCAGACAATGTGGTTTTTCATCTTGACACCCTTTTCACATACACATATTTCTTTTTGCATCAATTCTGTCTCTGCTTCAACCCCTGTAAATTTTATTTAAACCAATGTGGGTATTATTTAATTGTTTATTGTACTCTGGTAGTATTATTTATGAGCCCTGTGGCACAGTGGTTAAATGCCTGTACTGCAGATAAACTGTGCTCACGACCTGGGGTTCAATCCCAGGTAGCAGGCTCAAGGTTCACTCAGCCTTCCATCCTTCCGAGGTCATAAAATGAGTACCCAGCTTGCTGGGGGGTAATGTGTAGCCTGCATACTGTAATTAAAAAAACTGTAAACCACCCAGAGACTAGTTGAAGTGGTATGGGTGGTATATAAGCATAACACTTTGCTTTTGTACAACCCCCCCCCAGAGTAGCTACTAACTAGATGGTCAGTATAAGAGTTAAATAAATAAATAAAACAAAATATTACCAATTTATTTTATTCACATCTGTTTCATCTAATCCTTTATTCTGCTATTCCCCTTATTTTTAATAGCTTTTAAAATTTCATTTTAATATCTTCTGGAAAATTTCTTAACTCAGTTAGAAATTGGCAGACTCAGTACTTCCCTGGGACTTTTTCTAATATTCTAACGTATTTTTTTAAAAGAGCTTATGAATCTTCTTAATCTATTCCTTTGCCTTTTCATTAAACAAAATATTTTTTTCACTTTCATGCATTTCTGTTTCTTTCTGTATTAAATTTTTATTGTTATGATATTTGGATAACATCTTAATTGATTTTCTTTATAATATAATTTAATATTTGGTATACCAAGACCTCCTCCTTTTTTGTAATATTTACCAACATTTCCTAAGCTAACAGTCTTTTTCTGATTTTGATCACACTCGGTAAACTAACAAACATAGTGTGGTAAAGATGAGGACCAAACCTCATCTGATTTGGAGACCAAAGCAGCCCCGAGTATAGACAGTACCATGATGGGACACTAAAGATCCCCTGGTAGCATTACAAAGGCATCCTGTAAAGAGAGCCACTGTTAGTTTGAATTGACACAGGCTAGATCAGTGCTTTGACTCAATATATGGTAGCTTCTTCCATTCTTGAATTCCTGTGCTAAGCAACATCTGCATTGATGGGTTATACACAAGAAGAACAGTATTTGTACTTCTGGATCATTGCTTATTGAATACCAAGAATCAACTGGAACACTCAGGGCACCCTTGTCTTGTCTTCATGACAGGAATGTGATAAAAGATCAGATTGGCTCCTGTCCTGATTGATTTGCTGACTTAACTGGCGAGGCTTCACTCAACTTCAGAAAGATTTAGGGTGCTCACATACATTTTAGCTGTGTTCCCATTGTAGATGATTGATATTGTTCAATAAAGTTGTGACCTTTTCACTCAAAATATGTTCTTCAAGTCTTCATTCCCATAGAATGTGTATTTCTTCCCACAGAAGAATGTCTTTTGACAACCTTTAGACAGTTGCTGAATGTCTTCAAGGAAATAGCAAAGATCTATGTGAGGGAATAGAAAAAATATATTAAATTGTTCAACAAAATAAGTCATCTTAACACATAATCTTCTGTCGAGAGTTTTGAACCCGATGCGATTTCTTGGCTCCAGTGTGAGAACAGATAGGAAACAATCCCCCCACATCCCACATCAAAATTTCTACTCTTTGTGCAAAATGCTTCTCCCTTTGTTCAGCAAAGCACACATACAATAGTCATGAAATAATGACTGGTTGATTTGAAAAAGTCACAAATAGACATGGGCACGACTCGGCGAAATCATTGTTTCCGTTCTCGTTCGTCGTTCTCGTTACGTAACGAGGGACGAGAACGACAATTACTCCGCTCCAGCTCGAACCCGACCCGATAAAGATAAATTGGGTCTGATTTGTCGTTCTCGTTCATGGCATCGCGACGCCGGTGATCGCGCGATGCCAAGCGGCGCAGCACAGAAAAAAAGTTTTAAAAATAAAAAAAAACTGATTCCCGGCCATAAAAGCAGGCGAAAATATGCCTGCCTCAGTGAGGGCACCTACCAGAGAGGGGTGGTTTCTGGGGGGCGGGGGTCCCTGGCCTTCCACCCCTCTCCTGTCCTGGGCTGCTGGTACCAGGCTGGGGGGGGGCATCCTCGCCGTCTCTCTCCATTTGCCATGCAGTGGGGGGGGATCCAAAAACCCACCAAAGCACCACAGAAACATGTGAAAATTAGGTATTTTAAATGCCTGATTTTTTATAGTAGCAGCAGTAGGTTTTTCTTGCAATAAAACATCTCCATTGATTTTATTTTATTTTATTTTTATTTTTTTACACCTGTGCAGGCGCAATGATGGGCTGGCCATGGGATGGGACCATGCAAGTTTTTGGAGCCATTCCACCAATCGCATGGTCAGGTTTTGACTGAGACTCCTGGGTGCGCCAGAGAGGGCATTAAAAGCCCACAAACCCAAACCCTAACCCTAACCCTAATCCTAACCCTAACCCAAACGCCAGTACGCTGGCCTTCTTAGTGGGTCAGAGGCACCCAGAGGTGCAGCCCAGTAACCCACCCTAACCTTAAACGTAACCCTAACCCTAGCCCTTACCCTAACCCCACCAACTCTATTCCAGATCTGTATGCAAGTACACTTCCCTTCTTAGTGAGTCAAAGTGGGCACCTTGCAGAGCCCACTCTCACTATCCCATTCCCAATCCCTAACCTGTACATGGGTATGCTAGTATGCTGCCCTTCTTAGTGAGTGAGTCAGAGGCACCCAGAGAGAGGTGCCTCTGCCATTCCCCGCCCCCAACATATGTAAAAAATAAATATGCGGCGGCTCCGCGAAACGCTTCCCTTCCCTTAGTGGGTCAGATGTCAGAGGCACCCAGAGAGGTGCCTCCCAGAGCCCACTTACCCCAACCCTAACCCTAACCCCAACCCACAAATGACCAAATGACAAACGGAACGACAAATTTTTGAAAATTATCGCGACACACAGCAACGACCCGAAACGGGCCTGTCCTGACAAACGACAACTCGAAACGTCATTTTTTCTGGTCGTGCCCATCTCTAGTCACAAACAATGAATCCTATGTTTATAATGTTAATAACTCTATGCAATAAGGTAGTATCTATTGTAGGTTACTTACACAATGTACACAAATTTCAAAGCATCCCCAATATGCATCATACTATGCATCATACATGGAGTAGGAACTGGCAACCCACTCCAGTATTCCTGCCAAGAAAACTCCATGGACATGGGGTCACAAAGCATCGGTCATGACTGTAACGACGATGCAACAATAGCAATGAATCATACAATCTTGTCTGCCCTGTCATCTTACAATGCTTGCAGTACTCTTCAAATTGATCATGAAGGTGACCAATCTTTCTTTTAAGTGTAATTTCATCAGTGGACTCTATATCTGTAAGAACTAATAAACATTGACTACTTGGGGACAGAACATGCCATTCTGAAATACTTTATTAAAGATTATGGGCTTGGTTTCTGTTGGAGCACTCATTTGCTAATTAAAGCTGGCACAAAAATGTGCCCACTTCTTCAACACATTAGTCTCTTCAATGTCAACATATAAGTCTCCCACACTGACACTATATAAAAGCAGGACTAAGGTGGGATGGAATGTATGTATTAAAATGACAGGCCTGAAACTTTTCACCATCCTGGCAAGAAATGAGGCCACAGATCTGCAATAAAAATGAAGTGCTGATCAGAAATCCAAAACTCAAAAGTAGGCAACAGTGTTATATACATCTGGCTCAGGCGTGAGGAGATGGCTTCCTATAAACTGCATTTCCTGCTACTGCAGTTAAAATTAACCCTGTGCACAAAGGCTAACTCATATGACCCTTTGGGTATGCAGTAAAGTTCTGCTATTTTCATCATGGAATTTCTCAGATTTGCTTTAATCTCCAGTTTGGTACTTTCTGCGTGCCAAATAAGGTGAAGTAATAAACACAGGTCTCCATTTGTGCACCGCTGCATACTCCAAAGTATCCATGTTATTCATAGTGCCGAACATGGTTAGTACATCATTCGGTAGTGAGGTTAGCTTTCATGGTGGTACCAGACTGCCTTTCATGCCACTGGAAATGAACTGAGCTACCAGGTCAACAATATCCCATTATTTGAGTTTCAGAATGCAAATTGGGGATCACTTGTGATGTCACAGGGGAATTGTTTGGGGAACTAAGTGATGGATCTGTATGATGTCACATAGGCAGGAAAGAGAAGGGTTGGATGTAAAGGAAGAACTATTTCTGGGCCAGCTGATCATAGAAGTTGTCCAATAAGTGCCTAATTTATGCTTCCTGTCTCATCTATGATAAGCATGCCTGGGAAAAATCATCTTGCCAAGAACTTTACCTCTACGATTAACCATATGGCAAACCCTATCTTCCAGAACATGACCAAACAGCATGAAAAACTCACAACAGCTATCAGATCCCGGCCATGGAGGCCTTCGAGAATACACTTATCTTGCCATGTTTGGACTTTTGCTACTTGCACCGAAGAAGTGGATATCGTCCAGGAAAACTTGCAATGGTTTTTTACTTTTTATTCATGGCCTTTAAAGATACTACCTATAGCACTTAAGTTATGCAAGTTCCTTTGAAGCAAAAGGACTATTGTAATTAAAATTAATAACTGGATTTAGTGTGCTGGTATGAGATACGCAACCTCAGGAAAACAACCTGGGCAAAGAGTTATGAATCATCCAGAATCTTCATTTAAGTTTTCAACTTTTTGTTATACTTTAGGTTACCCTCTAAATCAGGGGTGCCCAAACTTTTTTTAAGGAGGGCCAGATTTGGTGGCTGAGAATGTGTCAGGGGCCAGTTGCTCCCCAACCCTGCCACCCCACTGCAAGCCCCACCCACTTTCTTTTAAAAAATGGGGTGAAGGAGGGGGAGGGAGGGGCGGGCCAGCCAGCCGCGGGCCACTCAGAATGGCCTGACGGGCCGGATTTGGCCCCCGGGCCGGACTTTGGGCAGGCCTGCTCTAAATAGTATGCAGTCCAATACTTGATGTCAGCTGTACCTTAAAGTACAGCTGTTAATATGTTTTTTTTTTTTTACTAAAGATGTATTTGTCTACTCCTTGGATATTGTTCATTGAAAGCTTGTGCTGAATTAGTTAGGATCTTAGAAAGAAAAAGAGAGAAAAAAATTAGACTTTTGACATGATACGACCAGTTTCAACATTCCTATGCCATTGGTGCGCTAACTCTTTCATAAATTCCATGCTGCTTTCTTTAGCATACCCATTGTCCAGTCCCTCATGCTGAAATTTAAAGATTGTACAAGGAAAATAATAAATGCTTCATCTTCATGAATTGTGAACATGACGTATGGGTAATGTCAGTCACATTCTACTGTATAATCTGTAGATCAGATCCAGTCCACCAGCTCATGCTACCTATCCAGTGTGTTTCTGAGAGCTATATAAATCATTAACAGTCGTCCTTGGTGCCTGACAACTGTCCAGTCATGTACAAATTCCAGTTAAGAATACATTTTCTTCCTTGTCCTGACAGCTACTGGGTTATTTAAGCAACTCATACTTCCCTAATGTGAGATGCATCAACCAGCCAAGCAAGTGTCCTCTGTCTATTTCTAATCACACCCTCCTTCCCCAGGGACCTTTGATTCAAGCTGCCTGCCAAGGTTTAATTAATTTATGCTTTCTATCCTATAGAGCAAAAGCAGCATGCACACTCACAACTTTGCTCTTTCTAAGGCTGTAATATTTCAATACAGTAGGTAGGATCGTATTAGAAATTATTTCAATATGTATAATAAAAGCATATACTCTGACCTTCAGTTTCCCCACTTGAGTGTAATAAATCAAACCAACAGCGGGAAGTAATCATATTATGTTTACATATTATTATGGTAATGCATGTTAATAAAGGGTCTGATCTCTCCTCTGCTGAAGTCAATGGAAAAAAGAAAAGATTCATGCATGGACCAGAATGCAAGGTGGATTCTGTTTTCAGATAGAGAAGCCAAAACACACATTGATCAGTATTCATGCAGCAGTTGCACACTACACTACACTGTGCTAGTAAATCTTCTGGTTTCAACCCATTTGCAAAAGAAGGTGAAGTGGCAAGATACTAGGATTTATCTGTATTTTTCAAAGGATAGGCTCAAATTGAATATGCTGGAGATTTTTTGTTTTGTCTGCATTTTAAAGCTCACTAATTGTAATGTAATCCAATTCTGTGGAGTTATGTGTAGTTTGGAATGCAGGTGTCCTTCGAACAAATTATTTTCTGGACTCTGTGATGCAGTTTCCAAGCCCAGCTTGGCAGATAGTTTTCACTTCTTTCTTTCATCTGTTAATTCAATTTGATTCAAAGCATTTAGTGGCAGTAAACTAGCTGGGTGGTGCTTTTCAATGTGAACCAATTCAATTTGTACGTTGAGGACTAAGGTACAGATTTCTGTGAAAAGTCTAATAAACACTTTTCACCAGGTAGGGAAGAAAGGTCATGAACTGCATTTAGGAAGGTTGATGGAATTTCATTTTCTAACTTTGTTAAATACTATATATTCTTGAGTATAAGCTGAGCTCTTCAGCCCTTATTTTTGGCTGGGAAAAAAACACCCTTGGCCTATACTTGAGTCAATAAGTTTTGGGGGGTAAAATTAGGTGCTGGGAGGGCTTCGGGAGGGCGGTGGAAGGCAAATCCTGATAGGGTGAATGATAATGGTTCCTCCTTCTCCCATATTATTCCAATGATAAGATTTAGGGGTATCCCCTTTGGAGTGTCATCTCAGCCCCCTTATCCCCAAATGTCTCCAATTTCAGGATCCCCTAAAATCACTTTCTGAAGTTCCACCTCTACTTTGATACCCCCTAAGGTTAGTAATTTTTGAGTGCATGTTTTATTTTTTAAAAAAATATGCACTTGAAAATTATTTTTTTTTAATGTGCAATCAAAATTTACTTACCTTGATACTCCAAAGTAGCAGGGGTACCTTCAGAAAGTGATTTTAGGGAACACCCTGAAATTTTAATACATTTGGCATCAAGGGGACTGAGTTATGAAACTGCAAAGGGGGTGTCCCAAGGGGAAAAAAACCTTCTATTCCAAAGCTGATCAGGTGGGAGATAAGGCTGCTGGTGCTTCCCATAGGATTCCAATTAGAGGGTTTATTCTGTAAGGGCACCCCTTTGAAGCTTCATGATTCAGCCCCCCTTCCCCCCAAATGTTTCTAAATTTCAGGGGGTTCCCTAAAATCACCTTCTGAAGGTACCCCTGCTACTTTGATGCCCCCAAGGTAAGTAATTTTTGAGTGCATTTTTTTTAAAAAATATGAACTCAAAATTATTTGTAAAAATATGCAATCAAAATTTACTTACCTTGGGACTCCAAAGTAGCAGATGTACCTTCCCAAAGTGATTTTAGGGTGCCCCCCAGAAATCTGGAAATATTTAGGGATAAGGGGACTTAGTTATGAAGCTCTAAAGGGGCTGGGGGTAGTATTGGCAACTGGGCAGGGACTGTGGAGGCAATCAGGAAGTTTACTCTATGGTATTAACTCCCTATTTGCCTCCACACTCACAGCACACAATGCCAATTACTGCCCCCAGTCCCTTTATAGCTTGGCTGGTATACAGTATATACTTGAGTGTAACAAAAAACAAAGCAAAAACCCACCCTTGGCTTATACTTGAGTCAATAAGGTTTCCCAGGGTTTTCTGGGTAAAATTACGCCCACGGCCTATACTCGGGTTGGCTTATATGCGAGTATATACGGCATATAGAATTCTTTCTGGATGCTGCTTAGAAGACTTTCCTACACCTAATGCTCCCCCCCCCACTACACCTGGAATTGGTGCCTTGATGGGCTCAAAACCATGAAGAAATTGCCTCTCCCATTCCCAGATGGCTTTTAAAAACCTTTTTTACTGGAGGTGCATTGGCACATTGGAAGCACAGGAAGCTGGAGGGCTCTCTTGGGGGGCTTACAAACAGACTGTCAGCTGCACTTCATCTGCCATGTCAATACATGTCTACTGAGGAACAGGTTCCCATGAGTTCAATAAGAGATTTGCTTTCAGTTCATTGAGAGTTTTGTTTCCAGAGAAACAAGTACTGTATATAGTAGCAAAGGAGAAGGAACTCTTTTGGTCTTAGGACCTATTTCTAAACTGGGTTCCAGCAGTGGTTAGGGCCATAAGGATGGCCAAAAACAGAAGAGCTATGACAGAAAAGGGAAGGAGCCTGATGCAAAATTAGTCAATATGGACACTTCCCACGAAGCTGGCCTGGCACAGCTCAGTTCCACACACAAAAGCCTGCCAGGTTGCAAAGCACAACCGGATTCCTTGAAAAAGCTTCCTGTCTGGCAAAACATAGCTTGTTCTAAGCAACATGTTTACTGTGTGCAAGCTGCAGCTCAGTAACATGCTGGATATTTAAAGTAAAAATTTGTTCTCCCTTTCACTCTTTTTAATGGGTCCTTGCTCCAGGATAAAAAAAAAAATCTGATGCTCATGCCTCCTATTTTGGATAAACAACCTCTGCATTCTCCTATAGTTAACTGGGTAGAAGAATTAAGTGATTCCCTTCTTAAATACCAGAAAAAACATAATCCTGGTCATCATTGATTGATTGATGGATGGATTGGATTTGTATACCATGCCATCTAGCCTGAAGGCTTCTCTGGGTGGTTTACAATAATAAAGAGTATATAAATTATAAACTAACACTAACCATATCATAAAGAACAAAACAATACAAATTAATTTAAAGCTAAAAATACAAAATAAAATATTAATAACAATCTAGAACAAATAAAATTAAGCTAACAAAAAAAGTAGAAAGTCAGTCATAAAGCAATCAAACATAACAAGAGGCAGAAGAGGAAATTTTTCTGATCCAGATGATGCAATGATCAAAACTCAGGGAAGCCTACTCTAAACAACCAAATCAGTTAGGGGTGGACATTAAACCAGAAAATTGGTGGTAGTTTGTAGTTCGTGGTTCATGAACTACCAGAAACCACTGGTAAAATGAACCAGTTTACAATTTCCCCCCAGTTTCTGCCTGGAAGAGACCTACCTGCTCCTGCTTCCACTGCTTTCTCCTCCTCTGCCTCTTGCGCACCTCCTTCCCACTTTACCCATTGCCTCCCTTCCTACTCCTACTCCTGCTGCCTCCTACTCTGCCTCTTCCTCAGAGGCAGTGGGCCTGGCTCCCATGCCAGGAGTTGGCTGCTATCTCTGGGCATGCACCCAACTGATAGGTGAGTGTACAGTAGGACCCTGGTATCTGCTGGGGATTTGTTCCAGGCCTTTCCGTGGATAATGAAAACCATGGATAAGAGAGAATGCCACCCCTCCCAAAAGTGCCGTTTTGTGAGAGTAGCTTACTTTACAGCTGCTATTTGTGACAGTAGCTTGCTTTATAGCTGCTGTTTGTGGCCGCAGCTTGCTTTGCAGTTGCTGGATAATTCATTTAATTTTTAACTCTCCCAACTGTGGATAACTGAATCAGTGGATATGGGGGTCCTACTGTATGTTTAGAGGCATCAGCTGGCTCTTGGCAGGGAAACAGGGCCCAGGGCCTTTGAGAATGACTGTGGCAATAGTCGATATGGCAGCAGCAGGATAAGATCATGAGGGCGTAGGGCAGTTGGAAGGGGACAGGTAGGCACCTCCTTTTGCCAAAACAAAGCAAAGCACTGGGGGCGGGGGGAGGGAATGTTTAGCATTCTATTTTGCTTCATCAAAACAGGAATCACCAAACCGGGTCACAAACCAAACTGCAAACCAGCCCAGTTCATTGGTTTTTCTGGTTCATGGTTCAGTTTATGCCTATGTCCAAACTCAACTCTAGCCTTAACAATATTGTTGATACATAGTAGGGGAAAGCAATTGTGGGCCTCCTGAAGATTTAGCCTATAGTAACAATAAAACTCCTATACCATCAAGTCATTCTAACATATGGTGACTTTTCTAGGGTTTTCTACAAAGAGTATTCATAATTATTTTATCATTTCCTTCCTTTGGGGACCGCACAACTCACCCTAGGCCACACCAGGTGGCTCTTCTTCCAGAAGGCACAGTCGGGAATTGAGCTCCCAAACTCTGGCTCTTCTATCAGATACTCTCTCGTATTTGGCTAAGTTGGATAGGGTTGATGAGCTTTGTGAACTAAAAGGCATTTTTGAAACACCAATTTGTGTATCTGATAACTGTTACAGCTGAGGTGATAAGAACACCCCAATGCAGAGATGGAGATTGGGGTTCAAATCCCTACATAGTATTGACTTTGCAGCATAGTACCCCATGAAGGTTGTAACGGATTTTAGAAGTAGGGAAGCCAAATGTAAACAATAACAATATAAAGTGTTTCATTTCATGCAGCTAAGGCTTATCTCAGTTCATATGTAAACATTGGTCAAAGTCACTTTCCAGCCAGAAACAAATGAAACCTGACTGGTTCAGGAAGCAACATGCGACTATTTTCCCATGCTGTGAGCAGTCTGTGAGAGGGAGAAGATGGGACTTTTTTCAAATGGATTTTATGGTTGAAGGATGGACTGAAGCTTTGAGATGTAGGTTAGGAATTAGGTAGCAAGGCTTTTTGTCTCATAGTTAGGGAAGGAACCATGCTTTGTTATTTTGAAGTAAGACTACATTCTTGTGTAATTCCTATTGTTAAATAAATGCCTTTATATATTATTGGTGCTTTGGAAGTCATTTTGGAAGCAATACAGCAGACAGGCAGGGAGACAATCATCAAGTGAAATGCATAAAGAAAAGAACCCTGTGGGCTTAAATCTCCAGGTTCCTGCATTAATTGGCTGCAGTTAATTTATTGCAGAGGGCAGCTGGGTAGAGATTAATTAGCCCGTTCTGTTATAAGACGATTTCGTATTCACTGTGAACATGGAAACTCTGTCCATACATGGAAACCTCTGTCTATACATAAGAGACTTTATTGTGTCTGATTTCTATAGGTTTTAAAACCTCATAGCTTTTTTTTCATCCTGTTTGTAAAGTGATATAGTTTTGCAGAGCAGGGAGACATGTGAACACAGTGGGAACACAGTTTCCCCAGGATATTGGTTCCAACCCTGTGCATGTATGTAGTAAGTGAACCCTACATAGAGCATAATCTCTGGTTCCCACTAATGGCTAGCTATGATGATAAATTTGGGAAATGCAAATTTCTTGTGGGGTAAGCAGGTAAGTGAAATAATGGGTAATGCACCCATGGTTACATCTGTTTTATTTTATATAACAAGCAACTTTGCCCTTTTTGTTGGAGCTCTTTCTTTCTTTCTTTCTTTCTTTCTTTCTTTCTTTCTTTCTTTCT